>JAMPIV010005007.1:0-625000 GCA_024509875.1 Oreohelix idahoensis
CCAACCTTACCCCACACAACCCCCCCTCCACCACCCCCCCCCTCACCATCACCCCATCCCAACTCCTGCCAGCCGACCCACACTCTCCCCACCCCCCCCACCCCAAGCCCCCCCCCACCTCCTCCCCCCCAATCCCCCACCCCACCCCCCCCCACGAGTCCATCCCCCCCTCCCCCCGCTGCACCACAGCCGCACCCCCCGGGCCCCCTCGGGGGGGCCGACCTACAGTGTATTAACGTAATCCATCCCCGCCCGCTACCCCCCGCCCGTTTGGGGTATCCTCCCACCCCCCCCAGCTTCCTATACTCCACCCACGGACGCGGCACTCATCCGCTCCGGGCCGCGTGCGCTTGAGACTCAAGCCCACGGTGGCGGTTTTCCCTAACACGCGTGAAAACCAACCCTATCACACCGACTGTTTGGTAAGAGCCACCCCATCCTCCCCCGGTGCCCGACGGCGCGCAAAAACCGCCCCCACTGCCCCCCCCCCTCTGACCCCATCACCCCCCCCCTTGGATCGGGGCCCCACCGACCCCCCGGCCCGCAGGGTTGTGACACGCGCCCCCCGTTATGCGGAAACCCCGCCCCTCCCTCCCCGATTTTTATCACCCCGACTCCTGTCCCTACCCCAACATACATTTATTAGTTACTTCTGTGTACCCCCCCCAGCTCTGGTAATCCCTAGACCCGTTGCACCCCCCCCCGCTGGGCAAATGACCCTCTCCCCCCCAACCCCCCTGCCCCTCCCACTTGCCGCCCAAGCTTCGCGCCACTCCCCTCCCACGTGGCCAATCGCCCATCCCCCACCCCCGGCGCCCCCAAACCCACACCCCCCTCTGTCGTTGCTGGGGGAGCGAGGATCAACTGCCATTCGCCCCGCCCCTCCCCACCAGGCAGTCATGGTCGATCGATGGGTCAATATTTAACCCTCCCATACCATTCGGGTTGGCCCCACCCCCCCACCATATGAGTCTCTGGCCGCCCCCCGCCCCTTGACCCGACGTGTTCTGATCGGGGTAGGTGCCCAAGAGTCACGTTACACCTGGCTTCCCCACTTCCCCCCCCGTTTATGGTCCCTCTGCTAGTCCATGAGGATTGTATAATAAATCCGCCGGCAAAACCTACCGGGCTGGTGACCCGAGGAATGACTGGACCCCCCCCTACCCCCCCCCCGGGTGCAGAAACAAATTATTATACAGGAATGACCAGGAACTAGATCCACTGGTCACGGACAGTTGGTTATTTACCCAAGATATATAGGGCAAACATTCAATCAAGGGCTGCCTTACATGTTGAAAGATGGTGGACCATGTGACAGTAAGGTACCTTTGCCAAAACGGCTCCTCTTGCTCGGAAATACTATTGCCGATCCCCCCCCCCCCCCTTGACGTTAAATGGGTCGATATTGATGAAACTTTGTAGAAATTCATGTGGGAAATCGTCTTTCATGGACGCGGAACAACACCAAACCACACAAGGACCTCCCAACAAAATTGTGCAGGACCCTAGAAACCGACCACGGGGCAAAATCTCCCCCCCCTAGGCACTGGAAGGAACAATAATTATAAATCAGCGCTTGACACAAAGTGGAATGCGGCAGCCACCCTTTTCACACCGCCCAGTTCTCTTCACTTAAATGTCCTATTAACAGAGGCCACTATCCGCGACGAGTACAAAAGAGTAATTTTACCCCAGAATAAAGCTGACAATCCCTCGGTCAGCCTTAAATAAACTGGAGGAACCTAAAAGAGAGCGAAGATCTCTCATAAGTACAAGCTAAAGTGGGAGACAAACCCAAGAAAAAAATTGGTAGTGGTCGATTTGTGAGTGATGATTCTAGGAAGAAAAGTCCTCACTATAATGCTTCTAATGGACAGGGCCAGACGGGTGCCATGAAAAATAAGTATGAAAATTTAAAAGTCCATATGTAACATTATTAAGGACCTGGACAGATGAGAAAGCAGAAGAGACTGTTACCTCATCGTATCAATATGTGAACGAGCTGACCACTCGTCTGAAAGCTGGATAGAAACTGGCAAATGATAATTTGAGACAAGCCAGGAAGAAACATGCAGCATATTTTAATAGGAAAGCCAAGGACAGAGAACTAGCTGTGGGAGAGAAGGTGCTTCTTCTACTACCCGGCAGCCAGAATAAATTACAAATTGGATGGCAAGGTCCATATACGGTTCTAGAGAAGGTGTCTAGAACAAACTATAAAATTGACAAAAAGGGGAAAGAGAAGGTATATCATGTAAACCTTTTAAAGAAGTATCTGGACAGACCACTCCAGGAAAACACCCCCTTACTGACCTTGGCTATCGCAACTCAAATGCAAAAGGAACCACTCACCTCACATGAATACCCATTACATCCCCGTGAGACAGCCGAACAAGTAAAAGTCAGTAAGCACCTGACTAAAAATCAGAGGGAGAGAGTTCAACAGGTTCTGGAGGAACATACAGATGTATTAACAGATAAACCAGGACATACAAATTTGCTACAGTATGACATGAAGCTGGTAGACTCAAACCCAATCTGTATGAGAGCCTATTCTATTCCGTTCGCGAAGGAGAAGGCATTGAAAGAAGAAATAGATTATTTGTTGAAAGAGGGGATTATTTTACACAGTGAATCTTCTTTTAGCTCCAGTGTAGTTTTGTTGAGGAAACCGTCTGGGGAACATAGACTGTGCATAGATTACAGGAAACTGAATGCTGTCACAGAAGGACAAGTGGATCCATTACCAGACACAAAACAGTTATTTGCCAGATTGAACAAGGCAAAATACTTTTCGAAGGTGGATCTTAGTAAAGGCTATTACCAGATTCCAGTGAAGCCTGAAGTTAGACCTTATTTAGCTTTTAGCACCTCGGAAGGACATTATGAATTCAACATGCTACCATTCGGATTGAAAAATGCTCCGAGTGTCTTTTCAAGGATGATGCGCAAATTGTTGGATCCCCTGAATAATCCATGTATCACGAATTTCACGGATGATATTCTCGTCGCCACAGAGACATTTGAAGAACACATTAACTCTCTGAAAATGTTATTTGATAGGCTTAGGGAGGCGAACTTAACTGCTAGACCAACAAAATGTTGTATTGGATGCAAGGAGTTGGAATTCTTGGGACACACTGTATATCAGGGTAACATGACCCCTGACCCCAAGAACTTGGAAAAACTACAGAGAGCACCTAGACCACAAACAAAAAAAGACGTGCGATCATTCGTGTCGTTATGTGGGTTTTACCAAAAATATACCAAAAATTTTAACTCTATATGTGCTCCTCTGACTGATCTGACTCGCAAAGGAAATCCAGATAAAATTGTTTGGTCTGCGCAATGTGAATTGGCTTTCCAGGAGTTAAAGGAAAAACTCACTAGCAAGCCTATTCTCAAATTGCCTGATTTGACACAGGACTTTGTGGTGAGAACAGATGCAAGTAATGTAGGCCTCGGGGCGGCTCTGTTGCAAAGGTCATCTTCACCCAATGGGGAACTGAACCCAGTCGCTTATGCAAGCCGCAAATTGAATAAAGCGGAGCAAGGATATTCCACAAGCGAAAAAGAATGTTTAGCGTTAATTTGGGCAATAAAAAAGTTCCAAATCTATCTGTATGGTAGGACTTTTGTGGTCCAGACGGATCATCAGCCCCTAGTGTTCTTATCTCAGGCCAAGCATGAAAATGCCAGATTGTTAAGATGGTCTTTATTGTTACAACCTTATCAGTTTATTATCGAATATATCCCAGAGTCATTGAATGTCGGTGCAGATTTCCTCAGTAGGCACCCCTGTGATCAAAATTAGAGTAGTTGGCAGGCGTGAGGAGTAATTTTATCTATGTGTATCACTGGTTTTGGAACTTGCAGTAGTGCATGTTCTCAAGTGGGGAGATGTGTGATGAATTTACCGTGATACAACGTTAAAATATCTCCAATTATAAAGATAACATGTAGGGATAAAAATAATGCGTAAGATACTAGGAGACATGCTCGCCCATGCCCGCATTTCCTACCGCCATTTAAACTAACTAGTTAAACATGCAGACGAAACGGTACCCTTGTAGACGGGAGGGAAACGGAGATAAAAATCATTATGACGGTCTGAACACGTGTTTGAATCTAGAAAGGCAAAAAATTGTATTAAAAGAAAAAAAATCACGCCACTAGTTGACACAATGTAATGAATTGATAGAAAACGACTTTAGCTCTTGTCAGAGACAGACGTTTCTTTGACGATTTACGGTACTTTGACGTTATAGTTTGAATATAGCGGCAACCGCGTGAACGAACGTTCAAAAACTGATTTCAAAAACTAACCTTGAAAAAAGTAGGTTTTTTCTTAATAATAATGTTATGACAATAAAACCTAGCTAGTTTGATAGCCCATCTTAAGCAGAGAAATAATATACTTTTAATGATACAGACGGACAGATAACACGGAAGATATTGACGAAAGACCATATTGTTCCTATCAGACTAGCGAACAGTATTGTTGTGCATACTTTCACTAAAGTCTCAATTTTGCGTCCTTGAGACAAGGAAATGCAAACTTCAAACTGTAATAAACTAGCGGGGCAACGTCGGGAGATAGTGGCTAAAAATAACTTAGGAAGCAGTTCGTGCAGTTTTACATGTAGTAGTCCAAAAAAAAAAAAACAAGTGAAATTGTGGGAAAAAAAATAAAATGTGACCGACGTACATTTTAAAAATTGAGATGTATTTTTAACTTTTTTGGGAAAAGATAAAATGTGACCGACGTACATTTGAGAAATTAAGATGTAATTTTGACTTTATTTTCAAATTTTGAATTGAAAAGCTTAGTCTTCTGATCTGATTGGCCAACGTATTTTATATTAGCGGGATGGAGACACACATTTTTGCCATTTTATATAAGTCTGTCCAGTGACACAGTCATTAATTGCTAGTGGTGTTTTCCAAGGAAGAATACATAAAATTTAGTGGGACGCCATACTCTAGCCAGCAGCTCAGCTGAGTTTTGCTAGTATTAACTGTGTTCTCAATTCTGAATTGTGAGTTTCTGTTTTGACACTAAAGAGGTGCCAAATGCTTATGTAAGAGTACACAAGCAGATGTGTGTGCCTCCTAACATTTGTGTCTGTGCAGCCTACCATTGTACTCCAGCTACGGAGAGGAGTGGGCCACAAGAATCCTGTATCAGATCGTCACAGGCGAGATAAGTGAAATTCTGGCCTGCTGGAGATTCACAACTATTCTACCATCAAATAAAGACATAATTTGAGAAATAAACATTTACCTCATTACATAAGTCAATGGACAATGATTTTAGTAGTCACAGATTGGGCGTGATGACGCCACCCCAACGTAACATCCAGTACTAGTTCTCCCAAGGACAGTATAGATAATAGAAATATTAACCATTCTTATAATACACCTATGTACACAAATTACATTTTATTATGCCACATATTTATGCATTTCATTGATAAACCCATATCATTTTATATGTTCTGACCAAACTAAAACATTGGTTCAGAACTAATAAATTTAAAAACATTGTTAAAATCTAAACTAAAACAACCAGAGTTAGTTCAGTGTGTTATAGAGTTTATTAATATTATTAGACTTATTAATTACATGTGTGTGTCAGTATATTATATTAACTACACATTACATTTCAGTACCCTAGACTTTTAACGTAGCTACATTCATGATAGTAGAATAGGTCTGTTTGAGGTCGTTAGTGGTAGTAAGAAGGGCCTTCTGTAATTCACATAAACTTTTATCTCAGGAGCCTTCACAACTGACCTCATACAGTACCCTAGGTAACATAACAACCATACAATACCATCAAAACCACTACAAAGTGATGAAGTGTATGTTCACAACAACCAACAGACAGATAAACAATTTAATTTAATCCACAATACTTTACAACACTGTGACACTCACATACATAGAACACTCTATAAGACTATCTTAATAAGTCAAGTGTTAACTTTTAAAATATGTATTAATTCCTTTCAATAATAGATATCCTGATTCAACTACAAAGTGAATCAGGAATCACAATCAAATGTAATCACAAGTTGTATGTACACAATTTATAGATAGGATCTTTGTATTGACATATAATATTATTACAATATGTGTATAAGTTGTGATGTAGTACTATTTGGTAATACTGGCTTTTTAAGCTAGGTTGTTGGTTGTCATCATGACTTCATGTGTTTGTTACTGGTGGAAATAATATTGGAAAGGTTCACAGTTTCTTTTTATTTGAAAACAAATAACTGTCCCTCTTGATTTAATGTACAGTCAATTTTAGAGGTGGGGGGGGGGGGGGGGGGAACACAAGATTGAGCTGCTCTGGCCAACGAAATCTTATCTTCTGTGTGGGCGGCAGAAAAACTGTCTCCTCTGCTCGCTTGCTTCACAGTTTTCTTGAGAAACAACACTGGTCGATATCTTGACCAAGGAGTATGCTACCAGCACCTGGATTCAGCAAAACTCAGACCAGGTGCTGCTCTATTACTTCAGTACCACGGTCCCTGAAATAAGAAGGTTGTACCTCCTACTTCAGAACTAATTTATAATCTATTTCCACACTGAAGCACAATACATAACAAACACAGAGTTCAGCGCTGTAGGCCAACTGCTAGCTTCTTGTGTAACAATATACACCAGTATTCCTCTTCCTAATGGTTACAACGCCTCTGCAATTCCAGCATTAATTCTTCTATACAATAAGATAGGTGTCATAGTACTATTTGGCAATCCCATATATGCCTATGCAGTTATACTCCTCTCCGACAAGTTTTTTTTCATGGTAGAGCAATATCTAGGCTTTGCCTCATGTTTGCTACTGAACCACACACATACAGACATAAATTATCAATTCACATTCAATTTTCATCTAAAAGATATCAAATATGTCTAGCTTACCACAATTCAAGGAAATATTAAACAAGTACGTTGACTGGCGATGAGTTATGGCACAATTCCGATCTGCCTCTGTCCCAGGCTGTTATTAGAAAAATATGAGCTGGTTCTCAACGCACTTGCTTCTACAAAGTTTATTTTCAAAAAGTGGCCCTGAACTGACGCTTCTAATTGACTATATCAAATGGTCTAGCCAATGAGACCATGTTTACAAAAGCCTTTGAAAAAATGTACCCTTCCTACCGTTTCCATTACCAACCAAAAATAGTATTTGCAGTCGACTAATCATGTTTCGCCTTACATATTATTTTAGCCAATCAAATCGGATCTAACGTGGTGGCCTCATTTCCCCTAAAGCAGTGTCCAAACACGCCATTATGAGCAAATATGATCCTGTGTTGTCAGACAACACCACTATAGTATTTTGGCTATAATTTGTTAATTATTAGACTATTTGCTTAACACCTAACATATTCTTTGTCAGCAAGTCCTAAGGCACCCAAATATATAAGTTTAATGGAGCCAAGTGGCTTCGTTACAAATATGTATTATTCTAGGATAGTCGTGTATTTGTTTTTTTATTTACTGTCTTAGAACCGCCACCTGTTCTGCCTTTTCGACTGTTCTGTCAGTATAAAGTCAGGATTTCAGACATAAAACAGTATTGTGTCATGTTTCCTAATAAGCATTAAACATGTTTTTAAAACCTTACCTCGTATTGGTAGTGTTTTTTGTCACTGTTTATTTGAAAAGAAAATCAAGCCTGCATGCCTTTCGCGTGGGGTGGCATTAATTTTATATCGCGAGACGACGTGGTAGTATTGCATGCGTTCCTCCGTACATCTCTCTCTCTCTCTCTCTCTCTCTCTCTCTTCTAAGCCCGTCTGTCTTTTAGTTTACGTAGTGTATATAATGACATTAATGTAATATTAAATCTAGGTCATTACGCAGTGTGTCTATCAAGGTCGTATAAGAAATATAGTACCAGTTTTATTTTTAGAAACGCGTGTATTTGATGCAGTAGGCTTTACTAGCAAACGTGAAAGCGCTACAATTATGCAGACGAAGTAGAAAAAGAGGTTTTCTTGTTTAGCTAGTATGACGTTCTATAACATAGGCGTACGCTATTGTGACCGCACTGTTCTTTTACCATTCTTCTTTCCTTTTATTGAATTAATTCGTTAGGCTTTACATTTAATTTCTAATTTAGATATGTGGATTAGAATTTCTCACGACACACATGTACTGGGTGTTTTGTCTCAACTGTCACAACGCGTACACATTTTCAGGGTCATAGCTGTTGGGAATCGTGTTGCACGTGTGACTTTCATTGTTTTCATGTAGTCTGTACACAAACCCGTGAATTGAATCATGCACTTTCCATTCCAGCAGCCACTCGCTCTCTACCTCATGACAAACACGGGGAAAATCCATTCCCACACATTTTTTTCCAGCTTCTCGGCATCAGTATAAATAATAGTGGTGCGTTTTTAATGTGCTTCGGTATATGAGGTAATCTCTTTCAAAAACTGTACCAAGAGTGACAATGTTCATTGACACGAAACAAAATCAAAGGTCTCACCTTATATTAATTTTTTAATGAGTTCTGATAACCATATAACAACTTCATTGTTCTAAAAATACTGTTGTGTACCGAATCTAGTTTTCTTTATAACAGCTAATGAGTCTGTTTATTTCCTTATGTGCATATGCATGGTAAACTTTAGAATTTATTTCCTCTCATATTGTAAAGGGGGTACAGGAAAGTTTATTAAAAATCAAGAAGGTTTGGGTATTGAAAAAACGTTTGAAACCACTGATATAGATGTCAAGTCTCTACGCATGCTCCTATTTCGTTTACGTGCTTGGAAGTTATTACGCTTGTAACAAGATTGTCATAGTTGTGATCAAGTACTGGAATCTAACACTTGAATTGTTAAACAATTTAAACATATGTGTGTAGAAGTAAGCAAATGACAAATATTAAGATAAATATTCCATCATACTTAATGGCGGTTTTTGGTTGCGCGAGGCCCTGTGCCAGCGGTTCTTAACTTTGCTGTCCCATGAACCCCTTTGATTGTCCAAAGAAGACTATGAACACCTTCTTAGAAAAAATGTACATAGATGCATAACAAATAACACTTTATATAACAAAGAAAGATTGTTATGCATATGTATTCTTCTTTGATCCATAACCGCCAACCGCCAAAGCAGTCAGTTGCCATCACGCCTGGTGGCGTCTTGTAGAGCAGCAACAAATTGATTCCACTTTGCTCGGTCGGCGGCCATCTTTCGTACAGTGCCCCAACTCTGGTTCATTCTTTGCATCTCGGCTTCCACAGTTCTCCGCCAAGTTGTTTTTGGTCGGCCTCACTTTCGCTTTCCTTCGGGGGTCCATAGCATAGCTGTTCTTGTGATGGTATCAGGGTCCCTTCTGAGGACGTGGCCAACCCAATTCCAGCGTCTGCCAGCTATGATGGTGTGCATGTCCTCCTGGTTACTCCGAATAAGTAGTTCTTGGTTGCTGATGGTGTTTGGCCAGAAGATTCGGAAAATTTTCGTTAGGCAGATTGTGTGGAAGGAGGACAGTTTCGACATTTCCTTCTCTGTTACTCTCCAGCATTCCGCACCATAGAGAAGCACAGAAAGTACACATCTCTCATATAATCTTTATTTGGTGTTTGTGCTATACTGGGAAGACTTCCAAATGTTGTTGAGAATAGCAAAGGCTGTTCTTGCTTTATTCATTCTGTTGTTAATGTCCTTGCTTGTTCCGCCGTCAGATGTTACTATGCATCCTAGGTAATGCTTATGTATAGTCATACTGAAATTAAAAAAAAAAAAATAAAGAAATCATTAAAATTTAAATGCACAATTCTACGAAAATTTTCTGAGTAAAAATTTTGGTGAAAATAAAATTTCAGTTTATAGGTTATGTACACGGGCCCATAGAATCCATATATTGGTCCCAAAGGGTCCATGAACCACATGTTTAAAAAACCCTGCCCAGGGTAAAAGTGAACTTGTGAGACCCCTTATAAATAAACCCTTGTTGTTTCAACAAGCATATACTTGTGCGCGAGACCCTTACATGCCCGAGGACCCAGGCAACATCCTAATTTACCTATGCCTAAAACCTCCATTTGTCAGACCTGTATTTTACTATCGCTAGGAAGACAGGTTAGTTAGTTCGTTAGTTTTTGGGTTTTTTTTTTTTTGTCTTGTTTTACAGAAATGGAAAGAGAGCAGACTGACATCAAACGATCTTCATTTGCCTTCGCGTTCAACCTAATTCGGTTATAAATAGGGTATTTAGTGTAATTTTTATTTTCAGTCTTGCGCTGAATTCAAATACATATTGTTATTTACAATTAATTGCTATTGGTGATGGCAATTTACATTAGAAATGTGTTGTTTGTTTACTTCTTGACTTTTACAGTTTGCAAAATGTATACTATTATTAGCTTTCACTATCACGTGTTATTTGTATAACAGTAATAGCCCCTTCAGTCATAACTGGGTTTGGGAATATGCCCCTGAGGTGACAGTCCTCAACTGCTTATTTTCTGGTTGTTCCTTTCCACGATTTATCCTCTCTTCTGCTTGCTGTGAGAGCTTCTTTTCCCCCAATCTGAGGTGGCGCCGTAGATAGCATCGCCACTTGGTGCGATCGGCTGCTTTATCCTCCCAGGCTGCTGGATCTATGCCCAGTGCCCTCATGTCTCTCTTGTACACATCTTTGAACTCCAGCTGAGGTCACCCAAATGTTCTTTTACCTTCTGCCAGTTGTCGTTAGAAGATATTTTTCGGGATGCGATCATCTTCCATGCCGCGGACATGGCCAAGCCAGCGAAGTCGGCGCTGTCTAAGCAGTGTATACATGCTTTGAAGGCCAGCACGTGACAACACCTCGACATTTGTCACTTTGTCCTTCCACGAAATTCCGAGGATGTGTCGTAGACATCGTAGATGGAAGGTATTGAGCCTATTTCTTGCTTAGCAAAGGTTGTCCATGTCTCGCTGCCAAACAGAAGTGTGCTGTGTTATTTGTATTACTTATTATTATCATTATTTTAAAACCGAAGACAGGGAATCCATACAGCCATTTTTATACCAGACCGGTATATTTGGACATATGTGTTAATATAATCGAGATGCCAAGGCTCAATGGAGCGCTCTTCGCCAAAGCTTGCAAAACTCCTATAACAGAAACGCCACACGTTCTCTCAACTTAGAGCTAAGTCCGTTGTTTATATATCAGAGTACAATTTTTCATTACAAAAATAAGTGAACTCTGTTAACTGGAGTACAGCGTTAGATGCGAAGTCATGAGAAGGACTAAAAGTATCTATTTTCTAGCGGGATGGAATCCTGAAAAGGACTTGTTACGAAAAGGACTATCAGCTACGTTAACACTGCTCGTACCCTCTCAGTGTTTAGCGAACACTGGCTGTATGTGAAACAGTACTGGTGCAGGAGCATGTCAATGATTGGTGCCGGCTTCCTGCATCAGGACCAGCTGTAGTGGTGTGTTACCGGTGCGTTTACTTTATTGAACTGTCTCTGACAATGACAATGATGTTGTCGGAGCTGTCGGGCTTACACCATGTGGCCGACGTATTACTTGATAACGCAAATTTGATGTGGGCCGTTTAGTCTTGGCGTATGGTGATGATGGTTGCTTTTCGATAACACTGTTTAAAACAAAGGTCAATGCAGGATGACCAACTGGTACGGATAAACACTGTACTCGTTGGGAGACTTAGTGTTAACATATTTATTTATGACGAAAACGTTACATCCATAGTTGACAGACATTCTTCATCAGCAATGTTCATGGTAGGAAAATACATAATCGATAACGGTCAACATGGACTTTGATTGCCAGCACTGGTCGTTACAACGTCAAGGTTAACGGAAGTACTACGGCAACGAAATGGTAGGATGCATAGGCTTATAAAATCAATCATGTTAAAAGCGTTGAGCATACATATGAAGATCCAATAATGACTCCAAGCATTGTATTGACGCACTAGTGACTTGACTCCACTGGTCAAGTCAAGGCTCTACAATAAACAATCCTGGGCTACCAAGTATCAAAGATGAGATACTTAAAATGAGCCGTTTTGGGTTAAACATTCAAATCAAGCGCGTCTTGGCATGTTTCCTTCAAAAGCGACGTCTTCATCTTAAAGATGATTATAATGATCGTGTCTTTCCGAATCAAGGGTAAGTACACGAGAAAATCACGTCTATATCAGACGGAGAATATTCGGATCTACCTTCCAGTGTATTTGCTGGATGGCAACAGATCGCCGCGACAAACCGCGTCATACCCGTTCAAACATGGTGCACGGTGGTACGCAAATAATGAAACATACAATCAACTTAGATACACCCAAAAGTTCGTCTATACCAGACTCACGTGTGAGGATCTCAGACATTTAACTACCACGCGAAAATAACTTAACATGGTGGTTTCATGCTCTGTAAGCAGTAAAAAGAAAAAAAAGATACGATGTTCCAGATTACAGGGTCTTTTATATATCTGGACACGCACCGATGATAGGAAACTCTATATAGAGCGAAACAACAGGAGGCAATGTGATCATCAGAAGCTTCCCCCTTCGATCAAGTGTTTCGGCCACTTAATCTCCTTTACACTCAGTGGCGTCACTAGGGGGGTGCGGATCGCACCGGGTGACACCATCAGAGGGGGTGACACCAAAATGACTGAATATAAAACTTGTGTGCAGAGTTTCAGCAGAAATATATTATTTTTTATAAAAATATCCCTGCAGTTAGTTATAACCACGTATTTACTTCGAATCATATTGTTTTATTACCGAATTTTAACTTTAACCACATGAAACTATGTAAATGTAAATACGTTTAGGCTATGCTTATGATATTGTAATTTAAAGGTGTAATTTTAATTTTGCTAGTTGTTTATGTCACTACTAATGCCGTTACACTCAGTGATACGGGAATTACGATTTACGAGTAACATTAGTACAAAAAACATTACTAAGGACTCTGTATGGTCTGGTACGGGAGGAGGTCCATGGGGGTGACACCATGAGTTACCGCACTGGGTGACACCAGCCTTAGTGACGCCACTGTTTACAAGGGGTTGGGGGGGGGAGCGTACCACTTCGATCATGACTCCCAAGTGTCAGCCTCATGTTGTCTTGTGCAGAGAATTGAACCCACTCCACCTTGGTTGCAGCTGTTAAATTCACTCCTTGGATGCAATAATGAAAGTAACCCCTTTGTTGAAAACTAATTACTGTTCTGAGTTCCATAGCCCGTTGCGGTTATTCTACAGCCAGGATTATGCCCTTTCTGCAGTTTCGCTGAGCCTCTTTTGTGCCCTTGTTCTTGACTGTCCCCTCAACCCCAACAGTTTCAGTAGATCATACACTGAGGCAGCCATGAGACCTCTTGCACCCACCTCAACAGCCATGACCCTTGCATTGAAACCACTGTGTCTCAAGTCCGTGGCCAGATCATTATACGTGTGTTGCTCGTCCAATCTGGATTCAAATGGCACGGTCAACTCAATCATTATAACCTGGTGCGACGATGAGGAATGCAGCACTATATCTGGCCGTCGAGATCTTCTGATACTCTCTGGATATGCCCCTAGCCCAGGTAGGTCTACTGCCATCTCCCAGTCATTTGCAGTCAAGAAGTGATCGTAAACTGCTATTTGATTCACATGGTTTGGGAATGTGCTGACCTTCCTGCTCTCAGAAAGTATGTATTTGCGGTGCTCGGTCTGACGTTGCTGTTCGCCTTCACCCTTGCCAGGTCTATTGTAGCAGTGTCGTACATTTTTTTTATAGGTAGAGAGATATATTTGGTCCCGTCTGAGTAGAGCAGAAGGTGGGGTATATGAGAAAGAAAGGTGTTAGAATAGATTCCACGAGTGAATAGATTAAGGTGAAGATCTGTCTCTGGAATGAGTGGTTTCTCTAGTCCAGCCTATCTATACGACTATCTTTAGTATATATGAGGACCTGTCAAACCTCCCTATAAGTATAATTATAAGTTTACTACTCACACACACACAATTATGTGACAACAAGACACACAAGCATGAAAACTATGGTAAATTGATATGGGTCTGACCAACACACTAAATTAAGTTTTGTTTAGTTTATTATCACTTAAACTTTACAACATCAAACATATAGAACTCAATATAATCATGTTCACAGACATAGGAAAATAACCCAATAAGTGTCCTCCCCCCTGTTGAGAAAAGATCCCAAAAGAAGTTAATAACCCAAAAGGTCAAAGATTAACACTAGGGTATAGAATAGACAGTAAAGAAAAGAACAAAGTTCCTACTTAAGCTATCCAGTAAAAATACAAAAGTATGTACAAAGGAAAATAAAGGATGGTACAGTTTCCGTAACTGGAAAATATTCACTCTCACTCTGTCATTCGTGGTACATCAATCACACCTTACCTAAACTTGGTGTAACAATCTCTTGAACGTAAACATCCATGCACATGTATCATGATCTAGTAGTTCTATCCTCCGAATTGAGCCCCAGTTCCTGCACTAATAATTAATTTTTATACGGGGGACGCTTAATTTGTTGGTTGAGTCTTGGATATGCAATGTCACAAAAAAAGACCCGCGATCTTGTGTTCACAGTAGACAGTAGTCAGTACTTCTAATAGCTAAAGAAAACTCTGGTTGCTAAAAACTGTTAATTAAGATGATGATGATGATAAATCTTATCGGCTCGCTCTGGGGTGAGTGCCGATTATGAAACAGCGTATTCTCCTGGATAAAATCCACTTGGGAAAAACGACTGTCAGAAGTCGGGAAAAATGTTATGTATATTGCCACAGCGGGCTGATAAATTGAATAAAACAATTTGGGTATTTGTAAGTCCAGTTAACTCAAATTTACAGTTAAAATGTTAGCTTGTCGCCTTTGACAATTCCTGTTAACACCTGTACTGGGGACGAACGCCAAGGAAAACGACAACTATTACTCCTTCAGTAACTGAGAAAATGACCACAATAGAAAAAAACCGCTAGCCGCTGGTTTTGATCAAGCACAGAAAACAGAATAATCCACACGAAGGCTATTAACGCACTATTTCGCATAGGTTCTAGCGTACGCGTTTAGATTATCCAAAATTTCCTGAGAGACTTGATAACTGACTTGGAGAGAACGCAGTATATGTACAGATTTAGGGTAATTATCTCTAAAGGATGTGACAAATCCCACCTTCGGCATAGCAGGGAAATTGGCTTGGCTTCCGAGATAAAGGATTTTCCTGTTCGCTCTACTCGCGATGCCGAACGACATCAAAAGACATGCGAACGGGCCCCCTTTAGATTTCCGTCCGTTTCCGCAGATCAAAGCTTTTGCACGGACAACAAAGGTGGTCGGGAAGTATTATTATTGCCCTTGTATTTTGCTACCGAGGATCTGGTCTTTTCCCCACGTGCTTTCTGTCACTATCTGATGATTGACAGATCAGCTCGCGTGAGAACTCAGGTAAATAAACAAGGTTAGCTCCTTTTGTTGCCTGCCGGGTGCGAAAGTTTGTAAACACTCATTAGCGCATGTAAGACAGGAAAAAATGGCGTGGCTTCAAAAGTGAGTCAACAGACAGCGAATTGCGTGGTTTTGCCTTCGCAAAACATAAACACAAACTGAGGAAGCAAAGGTGGCAGTATTTCTGTGGCTATATTTACATTATACGTCACAAGCAGCCAGCTCATTTAGAACCCTGTTGTGGTGCCATGTGTATCGCCCTTACAATAATGACACCTTGCAAACTGAGAGCACGTGTTCAAGTGTCTGCTTCTCATGGCACAGGGGGCACCGAGTATCATCAGACTTTCCCCATCCCACAAGGTTCAAGGACGATGGCAGAAGGTCATACATTGATCTAATGATGAAGCTGAGTCTAAGAGGCGCCATATTCCATATATCATTCCATGTCAGGGACCTTTGCAGGGCTCCTCCCCAAATAGTCCATTGGCCTTGTTGGACCTGCTGCACAGCTTTTGCATCGTATTATCATTCTGAGCTCCTCGTATCTCCTGAATTACCGTGTCTCTGCGTTCCTTGTTTGATGCCTTGGACCACCAGCGGATGTCACCATGGCCAAATCCCCGTCTATTCGTCTGTGTGTATCCGATTACCTCCCTCATCTTGAGCAACTCTTGGGCAGCACCAGCAGCTTCATCTACTTTCCACTTCCTTCCAGTTTTCATTTTGGGCTGAATGAACTTAACTACGTCATCTGCTGGCTCGCACAGCATCACTTCCGAGTCTTGCCTTTCCTGCTTTGTATTCTTCAACAACTGACATGAAAGGAAGCACAATAACCAACGGTCCTTGGATTTAGGTTGAACGATAGCGCCTCGCTAAAAGGAGACAACAACTTTTTTTTAAATGGAAAAGGGGGGGGGGGGGGGTGTTGGGAAGAGGAGTGATTTGTAGGAAACAAGGGAACAGGATGGTGTAGTTGTACATGATAAGTTACTCTCACCGGCACGCCACAAATAATGATCGTAGTTATCAAGGGTTTCTTCAAATGTCTTCTTTAGTTACTAAGCATGATACAAGCTATAGAAGATATGATCGTTATATACTGCTGTACATCTCTGGAATGTAATCTTTATTTTAGCTAACGGAAGGTGGTGACCTGATGTCACTTCTGCTCCTCTACCTACCTTTACGTCATGTAATGATGATGATGATGCAAACTTCTTTTTCCTAGCTGCAGTGGTTGCTACATACTCTGTAAGTAAACAAGAGAATTATGACGACGAAACAATAGATGAACATATCATATTATCAGTCTGATTTTCTGTTCTGTGGTATGGTTATATCCATGTTGCTTTATGTATTCTTTTGTGTGGTAAAATGCTTCCTCATATAGCCAATTGGTTTGAAGCATCGACGTTTGGGAATAGTTCTCCAAAAGAAAGATAAAGATTTTAAGAATAAATGCAAGTAACAATAATCATATTGCCCTGGAAGATACATTCCTGCACGCTAGGGAGTCATACAGATGTCTTCTTCTTCTTTTTTGATCCTTAGCCGCCAACTGTCAAAGTAGTCAGTGGCCATCACGCCTGACATCAGTATAGATAAAGCTGGAAGAACAGATAATGAAATCAAAATAAGATTACAGAAGATAAGACGAGCTTGCATTGGAAATTAAATGAAATCATCCCCAACACAAAAATCTGAATCTTCAACTCAAATGTCAAGTCAGTCCTATTGTATGGCTGTGAAACATGAAGAATAATAAAAATGATAACCAGAAAGACACGAACTTTTATTATTGGTTGCTTGTGTAGACCAGGATTGAATTGGCACGATAAGATCACCGAAGTTGAACTAACTGACAGAACCAGAAACATACTAGCAGAACAAGAGGTCAGGAGAACACCCTGGTCTTGAGATAATACATACACTGAACATACCCACTGATAGCATTACTTGGTGATGCCTAGATGGCAGGGAGGATAGTGTGATTCGCTTGCATAGCTAGGCGGGGTTGTCGCACTGAAGGTCCTGGGTTCGAGTCCTGGGTAAGCCACTCACGACTGTTTTTTTTTTCTGTTGTCTAGTTTTCTACTTCTTTATTTCTTACGAGTGCCTGAAAACATACCTTTATGTTTGTTTAATATTTATTGACCGTTTACAGGCCTCGGGTTTCCCTTCCTTACATGTTACTCCCTGTTGTGGAATACCCAGGGTTAGAGAAATGGACCGAGACCAAGAAACTCTCGGAGCTGAAGACTGATGTGAAAGGGATGAGGAAGGCGTGGAAATACCTTTATTGGACGGCACAGGTGAGGTAGGTGTGACAATTTAAGGTGTTCGTGAGCACCTTAGCTCCAAGGAGAGTTGTAAACATTGATTGCTGGACTTACATTTCAACAGTTGCAGCTCCCGGAAAACAGGAACTACGAACAATACATTTTTTTCAAGCAGAGCTTAATACTGCCCATTTAAAGAATTGTCTTATTGAACTTAGTGAAACGTAATGAACGATGACGCATTCCCACCGATTTTTCCTAAAAAGATGCGCATTGCACCGTGAAAACTATCCTGAACTTCCATTGAAAGAACGTACGAGTGCATTATATATTTTTTTTTTTCGTGATGCATTTGCCGTTGACCATAAGTTGTGATACGTTTGACTAAATAGATCCAACGAAGGTGAAATGGGATGACATCACCACCCCTAAACTCCCAAAGGCGCATAGACCTTCAATAAACGTCTGCCAGGTCTTGCTGTCACGTGCCATCCGCTCAAGGTATATCCGTGTCTTCTTCATGTCTGCCTCCAGTTCACTTCTCTGTGTGTTCCATTAATCTCCTTCTATCTCTCTTACTCTGGTGATTCCAGAACAAGACATGCCTTGTATTTCTATCAACAGGTTTCCTCAATGTCATGGAATGTAAATGAATGTAATGACCAAAGCTGACATAGTGCCGTCATCAGGACATTTGGCAGAAATAGCACACCATTATTCATTTCTATCAATTTTTTTTTGGCGGGTTACGTGCTCGTTAAGAAAGAAAATAAAACAGAAGAAAGTTTCTCTACATCACACTTTTAAATTTCGAACCAAAATTTATGGAAAAGTACATTAGTACCATGTCAGCAGATAATCGTGCACAAGTGTTTCAAGGTAACACTTTATCTTATCATGAAGGTTTCTATCTCATGATTCCTTGTTTATTAAGCAGTTGTTACTCCAAACAAAACACTTACGTTAGCACAATTTCAGCCATTATCTTGTACCTGTTTTACTAACTTAGGTTGCAAGTATTACTACTTGACTAATATTATTTTAGATACTGTATTCGTTGTGGTGGTGCTTTTGTGTTAGTAATCGCAAACTTTTTATATACGGAAATACATTTAGATGTACTAGTATAATTTGAATAGAAATTTCTTTTTTTTAATATCGTTACTGGTAAAATGTTGGATAATATGTTTGTTGTATGAGTCATTTTTATTACCTTCAGAATAGACAATATCATTAGTGGTAGTAAGAGTAATCATCATCATCATCATTATCAATTTCCTGTTGGTTCCTTACGGAGCATACAGCTACCACTGAAGTTGGTCCTCCTTACATGAGGCTTGCGCCATTGATATGCTCTTGTAGTGGTTGTTTCTGCAGCAGTGTGTTTTACACGATGTGGTTGCCAGCTTTATGTGCAACTTCATGTTCGTCGCCTGGTACGACATGCTTGAGGCAGCAGTAGGCATGTTCTTTCTTTGTCTCATCAGAGACCCCCCGGGGAACTAAACGGGGCAGTAAGGGTAATGGTTAAACAGTGACTGGCTGTTGTTAAATTTATATTAGTTGCTTTTGTGTGTGGTTCATGTTGTTGCTGTAATAGCAGTTGCTGCAGTTGCGTTGTTGTTATAATTGTTGCTATTATAGCGGTAGTTGTTGTTGTTATTGTAGTAATTGCTAGTGCAGTGAGTCTTGCTGTTGTTTTTGTTGTTATAGTGGTAGTTTTTGTTATTGTTGTTATCTTTTCTGCCGTAATATTGTTGTTATTGTTCAAATAGTTGTTGTGAAATGTTGCTGTTACTGTTGTAACATCTGCTATTGTAGTTGTTGCTATTGCTGTTATAGTTTTAATTGTAGTGGTTGTTGTTGTCATTGTTGTAACAGTTGTTGTTGTACTGGTCGTTTTTTTCAACTGATGTAGCTATAAAAGTGTTGTTGCTGCTGTTGTCGTTGCTACTGTTGTAATAGTTGCTACTGTTGTAATAGTTGCTACTGTTGTAACAGCTATTGTTGTAATAGCTGCTATTGTAGTGGTTGTTATTACTGGTGTTGTAAAAGTTATTATTCCAGCAGTTGATGTTATATTTTGTTGTAATAGCTGCTGATGTGGTGGTAGTTTTTGTTGTTACTATTAGAATAGTTGCTATGAAAGTGTTATTGTGTTTGCTGTTGTTCCAATAGCCACTACTGAAGTGTTGTTGTTGTAGTAGTTATTCTTGTAACAATTAATATTCTAGTGATACCTGTTATCTAGTGATAGGTTCCAAAGGTTGTCACAACCGGGAGTTGTAGTGAGGATAGGCTCTCACTGCAGATAAATGCTTCTATGGCACGCGCCTCAAATAGCCACTGACAACCAAGCCCAGATCGCGGCCTTCATGTGCGACTCAATTTGAGCCCGGCGGAATTGTTTCCACTTACAGAAGAAGGGGCGATGGCGAGTCACTGGCACCTTAAAACCAATAGCTTCGGGCACATACGACTCGTGATCCTTGGCTGGTAGCATATCTAAGAGAAGGTAAAACTCAATTCAAACCACCGCTGCCTAGCGGGAATATCCGTTAACGGGAAATGCTTCGGGAGTAAACCCTGATGATAAATCCAGAGTTGGAGTCCCTAAGGCAGTCTAATGTTTATTCAACATTATTCTGGCAACTCCTGCGACCTGGCTTGTACCAAACTGTATCGGCTACTGCCGTTCCTTTGGATCTACCGGCTGCGTAGAGAGGGGGAACATGCTGCGTGGGAAACAGCTTGATCTCCATATAACTATGCCCAGGCTCGCGCCCTGAAAAGGACACACCAGCTTCACCCTATAGGTGTCGGCAAAACACGAGAAGTAGCCAACGGTTATTAGTATGTGTGCAAGAGAGACATGAGGGTACTGGAAATAAATCCAGCAACCTAGAAAGATGAAGCTGCCGATCGCACCAAGTGGCGGTACTATCAACGGAGCTATTTCAGACTGGGCGAAAAGAAGCTCTCACGCCGAACAGAAGAGAGGAGAAAACGTCGAAAGGAACACCATGAAAATTAGCAGCTGAGGTCTGTCACCATAAATAACACATAAGGAAGGGAAACCCGAGGCCTGTAAACAGTAAATTAATATTAGTAAATTAATATTAGACAAACATAAAGGTATGTTTTCAGGCACTCGTAAGAAATAAAGAAGTAGAACACTTGGACAACAGAAAAACAACAGACGTGAGTGGCTTACCCAGGGTTCGAACCCCGTACCTTCCGTACGACAACTCCGCCTAGCTATCAAGCGAATCACACTGACCCCACGGCCAGCTAGGCATCCCCAAAAAAAGATGCTTACTGATAAATAGCCAGTAAAGCATCTTTTTTTGGGGATGCCTAGCTGGCCGTGGGGTCAGTCAGCGGTGGATGTTGCTGTAATGGTTGATACTGTTGTGATATCTGTTGTTGGTTATTGTTGTAATAGTTGATACTGATGTGATATCTGTTGTTGGTTATTGTTGTAATAGTTGATACTGTTGTAATATCTGTTGTTGGTTATTGTTGTAATAGTTGATACTGTTGTAATATCTGTTGTTGGTTATTGTTGTAATAGTTGATACTGTTGTAATATCTGTTGTTGGTTATTGTTGTAATAGTTGATACTGTTGTAATATCTGTTGTTGGTTATTGTTGTAATAGTTGATACTGTTGTGATATCTGTTGTTGGTTCTTGTTGTAATAGTTGATACTGCTGTAATATCTGTTGTTGGTTATTGTTGTAATAGTTGATACTGTTGTAATATCTGTTGTTGGTTATTGTTGCAATAGTTGTTACTGTTGTAATATCTTTTGTTGGTTATTGTTGTAATAGTCGGTACTGTTGTAATATCTGTTGTTGGTTATTGTTGTAATAGTTGATACTGTTGTAATATCTGTTGTTGGTTATTGTTGTAATAGTTGATACTGTTGTGATATCTGTTGGTCGTTATTGTAATAGTTGCTGCAGTAGCACTATTTATCACTCTAATAGTAGTTGTAGTATTTGTAGTGTAAACTAATAGTGACTGATCCAGTAATTGTACCAGTTGTCTTGTAATGTGAAACAGAAGCAACAAACAGCGCTTTCAGCGTTCCACGTAAATGTTGTACTTAACTTAATAGTGTATGTAGTAGGAGCTTTTGTTGCTTTAACGACAGTGGGAATTAAATTTTTTGTGTTTTTGGTCACATTTCCATTTTTGGAAATCCCCAGGGTAAAGAAAAAGGGGGAAGCCAACCATCATCATTATTATTTTCCTTTTCACTCCGTATGGAGCATGGAGCAACAACTGCAGCAGGTCTCCTTGCCGGAAGCCTGTACCAAGCTGTGATCTTGCAGCTATGGGATCTCTAGCAATTTGTTTTACAAGATGAGATTACCAGCCTCAAGCGCAACCTAATATTAATCTGCTTGTATGACATGCTTAGAGTACAGTAGTCCTATTCTTTGTCTCATCAGAGGCCCCCGGAGCAACACACAACACAAACACACAACACAAACACACATGGAGGATGGAATAAGACATAAGTATGAAGTGGTTGAATTGGAAAAAAACTGAAACGGGTAGCACAGGCATGTATTTGCTGAAGACTTGTGCTCCACGGAAGCTGAAATGTAATGAATGAATGAGTTTCCATAAATGTGTCAAGCGTCCTGAGGAGATACTTTTAAGGTGACAGAGTTAATCGTCTTTTCATTAATAGAATTTGTAGCGGGTGTTCAAGATGTATCGACAATATAAGCACAACTGTTAAATGTTATAAATGTATAGACACCTGTCGCAAATAACTAACGCGATATTCAGTAAATATTGCAATAATTTTTGCATAGAGACCACCGCATATTGTAAGTATGGTCCTATGTATTCAAAATACAGTTGATACCTATTACACGATCTTAGGTTACGCGAATTAAATAATGCGAAGTAACGCGGAGTTGGGGGAAAATGACGCGACTACTGAGATGAGTCTCTCACAACTTGTGCCACCGTCATCATTTTAATTTTTTTATTTTATGTTTCTTAAGTTTTATGTTTGTTCTCTTGTTTTTTTTTTTTTGGGGGGGGGGGGGGGGTTTCAATGACAACTTTTATTTAAAATACATTGCAGAAGAATTTCCCCTAAAATCTTTACGTGCTTAATTTATATGGAGAAAATCGTTTCAGTTATTCGCTAATCTCAAAATACCCTGTTTCGAGCTTCATTAAACAACAAGCCTTAACGTAACACCAACCCTGTTTCGAGCGTTGTCAAAATAAATGACGCACAACAAACACTAAAGCCGTTTAAAATTTAAAAAAAAAAAAATAATCCAACTTGAAGCGAAATGTCGTGTTGTTTTGCCTCCAGTCTACTGCACCCTACAAGGGCCATAATTTTATTAGCAATCGCCAGATTAGCGCATTATTGCAAACAAGAAATTAGTTCAATTTTGTTCAAACTCCAAACATATCATTATTTGCACAGCTTATTTTGTCGACGTGTCAAAGACAAAGACATCAAAGATGACGATTTTACGTTGTTGTCTACTGCTGTCACTTCTGCTGGTATGCTCCGAAGGCGCCAAAAACTACGGTGACGCTTTGGCCAAGTCTATCTTGTTCTATGACGCTCAACGATCAGGAAAGCTGCCTGCCAACAACCCAATCTCTTGGAGAGGTAAGAGTAATCAGATCAGCGGGTTTTCACATTTTTTTTTTTCGGCCTAATGTTTGATCTTCATTCTTGAATCCTTAGCAACGGAAGCAATCAGTGGCCATCACGTCTGTGGTGTTTTGTGGGACAGCAACACTCTCCACTTTTCTCAGTCTGTGAGCATCTGTGCGATGCTTCAACGCTGTTTCGTGATTCGGCCACCACAGTTCTCTGCCAAACCAGTTTTAGTCAGCCTCCCTTTTGCCTGGTTTCTGGAGTCCTTTGCGTGGCAGTTCTGAAGAAGGTGTCGAGGATTCTTCTGCGGACATGGATCTAATTTCAGCGTCTATCGGCTCTGATGGTTTGCATATCTTCTTGATATCTCCCAGTATGTAAATCTTAGTTGATGACGGTGTTCGATCAAAACATTTTAGGCAGTTTGTGTGGAAATGTGGTAATTTGGACTTTCCTTTTCTGGTACTTTCCATCTCACGTCTCACACTTGATAATTTCTCACATAAGTCAAACGCACCTGTATTGCAGTGCTTTTGCAAGTTTGAAAACCTCTCATTAGATACAACCATTTCTAAATTAATACACTTGCAATAAACATAAAACATTTTTTTAATGTTAAAAGTACTCACTATCATCATCTAACTCATCATTATCATCATCATTTTCCTTCTTTATATCAAGGAGCTTAGGCTGGGACTCTAGAGCGGGGACTGCTTATAGAAGGATTAACAAGTTTCTTTAACGCGTGTCATGTCGCCGACGTACCTGACTGGTTCATGTCATCAGTTCCACAAAGGTGATCTTCCCATACCATCTCAATCCTTCTTATTTACGAACGTGTTTTACCGGGGCCCGAAATTAAAGCAAATAATAGTAACACTGCAACCTACTAAGCAATTAGTAACGGGCCACTAAGGAGGGTTGGGCATGGTGACGGCTAGCAAATCCTGTAGATACTTTAAGTCAATAAAACTTCAGAAAATATGGGCAAGTCCAAGTAAAAAACTTAAATCTACTCTGTTACCTTGGCCAAGAATACTTACTTACTTACTTAGTCATTCCTCTTCTAGCTTGTGGTGTATTGGTCAGCCAGGGACAGAGAGAGAGACAGAGAGAGAGAGAAAGAGAGAGAGAGAGAATGCTGCATACTATCATATCAGCTGTTTTCCTTTTGGCCTGGTTCCAGTCCAGTCTTCGGTCCCTCAGGTATTGTCTGATGTTGTCCTCTCAGGAAATTCTGCGTCATCCTAGAGGTTTGGATCTCTCGCTCTTGGTTTACCATACTAGTCGTGGTAGCGTATCTTCTCCCATTTTGCAGACGTGGCCAAATCATCGTAACTGGGATTCATCCACTCAGGTCTGCAGGGACTGAGTTTCGAGGCCATGGCGTATCGTCTGGTTGTGGATCATGTCTCCTCTTGTTACTTCGACCACCTTCCTCACATACCTTATTTCTGAGGTTTACAGTTGGCTGTATCACCAAGAATATAACCTCAAGATATCAGCAATAATATCACCTCAAAATATCACAAGAATATCACCTCAAAATATCACAAGAATATCACCTCAAAATATCACCAATAATATCACCTCAAAATATCACAATAATATCACCTCAAAATTCCGAACATCATTGATAATGTTTCATTAGTATCCTTTGAATAAGTGGCCATATGGGATAACACACACGCACACACACACACACACACACACACACACACCCACACACACACACAGTGGAGTAGAACCAGCCAGCATCCTCTACAGCTGAATGTTTAAGGGAGAAAGTGGAAGTGAATAGGACATACGCACTCAGGAAACAAACCAGCTAGTAGCATAAGCAAACGTGCAATTGACTGGTACCCACAGAGGGAGAATTTACTGAGGAGGCCAAAGAGAAATTAGAGAATAACGGTGGAAGGTAGAGCAAATCAAGGAAGCAGTGACCTCATGGGCGAAGCATTCTTAGACGGTCCAGTTTTGAAGTGATTGATTGAATGATTGATTACATCATCATCATCATCATTTCCAATCAGCTACCTATGGACCTTGAAGCCAATACTGCACCATGTCCATGCACCAAGTGCGTGTATTCACATTTTCCTGAAGTGATGGTATCTGCAGCAATTTCATTTGTCATGAGAAGGTTGCTAGCTCCTTGCATAACCTCATATTAGTCGGCTTCTACGACACGCATACGGGAACGGTAGGCATATTCTTCATTTGTCTCTTCAGAGATCCCTCGTGGGCGAATATCATCATTATTTTCATTTTCGCTCCTTAAGGAGCATGGAGACACTGCTACAGATGGTGCCCTTACAGGAAGCCAGTGCCAAGCATTTACATGTCCTTGGATGGTCACTCATTAAGTTTAAAGATGGCTACGTCAAAGCTGGACAGCTGAACAACGCCTACGATTCTATCAAATGGGGTTACGACTACGTGCTGAAGACCTGGAATCCCAGCAAGAACGAGCTAATCGTTCAGGTTTGTGAACTTGTTTAAACCAGCTTTGAATGTTGTATTTTCTTTTGTCCGAGTCTTCTGTCTCTTGTCTTGATGGCAGTGTTGTCTTCAAGTCTTTCATAACAAGTATCAAATCGAGTCTCTTAAGTCTCTAAGTATAAGTCTCAAGTCGAGTCTCAAGTTCTTATCAGTAGTTTTCAATTCGAGTCCTATTTCGAGTCTCAAGTGCATAACAGAAGTTTCTCAATTTTGATCGAAATCTGTTCAAAGTTACAATCGCTTTTATTTGCTCAACCACATCAATTACTGTAAATAAAAATAACTAATAATAATCTCTTCCTAAGTCGAGTCGTTGTGGGGATTGAGGTCCGATTTGAGATCGAGTCGGTCGACTTAAATCAACAACACTCTTGACTGTATATTCTTACAGACACTTCCTTGTTTATCTCTTGATGTTATCTTCCCACTTTTATCTCTTGATGTTATCTTCCCACTTTTATCTCTTGATGTTATCTTCCCACTTTTATCTCTTGATGTTATCTTCCCACTTTTATCTCTTGATGTTATCTTCCCACTTTTATCTCTTGATGTTATCTTCCCACTTTTATCTCTTGATGTTATCTTCCCACTTTTATCTCTTGATGTTATCTTCCCACTTTTATCTCTTGATGTTATCTTCCCACTTTTATCTCTTGATGTTATCTTCCCACTTTTATCTCTTGATGTTTTCTTCCCACTTTTATCTCTTGATGTTATCTTCCCACTTTTATCTCTTGATGTTTTCTTCCCACTTTTATCTCTTGATGTTATCTTCCCACTTTTATCTCTTGATGTTTTCTTCCCACTTTTATCTCTTGATGTTATCTTCCCACTTTTATCTCTTGATGTTATTGATGACGCCCAATTTATATTATGATTGAGTAATTGGCCGCCAAATGACGCGTGCACCATGAGGTGAGTGATGGTGCCCGTGGTCTGGTTTTGTGAAGTGTGTAGATGATGTACAGTCAAACAATGATCATACAAAAACAGGGCAATCCATACAAAGACGTCAGTTAACTCACGACGTATAAAGTCAATGATGCTTGTAACAGCTAGTGACGTTTTTTCTGTATCATTTATTGTGGACGCCACAGTGACAAAATGTATACGCGAATATGTAGGTACATCAGACAGTCATTATCACAGCAACAATGTCAGTATAGCAATGGACGGTAGACAGCATCATAATAAAGGTGATTCACAGGCATGTCAATACATTATAAGGCTGTAATGTAGTCGGGAAAATTCTCCATCCCTTTCTATCTTAGCCAGAAGATAACCAGATGTATGAGATCAGTTCACTCTCCTTAATCTGACTTCAGCAAGACAGGCACGTCTGCCGAAGTATAAATAATGTCCTCAAAAATATCCTCTAGATAACAAAGGTTTTCCAAACCTAGTTCATGTAACAAAGTAGCAAGTAATGGTCCTTGGGACATGCATCAACCGATGCAGTACAATACAGCGACATGTGAGCTGGGAAAACATCTCGTGACGACGCCTTTCGAAGACAGGCTATGAATCAAAAATCGCTCACGACCAAAAATCGATAGAGTTAATGAAAAGTTAATTTACCTTGCCTTCAGGAAATACACAGAAATATTACGCCTCCCGGCATGTGGAAATACACTAGAGGTATTATCTCGAATAAACGAAATATCCATTAAGAGGACTTCACATTCCTGACAGAACAAAAAAAATAGCGGAGATCCCCTCTCAGCGAGGCATCTTTCTAGCTATTCAAAATCGCTCACTGACTGGTGGGCGGAAATCGATCGACCAAGAAGCAAGACCAGTCATGCGCAGTCCAGCGCAAAATGACCACAGCTCAGAACTTAAGACGCAAGGACCTTTACTACGAACCAGCGTAAGAATGATTACCTTAAAAGGATAACCCAACAGGTTGCCAACCGTTTTCTGAGAAAACGGCCTAGCATAGCAAACTTAACTGCATTCAATACCAACGCGAGGAGACAACTGCTCACCGAGAAAAGTGACTATAAATTTCAAGCAGTTGTTGCCCTTGCGTTATAAAATATATATTGTAATAAAACGATGTTGCGAGAATTTCTCACGCAACATATCACCACCTCCTCCCGATTAAAAAAAAAATGTGGAACTTTTTTTTTTTTTTTTTTTTTTTTTTTTTAAAATATCAAAGAGCATGCGATAAGCGGCTCAAAACGCACGAATTATGCGCTGATAATTAATTAAATTGCCTAACATGAGGCTAAATATAGAGTGTCTGGTGAGGATATACCTCAACAGAAAAATAAATATGTCTCAAAAAATATTCACATCGGGGAGGTGTCACCAACACACATCACGTTAGCATGTAAACACAATATACGTATGCAAGTTACCATAGACATCAATAAATAGCATAATCTAATATTGTCTTTAAAAATGGATGTACAAATCTGATAGGAAAATTTAAATAGTACATTATTTGACATGTAATGACATAAGTACATAGTAAAGTTAAACTACATGACGATCCAGGACATATCCTCTGGCATTCCGAGGGTAAGTACACAATCTAGAACTCGTCATGCTTGATAATAGTAAGGTAAGTCCTCAGCTCATCAATGACATTCTGAGAAAGTACAAGCAATATAATGCTAATTAATAACTAATATGCTTCATAAGGTACAATACATTATTAATAATTGTGGCTGTTTAGTAAACTAACGGCCCTTATATTAACCACTCAGTCTTCCTCTATCATCTTAAAAAACGAACAGAAGAAGATGATAACAAAGCACGATAGTGTGTACATATAAAGTGAGTACAGATGTGCTAATCTATTGTAGTAATATAGGTGTGTTATGACTCTGTAATATATGGAAATATAGGACAGAAGTATTAGTTGGAGTCATGTGGGCATCTAGACAAAATGTCAGCCATCACATTATCCGCACCACGGATAGCTCGTACCGTGAAGTGAAAAGGTTGAAGAGCTATAGCATATCGAATGGATCTCGAACTCTTCAAATTCTTAGTCTGAATAGCTGTAAGAGCTTTCTGATCAGTCTCTAGAATGAAATGTGCGCCCAGGAGGAATCTTTGTAGTTTTAGAATTGACCAAACCATTGCTAACAACTCACGGTCTAAAACCGAGTAGTTCCTCTCTGCCGCATTTAGTTTTCTAGAAATGTACATAACAGGATGCAGAGTATTTGCATATTCTTGCATCAGTGCTGCTCCAATCCCAGTGGATGAAGCATCACTCCGAAGAACAAAAGTCCTATCAAGAGTAGGTAATCTTAAGATGGGAGGAGAAGAAAATATATTCTTGATTTGGTCTAGTGAAGATTGGCATTCTTCAGACCAACGGACCAGATTAGGCGAACCTTTCTTCAACAATGTTGAGAGAGGTGCCATGATCGAAGATAAATTTGGAATAAATCTCCCATAAAATTGAATTAAACCTAAGAGACTCCTAACTTGTTTCTTCGTTTTAGGAACAGAGATGTTCAGTATTTTGGAAGTATTGTGGTCTTCTGTCTTCAAGAGACCATGACCAACACGATGACCCAGGAAAGAGATTTCACCAAAACCAACAAAAGCTTTAGAAGGTTTTTGCTGTCAAATTATTCTCACGTAGAGTGGACAGTAAGTCATATAACCCTAAATAGTGATCTTCCCAGGTATCACTGAAGAAACAGGTGTCATCTAAGTATGCGATGACATCCGAACGATGTGACAGAATTCGACGCATCATGCGAACGAAAGTGGCAGGGGCGTTCATGAGACCAAAAGGCATAACATTCCATTGAAATAGACCCCTAGGTGTAGAAAAAGCAGTAAGAGGTTTGGCATGCTCTGCTAAAGGCACTTGCCAATAACCTTTAGACAAGTCAAGTTTAGTGAAGAATCTAGAATTAGAAAGTCTAATCAGTAGATCTTCTAACAAAGGCATCGGTTCAGCATCGAACTTTGTGACCTGATTCAATTTGCGATAATCAACGCAAATTCGTATGTTCTTATCCTTCTTCCGGACAATAACCATGGAAGAAGAATATGGTGAAGTCGATGGTTCAATTATATTTAATTGAATCATTTCATCCAATTCCTTTTCCACTTGCGACTGAAAGTGTATAGGGATAGGATAAGGCCTAACCCTAATTGGATTATTGTCGGTAAGAATTATGTCATGTTCTATGACATCTGTGTGTCCAGGAATGTCAGTGAGAACATCCTGAAATGTTTGTAACATCGACGAGACTTGTCGATGTTCGTCACCAGAAAGATTAGGAGAAACAGAAACGTTTTTCCAAGATTCCGTGGAATGTAATGGAACCACTGGAAGGGGAAGATTGACATCAGAGAAGGTAGATTCCTCATCCTGTATGACAGACAGGGATGAATAATGACCGTGAGGTGCAGGAGCATCCTCCGTTGCCTGGAAAATAGGCAGCAAATAGTCCGGACGTTCGTGAAATTCCGAAAGCATGTTTATGTGGAAAGTTTTATGCTTTCCATCAATATCGACCACATAGTCAACATCGGAAATCCGAGAGACTATTGCATACGGACCTTTCCATGCAATAAGAAGTCTATTTTCCCTACTGGGGAGTAGGACGAATGCTTTGTCACCTGGACAAAGTTGTCGTAGACATCTATTCTTGTTAGCAAACTGCCTTGCCTTCTCTTTAGCAATTTCTGATGAAGCAGTTGCTAGCTTACATGCCTCAATGATCTTTTGTCTAAGAGCGATGACATACTCATATGAGGATTGAGTTTCATCACTAATATCATCGGCAGTGATGAGATCGTGTAATAAAGACATAGGGCCGCGCGGACGCGCGCCAAAGACAAGTTCGAAGGGAGAAAATCCTGTGTGTTCATTAGGGACTTCTCTATAGGCAAAGAGAGCCGCGGGTAAAACCCTGTCCCAATCTTGAGGATGATCTTCAGTTATCTTACCAAGCAAAGTCTTGAGCGTTCTATTCAGACGCTCAACTAACCCATTAGACATAGGATGGTAGATACTACTGAGAGATCGTTCAATATGTAAGGTAGACATTACCTGTGACATAGTGTCCGATATGAGTTGAGTGCCATGGTCTGACAATATTTCTCTGGGGAACCCCAAGCGAGAAAATATCAACCAAAGAGCATCTGCGATATCTGTAGTAGATATGCTCTTAAGAGGGATAGCCTCTGGCCAACGTGTGCACATATCGACACATGTAAGGATGAACTGATGTCCTCTGGCCGACTTGACCTTAAAAGGGCCAATAATATCTATGGCCATTTTCTGAAACGGCCGAATAGGAATGTCAGCAGCCTGGATAGGCGCAGCATGTCGTGGTCCTCTAGATTTGACCTCCTGACATACCTTGCATGATCGGCAGTAAATACGAATGTCCTTGTTGACAAAAGGCCAAAAGAAAGCCGCAAGGACTCTCGACTTCGTACGGGCAAAACCCATATGTCCAGCACATTGCGAGTCATGAGCATGTTGCAATATTTGCACTCTCATGCTCTTGGGAACAAGAATTTGCGAATGCGCCGACGTAGTCGAATCTTGTACCATACGTACAAGTACGCCGTTTCTCATTGCAATCCAAGATTTTCTATTTGTATCCTGATTCGGATCATCTTTCTTCGCAAGAATGAAGAATTTTTTTAAAGAAGGATCTTCTTCTTGCAATTTTATGAAAGAGTCACGAGTGATTACTAAGTGACTATCTTGGCTATCAACTTCATTATCACTATTCAGTGAAGTTTCGGGTGTTTGTAGAGCTTGTGCTCTTGTAACCACTGCATTTGTAGCTTGCATGTTATTATCTTCCCAAGCAGCAATCTGCTGTGGGGTACACTCCCTAACTCCGTGAATACGACCAATAATAAGGTCCGCAATAGGATTAGGTAAGAGACAAGCATGCACATCTCCAGTAAAGAAAGGAGTGGCAATGCGAATTACAGCAGTAGGATATTTTTCTAGAGTGCCGCCAAATGTGACACATTTAATAACCTTTCCTGTAGCACAAGATGGATCTACAAGCGATTGTCTAACACCAATAGTGGTGCATCCGGAATCGAAAAGTAGTGAGACCGGAGTATCATTAACAAGACCCTTATGTACGATTAAAGAAACCCTCCCGTCATGCGCAACAGCAGCAGGAAGAGCGGGAAGTGGGTGACCACAACTCAAAGTAGTTATGGTACCCGGTTCGAATAAAGTACTGCATTGGGGCATTTGTTTGCTCTCTCAAAGTCAAAAGCAGAACCAGTGACAGCGTCAAAGTTTTTATTATCAACAACATGATTACAGGCTCCCTCAGTTTCCTGTTGTACAGAATTAGCCTGCTGATATCTCTTTTTTTTTGTGTTGAGACCTACCGCGACTATTATTACCTCTGAAGTTATCAGAGTTATTATTATCTCTGCAGTTATTATTGTCTCTATTGTAATTGTTATCATGATTCGAATTCCAGTTTCCACGATTACTATCATGTCCACATTGATGCGAACATCTATTTGTTTGGTTTTGAGGTCTTCGGCAGGAATAACCTCTATTACCATATCCTCTTTTGAAATGCCTATAATTATTAGGGTGATAGTAACGAGTACTATCAGGTTGTCTCCAATTCTTCGAAGAAGAATCACCATGAAATTGATTTCCATGACTTTGACAGAAATTACCGCTGCCCTTTCTATCAAAATTTTGTTGGGATCTACGAGCAAAGTTTTGACCATACGGTGCTGCCGAAGCAACTGGTAAACCTTCTCTCACCTTAGAGTTACCCATGGTTATGTGTGGGTGCGCAGTTACATATTGGCAACAGAAATCTTCCATTTCTTTTATTGTTTTAGGTTTACGTTCATGAAGGAAAGCAAGGAAAGACTCATTGACAGACGACATGACTTTGTCTCTAAGTATTAAGTCCATAAGTCCTTCATAAGTTTTTTCCGTCTTAGATAGTTCAACCCATCGTGAGAAAGTAATGCGTATTCTTGCAATAAACTCGGAGAATTCAACTCCATTTTCAGGTACCATGTTTTTAAATTGTAGACGATAGCCGTCTTCGTTAAGCTGATATTTCTTTAACAAAGCGGCCCTGACAACCTCATAATTGTTCTTGTCAGGTTCATCCACCATATTTAATATACTTAGAGCTTTACCTGTCAGTATCCCTGATAACTGATAAAACATATTTTGCTTTGTCTATGTTATGAGCTGTACATGCTTGTTCAAATCTGTCCAGATAGAACATTATGTCATCACTGGAAGGACTAAATGTTGGTAACTTAATCTTAAAAGTATCATTATTAGCCTTACCAGAAGATGAACCCTTGTTTGAATCATTACCATTACTCATGTTCATCAATTTCAATTTTTCCAACTCTAAAGCTAAGACCTTTTCTTCATGTTCCATTTTTGCTTTCTCTTTCCTCTCATCAGACTCTCTCTGTAATCTTCTTTCCTCAGCCTGAGCCTCTATTTGAAGTCTTTCAGCTTCTTTCTCAAGTCTTTTATTCTCAGCCTCTTTTTCAAGTCTTTTATTCTCAGCTTCTTTTTCAAGTCTTTTATTCTCAGCTTCTTTTTCAAGTCTTTTATTTTCAGCCTCTAGCTGAAGTTTTCTTTCCTCAGCTTCTGATTCCCTTTTTTGTTTTTCCATTTCCATTTGGAATCTTTTTTCATTTACCTGCATCTGCAGTTTCTTTTGTTCAGCTTCCATTGCTTTATCATATCGAGCAGTTGCAAATTCTTCTAACTTATCACCAGTCTTCCCAAGCAATTTACCCTGCTCAATAAAGTGCTCAAATGTAGACATGATGAGTAATAATATGAGTTCAAAAACCTGAAATAATTAACTAATTTATTTCAAACCTAAGTGTAACAAGTCTTAATTAAGCACTTGTATATTCACATCACATTATATTATCCCAGTCTCTGTGGGAAACAAGTCTCCAATCAAAGAACTTGTATATGAAATATCAACACTCAATTCTTGATCATAAGTGCACTTCTCATTCAATAGTGCACGACACTATTCATCATTCATTTATCATCAGTGTAGTAGTAACAGTGCATTAGCATAGCCCATTAACTAATTACTATAACTGTAAACAATGACTATGTAAACACATGCAGAATGTAAACATTGAAAATGTAAACAATGCAAACAATGTAAACAATAACAATGTAAACAATAACAAAGATCAGCAACAATACAAAAACGTTCGAAATAATAACGAAAACAATATTAATACATGTCATCACAACTAACATAAATAGCAACAGAAGTCGCTTAGCAAATTCCAGTATCGGAAATTTGCTCACCCTACAGAAAACGCTCACAATAGACGACCTCTATGACGTGGCATGATCTAAGGGAGACACCACCCAACCGAGAACCCGCTGAAATATAAACATATAAATATACGAATAACATATAACAATAGAATGAGATGATACACAGAAGACTCAGCAGAAGTATAAGGGCGCAGTTTACGTACAAACAGGCCACTTAACTTATAGGCTTCCAATCGTAGAAAGGCAGAAAAAACGGATGTCAATCAACGTCCTAAAGAGCGAAGCTCCAACGATGATGGCACATCTGAACTGCTTCCACTGCTAACACGATGGTACTAGAGCTTCTGAAATACTGTATGTTGAGTTGTTTCGGCACTTGACCCTCTTATCCAAAAGTAAGTTGATGGAAATCGGTACTTGGCCTTCTTCAGAAAACAACCCGTTTCAACCGGCACTTGACCTTCACAAAAAACGACAGCACTGGAACCTTGACAGCAGCAACTTGCTTGACTTGCGTAAAAGAAAACAGCAGTCCGAGTTATCCGGCAACATGTAACAACGCCGGGTACTGTCAAATTTCTGTTTCAGTCAAAAATTGCAATTTTGACATTTACCGGGCAACGCCGAGTACTTTGAAAATTTTGAAGATGTTGACTGTCTTGAAGAATGTTAATTTCTTGAAGGATGCTGATGAATTCTTGTTGAAAATGAAGTGGGTAAGGGACCCCGTGTTTGCTGGTACCAGATCAATTCAGCTTATGGCCACCAAATGATGACGCCCAATTTATATTATGATTGAGTAATTGGCCGCCAAATGACGCGTGCACCATGAGGTGAGTGATGGTGCCCGTGGTCTGGTTTTGTGAAGTGTGTAGATGATGTACAGTCAAACAATGATCATACAAAAACAGGGCAATCCATACAAAGACGTCAGTTAACTCACGACGTATAAAGTCAATGATGCTTGTAACAGCTAGTGACGTTTTTCTGTATCATTTATTGTGGACGCCACAGTGACAAAATGTATACGCGAATATGTAGGTACATCAGACAGTCATTATCACAGCAACAATGTCAGTATAGCAATGGACGGTAGACAGCATCATAATAAAGGTGATTCACAGGCATGTCAATACATTATAAGGCTGTAATGTAGTCGGGAAAATTCTCCATCCCTTTCTATCTTAGCCAGAAGATAACCAGATGTATGAGATCAGTTCACTCTCCTTAATCTGACTTCAGCAAGACAGGCACGTCTGCCGAAGTATAAATAATGTCCTCAAAAATATCCTCTAGATAACAAAGGTTTTCCAAACCTAGTTCATGTAACAAAGTAGCAAGTAATGGTCCTTGGGACATGCATCAACCGATGCAGTACAATACAGCGACATGTGAGCTGGGAAAACATCTCGTGACGACGCCTTTCGAAGACAGGCTATGAATCAAAAATCGCTCACGACCAAAAATCGATAGAGTTAATGAAAAGTTAATTTACCTTGCCTTCAGGAAATACACAGAAATATTACGCCTCCCGGCATGTGGAAATACACTAGAGGTATTATCTCGAATAAACGAAATATCCATTAAGAGGACTTCACATTCCTGACAGAACAAAAAATAGCGGAGATCCCCTCTCAGCGAGGCATCTTTTTAGCTATTCAAAATCGCTCACTGACTGGTGGGCGGAAATCGATCGACCAAGAAGCAAGACCAGTCATGCGCAGTCCAGCGCAAAATGACCACAGCTCAGAACTTAAGACGCAAGGACCTTTACTACGAACCAGCGTAAGAATGATTACCTTAAAAGGATAACCCAACAGGTTGCCAACCGTTTTCTGAGAAAACGGCCTAGCATAGCAAACTTAATTGCATTCAATACCAACGCGAGGAGGCAACTGCTCACCGAGAAAAGTGACTATAAATTTCAAGCAGTTGTTGCCCTTGCGTTATAAAATATATATTGTAATAAAACGATGTTGCGAGAATTTCTCACGCAACAGTTATCTTCCCACTTTTATCTCTTGATGTTTTCTTCCCACTTTTATCTCTTGATGTTATCTTCCCACTTTTATCTCTTGATGTTATCTTCCCACTTTTATCTCTTGATGTTTTCTTCCCACTTTTATCTCTTGCACGTTTCCCCTCAGTTTTTCCTTCTATAATGGTTTTACCTATGCGTTTTGCCTCATTCTGTTTGCAAAATATTTTATCTCAAGTAGTTATCTCATTCGCTGGTTCGTTTATATACGGCTTAATTCGTAATAATATACTCACAGCAGGGGCGGACTGACCATGGTTGGGGCCTGGGAACAAAAAGTGTCATTAGTCCTTAAATATTGATCCCACATGGAAAAGTTAGGGGAACGTGAATCTCTCTACTGCTGTGGGCCCGCGGGGAAGATGCCCATCGCTCAGTCCGCCCCTGATTCACTGTAACTTTTACACTTATCTCTTACATCTCGTCTTTGATTTATTGTTATTCAGTTTCGTATTTTAGTTATCATTACTGTCTTCTTTATTGTTGGCTTTTTACCTGTATGACCAATGACGAAGATAGTTTTATTGATACGACCAACTGGTTTTGTGATTGTTTCGCATTAAAACTAACAGTTAACTATCTATATTTAAATTCTTTCACCGTGTCTTACCTGGGACCCGAAAGGGGAGCAAAGAATAGTAACAGTAACCTACCAAGCATGTCACAAAAGGCGACTAAAGAGGGTTGGACGTGGAGCTAGGTAACACCAACCTGTCGAATCTTTAAAGAATAGAGAAATACAGTAACTAAATAGAAGCATTAGAATGAACACAATTTTAACATATGTGCTCGTTCGCTCATATTCTGAAACTGTTCACACACTGTATTGGAATTTAAACAACAGCCATGATAATATTTAACTAGATGTACTTTGTTTTTGTTTTTTACTCCAATTCCGAAACTGTTTAGGTTGGAAATGAAGATGCTGATCACGCCTATTGGGGGCGACCTGAAGACATGACAATGGCAAGGCCGTGTCTGGTGGTCAACGCGAACAACCATGGAGCAGACGTTGCTGGTGGGACCGTTGCTGCACTAGCCACTGGTGCCATAGTGTTCAAGGACAAGGGAGATACAGCTTATGCGAATCAGCTTCTTAGCGCAGCTAAAAGCCTGTGGGCCTTCGCTAAAAGCCACAGGTAGCTTTCAGTAAAATCATCAACTTTTTTTTTTTTTTTTTTTTTAGTGTAAAGCCACAACTGAAGCTGGACCTTTGCAGGAACCCTCACCAAAGCATTAATGTGCTCTTGCAGCCGTTGTATCTGTTGCTGCTTACTGTACATGATGAGGTTGCCACCATCATTCACATCCTCGGATTAGTCGCATTCTGTAACATGCATCTACCATTAAGACAAAAGACAGAAGACGCTGGAGATAAATTGCAGTAGACCTTCGATGCGGAGATGACAGCTGGTGTAATCTGATCTCACTCGAAAGATGTTTCACGTGTTTAGTAAGGAGTTCCGTATTATTTAGTAAAGTAAGATCAGATCAGCTGCCATCTCCACAACGAAGGTTGGCTGTAGTGTATCTCCAACGACTTGTTTCTTGTCTCGATGGTGCCCTCTGATAGACTATTTTTTTGTCCATCTCTTGACGTTATCTTCCCACTTATAGCGCTATCTTCCTCTTGCACGTTTGTCTTCAACTCTGCCTTCTATTATAGTTGTTACTAAAGTGTTTTGTTTCTTTATATGTCCAAAGTATTTTATCTGAATTTTTTTTTATCTCATTCACGATTCTTTTTTCCCTTTCCAAATTCTTCTGTGACTTTTTTTTACGTGTTTTCCTTCTGTGAGATCAGTCGAATTCGTCTATTTATTCACATTTCAAGTGCACGCAGTTCTAACTGCTTGTTCATTGTCAACACTTCTGCGCTATACAGAAACACTTGATGAATCTTATTTTTAATAGTTTGTTAGTTGTGTGGTTGGATGCTAATACGTCTGACGTTGTTGAATGAATTTCTGGACATTCCTACTCTCTTACCTTGTCGTAAAACACAAGTAAAGAGTGTTTTGAATGGGACTAGCAACCTCATCCTGTACAATAAATTGATACAGAATGAGTCACTGTAATAACACATGATGTAGTTTGGTGCACTATTCTTGCAACCGAGTCAGTTACAGTGGTGATTCTATGTTTTTATTGAAGCAGAATATGAAACAAAAGATGCTATTTGAACATGTCGCTATAAATCAGGAGTCGGCATAAAGTAGATCGTGAACTATCGGAAGACCACATTGAATGATGTGGTAGATCTCAACGTGACGGAGGGAAGAGGAGACATAATTTTAAAGCTAGGGAAAGTTCAGACTTGCCCTCACCCACCAGCAATTAAAATATTGGTATGTCCAAGGTTAAAGATAATCTTCCGCATTTCCCTCGAAAATTCACGAGCTAGTTCACAAAACATCGGGACCTGCATGAGATAGGAACGCGGATTTGTTTTGTTTTTTAAAATGAAGTAAGCACTCAATGAAACTAATATTTAATTAAAACTTTATTTTGATGGAAATGATCGGTTCAGTTGAGATAATAGTTACATATCATCATTGTCAGCAAGAGGATAACCATCATTAGCCTTCAACATCCCAAGGAGCAGAGGCCTTTAATAATATTTAAATGCCAAAAAAAAAAAAAAAAAAAAAAATAATTTTAAAAAAGACAAATCTTCATGTCACGTGCCATCAGCTAAAGGTCTTTCCATGTCTTCCCCCCCCCCCCCTTTTTCTTCACTTTTATTTATGTCTCCAGTTCTCTTCTCCGTGTGTTTTTTTTTTCAGTCTACCTCTGCTTCTATTACCCCGTGAATCCCAGAACAAGAACTGTCTTATAATGTTACCAAAAGTTTCATCGATGCGTGTCCAATCCACCGCCAGCATCTACTTATCATCGTTTGTTCCAGTGGCATTTAACTGGTTCTTCTCATCAGATCCAAATTAGTAAAAGTCACAAATAGACTGTACTTACTACAAATTCGGGACCCAAAGACGCAGCAATAGAGAACGCAGTCAGCGACTCATAGCTTGACTGCTTGCGTCAGGACCAGCGAACCAGAGCTGGTCAAGACCGTACTCCACCTCCACGTGGTGGTCCTGGAAACAGTCTGCAGCAGTGCAGTCTGGGTGAGCGAGCACGGATCGAAGAGGGAAGGCAAACCCGATCCCAAAAAATGCCGTGCAGAAGTCGGATGTGTCGACCGAAAGGTGCAGATATCACAGCTTAGGCGTAAACAGACACAACGCAACCACCGTCCTTTTCAGGACGAACGAGGAAGAAGAAGAAGACTACAAATTCTAGATAGGACTCTGAAACCCGAAAACATGATTTACCAAGTCAGATTTTTAGAGAGCTCTGAGTTTTATTTAACTAGACCCCCCAAAGCTCGCGTGTTGCCTGCCGTTGCTACAATTGTTTCCTGTCTGTTGTGATGGACGAACTCAGCTGACCCGGATTGACCCTGAATTTTGTTGGATGAAAGAGTACGACCCTTTGTAACGACCCCTTCGTATAGCATCAGTGGCCCCGAAAATTGTTGTAATTCTTGTCATACGGGACTTCTTTTCACGTGGATTCATTAGCTATGCAACTGTTCCACACAGAGGGCAAACACGTTTGCTGATTGATATGCGGACAGTTTACCTATCGTTCATTCTGGTCATCGCATTGATTTAAGGAGAGATTAAATCACGCCCACTAACATCTCTTGAACAATCATAGGCAGGTATTTTAACTAACTTGGCCGGGGGGGGGGGGGGCGTTGCCAGAATCAAACAGATAATGCGACCACGATCAAAGAGACAGACTGAGGGATTTCAGGGGAGACTATCGGCGCTATCAAAGACAGTAGTGGTCCCTGATACGAGACGCAGTTTCTTGCCGCTATTTTCGCGCCTCGGTGTCAACCGCAGAACCGATCGCAGGGAAAGCGAACGGGGAAAGCCGAAACGGGCAGCAGCGAGCGGAGATACGGAAACCAGGGGGCGGCTTCTCTCCTTGATTTGGCGGTCAGATCCCCCAAAGTTCCTGGGATGAAAAAAAGCTGTCAAGTTTCTCATGTCCCACTCAACTTACATTCCATTTTAGATAAATAGACCATGAAGAATAGACACTTTATCACTCGCTGGCCAGACCTTTACAGAAGCACTAGCCTTATTGAAATCTTGTTATAGTTTTTCCCCTGGATATATATATTGCAGTGATTTCTATTCTGTGCAAAGCGGTAATATATATTGTGTAAAGTGATCAGTGGTCTAGTTCAGTCATTCTATTTCAATGGATTTTGTGTTAATTTAAATCTATTAAATTTAACCATCTCAATAGTTCCAGTTGTAAATATAATGATCTATCTATTATATTATTTCAAAAGATAATAGATGCTTAAATTAACTTTTAAAGTCGCGAAGGAATTTATAATTAATAAATTCAGTTAAGTCCTAGTTTCATAGATGTGTCTTTTAACCACTAGAATTCGCGCAGTGTTTATTAAATACATAATTAAATACTCGAGTGTATTATAGGCTTAACGGGAAATTTATCGCGCTTGATTTTTCGGTATGTTATATGTTTTTTTTTTCTTTCATACAGAGTGATCGTAACCTGCGGTCCCAGCTAAATAAAGAAAGAAATAAAGAAATCATCCTATAAACTTCCAGTCATATTGAAGAAACATTTCTTTTAAATATAATCTTTGTGGCGGTCCTTTGCGACCTAGCTGTCATAATTAAATGAAATAAAGCCCACCCAAGAACATTTAAAAGAACAATCGTCAAATTACCATTACAAATCAGTAAGACAAACTGGAAGGTAATCATCGCCAGTAGCGATAATACATTTACTGTTTACTGTGAGAGAGTACATATTTTCCTGACTGTGACTGAGCCTAGTTTTTCCTCAATTGGATTTAATAAAACTTTCCGGTCAGTTACTATCATCACGCATTGAAGGAATTTTACCATAGCGGAAGATTAAAAGAGACCACTTCATTTTCACCCCTGTGCCGAACTGTGTCAGTGCCATCCCATAGACTCCTTTTTTTATATAATAAAAACACAAGAACTCTTAGTCTTCAAGTCTTGCGATAAGTGAGAATATTTGTTACCAGCAAAACCTCGCAAACATCTGGGGCGGGACATCGAAGTGCTAGACAGTTTCACAGGTCAAGAGAATACTTGCTGTTTTTATATAATTTTATGGAACGTCTGAGGCTGCATTCGGTAAGTGTGTGTGTGAATATATGAGTGTGGATCCTCACGCGTGTGCATGAATGACAGGAAATTTAATCTTTTTTTCTCTTGTAACCCTTTTGTTAACTTTCGTGCCTGGTAATATAATTTTTCTGTACTCCCTGCACTGTTCCTTTAAGGGGGAGGTGATAATTGGTTAACTCTGTTTTAAACCCCCCTCCTTTCCATTTGCTTAGTAAAGGGAAGAACAGTTGGGAAGAACAGGTTTTTTTCTATCACCTATACCTAACTTTGTAACACCTCTATCAGAGCAATTAACTTCACTGTTAGGTTAACGTATCCAATTCCTGATATTATCTATCTCTGGACTGGGTTTATCTTTGTCTAATAAGCGGGAAGGGCTTAGTCGATACCAATCTTCTTCACCCCTCCCAAACTTGTTATTTGCATTTGTGTACTTATGATAATTTATGTAATACCTGATATTTGTTAGTGATTGATGTTTAAGGTTAATAAAATCACATAAACTCATTTAGTACTGTGTTGGAGATACCCAAAGCCCAACATTTCCCCTATTCGTTTAATATAGTTTGTATCTACGTCGTCTGTGTGTTTGAAAACACCAAATCGGTGTGCGCGCAGAGGTGTGTCTGGAAAACTGGCAAATAATTGTTTGACCGGGAGAGTGGAAGAGAAGATTGAGAGAAACGATTTGTCGTAAATAAGTCTGTCTTTACTCTCCTCCAGCACGCTGTGAAGCAACTATTAAATCTCTACATTTTCTATCACTGAGCTTTCCATCATCATTTTCCACTCTAAACCGGACCACTATTTCTAAGACTCTTTCTCTCAAAATAAATTTACGACAATATTTGGGGGCTGGTCCTGGGATCTTGAGCTACATTTGAGGCAATCGCATAGCCGGGATAAAGATATTTTGAGTCTGATTTAGTCTGGGTCTAACTAGGTAGAGTGTGAATGATCTGTCTGTGTGAATTAGGGAAATAAATAAATAATTACACCCCTAGAAAAACGTTCTTTAAGTATTTGGGTTGTCCACGCAGCATATTTACAGGTTGTTTTCTCTCCACAGCAGTAGAAAGTACAGATAAACAAAAATATTTGCTATTTTAATTATCCTCTGGCGGAGATAATTCAATTTCTTTCTTTATAAGAGTTGCTGGGATTGCGTGATTGTTTTACAGTCACTAAAGGTTTTTGAAGTTAAAAAGAGTTGAGCTTAGCTAAAGACGGATTGTTCTGATTTAAAAAAAAAAAATTAAGTTAACAACGTCTCATCTCAATAATTGACTTTAGGGACGGAGTTTGTTGTCAGAGATTTAAAATTTAGGGAAAAAAATTTTTTTTTTTCCTCTTAAATTGTTTACTATAAATTTTCTCGACTTTTAGTAATAGTAAAAATTTTTTCCAGTGTAACTTACCATTTAGTGGCATAGTCGCTTGCGTTTAGAGCCTTAATTGCCAGATAATAGCAGCGATAAGTTTGCACAGTACAGGTAGGAGGCAACACAGGTAAATTTATACTTGTGTTTTTTCTCGTAGCGGTTCAGAGTTCCTCCCTTTCGCGTTGCTTCTTACTAGTTCTCTAGGCATACTTCATCTTATTCTTTAACAATGGCAGAGAGGATAAAGATGAGGTCCATCTTGAGGCTGGAAGCGAAAGAGGCAGGATTAGATGCAGAAGCTGCAAACGCGTTTATTAACCAGGAATTGGAAATATATGACGCGGAGCAACAGAGAGCCGAAGCTGAGAGGAAGGCGGAGCAACAGAGAGCCGAAGCTGAGAGGAAGGCGGAGCAACAGAGAGCAGAAGCTGAGAGGAAGGAAGAGAAAGAAAGAACAGAGAGGAGAGAAGCCCAGGAGAGGGCAGATAAGAAAGAAGCGGAAGAACGTCTTTTGGAACAGAAGAAAATTGAAGCAGAGATGGAAACTCGCAGGGAGAGAGAGAGACAAGGAAAGACAGCATCAACTGGCGCTTAAGGCTCTAGAGAGTCGGGGCGCCTCTACTTCGACTAACGGAGAGCCGTCTTCGCCCCAGTCTCAATCAATGGACCTCTCCAGTACTCAATCTGCCCAATTAACTGCAATGTCCTTTTCTTTAGAATCTTTTCCTAGTCCTAACGAAAAAATTGACAGCTTCCTAGAAAAATTCGAGAGACTGGCGAATCTTTATGGATTAGAGAGTACCCGCTGGGCGCTTAAACTCTCAATGTCACTGAAAGGCAATGCTTATGACGTGTACACAAAGCTGGGACCGAATCAACATGATTATGACCTGTTGAAAAAGGCCTTACTACAGCAGTTTGAGATGACTGCCCGAAAGTTTCTGCAGTTGTTCTGAAACAGCCGAAAAGAGAGCACGGAAACATTTCCCCAGTTCTTTTCACGTCTCACGAGTTATCTGACAAAGTGCATTGAATTATCTGACCTACCTCTTTCATATGAGGGACTCCTCGAACTTGTTCTTGTGGAGCAGATAAAATCCACTTTGTCGAATGAAACTCGTAGATTTTTGGCTGAACAGGGGGCAGTCAGGCTTGAAGACATACTCAATAAAGCCGAACGCTATAGCAATGCAATGGCCGAACTTCCCAGCACAAAACGTAAACCCACAGATGAGCCATCTCGAAAACAGAATCTAGAGCAGTCATCCTATTCGTCCAATTCCTCTCAACATTATAACCAACGAGATAACAATACCCAGAAACCCCCCAGGAAAAATCGAAATTCTACAAAACCCGATTACCCCCCCCCCCTCCCCCCCAACAACAATTCTGATCAACCCAACAAGCCTACGTGGCAGCGCGGCCACCAAGGTCAAGGAAAAGGGAAGACCCCTACACCAGGAACGTCTGATCAGGGCAAACAAACCGGTGCAAACCGCATTGGATGTTTGCATACAGCCTCGAAAGGTAGAGTCAATGTCAGTGATTCTCAACCTGAGGGGGACCGACCCTCAACTCGAGGAACTGTAATTTTGAACGGTACCTCTACTACTTGTCTTTTTGACACTGGATTAAGTTTTGATTGTATTGTCGCTAGGCACCTAGTCAAACCCGGTCAGGAGACAGAGGAAACCGTCAAACTTAGTGGAGTTTTCAGGAGTGATGCACCCAGGATGCTTCCTATCGCACTGGTAGAAATACACTCTGACTTTGTCAGAGGTGTTATTAAAGCGGCCATTATGGATGATCCTATCTACCCAGTTATCTTGGGATGTAGATATGTGTTCATTGGGAGACCTAAGGAGCCGATTGTGGCAGCGGTAACCACAAGAGGGCAAGCCAAGAAGGAGAGGGAGCCTGCGCCAAATTTGCTGCCGAATGAACTGAAGGAGGCGCAACAAAAGGACCCTACTCTGGCGCCCTGCTTTAAAAAACTGCCCATGGCTAAGGACCCCAGACACAACGGAGACATCTTTTCTAAGGATGGCGTATTGTATCGTAGAACGGGCAACCCGGACACGGGGAATAACCAGCTCCTAGTACCGACGCAGTACAGAAACCAGATCTTAGAAATGGGGCACTCTCTTCCCTTTAGCGGACATATGGGACAAAACGCCACTATTCAGCGAATAAAAAACCACTATTGGTGGCCAGGAATGAACTCTGACATTGTCAGGTATGTGAAATCCTGCGCCCAGTGCCAACGGGTAGCACCCAAGCACTTGACACCCCCAGTACCTATGGGGCAAATGCCAATAGTAGGGACTCCATTTGAACGGGTTGCTGTCGACATTATTGGTCCCCTGGAAAAGACCAAAAGAAGGAACAGGTTCATCCTGACCTTAGTCGACACTTGCACTATGTGGGCCGAAGCCGTACCGCTACCATGCACTAATTCCAAGCATGTCGCAGAAGCCCTTGTGCAAATTTTTACACGGTTGGGATTCCCTCAACAAGTTCTGACGGACAATGGATCCCAATTCCGTAGCCTGTTAATGGAGGAGATCTTTAAGATCTTGAGGGCCAAACATATCCACACAAGTCCCTACCATCCGGCCGGAAATGGGCTCGTGGAACGTTTTAACGGTACCCTCACCATGATGTTACGTAAGCTGGGTCAGGAGAAACCGGAAGACTGGGACCAATATATATCGGCTGCCTTATTCGCCTACCGAGAGGTACCCCAAGCGTCTACGGGTTTTGCGCCAGCTACACTTTTATTTGGCAGACCTATTAAGGGGCCACTAGAAGCCTTACTTCGGTCCCTGACAGACCAGAAGGCTGATGAGACAGTCGTCTCTGCAAGCAAGTATGTATCTGAACTTAAGGAAAGGCTAAAGCTAGGATGGGATCTAGCTACTACCAACCTTAAGAAAGCCCGCGCTAAAATTACTAAAAGATACAACAAAGCTGCAAAAGAGAGAGAACTACAACCAGGGGAGAAAGTCCTATTGCTACTTCCAACCGGAAGCAATAAACTTCGCATCGGATGGCAAGGACCGTTTACCGTCCTTAAAAAGATCTCACGTACCAACTACAAGATCTCCATCAAAGGAAAGGAGAAGGTCTTCCACATAAATCTACTTAAGAAATATTTGGAAAGACCAGTGCCATCCTCCGAGCATCTCCTGGCTGTCGCCATAGCAACGGAAGACGAGGAAGATGATGATGGTTGCATGGAGTATCCACTGCAACCCACAGAATCCTTTAAAGATGTCAAGTTCGGCGACAATCTCTCACCAGAACAACAAACAGAAACCAGGGCTCTACTAAAACAGTACAGTGCAGTCTTAACGGATGTACCTGGTAAAACAAATCTCATTGAATTTGATATGAAATTAACAAACGAGACCCCTGTTCAAACCAGAGTTTACCCCATCCCGTACGCTAAAGCTGATGCACTTCGCGGAGAAATAGACAAGCTGCGTCAGGCAGGAATTATCAGTGAGTCTACATCTCCTTACAGCTCGAGCGTAGTGCTGTTGCAGAAGCCCAATAAGGAAGTTCGGCTGTGCATTGATTACAGGTTGCTAAACGCTGTAACGGAATTCCAGCCCGAACCTCTCCAAACTGTTTCTGAGTTGTTCACCAAGCTCAGCAAAGCAAAGATCTTCTCCAAGATAGACCTCAGTAAAGGTTATTATCAAATACCAGTCAAGGAGGAAATTAAACCTTTGTTAGCTTTCAGCACTAGCGAAGGACATTACACATTTAATGTGATGCCGTTCGGTTTGCATAACGCACCAGGAGTGTTCACCAGGATGATGAGGAAGCTTCTAGAACCTTTGCAAAGTCCCCATATCCATAACTTCATGGATGACATCTTAATTGCATCGGAAACCTATGAAGAACATATTGCTACGGTTGCTATGCTCCTCAGGAGACTACAGGAAACGGGTCTCACAGCCAGACCTAGCAAATGTCTCATCGGGTTTGAACAGTTAGACTTCCTGGGGCACACTATTTCTCACGGATGCAGTTGGCCTATTAAGAAGAACGTGGAGAAAATAATGGCAGCAAAAAGACCCCGAACGAAGAAAGACGTACGTTCCTTCATATCGCTATGTGCATACTATCAGAAGTACATCCAGAACTTCAACGGACTGACGGCACCTCTGACTGACCTCACAAAGAAAGGTTGTCCTGATAAGGTCATATGGGATCAAAAGTGCGAACACGCGTATAGCACTTTGAAAGGACAGTTGTCTGCATACCCCATTTTGAGGTTGCCTGACCTCAAGAAACCTTTTGTACTGAGAGTCGACGCGTCAGGTCAGGGCATCGGGTCAACACTGCTTCAAGCCGATGACAGTGACCTGAACATGCTATTTCCAGTTGCCTATGGCAGTCGGAAATTAAATAAAGCTGAGCGGAACTACAGCGTAGTTGAAAGGGAATGTCTTGCTCTGATTGACGGTATCAGACGCCATCATGAGTTCCTCTATGGTACATCTTTCACGGTGCAAACAGACCACGCTCCGTTAGCATTTCTTGGTGCCAATAAAGAATTTAACGCTAGGATCATGCGTTGGGCTTCCTTTTAAGCGTTTATTCTTTCAAAGTGGAATATATTCCGGGAAGACAGAACGTCGGGGCTGATTTCCTGAGTAGAAACTGGACTACAGAGGAAGAGGAGGAAGGTGAAGATACCAATCATCCAAAAGTTACCGATCAGGGCAGCTTCGTCGTCATAAATCAAACATGAAAACACGTTTTCACGTCTCAAAAGAGGGGACGATTGTGATGGACGAACTCAGCTGACCCGGATTGACCCTGAATTTTGTTGGATGAAAGAGTACGACCCTTTGTAACGACCCCTTCGTATAGCATCAGTGGCCCCGAAAATTGTTGTAATTCTTGTCATACGGGACTTCTTTTCACGTGGATTCATTAGCTATGCAACTGTTCCACACAGAGGGCAAACACGTTTGCTGATTGATATGCGGACAGTTTACCTATCGTTCATTCTGGTCATCGCATTGATTTAAGGAGAGATTAAATCACGCCCACTAACATCTCTTGAACAATCATAGGCAGGTATTTTAACTAACTTGGCCAGTGGGGGGGGGGGGGGGGCGTTGCCAGAATCAAACAGATAATGCGACCACGATCAAAGAGACAGACTGAGGGATTTCAGGGGAGACTATCGGCGCTATCAAAGACAGTAGTGGTCCCTGATACGAGACGCAGTTTCTTGCCGCTATTTTCGCGCCTCGGTGTCAACCGCAGAACCGATCGCAGGGAAAGCGAACGGGGAAAGCCGAAACGGGCAGCAGCGAGCGGAGATACGGAAACCAGGGGGCGGCTTCTCTCCTTGATTTGGCGGTCAGATCCCCCAAAGTTCCTGGGATGAAAAAAGCTGTCAAGTTTCTCATGTCCCACTCAACTTACATTCCATTTTAGATAAATAGACCATGAAGAATAGACACTTTATCACTCGCTGGCCAGACCTTTACAGAAGCACTAGCCTTATTGAAATCTTGTTATAGTTTTTCCCCTGGATATATATATATTGCAGTGATTTCTATTCTGTGCAAAGCGGTAATATATATTGTGTAAAGTGATCAGTGGTCTAGTTCAGTCATTCTATTTCAATGGATTTTGTGTTAATTTAAATCTATTAAATTTAACCATCTCAATAGTTCCAGTTGTAAATATAATGATCTATCTATTATATTATTTCAAAAGATAATAGATGCTTAAATTAACTTTTAAAGTCGCGAAGGAATTTATAATTAATAAATTCAGTTAAGTCCTAGTTTCATAGATGTGTGTTTTAACCACTAGAATTCGCGCAGTGTTTATTAAATACATAATTAAATACTCGAGTGTATTATAGGCTTAACGGGAAATTTATCGCGCTTGATTTTTCGGTATGTTACATGTTTTTTTTTTCTTTCATACAGAGTGATCGTAACCTGCGGTCCCAGCTAAATAAAGAAAGAAATAAAGAAATCATCCTATAAACTTCCAGTCATATTGAAGAAACATTTCTTTTAAATATAATCTTTGTGGCGGTCCTTTGCGACCTAGCTGTCATAATTAAATGAAATAAAGCCCACCCAAGAACATTTAAAAGAACAATCGTCAAATTACCATTACAAATCAGTAAGACAAACTGGAAGGTAATCATCGCCAGTAGCGATAATACATTTACTGTTTACTGTGAGAGAGTACATATTTTCCTGACTGTGACTGAGCCTAGTTTTTCCTCAATTGGATTTAATAAAACTTTCCGGTCAGTTACTATCATCACGCATTGAAGGAATTTTACCATAGCGGAAGATTAAAAGAGACCACTTCATTTTCACCCCTGTGCCGAACTGTGTCAGTGCCATCCCATAGACTCCTTTTTTTTTATATAATAAAAACACAAGAACTCTTAGTCTTCAAGTCTTGCGATAAGTGAGAATATTTGTTACCAGCAAAACCTCGCAAACATCTGGGGCGGGACATCGAAGTGCTAGACAGTTTCACAGGTCAAGAGAATACTTGCTGTTTTTATATAATTTTATGGAACGTCTGAGGCTGCATTCGGTAAGTGTGTGTGTGAATATATGAGTGTGGATCCTCACGCGTGTGCATGAATGACAGGAAATTTAATCTTTTTTTTCTCTTGTAACCCTTTTGTTAACTTTCGTGCCTGGTAATATAATTTTTCTGTACTCCCTGCACTGTTCCTTTAAGGGGGAGGTGATAATTGGTTAACTCTGTTTTAAACCCCCCTCCTTTCCATTTGCTTAGTAAAGGGAAGAACAGTTGGGAAGAACAGGTTTTTTTCTATCACCTATACCTAACTTTGTAACACCTCTATCAGAGCAATTAACTTCACTGTTAGGTTAACGTATCTATGTTCCTGATATTATCTATCTCTGGACTGGGTTTATCTTTGTCTAATAAGCGGGAAGGGCTTAGTCGATACCAATCTTCTTCACCCCTCCCAAACTTGTTATTTGCATTTGTGTACTTATGATAATTTATGTAATACCTGCTATTTGTTAGTGATTGATGTTTAAGGTTAATACAATCACATAAACTCATTTAGTACTGTGTTGGAGATACCCAAAGCCCAACATTTCCCCTATTCGTTTAATATAGTTTGTATCTACGTCGTCTGTGTGTTTGAAAACACCAAATCGGTGTGCGCGCAGAGGTGTGTCTGGAAAACTGGCAAATAATTGTTTGACCGGGAGAGTGGAAGAGAAGATTGAGAGAAACGATTTGTCGTAAATAAGTCTGTCTTTACTCTCCTCCAGCACGCTGTGAAGCAACTATTAAATCTCTACATTTTCTATCACTGAGCTTTCCATCATCATTTTCCACTCTAAACCGGACCACTATTTCTAAGACTCTTTCTCTCAAAATAAATTTACGACATCTGTCCCAGGGGAACGTTCAATGGGAAATCATACAAGTCAAACAACGACACGGATGAATTGTGTGATGGCGCTACGTGGTTGTACAAAGCCACCAATGATAACACTTACCTGAATGATGCCAAAACGTTTGGTGACGATAGCTACACCTGGGGCTACGGCTGGGAAAATAAAATGGTTGGCTGTCAAGGTAAGTCACACAGATACATTAGAACTCGTTCATTATCATTATCATCAGATCCCGGTGGAGTATAGGCCTTAAAAAACTCACGCCAGGTCATCCTGTCCTTCAGGTCCAGATCTTTCTATTTTTTCCTCACTCACGCCAGGTCCTACTGTCCATCAGATCCAGATCTTTCTATTTTTTCCTCACTCACGCCAGGTCCTACTGTCCATCAGGTCCAGATCTTTCTATTTTTTCCTCACTCACGCCAGGTCCTCCTGTCAATCAGGTCCAGACCTTTCTATTTTTTCCTCACTCACGCCAGGTCCTACTGTCCTTCAGGTCCAGATCTTTCTATTTTTTCCTCACTCACGCCAGGTCCTCCTGTCCATCAGGTCCAGACCTTTCTATTTTTTCCTCACTCACGCCAGGTCCTACTGTCCTTCAGGTCCAGATCTTTCTATTTTTTCCTCACTCACGCCAGGTCCTACTGTCCATCAGGTCCAGACCTTTCTATTTTTTCCTCACTCACGCCAGGTCCTCTTGCCCATCAGGTCCAGACCTTTCTATTTTTTCCTCACTCACGCCAGGTCCTCCTGTCCATCAGGTCCAGACCTTTCTATTTTTCCTCACTCACGCCAGGTCCTACTGTCCTTCAGGTCCAGATCTTTCTATTTTTTCCTCACTCACGCCAGGTCCTCCTGTCCATCAGGTCCAGACCTTTCTATTTTTTCCTCACTCACGCCAGGTCCTCCTGTCCATCAGGTCCAGACCTTTCTATTTTTTCCTCACTCACGCCAGGTCATCCTGTCCATCAGGTCCAGACCTTTCTATTTTTTCCTCACTCACGCCAGGTCCTCCTGTCCATCAGGTCCAGATCTTTCTATTTGTTCCTCACTCACGCCAGGTCCTCCTGTCCATCAGGTCCAGATCTTTCTATTTTTTCCTCACTCACGCCAGGTCCTACTGTCCATCAGGTCCAGATCTTTCTATTTTTTTCCTCACTCACGCCAGGTCCTCCTGTCCATCAGGTCCAGATCTTTCTATTTTTTCCTCACTCACGCCAGGTCCTCCTGTCCATCAGGTCCAGATCTTTCTATTTTTTTCCTCACTCACGCCAGGTCCTACTGTCCATCAGGTCCAGATCTTTTTATTTTTTCCTCACTCACGCCAGGTCCTCCTGTCCATCAGGTCCAGATCTTTCTATTTTTTCCTCACTCACGCCATGTCCTCCTGTCCATCAGGTCCAGATCTTTCTATTTTTTCCTCACTCACGCCAGGTCCTCCTGTCCATCAGGTCCAGATCTTTCTATTTTTTCCTCACTCACGCCAGGTTCTCCTGTCCATCAGGTCCAGATCTTTCTATTTTTTCCTCACTCACGCCAGGTCCTCCTGTCCATCAGGTCCAGATCTTTCTATTTTTTCCTCACTCACGCCAGGTCCTACTGTCCATCAGGTCCAGATCTTTCTATTTTTTCCTCACTCACGCCAGGTCCTACTGTCCATCAGGTCCAGATCTTTCTATTTTTTCCTCACTCACGCCAGGTCCTCCTGTCCATCAGGTCCAGATCTTTCTATTTTTTCCTCACTCACGCCAGGTCCTCCTGTCCATCAGGTCCAGATCTTTCTATTTTTTCCTCACTCACGCCAGGTCCTCCTGTCCATCAGGTCCAGATCTTTCTATTTTTTCCTCACTCACGCCAGGTCATCCTGTCCATCAGGTCCAGATCTTTCTATTTTTTCCTCACTCACGCCAGGTCCTACTGTCCATCAGGTCCAGATCTTTCTATTTTTTCCTCACTCACGCCAGGTCCTCCTGTCCATATGGTCCAGATCTTTCTATTTTTTTCCTCACTCACGCCAGGTCCTACTGTCCATCAGGTCCAGATCTTTCTATTTTTTCCTCACTCACGCCAGGTCCTCCTGTCCATCAGGTCCAGATCTTTCTATTTTTTCCTCACTCACGCCAGGTTCTACTGTCCATCAGGTCCAGATCTTTCTATTTTTTCCTCACTCACGCCAGGTCCTCCTGTCCATCAGGTCCAGATCTTTCTATTTTTCCTCACTCACGCCAGGTCCTCCTGTCCATCAGGTCCAGATCTTTCTATTTTTTCCTCACTCACGCCAGGTCCTACTGTCCATCAGGTCCAGATCTTTCTATTTTTTCCTCACTCACGCCAGGTCCTCCTGTCTATCAGGTCCAGATCTTTTTATTTTTTCCTCACTCACGCCATGTCCTCCTGTCCATCAGGTCCAGATCTTTCTATTTTTTCCTCACTCACGCCAGGTCCTCCTGTCCATCAGGTCCAGATCTTTCTATTTTTTCCTCACTCACGCCAGGTCCTCCTGTCCATCAGGTCCAGATCTTTCTATTTTTTCCTCACTCACGCCAGGTCCTCCTGTCCATCAGGTCCAGATCTTTCTATTTTTTCCTCACTCACGCCAGGTCCTCCTGTCCATCAGGTCCAGATCTTTCTATTTTTTCCTCACTCACGCCAGGTCCTACTGTCCATCAGGTCCAGATCTTTCTATTTTTTTCCTCACTCACGCCAGGTCCTCCTGTCCATCAGGTCCAGATCTTTCTATTTTTTCCTCACTCACGCCAGGTCCTCCTGTCCATCAGGTCCAGATCTTTCTATTTTTTTCCTCACTCACGCCAGGTCCTACTGTCCATCAGGTCCGGCTCTTTTTATTTTTTTCCTCACTCACGCCAGGTTCTCCTGTCCATCAGGTCCAGACCTTTCTATTTTTTCCTCACTCACGCCAGGTCCTCCTGTCCATCAGCTCCAGACCTTTCTATTTTTTCCTCACTCACGCCAGGTCCTCCTGTCCATCAGGTCCAGACCTTTCTATTTTTTCCTCACTCACGCCAGGTCCTACTGTCCATCAGGTCCAGATCTTTCTATTTTTTCCTCACTCACGCCAGGTCCTCCTGTCCATCAGGTCCAGACCTTTCTATTTTTTCCTCACTCACGCCAGGTCCTCCTGTCCATCAGGTCCAGACCTTTCTATTTTTTCCTCACTCACGCCAGGTCCTACTGTCCATCAGGTCCAGATCTTTCTATTTTTTCCTCACTCAGGCCAGGTCCTCCTGTCCATCAGGTCCAGACCTTTCCATTTTTTCCTCACTCACGCCAGGTCCTCCTGTCCATCAGGTCCAGACCTTTCTATTTTTTCCTCACTCACGCCAGGTCCTCCTGTCCATCAGGTCCAGATCTTTCTATTTTTTCCTCACTCACTCACGCCAGGTCCTCCTGTCCATCAGGTCCAGATCTTTCTATTTTTTCCTCACTCACGCCAGGTCCTCCTGTCCATCAGGTCCAGACCTTTCTATTTTTTCCTCACTCACGCCAGGTCCTCCTGTCCATCAGGTCCAGACCTTTCTATTTTTTCCTCACTCACGCCAGGTCCTCCTGTCCATCAGGTCCAGACCTTTCTATTTTTTCCTCACTCACGCCAGGTCCTCCTGTCCATCAGGTCCAGACCTTTCTATTTTTTCCTCACTCACGCCAGGTCCTCCTGTCCATCAGGTCCAGACCTTTCTATTTTTTCCTCACCCACGCCAGGTCCTCCTGTCCATCAGGTCCAGATCTTTCTATTTTTTCCTCACTCACGCCAGGTCCTCCTGTCCATCAGGTCCAGACCTTTCTATTTTTTCCTCACTCACGCCAGGTCCTCCTGTCCATCAGGTCCAGATCTTTCTATTTTTTCCTCACTCACGCCAGGTCCTACTGTCCATCAGGTCCAGATCTTTCTATTTTTTCCTCACTCACGCCAGGTCCTCCTGTCCATCAGGTCCAGATCTTTCTATTTTTTCCTCACTCACGCCAGGTCCTCCTGTCCATCAGGTCCAGACCTTTCTATTTTTTCCTCACTCACGCCAGGTCCTACTGTCCATCAGGTCCAGATCTTTCTATTTTTTCCTCACTCACGCCAGGTCCTACTGTCCATCAGGTCCAGATCTTTCTATTTTTTCCTCACTCACGCCAGGTCCTCCTGTCCATCAGGTCCAGATCTTTCTATTTTTTTCCTCTCACGCCAGGTCCTACTGTCCATCAGGTCCAGATCTTTCTATTTTTTCCTCACTCACGCCAGGTCCTCCTGTCCATCAGGTCCAGATCTTTCTATTTTTTTCCTCACTCACGCCAGGTCCTACTGTCCATCAGGTCCAGATCTTTCTATTTTTTCCTCACTCACGCCAGGTCCTACTGTCCATCAGGTCCAGATCTTTCTATTTTTTTCCTCACTCACGCCAGGTCCTCCTGTCCATCAGGTCCAGATCTTTCTATTTTTTCCTCACTCACGCCAGGTCCTACTGTCCATTAGGTCCAGATCTTTCTATTTTTTCCTCACTCACGCCAGGTCCTCCTGTCCATCAGGTCCAGATCTTTCTATTTTTTCCTCACTCACGCCAGGTCCTACTGTCCATCAGGTCCAGACCTTTCTATTTTTTCCTCACTCACGCCAGGTCCTCCTGTCCATCAGGTCCAGATCTTTCTATTTTTTCCTCACTCACGCCAGGTCCTACTGTCCATCAGGTCCAGATCTTCCTATTTTTTCCTCACTCACGCCAGGTCCTCCTGCCCATCAGGTCCAGATCTTTCTATTTTTTCCTCACTCACGCCAGGTCATCCTGTCCATCAAGTCCAGATCTTTCTATTTTTTCCTCACTCACGCCAGGTCCTACTGTCCATCAGGTCCAGATCTTTCTATTTTTTCCTCACTCACGCCAGGTCCTCCTGTCCATCAGGTCCAGATCTTTCTATTTTTTCCTCACTCACGCCAGGTCCTCCTGTCCATCAGGTCCAGATCTTTCTATTTTTTCCTCACTCACGCCAGGTCCTACTGTCCATCAGGTCCAGATCTTTCTATTTTTTCCTCACTCACGCCAGGTTCTCCTGTCAATCAGGTCCAGACCTTTCTATTTTTTCCTCACTCATGCCAGGTCCTCCTGTCCATCAGGTCCAGACCTTTCTATTTTTTCCTCACTCACGCCAGGTCCTCCTGTCCATCAGGTCCAGATCTTTCTATTTTTTCCTCACTCACGCCAGGTCCTCCTGTCCATCAGGTCCAGATCTTTCTATTTTTTCCTCACTCACGCCAGGTCCTACTGTCCATCAGGTCCAGATCTTTCTATTTTTTCCTCACTCACGCCAGGTTCTCCTGTCAATCAGGTCCAGACCTTTCTATTTTTTCCTCACTCACGCCAGGTCCTCCTGTCCATCAGGTCCAGACCTTTCTATTTTTTCCTCACTCACGCCAGGTCCTCCTGTCCATCAGGTCCAGACCTTTCTATTTTTTCCTCACTCACGCCAGGTCCTCCTGTCCATCAGGTCCAGACCTTTCTATTTTTTCCTCACTCACGCCATGTCCTACTGTCCATCAGGTCCAGATCTTTCTATTTTTTCCTCACTCACGCCAGGTCCTCCTGTCCATCAGGTCCAGACCTTTCTATTTTTTCCACACTCACGCCAGGTCCTCCTGTCCATCAGGTCCAGACCTTTCTATTTTTTCCTCACTCACGCCAGGTCCTCCTGTCCATCAGGTCCAGATCTTTCTATTTTTTCCTCACTCACGCCAGGTCCTACTGTCCATCAGGTCCAGATCTTTCTATTTTTTCCTCACTCACGCCAGGTCCTCCTGTCCATCAGGTCCAGACCTTTCTATTTTTTCCTCACTCACGCCAGGTCCTCCTGTCCATCAGGTCCAGACCTTTCTATTTTTTCCTCACTCACGCCAGGTCCTCCTGTCCATCAGGTCCAGACCTTTCTATTTTTTCCTCACTCACGCCAGGTCCTCCTGTCCATCAGGTCCAGATCTTTCTATTTTTTCCTCACTCACGCCAGGTCATCCTGTCCATCAGGTCCAGATCTTTCTATTTTTTCCTCACTCACGCCAGGTCATCCTGTCCATCAGGTCCAGACCTTTCTATTTTTTCCTCACTCACGCCAGGTCCTCCTGTCCATCAGGTCCAGATCTTTCTATTTTTTCCTCACTCACGCCAGGTCCTCCTGTCCATCAGGTCCAGACCTTTCTATTTTTTCCTCACTCACGCCAGGTCCTCCTGTCCATCAGGTCCAGATCTTTCTATTTTTTCCTCACTCACGCCAGGTCATCCTGTCCATCAGGTCCAGACCTTTCTATTTTTTCCTCACTCACGCCAGGTCCTCCTGTCCATCAGGTCCAGACCTTTCTATTTTTTTCCTCACTCACGCCAGGTCCTCCTGTCCATCAGGTCCAGATCTTTCTATTTTTTCCTCACTCACGCCAGGTCCTCCTGTCCATCAGGTCCAGACCTTTCTATTTTTTTCCTCACTCACGCCAGGTCCTCCTGTCCATCCGGTCCAGATCCTTTTTTTTTTTTCCTCACTCACGCCAGGTCCTCCTGTCCATCAGGTCCAGATCTTTCTATTTTTTCCTCACTCACGCCAGGTCCTCCTGTCCATCAGGTCCAGATCTTTCTATTTTTTCCTCACTCACGCCAGGTCCTCCTGTCCATCAGGTCCTGACCTTTCTATTTTTTTCCTCACTCACGCCAGGTCCTCCTGTCCATCAGGTCCAGACCTTTCTATTTTTTCCTCACTCACGCCAGGTCCTCCTGTCCATCAGGTCCAGATCTTTCTATTTTTTCCTCACTCACGCCAGGTCCTCCTGTCCATCAGGTCCAGATCTTTCTATTTTTTCCTCACTCACGCCAGGTCCTCCTGTCCATCAGGTCCAGATCTTTCTATTTTTTCCTCACTCACGCCAGGTCATCCTGTCCATCAGGTCCAGACCTTTCTATTTTTTCCTCACTCACGCCAGGTCAACGTGTCCATCAGGTCCAGATCTTTCTATTTTTTCCTCACTCACGCCAGGTCATCCTGTCCATCAGGTCCAGACCTTTCTATTTTTTCCTCACTCACGCCAGGTCATCCTGTCCATCAGGTCCAGATCTTTCTATTTTTTCCTCACTCACGCCAGGTCATCCTGTCCATCAGGTCCAGACCTTTCTATTTTTTCCTCACTCACGCCAGGTCATCCTGTCCATCAGGTCCAGATCTTTCTATTTTTTCCTCACTCACGCCAGGTCATCCTGTTCATCAGGTCCAGACCTTTCTATTTTTTCCTCACTCACGCCATGTCCTCCTGTCCATCAGGTCCAGATCTTTCTATTTTTTCCTCACTCACGCCAGGTCCTCCTGTCCATCAGGTCCAGACCTTTCTATTTTTTCCTCACTCACGCCAGGTCCTCCTGTCCATCAGGTCCAGATCTTTCTATTTTTTCCTCACTCACGCCAGGTCCTCCTGTCCATCAGGTCCAGATCTTTCTATTTTTTCCTCACTCACGCCAGGTCATCCTGTCCATCAGGTCCAGATCTTTCTATTTTTTCCTCACTCACGCCAGGTCCTCCTGTCCATCAGGTCCAGACCTTTCTATTTTTTCCTCACTCACGCCAGGTCCTCCTGTCCATCAGGTCCAGATCTTTCTATTTTTTCCTCACTCACGCTAGGTCCTCCTGTCCTTCAGGTCCAGACCTTTCTATTTTTTCCTCACTCACGCCAGGTCCTCCTGTCCATCAGGTCCAGATCTTTCTATTTTTTCCTCACTCACGCCAGGTCCTCCTGTCCATCAGGTCCAGATCTTTCTATTTTTTCCTCACTCACGCCAGGTCCTCCTGTCCATCAGGTCCAGATCTTTCTATTTTTTCCTCACTCACGCCAGGTCCTCCTGTCCATCAGGTCTAGATCTTTCTATTTTTTCCTCACTCACGCCAGGTCCTCCTGTCCATCAGGTCCAGATCTTTCTATTTTTTCCTCACTCACGCCAGGTCCTCCTGTCCATCAGGTCCAGATCTTTCTATTTTTTTCCTCACTCACGCCAGGTCCTCCTGTCCATCAGGTCCAGACCTTTCTATTTTTTCCTCACTCACGCCAGGTCCTCCTGTCCATCAGGTCCAGACCTTTCTATTTTTTTCTCACTCACGCCAGGTCCTCCTGTCCATCAGGTCCAGATCTTTCTATTTTTTCCTCACTCACGCCAGGTCCTCCTGTCCATCAGGTCCAGATCTTTCTATTTTTTCCTCACTCACGCCAGGTCCTCCTGTCCATCAGGTCCAGACCTTTCTATTTTTTCCTCACTCACGCCAGGTCATCCTGTCCATCAGGTCCAGATCTTTCTATTTTTTCCTCACTCACGCCAGGTCATCCTGTCCATCAGGTCCAGACCTTTCTATTTTTTCCTCACTCACGCCAGGTCATCCTGTCCATCAGGTCCAGATCTTTCTATTTTTTCCTCACTCACGCCAGGTCATCCTGTCCATCAGGTCCAGACCTTTCTATTTTTTCCTCACTCACGCCAGGTCTTCCTGTCCATCAGGTCCAGATCTTTCTATTTTTTCCTCACTCACGCCAGGTCATCCTGTCCATCAGGTCCAGACCTTTCTATTTTTTCCTCACTCACGCCAGGTCCTCCTGTCCATCAGGTCCAGATCTTTCTATTTTTTCCTCACTCACGCCAGGTCCTCCTGTCCATCAGGTCCAGACCTTTCTATTTTTTCCTCACTCACTCACCCAGGTCCTCCTGTCCATCAGGTCCAGACCTTTCTATTTTTTCCTCACTCACGCCAGGTCTTCCTGTCCATCAGGTCGAGATCTTTCTATTTTTTTCCTCACTCCCGCCAGGCCTTCCTGTCCATCAGGTCCAGATCTTTCTATTTTTTCCTCACTCACGCCATGTCCTACTGTCCATCAGGTCCAGACCTTTCTATTTTTTTCCTCACTCACGCCAGGTCTTCCTGTCCATCAGGTCCAGATCTTTCTATTTTTTTCCTCACTCACGCCAGGTCATCCCGTCCATCAGGTCCAGACCTTTCTATTTTTTCCTCACTCACGCCAGGTCCTACTGTCCATCAGGTCCAGACCTTTCTATTTTTTCCTCACTCACGCCAGGTCCTCCTGTCCATCAGGTCCAGACCTTTCTATTTTTTCCTCACTCACGCCAGGTCCTCCTGTCCATCAGGTCCAGATCTTTCTATTTTTTCCTCACTCACGCCAGGTCATCCTGTCCATCAGGTCCAGATCTTTCTATTTTTTCCTCACTCACGCCAGGTCATCCTGTCCATCAGGTCCAGACCTTTCTATTTTTTCCTCACTCACGCCAGGTCCTCCTGTCCATCAGGTCCAGATCTTTCTATTTTTTCCTCACTCACGCCAGGTCCTCCTGTCCATCAGGTCCAGATCTTTCTATTTTTTCCTCACTCACGCCAGGTCCTCCTGTCCATCAGGTCCAGACCTTTCTATTTTTTCCTCACTCACGCCAGGTCCTCCTGTCCATCAGGTCCAGATCTTTCTATTTTTTCCTCTCCTTTTTATCATTTCTGCCTCCAGTTATCTTTTATACGTGTTTTTCGATCATCTCGTACTCTGGGAGTCCCAGGACAGGAACCGCCTTGTAATGTTACCATCAGGTTTCCTTAATATGTGTCACATCCATCGTCAGCGTCTTCTCAGTTTTTGTTCCACTGGCACTTGTCTGGTTCTTGTCATCAATTCCTCATTGATGACCTTGTTATACCAATGTCAGTGCCATTGTACGCAAGCACCCTTTTATAAAAGTCTGTAACTTCTTGTTTATTAGACCTGTCTCTTATTGTTTTCTTATCACTTGTCATCATTATCCTATGACTTGTCACTGGTGTTTTATCACTTGTTACTAGTATTTTATCACTTGTCATCATTAACTTCACGTAACTAATTATCAACAAAATCATAATCGTAAAAAATGTATGATTGTATTCTTCAGCACATTGTATTTATCATTGTTATTTTTATCATCATTTCTGCTATCATGCGTCTTCTGTGATTTAGTGATTGTTATATGAATCGATGATCGTATTTAGGTTATTGATTTTGAACTAGTTTTTTTTAGTGAAATGGATCAGATTCAAGATGCAATTTCTGTTGCAACCACCCTTCAATGTCTGTTTTCTCTCTCTCTCTCTCTCTCTCTCTCTCTCTCTCTCTCTCTCTCTCTCTCTCTCTCTCTCTCTCTCTCTCTCTCTCTCTCTCTCTGTCTCTCTCTCTCTCTCACTCTCTCTAATCTCTCTCTCTCTCTCCCTCTCTCGCTCCGTGTGGGTCTTGTTCTTGCTTCTAGTCAAGCTGACGAACTTTGACTATCCGAAATGTTTGTTTCATTTCGCTCCAACTTAGGCGATCCGAAACTTGTTTAATCTTGTCCCAACTTTAACTATCTTAAACTCTATCTAGCCCCAACCTTGACTATCCACAATTTCTGTTTCATCTTAACCCACCTTTGACTATCAGAAACTTGTGTTTCATTTTGTTCCAACTTTGACTATCAGAAACTTCTGATTTATCTTGTCCCAACTTTGACTATCAGAAATTTCTTTTTCATCTATTTCAAACTGTGACTATCCAAAATCTCCGTTTCGTCTCGTCCTAGGCTTGACTATCCAAAACTGCTAGCTTCATCTTGCCCCTTATATCCAAATATAGTTTATGTCTTTTTCTTTCTACTCGTCATCATCATCATGATATCATTTTTGTTTAGCTTTTGCCGCCATCATCATCCACATATTCTCTTTCTTTGCTCATCCACTGTCATCGTCTTCTTCTACCAGATATTCTTCATTGTTATGAAGCGGGTGTAGGATGGGCCCCCAAGTGAGATACACAACACGACATGAACTCAACAAAACCTTGCAGTTTCTTGAATATATTGAACACACAGTCAAGTCCTGGATATCAAACATTGAATAGTCACATCTCCGCCTTACAATAAATTATATCTCGGCCTTACAATAAATTATATCTCGGGATAAATCAGATTTCTGTCCTACAATAAATCATATCTCGGCCTTACAATAAATCATATCTCGGCCTTACAATAAATCATATCTCGGCCTTACAATAAATCATATCTCGGCCTTAAAATAAATCTTATCTCGACCTTACATTAATCACTACTAAACAGGCCAAAGTCACATCCCCCACCTCCTCCTGGCCACACAACCGCTCAGCTCGAAATCACAACGCTAACTCCCAACATCCAATCACCTAGACTTGTGTTCACACTCAGACACGTTCTTCCCCCCACAAAGATCACTACAAGCTCACTACAATCCTGACTATTAATCAGACAAGCTACATGTCCATGAGTTTAACACATGTGGCGCAGTGGGTTCAACTCAGAGGCATGTGAGGAAGTTAAGTCCATGGTGACAGGTGGGGTTAACCTCGCGGTTATCACTAAGTGCGCTAGCTAGCCACAAAGCGAAAAGGGTGCAGTTTCATAAGTCTGCCCGTGCTGGTTTCAACTGAATTTCATGCAAGACTTCTGCCATATATACACGTTGTGCGCCACGGATAACGGCCCCTCTCGGGGTCTGAACTAAACAGGCATAGGATCTTGTAGTCAATGGATCCCTAAAGATGTGGTGTGTAGAACTCACCGATGAGTGGTATATGCTCTGACACCCATCAATCCGCTCCCAAATCATGCGTCAAAGGATAACTGAGTCATCAGTGAATTACCCCAAGTCTAAGGTGGACCAATGTGCCGAGAGACTGAATGGTTGCTGGGTAAGCAGTCGCGAACATTGGCTGTCTGGAGGGCGAGCGGGGTGACACAAGGCAGATGGACTCCGTAAGGACATCCCTTGCCTCTTCCCTGGTATGGTGGCTCTACCAGGGTGACCGAATATTTCCACCATTTATTGCAAATACAACATGAGAATTTTAACTATCCAGAATCATTGCGGAAGCTACAGAGATCGTGTTCTGTCGTCGATACCTGTAGCAAATGAAATGAGGAAATACAAATGCAGAAGGAGAGGTAGAGGAGAGAAGAGGAGAGAGAGAGAGGGAGAGAGAGAGAGAAAAAAAGAAAGGCAGGAAAGAGAAGGTTCAGAAAGAAAGCAGATCGCATCTCGATGAACTATGTGCGTATAAGATACTGGAATTGTCGAAGTGCCAATCAACGTGCATCCATTATACAAGCAATAATCTAGAATTTCGATATCCTCATGATCCAAGAGACAAATTTAAAAGCTAATAGTGTTATCAATTGCCCAGGCTACAGATGTTACTCTAATCCATGTGGGCCTGGTAGACGAGGGCAAGCTATATATGTAAAACATGAGCTCCCTCATACGTGGCTGGATACAACTTCACAAACTAGTGAGGATGCGGAATTGCAGGGAATTGCTGTGAATATAGGCGGTCAGTCTACAATTTATATGCTCATGTCGACCATCTTACAGCAGAGAGTGATTGTAATTTTCTGGCGGAATTGTTTGACGATTCTAACATAACGTGTTTAATTACTGGCGATTTCAATGCTAGATCCAAGGAGTGGAGGAACATCACGGAAAATTGACAGGGTATAGCTTTGAGCCAGGCATTACTTAACATGAACCTTGCCATCCTGAATGATGGACGCCCTAATAGACTGGCAACTAAACCTGGGGATACAAATGGTGTCATAGATTTGGCATTCATCTCTAGTGCTGCCACCACCATGGCACGTTGGGATGTATTAGGTGCACAGGAAAGTGATCACCTACCTTGCGTCACGGTCATTGCAAAGGGTAAGACCACTAGACACAGAAAACCTAAACAGACCTTCAAGTATCCTACAGGCCCACTCGAGTGTAACAACCGTTTACACACCCTTCGCCAAAATGCTAAACAAAAGACAGCGAGAACACCTTTCACCCACCCTCCCTGGTGGAATAAGACAGTGGAGAAAGCATGGATAGAAAAGGAAAGAGCAACAAAGGAATGGCGTAAAGCACGAAACAGAAGATTGATGAATGAGGGAGAGGTTGAAGAGATGAAGGAGAAAAAGCAAAGAGCCGTTAATAGATTCAAGAACCTGGCAAGGGAGGCCAAGGATAAAGTGTGGGAGGACTTTGTGACACAAGTGGGCACAGAAAAACACCCTACAGAAATTCTGGTCCTTACATCGAAGAATGAATAGGAAAAGTGCAAGTCAACCCATCCCTAATATCAAAAACTCTACAGGACTAAGCCTGAAGACGGACGAAGAGAAGGGAAGAGCATTATTCATTATTTGGAGCAAACGGATAAAGGTGACAAACGTGCTCGCCTGAAAATAAAGGACAGTGTTCTGGAAAATGCCCTGCGGGGCCAGAGATACTTCGATCTCATTTCTGAAGAGGACGTGATGTACACATTGAAAACCAGCAGAAACACTGCTCCGAGTCCTGATGGTGTACACTACTATCACATTAAACAGCTCGACGACACAGCCATAATAAATATGGTAAGCGATTTCAATACCAGCATACAGAATGTTGAGGTGCCGGAAGATTGGCTACAGTTACCTTCGGCCACTTCCTAAACCTGGCAAAGACCCCACTCTGCTCAACAATTATCGAATTATCACAATACAGAATGTCTATGGTAAATTACTTGAAAAGATATTTGCAAGACAAGTAATGAGCCACCTCGAAAATGCACACATCCTTCCTGATATCCTGGGTAGCTATAGGCCTATGAAAACAACATGAGGTAACGCTGGTACGTTTGCGTACGATGTGTATGAGGGATTACATGGTAAAAGAAAAACGGTGGCTGTCGCAATTGACCTAGAGGATGCGTATAATAGGGTGGGCTTTGCAACCCTAATAGACTGTATAATGGCATGTGGTGTAAACCCTTGGACAACAAGGTGGATAGCAGCTGCCTTAATGGAGAGATCAGTTGCATTTCGCTTGGGAACTTGTACATCAGAACCAATGCGCATTTGGCCGGGACTACCCCAGGGTTGTCCACTATCACCAGTGCTGTTTAACATCATCCCCAAAAGTAGCAGCCTTTCAATCAGCAGGACTGGGACGAACATTAACTTTCGCAGATGACATACTCATGTACAGAACTGGCTCAGACAGACAGGAAATGGTCCAAGGCATACAAGAGACACTACAGGCGGTTTCTAAATGGGGTGAGGAAAGCGGATCAAAGGTCAATCCCAACAAGGCCTGTGTGATGTGGTGCTCTTTGAACAACTCTATAGTGAAAGCAGACCTTCCAGACATTACTTTCAATGGGCAGAACATTCAATGGCAAGATAGGCTGAAGTATCTGGGAGTAACGTTTGATCGCGGGCTATCATTCAAGTATCATGTCGAACTGATCATACAGAAGTGCAAGCAAGGTTTGGCAGCCTTAAAAACAATTGCTGCTGCGATCTTGGAACAGAGACAATTGTTTCTCCTGTATCATCAGCTCGTGATTTCAGTAATCGAGTACGAGCTAGAAATAATCACGCTGTCAGTGTCACAATGTGAACGACTGGAACGCATTCAAAATGAAGATATGCAACTAGTTTGGGGCTGTACGCGTGATACCCCCTTTGTAACAATGAGATTCATGCTCGGATTGCTGTTGATTAGATCCAGATATGCGATGGCCCAGGCAACAGCATATATTCGGGTAACCTCCGATAAAAGACACCCCTTACATGAGAATGTAGCTGACATCAAAGGAGCAAGAATCAAGAGGGGGGTTTCATGGATGGCACAGGCAGAGGCTACGGTTTGTCAGGTGACCAGGGTTGAAAATGTATCCAAAGGGGAAGAGTGGAGTAAGTCAGGGGAGAACTGGATAAACTACCAACAGGTCGTCATTAGCCTTGGCAGAGAGTGCAGATCTTGAGGCAATGGCAAAGCAGAGCTGGAGATTAATCAGCTGATAATTGATCATGCTGGGGATGACGCCATTGTGTACACTGATGGGTCTGAAATGCGTGGTGAGAAATCAGGATGGGGCTTCTCTGCGAGAATAAAGGGCAAGGTCGTCGCAGAACAGAGCGGACCCTATATGGCAACAACCTTCAGCATGAGAATGGAGGTAGAGGCAGTTACTGCAGCACTGGGGTGGCTATCTGAAACTCCATCAACCAGGGCAGTTATATTGTCAGACTCTCAAGCCATGCTTCGGAAAGTTCAGAACGGATAGTTGCGGCAGGAATGTAAAACATCAAAAAAATCCTCAAGTCTTCAAGAACTTGTATGGATCTACTGTCCTGGTCATGCAGGGGTACATGGCAATGAGAGAGCTGACAGACTGGCCTCGAGAGCACCCATGGTGGGAACACTGGGTATGGATAAGAGAGAGATACTAAGGGCTATTAATGATCGCCTGCCGGATAATGACACTGCAATGGATGAATCAACAAGGCTGCGGCTGTTGGAGTTTGGCATAAAACGTGGGACTAGCAGAAATGGACGTGAGGATGCATCCGTCGTATGTACAACCAGCGTGCTACAGGCACAATTAGCATTCATACTCTTCAACATTTGATGAGGGAGACTGAGTACCTATGGGATTGCCCGGAGTGCAGTGAGGTCGATTCTGATTAACAATAACAATAACAATCACATGTACAACAACTTCTGTGACACTCAACAACAACAGATACTCCATCATTCACCCACAGAAACCTGTTCCGTGACATTCGTTTGATTTATCGACTTCGAGTTTGTCCATCATACTTGTATTGTCCACGCTAAATACACTTCTGTTCGTTGTAGTATTACTGTTATGTCAGTGCTTCTACACAGTATTACTGTTATGTCAGTGCTTCTACACAGTATTACTGTTATGTCAGTGCTTCTACACAGTATTACTGTTAAGTCAGTGCTTCTACACAGTATTACTGTTATGTCAGTGCTTCTACACATCTTTTTTTTTATTCTGTATATGTAGTTGCCGGGGGTCTCCGAGAAGCTAACTGAAGCATAGGACAACTGATCCCTCATGCGTGTCGTAAACGGCGCTAAATATGAGATTGTGTGTAGGGATGGTAGACATAAATACTTATATCGATCTATTTTACTGTTTTGTTTCAAGCTCTGCTGTATGAGGTTACAGGCGATAACAAGTTTAAGGAGGCAGTCGATTCTTATTTCACGTACAATTGGTTACCTGGTGGCGGTATCGATTACACGCCGTGTGGTCTTGCTTGGAGAGACAAATGGGGTTCACTAAGGTTAGTAATAATTTTTTTAAATTCCTGTTGGGGGGAGGGGGGCGTTAACCATGGTGATGATTCCAGATATAGCCTAATTTTACTTAATCATGAACAATGTTCACTTTTTCCTTCTGATTCCTTGTCCAGGAAAACACTACGTTCCATACATTGAAAAAAAAAAAAATATATATATATACGAGATTATGCATCTTTTCTTTTGCCAATGGAAGTGAGAAATACGAGTTCTACAGTGTTTGTCTCGGATTGCCTCCCCTTAACTCTGCAGTAGTGGTCCAACACTCAGTGTTTTCTAATATGGGTCTTCAACGGTGTCTACCTTCGCACAAGATTACTCTTGGCAGAGTTGTAGATAGAAGGATAATGACGCTTCTATCTCAAGGGAGTTTCACAAGATGTTTTCAGAAGTCAAGAATAATGCTGCATAGGGCAGAGCACTATTAACGTATATCTGATCCGTGGCCTTTTGTGAATTAAGCAATGGTTTTAGCCCGTACAAGACCCCAGCTGGTGTAATCCAGCGAAATTCTTTTATAAGTATGTGCTCTATAGAGGTAAATATATGTTTATATATATATATATATATATATATATATATATATATATATATATATATATATATATATATATATATATATATATATATATATATATATATATATATATATATATATATAAGAGTCTTGCTCATACTTATGCTTTCATACCTATAATAACTGAATAAACAATGATTGTTTAGTTTTAAAATAACATGTAACAAATTTAATAATCAATTAGTTTTAACAACTTAAAAAAGCGATGAGGTGATGGTGGATTTTAGATGAAAATAAAATTTGTCTTCACTGAGACTTGGTTTGAGGATATAAAAAAACATCGCTGTTTTGCTGTTTCCTTAATAAACTTAGCTGGTCTAAGTGAGTCATGCAGCCGTGGTGTCGTCAATTCTTTTGTGATGAGGGCATTTCTTCACACAACATGTACAATTTAGGCGGTTAGTTCTGATTCCCTTCTTTTAACTCACAAGTAGTGACGTCGAAACTTTAGTCTTGCAGCTTCTTACCATGAACAGTCTGATAGATTCGTTCCACGAACCCAAAGTATTTTTGGGAACACAATCTCCTGGCACAGTTTAGAATGGACACAGCACTTTAGGTTAGATGCTTTCGAATCCTCTTATGACGAGTGATCTGATTCCTTAGGTGTCCAGTCTTTGCATTTAAAAATACAGATTTACTTTTAAGTGTCAAAGCTGCTCAAATACTCTGTCCTGGTCCTTTAAGTTTCCAGTCTTTGTACTTAAAAATCCGGGTTTACTTTTAAGTTTCAAAGTTACCCAGATACTTCGAGCTATCACTTATAATTTTTGAATTCCTAGACTGATCCTTCTCTGGATCTGGTGAATTGCTAGCTTGGCGTGGCGATGCAGTCTGATTCGTGACGCCGATTTCGCTAGATTATATTTCAATTTCTCAGTTTAAATCCCAGAATGTACTTCCGACGAATTTTCCATTGAACGTCAAAGTCTATTCCGACTCTCAAATTAAGTCAATGGTAAGCTCTTTAGAACTAAATGGGTCGGGGTGTTAAATCTTAATATCCCCAGCGTGTTTTAAAATATCAAATTTTAAAATTCCAACGCGTGACTTCTTTCTAATAATGCGGTAATACTTCCGATTGCATCTTTATGCAAACTCACAAACAAATTTGTGAACTTATTTCCTGTCTAGATATTGTCTCCCCAGACAGATTATCTGTAATAATTACACAGAGATGGTCCAGCGGAAGCGATTACGTATTATCATCCGTCTTTGCACAAATTCCCCCAGACGGATTTCTCAGATAGACAATATGGCCCTGCTGTCAAACATCGTGCGCTACCATCTGGCGTCCAGCCAGTTCGACTCTATCAAAGGGGGGCTGGACGGCTTAGGTGATAAAAGTATTACCCGATGACTGGTCTAATTAGCCTGGTATTAAAACGATTCACCTGGCGACACGTAGCCAAGTCTGGGAGCGGCTAGATCAGAATGTAGGTGCATAAAATATGTCAAATAATAGGTCGATCGGTGAGGAAGAAAATAAGTGATACTGCCGGAGAAAATGAAAGTTATAAAAGTGCACAACTGATTCGTCATAGTTTTTTATGTTGTGTGTTGTTCATGGTCCGCAACCAGACGATACGCCAAGGCCTAAAATCCCACCCCCTGCAGACCCAAGTAGAACAGTCCCAACTTAGATGGTTTGGCCATGTCTGCAGAATGGGAGAAGATCGGCTACCCCGACAAGCATGGGAAACAAAGAGCCAGGGATCCAGACCCCCAGGACGACCCAGAGTCCGCTGGGAGGACAACATTAGACAATCTTTGAAGGGCCGAGGACTAGAATGGAACCAGGCCAGGAGGAAGACCGCCGATAGGATAGTCTGGCGCTCTCTCTTCCAAACCTCTACACCTCACGGTAGAAGGGGAACGACTAAGTAAGTAAATATGTTGTTGTTGAAGTAGGGCTGCTGAGCTTGTCGAGAGGCAAGCCTCACATCCGGAAGTAAATCATGGACGATTTGTAAACAAACAGGAAAAGCCCTGGAGGCCACATTGATGTGCTTTTGCAGAAGAATGTTAAGAAAATCAACTACAGCTAATATACGAGTATACAGACATACAGACAGACAGACAAACAGACAGACAGACAGACAGACAAACAGGCAGTAATGAATAGGGTTAGGATTTTAATGATTTTTCATCTTTTTTTTCGGCTTAATCAAAAAGTTGCTCAGTTGAATATAAATGTGTTTCATTAAAAACAAAAACTAAGCTGATTTAACAGCCTTTATTAAGGCATTATTTTGCACTTTTTGCCATTTTGGGCATGATTCTGTTTTTTTTTTCTGTCATTTTAAATAATTATTTTGTAGTTTTTTGAGTCACTATTTGCATAATTTTGCATTTCTAATAAAAATAGGCATGTTGTGTTAACGTGTTGTAATTTATTTATTTAGTTTAGAAATTTCTTTACGTCACCGTTTTCCCTCATGCTGTTTAAAAATTTGTCTTCAACCCCTGAAATTAATCATAGCTGGTCAATTTTCCAACATACGGTAAAGTCAAATTTTGGATGTCTGCCTGGTGCCATTACTTCCTTGGCAAAGTCACCAGTTCTATTAGTGGACCAGATAGATTTGATGAAGTCAGCAGTTCTATTAGTGGACCAGATAGATTTGATGAAGTCAGCAGTTCTATTAGTGGACCAGATAGATTTGATGAAGTCACCAGTTCTATTAGTGGACCAGATAGATTTGATGAAGTCACCAGTTCTATTAGTGGACCAGATAGATTTGATGAAGTCACCAGTTCTATTAGTGGATCAGATAGATTTGATGAAGTCACCAGTTCTATTAGTGGACCAGATAGATTTAATGAATTCACCAGTTCTATTAATGAATTCAGTTCACCAGTTCTATTAGTGGATCAGATAGATTTGATGAAGTCACCAGTTCTATTAGTGGACCAGATAGATTTGATGAAGTCACCCGTTCTATTAGTGGACCAGATAGATTTGATGAAGTCACCAGTTCTATTAGTGGACCAGATAGATTTAATGAAGTCACCCGTTCTATTAGTGGACCAGATAGATTTGATGAAGTCACCAGTTCTATTAGTGGACCAGATAGATTTAATGAAGTCACTAGTTCTATTAGTGGACCAGATAGATTTGATGAAGTCACCAGTTCTATTAGTGGACCAGATAGATTTGATGAAGTCACCAGTTCTATTAGTGGACCAGATAGATTTGATGAAGTCACCAGTTCTATTAGTGGACCAGATAGATTTGATGAAGTCACCAGTTCTATTAGTGGACCAGATAGATTTGATGAAGTCACCAGTTCTATTAGTGGACCAGATAGATTTGATGAAGTCACCAGTTCTATTAGTGGACCAGATAGATTTGATGAAGTCACCAGTTCCATTAGTGGACCAGATAGATTTGATGAAGTCACCAGTTCTATTAGTGTATCAGATAGATTTGATGAAGTCACCAGTTCTATTAGTGGATCAGATAGATTTGATGAAGTCACTAGTTCTATTAGTGGATCAGATAGATTTGATGAAGTCAGCAGTTCTATTAGTGGACCAGATAGATTTGATGAAGTCAGCAGTTCTATTAGTGGACCAGATAGATTTGATGAAGTCACCAGTTCTATTAGTGGATCAGATAGATTTGATGAAGTCACCAGTTCTATTAGTGGACCAGATAGATTTAATGAAGTCACCAGTTCTATTAGTGGATCAGATAGATTTGATGAAGTCACCACTTCTGTTAGTGGACCAAATAGATTTGATGAAGTCACCAGTTCTATTAGTGTATCAGATAGATTTGATGAAGTCACCAGTTCTATTAGTGGACCAGATAGATTTGATGAAGTCACCAGTTCTATTAGTGGATCAGATAGATTTGATGAAGTCACCAGTTCTATTAGTGGACCAGATAGATTTGACGAAGTCACCAGTTCTCTTAGTGGATCAGATAGATTTGATGAAGTCACCAGTTCTATTAGTGGACCAGATAGATTTGATGAAGTCACCAGTTCTATTAGTGGACCAGATAGATTTGATGAAGTCAGCAGTTCTATCAGTGGACCAGATAGATTTGATGAAGTTACCAGTTCTATTAGTGGACCAGATAGATTTGATGAAGTCAGCAGTTCTATTAGTGGATCAGATAGATTTGATGAAGTCACCAGTTCTATTAGTGGACCAGATAGATTTGATGAAGTCAGCAGTTCTATTAGTGGACCAGATAGATTTAATGAAGTCACCAGTTCTATTAGTGGACCAGATAGATTTAATGAAGTCACCAGTTCTATTAGTGGATCAGATAGGTTTGATGAAGTCACCAGTTCTATTAGTGGATCAGATAGATTTGATGAAGTCACCAGTTCTATTAGTGGATCATATCGGTTTGATGAAGAAAGTGGTTGGATGGCTTAGACAGTATGTGTGGAGACGCAGGAAAAGGTGTGCAAAAGAAAAAAAAAGAAGCAAATTTTGAAGAAAAAACAATACGAGACATAAAAAGCTGCCTAAATTCAGATGTAATATCAGAAAAAAAAAATAATAAAACTTTATAAATAGAACCAAAGGGCGTAATTTATTTCATGTATGCTGCTGTTGTGGCAGTTGGAGTGAAAAAGAACTTCTAAATGTTTAAAGTTTTATTGGCAGAAAATTGAAAGTTATTCTCATGTGGAAATCTGCTCATGGATTTCATTGTGTATTGTAATTCTGAACTCCTTAAATAAAAACTTTCAGTTTGTCGTAGAAACTGTAAAAATATTCAGTTGAAATTGTATGTCTTTTGTGTGTATCTTTTAAATAAGGAATTGTTTTGCTAATAAACACATTTTCAGTATGGCACAGAAACTCTGAAAATTTAAATTGTAATTTTCGTCTGTGTGTGGTGTGTGTCTTAAACTGCATGTTTTTGGTTAACGCGTGTGTGTGTCCGTGCGTGAGTGTGTGTGTGTGCGTACGTGAGTGTGTGTGTGTTTGTGTGTGTGTGTGTGTATGTGTGTGTGTGTGTTAGACTGCATGTTTTTGGTTAATAAAATAGCCTTTCAGGTTGGCACAGAAACTAAAAAAAAAATAAAGTTGGTATTTTTTATATGTTTTTCCTTTGTTTTGTTTTATTCGTTTTTTATGTATGAAGAATCTCAGTTAGGCACAGTAAAAGCAACAACATTCAATTAAATGTTTAGGTTCTTTTTTATCCTGTGTTATACCGTTCATTTTCTTCTTTAATAATAACAAATAATTTTAGTTTAGCTTGGAAACTAAACAACGAAAGTTGTGTTTTTTTAGGTCATTTTGTAAAATTGTATATTACATTTTTGGGGTTTTTTGGGTCATAAATGAATTTGTTATGGGTAATTTTCTAACAGTTTTTTAAGTCATTAAAATCCTAGACTTAGAAACGAGGATGTTTTGAACGAAGCCTGTAGGTAGAGAAAGCTTTTTACTCATAATATAAGAAAGCAACCCACTTTATTTGGGCATGTTATGAGACAAGAATAGCTGGAATATATTGTAACAAAGTAAAACATTGAAGGAAAGACAGATAGAAAATAATAAAGAGAGAAAATTCATTCTGAACAGTTTGAACATCATGGCATGAAAAAAGTCAACAACAGTATTGATAAACCGTATTTGAGACAAAATGTTGTGGTAGGACATGATCACCCACGCCATCAGATATGGTACATGAAGAAGACGTTTCCGTAATCATAGCTATGCTAATTTTGATGAACTTTATGTTGTTGATGATGATAATAAGAAGTGCAGCGGTGATGAAGAAGCTAATGATACCAATGCTGTTGATAATGAAAACGATGACGGGAGAATTGGAAATGTCAGATCAATTGTGGAGCTTGTATTCTAGAAAATGTATAAACTATGGCGCCTAGCTAACTACAGTAGACTGTATATTATCCTACAGAGCTACAGCAAATTCTGCCTTTATTGCTCTGATCGCTGCCGAACTGGGCATCCAGACAACTAAACTGAGGCAGTGGGCTACAGAACAGATCAACTATATCCTTGGTGACAATCCTCACGACGGGGGTTGCTACAGCTATGAAATTGGTGAGTGAACGAGAACGATGATACTTACTTACTTACTTAGTCGTTCCCCTTCTACCATGAGGTGTAGAGGTTTGGAAGAGAGAGCGCCAGACTATCCTATCGGCTGTCTTCCTCCTGGCCTGGTTCCATTCTAGTCCTCGGTCCTTCAAAGATTGTCTAATGTTGTCCTCCCAGCGGACTCTGGTCGTCCTCGGGGTCTGGATCCTTGGCTCTTTGTTTTCCATGCTTGTCGTGGTATCCGATCTTCTCCCATTCTGCAGACATGGCCAAACCATCTTAATTGGGACTGTTCTACTTGGGTCTGCAGGGGGTAGGATTTAAGGCCTTGACGTATCGTCTGGTTGCGTACCATGTCTCTTCTTGTTACTTCAACCACCTTCCTCAGATACCCCATTTCTGAGGCTTGGATCTGGCTTTTATGGGTTGTAGTCATTGCCCATGACTCGCATCCATATGTCAAGACTAGGAAATAGGTGGAGCGGTCTACAGCCATCTTCGCTTTCTTACCAACCTCTCTCTTGCTGAGGAATCCTCGATTTATGGCCTGAAAAAGTCTCCCAGCTGCTGCTTTTCGAGTGGCCAACTCTTCTTTGATGCCTCCAATTCGGTCTATAATAGCTCCGAGATATTTAAAGTGGTCGACCTGCTCCAGGACCTGTTCTCCTAGCTTAATCTGATGTCTTCTTTCTTCTCGTGATATCACCATGGATTTTGTTTTAGAGCTGCTTATGACCATCCCTCTCTTCTCTAGCTCTTCCTTCCAGACTTGCAGGTTGGATTGGAGATGTGCCTCTGATTTAGCAATCAGGGCAACATCATCAGCAAATGCCAGCTCCAAAATATAGACCTGTCTCATCTTCCAGTACCCCACTGAATACTTTCTTGTTCTCTCCTTACATGCCTTGATGACATCGTCCATAAGGAGTATGAAGAGGTAAGGTGATAGGATATCACCTTGTCTTACACCAGTGGTGGTCCTGAACTCTTCTGACTTATGGTTTGCTGAACAGTTTGAACATCATGGCATGAAAAAAGTCAACAACAGTATTGATAAACCGTATTTGAGACAAAATGTTGTGGTAGGACATGATCACCCACGCCATCAGATATGGTACATGAAGAAGACGTTTCCGTAATCATAGCTATGCTAATTTTGATGAACAGAACAAGCATCGTTTCGAAAATACATGCCTTTGTCAAACAAACTACACACTAAAACAAATTATATGAATATAAACAAAAAGTAAGTAATAAGAAAGTGCAATGAGAAAGCACCGAATGAAGCCACATGCTTGAAGTTTCGGCACTTAAGCTGTGTTATCGTTGTTTTTTGTTGTTGCATGTTATATGTTTATTTTGTAGCCAATTGTTTAAAAAAAAACCATAAACAGTCTTATATTTAATGGTGTTGTAGGTGCGTTGAATAAGATCGTTACATTTCTACTTGTTCACTTGACAATGTTTAGTATTCATGATTAATGCCATTTTATCCAATAGGCGTTGGATCCAAATATCCCCTTAGGCCACACCACAGAGGAGCTTCTTGTCCCAATAGGCCCGCGCCCTGTGGGTACACAGAGGCGAACAGCCCAAATCCAAGTCCACAGATCTTGTATGGTGCTCTGGTCGGGGGCCCAGATGTGAATGACGCTTATGTAGACGTCAGGACCGATTATGTTCAGAACGAAGTGGCAATCGATTACAACGCCGGTTTCCAGGGATCTCTAGCCGGAATTCTCCACCTGCAAGCAAACAATCAACTACCGACAACCAACAATAAATGTCCATGCACCAAATAATGAAGTATAATAATTGTACTTGTTTGAAACGGTTTAGTTACCGAAACAATAAACTCTGGTAATACTTTACATGACAATGTTATTATGTTCAGTTTTTTTACCTTCATAGTAAGTAATGTCTTCAACATTACGAGGGGATAAAAGTCAATTTGAAAGTGAGTGACACAATATATCAGTAAATATATCTTAGCCAGTAAACGAATATACACAAACCTTTTTCTTAGACTGCAGTGGCCATCACGCTAAGTGGCTTCTTGTAAAGCTGCAACAAACTCTCTCCACTTTGCTCAGTTGGCGGACATCTTTCGTGCAGTGCTTCAAATCTGGTTCATACTTTGCATCTCGTCCACCACAGTTTTTCGCCGAGCTGTATTTGGCCAGCATCTCTTTCGCGTTCTTTGTGGTGTTCATAGCATACTTGTTCTAGTGATAGTGTCGGAATCACTTATGAGGACAAAACCAATCTTATTCCAGCATCGACCCGCTTTGTTGGTGTGTATATCTTCTTCATTGTTCTAAGTAAACAGTTCGTGGTTGGTGATGGCATTCGACCCAACAATTCGGAGAATTTTCCTTAAACAGGTTGTGAGATATACATGGTACACAAGCTACAAAATAATCTAAAATGATATTAATTTATTCAACATTCCTTTCCCTTCAGCTCCCCAAGGATCATAGGACTTCCAAAAACGTGTCACAATTATCACTTCTGTCTCCAGCTCTCGTCTCCATGTGTTTTTAGGTCAACATTTTCTCGTATCCTGGGGTTTCCAGAACAATGACTAAATAGAATGATATCAACATCTTTTCTCAGTGTTTGTTCTACCCATCGCCAATGTTTGTTCTACCCATCGCCAGTGTTTGTTCTAACCATCGCCAGTGTTTGTTCTACCCATCGCCAGTGTTTGTTCTACCCATCGCCAATGTTTGTTCTACCCATCGCGAATGTTTGTTCTACCCATCGCCAATGTTTGTTCTACCCATCGCCAATGTTTGTTCTACCCATCGCCAATGTTTTTTCTACCCATCGCCAGTGTTTGTTCTACCCAACGCCAGTGTTTGTTCTACCCATCGCCAATGTCTTCTTCTCATCTCTTGACTTATCTATATTGTTAGTTAAAGTTTTTATGACCTAAACTGTCTACATTATGGTGTCGCTGGTCTTATTCTCAACCCTTCTTACTTCCCTTTTACCACATTCACGGTAGGTTGCAATGTTGCTATTCCTGGCTCCCCGTTCTGGTTCTAATAACACACTGGTGTAGCATGATACTTCTTCTTGCAAAATAACAGAAGTAATAAAAGTAACGACAATGTAAATATCCAGCGATCCTAATAGCTAGAGCAAATAAATAAATAATACACACACATAAAGGTGTGTTATCAGGTACTCGTAAGAAATATATACTGAAGCACATTAAAAACGCACCACCCGTATAATCCAGGAACAGAGTGTGAAATGTAAATATAAGTGTTTACAAGTTTACATATTTGGAATCTTTATTCATTTTCCTATGAATCCATGCTGGTCATTAATTTGTACATTTGATTGTTATGAAATTCATTGCATTCTGTGCATGCAAGGGAGAAAACCAAAAATGCAACCAATAAATAAATTCATTCACACTATCCTCAGTATCTGGTATGTCCACCGTGTGCTTGCCAACAAGCTTGGCAGCGGCTCCGCATGGAACGCACAAGTCTCTGAAGGAAATTCCGGGGAATCAAGTCCCATTCACGTGTAAGAGCAGCTTCGAGCTGATACAGATTAGCTGGAGAACCTTGCCTGTAGACTCTGCGTCCAAGCTCGTCCCACAGATGTTCTATAGGGAACATGTCTGGTGATAGGGCAGGCCAATCAATCGTCACAATGTTCTGCTGCTGTAGATATTGCTGCGTAATGCATGCGGTGTGCGCACGTGCGTTATCCTGCTGGAGAAGCTGAAAGTCTGGATAATGTGTGACCGCAGGAGCAACCAATGCATCCAGAACCTCATCTCGATATGTCACAGCATTAACATTTCCACGGAAGACGTGAAGAGGCAAGCGATGGTGAAAACTGAATCCTCCCCAAATGTGAATACTGCCACCTCCAAATCGGTTGTGCTGACGAACACAGCAATCTGCAAAGCGCTCTCCACACCGTCGCCAAATCCGCATACGTCCATCAGCAAAGGATATGTTGAATCTGCTCTCGTCTGTGAATAGGACAGCATTCCACTGCAGTCTAGTCCATCTGACATGTTGCTCTGCCCATTGCAGGCGCTGCTGACGATTCTGTGAGTCAAGTTTGGCCCAACATAAGGTCGTCTTGCAGTAAGGCCTGTATCTCTGAGTCGTCGTATGACTGTCATTCGAGAGACTTGCCCACGTCTACCCACTATTGCTCTTGCTGTTTGACTTGCCGGGAGAGAACGATTCCTTAGGTGACTCAGCACAATATGACGATCTTGCGCAGGGGTAGTAACTCGTGGTTGGCCACTCCGAAGTCTATCCCGGGCACTGCCAGTGGTTCCGTAACGTTCATTGAGACGTACAATAGTGTTGTGGTGGCAATTCATCCTTCTGGCAATGGCCCGCGAGCTCATTCCGGTCTCCAACATACCAATGGCTCGTTGGCGGTCGTTTTCAGATAGTCGTGGCATTTCAAGCACATGTACTGGGTGTTTTATCTCAACGGCCTTTTCATACCGAGTATACTGCCACAACGCGTACACATTTTCAGGGTCATAGCTGTTGGGAATCGTGTTGCACGTGTAACTTTCATTGTTTTCATGTAGTCTGTACACAAACCCGTGGGTTGAATCATGCACTTTCCATTCCAGCAGCCATTCGCTCTCTATCGCATGACAAACACGGGGAAAATCCATTCCCACACTTTTTTCCCCAGCTTCTCGGCATCAGTATATATAATAGTGGTGCGTTTTTAATGTGCTTCAGTATAGAAGTAGAAAACTAGATAACAGAAAAACAACAGAAGTGAGTGGCTTACCGGAGAATCGAACCCAGGACCTTCCAAACGGCACCCCCACCTAGGTACAGAAGCTAATCACATTATCCTCCCTGTCAGCTAGAGCGTATTACACAAATCACTTTGGTGCGTATGGTGTGCAACATTTCATAGCCAATAACAATGATGATACTGTCTGAGAGCTACTTATTAAAAAGTCTCACATGTATTCAAATAAGTAATCCGTCACATTTTTCATTTTAAAAAAAATTGGGAACAATGTGACGAATTACTGAATAATGAGAACTGGCAATTCACTTTTATTCTATGTAATAGGCTGTATGAAATATTTATTTTCTGTTTATAGTGCACTTGGCAACACAGATCAAACTGGTCCCAAAAACTGTTTCCTTTTACTTCTTTTACGGCTGTAAATCACAACCGAATATTCCTTTTTTCTGAAAAGCGAGGTTCAATTTTAATAAAATATACTTTGAAACGTTTAAGCGAGGGCTTGGATTGGTTTAAAAAATCCTAATTGATTAATCGAATTTTTAAATCGAAGATTAATCGATTAATATCAAACAATTTGATTAATTTTAATACATCATGGTAACATTTTTTTTATAAATCACAAAGGACTTTGTTTTATTTTACTTGTTATAAGGCATCATCGTCATGACAATTCTGAAAAGTTACAACCAAACAATTTATTATTATTATTGACCATACTTGTCAAATTCCATATCACAAACCTCTAACGTAGCAAATAATAACTACATACCAGACCTAAGGGTCTGTTATATTTGAACATGCGCCCTAATATAACCGACTAGGTTGAACGGGACGCGCCTCACCAAAACTTTATTTAAAAAAGAAAAAAACGTAGGAAATGCTCTCGGATTTAAGGAAAAAAAACAATAAACATAAACATTGCTAAAAATTGAATAATCTTATTAAAATGTGTTTTATGAATTAATCGATTAAAATATGTTAACCGATTAATTAATCGTTAACAGTCACACTCCTAGTTTAATCACTTAAAGTAAAGCTCACAAAAAAGTTGGTCATTACTATAGCTGTATTTAAAGCACGTGACTGTGTGTTTGAAGAAACATAATGATTTGTGTTTTAGGTACTGAGCCAAGGATCCAGACCCCGAGGACGACCCAGAGTCCGCTGGGAGGACAATGTCGTAGATTTTTGATAGGAGAATTAAGACTTGGGTTGTTCCCTTCTGATTAGATTAGAATAAGTGATAGTCACAGTGAGAGATGAAAATAGAAAAGAGATTTCCACGAGTGAGATGGTAGAATGTGATAGAGGCTGTCTCTGAGATCGAGAAATCTTCTCTCTCTCTCTGCCTATCTTCTACGACAGATTTAGAGGAGTCAGACAGTCTAAACACACATATATATATATATATATATATATATATATATATATATATTAATATATCTCTATCCACTCACGTGCACGCACATTCAAGTGACGACAGTTAAACACACAGACGTGGGAAATCTATAACAGTGATTATATAGATATTTTGGAACGAAACTGACCGACACGCTGGAATAATTATTGAGTAGTTTAATTATCATAACAAACTTCTCTCACAACATATAAAATTACATCAAAGCATATACAAATAGTCATAAAGTCAATAAAAGTGCTACAAGAATGATAGACCCACAGTATGATCCTTTTCCTCGATGTATAGCCCACAGTCCCGTTAGGAGAACGATTATAGCCCAAAGAGTCACAGATACATATGATTTGGGTCTAATATTTTCCCCTTTTGAAGGTATGAACTGACTTTGATAGCAGTATCTATTCTAAGGAAAAATATAGTTTAGCAACAAAATCTTGCATAAGGAAAGTTACAAAGTGAGTGAATCAAACGAAGAACATCCCTCAGTCTACTTTCACTCGGTTCTTTCATCAGGGCCCTGACTCACACAACCTTACCTACAAGCGTGCTGTTGTTCGCCGTCTGGCACAAACTTTAGGACACTTCTCTACAGTGAATCTGTATTCTTTGGATAAAGAGAATCCCAGCTCTGCAGATACAGGTTTCTTCCACTGCTCCGGGGAGCATTCACTTCACCAGTTTATTTTAAGATTACTGTTAAGGTCACTTGAATCAGTTTGGGTAAGAAAGTTTAAACGGGCACACAGTGTCAGAAACACGAGGTTTCCCTTAATTAGGAAGATGACCAGTGGCCAACTTCTCTCAACAGATAGTCTTGGTTCACCACACACTTTGTCAACAATGTCGGAAATGTTAATGTTTTTTCTGTAATTATTCTCGCCACAAGGCAGCATGTACATTAGTTTGTGAAGAAATCTGATCTGGCTCAAAGGCCCAGTATAAGCATTTATTCTTTTAAAAAACCCGTTAGTGGGATAGGTATTCTGTCTATCTCTGAAGGCACACGCCCTGTCAGACAGGTGTTACTTGAAAACCCACGTGGTTAAAGATATAAAATGTTTATGTTTCTCACAGGTATGTCTCTGTACTAAACCGCCGGCAAAGTTTGGGTTACCCCAGTATTCACTGAATAAAGAAAAAACACTTATGAAATATGTTACATATTATGTACTCAATATACCTTACATTTTGAACTGCAAGCGTAGAACTTGACTTGACGTTTAAACTTTCCCGTGAAATAAGTTATATATAAAAATCAATCAATCATCATGAATTAGGAATCAATACGTTTTCCGTCAACACTCATGAGGCATCTAGCATTTATAAGTTAGTTTAGAAAAATTATTCTCGACTGAGTAGTTAGCAGTTAAATTAAATTCATTATAGCTTACATGATTTTAAGCTAAAAATTATATTTTATTATGTTTTTCCACTGTAACTCGTCGACTAGAAAATATAACAACTTATAAATTAATCACTCTGCACAAAAGAAGCTAGTTAAAATGAAATAAGCGATTTAACACTTAATCACTCGCAAAATCTAGATATATTAAATATAATATTTACCTCAACACAGAACTACGGTATCACAACGAAACTAAGAGATTTCACTTATAAGTTTAAGTATCTAGAACGAAGTGACCACGTCTACTGCAAATTGAGAATGAGTGAAATCAAGTTTAAAATTCTGGTTAATATCTTAAACCAGACAAAGGGTCCCAACTTATTTCGCAAAATGAAATAATCTCCCCTTTCCGTCTTAAACACCTTACATTTAACACTTCCCATTACTAGACGTTTGCCATAACTGACACTTCTCGTCTTCACACCTCACGCTGACCAGGGCCAACAGTGAGTGCCTTGTCAGATGGGATTTCCAGACAAATGTCTCAAACTGCGCAGAGGAGATGTCGGTTATCGCGCCTCACCTGAGCGCTCAGCCGATGCAACTCGTTGTGGCAGGTGAAAAATGCAGGCGATATGTCGCCTATAAGTCTGGCGAAAGCGAATATTCACAGTTTACATCTACAACGCAATAACCTCCCGAGCCTGGCATCTACGTAATAACATCACTAGTGCGTTTCTAAATGAGAAAAGACACTGGCGAACGTTAGAATGGGAAAATAGTACTGTTTATAGTCGCAAACCAACGAATGCGAAAAAATACAAAAAGGATAAAAGAGTGATAATAAAAAAGAGGACACGGGTAGAAAAAAAAGAAGAGAATATAGAAAATTTATAGATCATAAAACTCTCTGTGACAGACAACATTAGACTATCTTTGAAGGACCGTGGATTAGAATGGAACCAGGCCAGGAGGAAGACAGCCGATAGGATAGTCTGGCGCTCTCTCTCTTCCAAACCTCTACACCTCACCGTAGAAGGGGAACGACTAAGTAAGTAAGTAAGTTTTAGGTACTGTATATGTAAAATCGGCTGGGTCAACGTCATTCAAAACTCGATGATTGAAATGTACCACGAATGAGAGTGGCCTGCGAAGTTTCACCTGTCTACAATGATCGGAATTAGAGATTTTAAGCGTCAACGATTTGAAACGCGACAAATATACTCGTACAATGCGATTTTGATCCTAAATAAAAGTGGTTTAAGAAACTGTCAAGTACAGAGCACTTGAAAGTTAAACCTAACAGCGGCTGTCAGATTTGAAAATATGCTTTTGTTTAAGTATGCTAAATATATTTGAGTCTTGAAGCATTTTTTCTTTCTTGTGTATGTAAATTCCACTTCAAGGAGATTAAATGGCGGCTAACGATTGTCATATTGCACTGGGAGATGCGTCCTAACATGATGTAGAATTATATCGTTGCAGAATTATAAACAAAATTGGAGTAAAACAAACTGATATCAAAATATGAATGTACAAGGCAGGAAGACTGTCATTGCTGAGAAAAATGAATGGCGATCACATGAAATCAAATTCGACACAGAAATAAGAATCTCCAATTGATATATTAAGGCCGTCTTGTTGTATGACTGTGAAGCATGGAGCACAATCTCACTGACGACCAGTGAGATAGAGACGTTCATAAATAGGTGCTAGCGCAGAAGAAACATTACAATAGAATGATAAGATCAATAATGAGCCAACACTGGCATTAGACAGGACACACTTTGAGAAAACTTGTTGATAGCCTGACATGACTGTTCTTGGTCTGGTATGCCCAGAGTATTATTAGAGTAATGGAGGACTAAAAAAGCAAATGAAGAAAAGATCTGGAAATAGACATAACGGAATAAAGAACAGCTGGAAAGACACTGAAGGGATGGTACAGGCCAGGAAAGCTTGACGTATTTTTGTTGCAGGAACGTCCTTCACAAACAGCTTGACGATGATACATGAACTTAAGTTCCGAGTTGCCTCTGTTAGGCCATATAGAGAGTCTTTTACGTGCGAATCCAGAAACCTGATTTATGCTATCATCTGCAAGAGATATGGCATGACCTATATTGGTGAAACTGCTAGGCGTTTGGCAGACAGGTTTCGTGAGCACTTGAATGACATCTATCAGGACAAACGTTTACCGGTGGCCCTTCATTTCAATAGGCCTGACCATTCAGGTAATTCCGATATACATGTCACTGCCCTCCGTTCATGTGCCGGTAATGACAAGACTCGCTTTTCGTTGGAGAATCGCCTTATTTTTAAAATGGGCGTTCTAGCTCCCGGTGGTTTAAATATACAACATCATTTTTGCATAAATTCTGGTAGCTTTTCTCTTTTTCATTCTTTATTCGTTGTCTTTATGGTCTATCTTCTTGTGTTTTTGCTTTGGTTCGTTTCGTATCTTTTTATATCTCTTGTTTTGTCGCTATCGTACGTCACTTCCTTGTGAATTCTGTGACAAGAGACTACCGCTTTCTTCCACGGATTCTTTGCATCGAGCTAAGCTAACTTTAACTAGTTCCACAGTTTTGTTTATTCTTCTTTTTTTCGTTTCGTTGGATTATTTACTTTCTTGTTTCAGTATTTCTTTTAGATTTTACGGTTTTCTTGTATTGTTATTGTTCTTTTTTTCTCTCATCACTGTTGTTGTTTACTTTTTCCATCTGCTTGTATCACCCATTTGTTGTATATTTCTCATCATCGTATAGTTTTGTAGTACCTATATGTAATTTTTGTCTTTGTCACCTGTTTGTGGCTGACGAAGGGTAAAACCCGCAACGTCCCTTGTCTCATGTGAACTGTTATTTGTAAAACTGATTCAATACCGTTTTATTAGTTTATAAACTTATATTTCTTACAGTTTTACAGCAGCCCCTTAATTTATTTACTCTGTTAGGCCAGCAGCTTTCTGTTAGTAATGAACTAAATCATGTATGTTCATGTCTGTCTTCATGGCCCATTAGACAGCATTGTCCCTCTGAAGTCACACATCATGCTTCCACAGATTGTACCTGGTAACGCCATGTATCTGAACTTTCATACTTGCAAAGACATTAGGAAAACGAGTAAAATTTACTTCTCATGAATACCATCTACAGCAGACAAAAGTAGATGAGGATGTCCTGAAAGATGTCATTGAATAGAGAAATCCTATTTCTCGTGTTTGAAGGAACTAGTCCACTTTCTTAGAGCATCTTATGACAAGATAAGCGCCGGAATACATCATGACAATAGGAGAGATTAACGGAAAAGGATATAGAGGACAACAAAGAGACACGATACTGGACAGTTTGACATCATGGCAGGGACAGTTTGACATCATGGCAGGGACAGTTTAACATCATGGCAGGGACAGTTTGACATCATGGCAGGGACAGTTTGACATCATGGCAGGGACAGATTGACATCATGGCAGGGACAGATTGACATCATGACAGGGACAGTTTGTCATCATGGCAGGGACAGTTTGACATCATGGCAGGGACAGTTTGACATCATGGCAGGGACAGTTTGACATCATGGCAGGGACAGTTTGACATCATGGCAGGGACAGATTGAATTCATGGCAGTGACAGATTGACATCATGGCAGGGACAGTTTGACATCATGGCAGGGACAGTTTAACATCATGGCAGGGACAGTTTGACATCATGGCAGGGACAGTTTGACATCATGGCAGGGACAGTTTGACATCAAGGCAGGGACAGTTTGACATCATGGCAGGGACAGTTTGACATCATGGCAGGGACAGTTTAACATCATGGCAGGGACAGTTTGACATCATGCCAGGGACAGTTTGATATCATGGCAGGGAAAGAAGTCAACAACAGAAATGAATAACTAGTAGGAGACAGGAAGTTGTAGAGAGATATGACCGCTTTCGCCATCTTGCAGGGTATTTGAAGTAGTCTACCGAGCTCGTTTTGCCCAATGCTGTCTTTCAGATGATCTTCATTTGTCTTTTATTTTTCATTTTGCTGTTATACTACGGTACTTTGTAATGTTGTATTGCCCTTAAATTAATAATTAAAGTACGCTGGAGAATGTTTGAGTAACAGTAACAAAAGATGAGTAAGAGGAAGGAAGAATGCAAGAGGGGACTGTGGGCGATTTTCAACCCTTGGCAAATTAATTGCTTTCGTATATGTCTATCTAACTATCTACCTAGTCTGATTCTGATCTTGAGTTTGGGACGGCAAAGACAGCGAGGAAAGTAACTGTTTACCCCACCTCGTCTTGATGAACCTATCATTGCACTCATTGCAGCAGTATCTGCTATGAGACTCAAAGCTGCTCACCTCTCGTAAAGTTCTTCGCGTGCACTGGAAAAAAACACCGAGTCCCTGAGTCATTCAGTAGCAGACCGTTTGAATATTTCACGAGTTCTTATAACACACCTCTGAATATGTCTCAAATCACTAATTTACTGTATGAGGAATTCGATTTTTATCAGTCTTCTTGTTTGTTTGTTTGTTTATTATTTTTTATTTATTATAATTTTGTTTCATTTTCATTAATTTATGTAATTAATTTTTTTAAATTCTTTATTTTTCATTTTATTTCCTTTAATTTATTTTAAAGACATACTTTTATTAAGATGATTATTGCAAATGTATGATGTTATATTACTTTTATAATGATAAATGCCTTTAATAATGCTAAAAGTAAATGTGAGGATGAAAGGATACAAGTAGTATATAAGGCGCAAAACGAGGCGTATTCCGGGGGATGAGCGAGACCTTTATATAGGGAAATATACAGCGATCGATAACGGAGGATGAGCGTGTCTTTTATATAAGGAAAAATATTAGATCAATAATGGCGGTGTGGGTTAGGGGAGATAAGTAGGTAGGTTGTATTGTGATGGTATTTTAAGTGTTGTGTATGACTCAGCAGCGTGTTGTTATGTTTCTTTATTCATGTGTTACAACATTTATACAATATATACAACGTATATATATATATACACAACATACATACAATATATATTTTACAACTTGTAGACAACATTTATACAAATGCCAAGGATTTTTAATATAGTTTGTAATAAATATATTTAAGGATCTCTTTTAAAAGAATTCGAAATGTCAATCTAAATCTCTAGTTTCAGACGCTTTATAGCTCTTTTCTTCTGCTTCGGTGGTGGTGGTTGTAGATTAAAGACATCATTATCGTCCGGGTGATTGTCTATGGAATATTGGTTGATAACAACTGGAGTTGTTGTAGTGGTACAAGCGGGAATGGTGGGGGTGTAGCGGGGCACCGGAGTAAGACAATGTATATAATTATTGTCGTTAGGTGGTCAGTGGGGTATGGAGAGTGCGCTGGGGGTATTGATGATGAAGTGTGTGTTGGGGGTGTAGCGGGGCACCGGAGTAAGACAATGTATAAGTACACATACACACAGATATATACGACATCTAAAGCAAACAGAGGCGTAATAAGTGTTTTATATATATATATATATATATATATATATATATATATATATATATATATATATAGAGGCGTAATAAGTGTTTTATATATATATATATATATATATATATATATATCTAGATATATATATATATATATATATATATATATATATATATATATATATATAGATATAGATATATATATATATATATATATATATATATATATATATAATCACTGTAGGTGAAATTAGATGGTAAAAGGTGAAGTGGTGACATTGTCGGCGTCAACTATTCTTTTTATGTAAAAATATGACAGGGAATTTCGGTGTTGTTCGTATGTGTAGACGGCTGAACTGTGTGTTCTAAAACCGACATTTTTCCCGCCCTGCGCTTGTTGTGTAGTGAGAACCTCCACAAAAGTGTTTTGGTCTGGTGTTTTGTGTGTAGGTATTGATGAGATTATAGGGGAGAGAAAAAAAACCATGTAAGAGAGAAGACAAAGGTACACGAAGTGAGACAAATTTTTTTTATTTATATATTTTTATTTATATAATAATGGGGGGGGGGGTGTAGAGGTGGTCAGCCGGCACGGTTAGTCTGGTTGACATTGTTGTCGTCCCTCTCGACGATGAATATAACGTATAAGGGTTCTCCTTATGACGTCTAGGGTTAGGCGGACGAGCTCCTCACGCGAGATCACCCGTAGGAGGACCTCCTCTTGATGTATATTTATCAGATCATCGCGGGTTGTTGTCAGACAGGAGTGGGCGTCCTGCTTGGGCTGCTCCTCCACACACCCTACCCAGTACACAGATCGGTTCTCACTGAGGAAATTTAAGAAAAACATTATACGAACAGGGCACATAATGGAAGAGAGATATTTTTAGATGGAAAGAGGTGAAGTGGTGACATTGTCGGAGTCAATTATTCTTTTTATGTAAAAAAACGATAGGAAGATTGCGATGTTGTTCGTATATTGAATGTGAAAAGACCAACCTGGCTCAAGATTATTCCTCAGATCAGGAAATCCCACAAGTGCTAATGCATTTTTTTGTGTTTTTATTACAACGATTAACTGTTTTACCGCTAGTTATGAAACCGGATCGATGGTCGGCGCAAACGTCGCGAGGAAACCATTGATCGTATACTTTTATAAAATTCCGTTAGCATAGAGTGTCTGTAATCTGTCCACAGACGGGTAATTTATCGCCCGGCACGCCTTAGGTGAACCCAACGCTCGGTCGCTGACAGGCCCATCTGGGTTCATGACGAATTATCACTGAGAGACGTGTAAGATGATCTGAAAGTACAAAATATCTGCATGATAGCAGAGAAAGAAAAGGGGCGACCACGGAAATTTAGTACATTAAATAAATGTAACTAAGTATTTGTTCCAGTTATCAAACGGTTATCTACTTTTTTATCCTGCAATTTTCAAACTTTAGTGAAAACTTTTCTGCTAATCAGCAAAGATGGTCCCAAAATTTTCTTCTAGTCCTGCTCAAATGTTCCAACCTGTACGTAAATATCTACTAACCTGTTTTTAATTTTGTTATTTTTGCACGTGCCAAATATTTCTTCAAATGTTTTTTCAAGTTGTCAAATATTTCTTTAACTGTTTTTTCAAGTTGTCAAATATTTCTTCAAATGTATTTTTCAGTTGTCACATATTTCTTCAAATGTTTCTTACAGTTGTCAAATATTTTATGCAAATGTTTTTTTCAGTTGTCAAATATTTATGCAAATTTGTTTTGTCCAGTTGTCAAATATTTCTTCAAATGTTTTTTTCAAGTTGTCAAATATTTCTTCAAATATTTCTTACAGTTGTCAAATATTTATACAAATGTTTTTTTAAGTTGTCAAATATTTCTTCAAACGTTTTTTCAAGTTGTAAATTATTCTTCAAACGTTTTTTCAAGTTGAAACTATTTCTTCAAATGTTTTTTTCCAGTTGTCAAATATTTCTTCATATGTTTTTTCAAGTTGTCAAATATTTCTTCACATGTTTTTTTGTCCAGTTGTCAAATATTTCTTCAAATGTTTTTTGTCCAGTTGTCAAATATTTCTTCAAATGTTTTTTCCAGTTGTCAAATATTTCTTCAAATGTTTCTTACTGTTGTCAAATATTTATGCAAATGTTTTTTTTCCAGTTGTCAAATATTTATGCAAATGTTTTTTCCAGTTGTCAAATATTTCTTCAAATGTCTTTTCAAGTTTTCAAATATTTCTTCAAATATTTGTTACATTTGTCAAATATTTATGCAAATGTTTTTTTTTTCAGTTGTCAAATATTTATGCAAATGTTTTTTTTTTTTCAGTTGTCAAATATTTCTTCAAATGTTTTTTGTCCAGTTGTCAAATATCAAAGATAAAGTGACAAATGTCGAGGTGTTGTCACGTGCTGGCCTTCAAAGCATGTATACACTGCTGAGATAGCGAAGATCACGCTGGCTAGGCCATATCCGCCGCAAGAAAGCTGGTCGCATCCCGAAAGATATCTTCTACGGACAACTGGCAGATGGCTAAAGAACGGTTGGGCGACCGCCGCTGAGGTTCAAAAATGTGTGCAAGACAGACATGAGGGCACTGGACATAAATCCAGCAACGTGGGAGGATGAAGCTGCCGATTGCACCAAGTGGCGATGCTATCTACGGCGCCACTTTAGATTGATCGAAAAGAAACTAACACAACACGCAGAAGAGAGGAGAAAACGTCGAAAGAAACACTAGGAAAATAAGCAGCGTAGGGCTGTCACCTCAGAGGCGCCTTCCCATTGTCAGTTACGATGAAGGCGCTATAATAAAGTACAAAAGATAACATTAAAGAGACCGTGCAGGTAACGTTTCACTTGCGAAGCCCACACTATGCTAAATAGGCCAGGTGCAGTGATTGGCAAAAATTGAGCGATCTTTATAATTGTGAATACACGACTATAAAAGAAGCTCACCGAATACTTCAATAACGTTAAACACAATTTTGAATTTGTTTGATGGTTGGAAGAAATGTCTGGATACAGTTTGACGATAGGAAGAGAGATTTGATAAAATATTTTATTAATGGATGTAATGTTTGTGTAACGTTTGGTGACAGAGTGTAGCACATGGAGAAAATTAGATTGATTGAGAAAACGTGTCAAGAAATATTTGTTAAACTCAAAACATAATTTTGAGAAATATGTGAAAATGGAAGATTCGACAAAAATATGTGGCAGCTATAAGAAATATTTGAAGAAATAATTGGCAACTAGAAAAAAATATCTGAAGAAATAATTGGCAACTAGAAAAAATATCTGAAGAAACATTTGGCAACTGGAACAAATATTTGAAGGAACGTTTGGTGACTAGAAGAAATATTTGAAGAAATGTTTGGCGACTAGAAGAAATATTTTAAGAAATGTTTGGCAACTAGAAGAATTATTTGAAAAAATGTTTGGCAACTAGAAGAAATATTTGAAGAAATATTTGGCAATTACGAGAAATGTTTGACAACTGGAAGAAATTTTTGACAGTTGCAAGACTTATTTGACTTGTCAAGTACTGACAACAGGAGCAATATTTAATGAAAAAATATTTAATGAAGTATTTGACAGCTGCAAGAAATATTGGCAACCGGATTAGTCATTTGATGAAATATGTGACAACTGCAAGAACTATTTGAAGAAATATTTGAAGAAATATTTGGCGACTGCAAGAAACATTCGAAGAAATATTTAATAATTGCAAGAAACATTTTACAATAAATATTTTAAGACATTTTTTATAAGTGCAAGAAATATTTGAAGAAATATTTGGCAACTGCAAGAACTAGTTGAATAAATATTTTTTAAAAATATTTGACAACCTCAAGAAACATGTTAAGAAATATTTGACAAATGCATGAATTATTTAAGAAAATATTTGCACTTACAAGAGCCAACTGAAGAAATATTTGAAGAAATATTTGACAAGTGCAAGAAATATCTGACGAATTATTTGGCAACTGCAAGGAACACTTGACAGTTGCAAGAAACATTTGAAGAAACCTTAGACAACTGCAAGAAACATTTGAAAAAATATTTGACAACTGCACGAAATATGTAATGAAAAATCTGAAGAAATATTTGTCAACTGAAAAAAAAAAAACATTTGAAGAAATTTTTGACAACTGGACAAAAAAAACATTTGAAGAAATATTTGACAACTGGACAAAAAACATTTGAATAAATATTTGACAACTAGAAAAAACATTTTAAGAAATATTTGACAGTTGGAAGAAACTTTTGAAGAAATATTTGACAACTTGAAAAAAAGAACGTTTGAAGAAATATTTGACAACTGGAAAAAAACATTTGAAGAAATATTTGACAACTAGAAAAAAACATTTGAAGAAATATTTGACAGTTGGAAGAAACGTCTGAAGAAATATTTGACAACTGGAAAAAAATTTGAAGAAATATTTGACAACTAGAAAAAACATTTGAAGAAATATTTGACAGTTGGAAAAAATATTTGAAGAAATATATGACACCTAGAAAAAACATTTGAAGAAATATTTGACAACTAGAATAAAAACATTTGAAGAAATATTTTAAAACTTGAAAAAAACGTTTGTAGAAATATTTGACAACTGGGAAAAAACATTTGAAGAAATATTTGACAACTGGAAAAAACATTTGAAGAAATATTTTACAACTAGAAAAAAACATTTGAAGAAATATTTTACAACTTGAAAAAACATTTGAAGAAATATTTGACAACTAGAAAATAAACATTTGAAGAAATAATTGGCAACTAGAAAAAATATCTGAAGAAACATTTGCAACTGGAACAAATATTTGAAGGAACGTTTGGTGACTAGAAGAAATATTTGAAGAAATATTTGGCAATTAAGAGAAATGTTTGACAACTGGAAGAAATTTTTGACAGTTGCAAGACTTATTTGACTTGTCAAGTACTGACAACAGGAGCAATATTTAATGAAAAAATATTTAATGAAGTATTTGACAGCTGCAAGAAATATAGGCAACCGGATTAGTCATTTGATGAAATATGTGACAACTGCAAGAACTATTTGAAGAAATATTTGAAGAAATATTTGGCGACTGCAAGAAACATTCGAAGAAATATTTAATAATTGCAAGAAACATTTTACAATAAATATTTTAAGACATTTTTTATAAGTGCAAGAAATATTTGAAGAAATATTTTGCAACTGCAAGAACGAGTTGAATAAATATTTTTTAAAATATTTGACAACCTCAAGAAACATGTTAAGAAATATTTGACAAATGCATGAATTATTTAAGGAAATATTTGCACTTACAAGAGCCAACTGAAGAAATATTTGAAGAAATATTTGACAAGTGCAAGAAATATCTGACGAATTATTTAGCAACTGCAAGGAACACTTGACAGTTGCAAGAAACATTTGAAGAAACCTTAGACAACTGCAAGAAACATTTGAAGAAATATTTGACAACTGCACGAAATATGTAATGAAAATCTGAAGAAATATTTGTCAACTGAAAAAAAAAAACATTTGAAGAAATTTTTGACAACTGGACAAAAAACATTTGAAGAAATATTTGACAACTGGACAAAAAACATTTGAAGAAATATTTGACAACTAGAAAATCATTTTAAGAAATATTTGACAGTTGGAAGAAACGTTTGAAGAAATATTTGACAACTTGAAAAAAAGAACGTTTGAAGAAATATTTGACAACTGGAAAAAAACATTTGAAGAAATATTTGACAACTAGAAAAAAAACATCTGAAGAAATATTTGACAGTTGGAAGAAACGTCTGAAGAAATATTTAACAACTGGAAAAAAATTTGAAGAAATATTTGACAACTAGAAAAAACATTTGAAGAAATATTTGACAGTTGGAAAAATTATTTGAAGAAATATTTGACAACTAGAAAAAACATTTAAAGAAATATTTGACAACTAGAATAAAAACATTTGAAGAAATATTTTACAACTTGAAAAAAACGTTTGTAGAAATATTTGACAACTGGGAAAAAACATTTGAAGAAATATTTGACAACTGGAAAAAACATTTGAAGAAATATTTTACAACTAGAAAAAAACATTTGAAGAAATATTTTACAACTTGAAAAAACATTTGAAGAAATATTTGACAACTAGAAAAAAAAAATTTGAAGAAATATTTTACAACTTGAAAAAACATTTGCATAAATATTTGAAAACTGTAAGAAATATTTGAAGAAATATTTGACAACTTGAAAAAAAACATTTGAAGAAATATTTGACAACTGGACAAAAAACATTTGCATAAATATTTGACAACTGGATTTGCATAAATATTTGACAACTGTAAGAAATATTTGACAACTGTAAGAAATATTTGACAACTGTTAGAAATATTTGACAACTTGTTAAGTCATATTTCTTATGTAGGGGACTTGTATGCACAGGTCAGTTTTTAGTAATCACCCTTGTAAACACGCTCTGGGTGATGATGATGTTTTTCTTAGTTGGGAGCTGTAGGCAGTAAATTGTTGAACACAGCTCAACTGACTAGTTGTTAATGTGTTTAAAAATATGTTAAAAAACTGTTCTAGTCCCTAGTGAGATTTTTGGGTAGGTACGGTTAGAGCTGAGCGATATTCTCTCGCTCTCTCGCGGCTAGTCCGCGCACGTAGTTTTTGGTTACTGAGCTGTACTGAGTAGCGATTTTCATGACCTTGTGTTTCTGGCAGAGGACCGAAATGGTGGTTAGCGATGTGTTTTCGCTGTGTGTACGAGTGGATATCTTTTTGTGGAAAGGGAGGATTTAAGAGATTTTGAAGATATGTTCAGGCCAGGGATAGTAGGCCATTATTATTATTATTATTATGCATATTGCCTATGATGGAGTTTCTCCTATTATCAGCAGATCTATAGCGAGTTGCTGTGTAAGCAACCAGTGGAGTATTTTTGAAATGATTCATATCCTAGAGGCCATGGTTTATTCCGGCCATTATCATCATTGTTTATAAGGATATTTATGTAAACATTCTTCCCTGATGGATTACTATGATTACTATCTACTTTGAGAGCTGGATGATATGGTATATATATTCCCGTGGATTATGCACTCAGTTATCTATGAATTTTGCTGACCTGATGTTTTTCAAGATTCGATGTGAACTGTAACCTGTGACAATGTGCTGTTACGTCGTGTACTTTGCGATGTTCCTGTGGCGTAATAAACTGTGAAACGTTGCAGCTTGTTACAACATTCCCTGACTTTTTACGTGTGCTGTGGTGTGTGACTACAGTCTGTTTAGATGAAAAGACCTATACACATTCGCGTATGCATGTATACCACATTACACACCTATCGGCCATACGTAAGCCCGACACATGCTGATTGTCTTTATCAGCCATAAAATTAACATTGTCTTCCACTACTCACATACCAACGTTACTGCAACAGTGGTAGCCATTCTCTCCCTGCCAATATACAACGAAGTGCGCTTGTTACACAACTGTAAGAAACATTTGAAGAAATATTTGTCAACTGGAAGATACGTTTGAAGAAATATTTGGCACGTGCAAAAATAACAAAATTAAAAACAGGTTAACAGATATTTACCTACAGGTTGGAAAATGTGAGCAGGACTGGGAGAAAATTTTGGGACCATCTTTGCTGATTGGCAGAAAAGTTTTCACTAAAGTTTGAAAATTGCTAGACAAAAAAGTAGATAACCGTTTGATAACTGGAACAAATACTTAGTTACATTTATTTAATGTACTAAATTTCCGTGGTCGCCCCTTTTCTTTCTCTGCTATCAAGCAGATATTTTGTACTTTCAAATCATCTTACACTCCTCTCAGTGATAATTCGTCATGAACCCAGATGGGCCGGTCAGCGACCGAGCGTTGGGTTCACCTAAGGCGTGCCGGGCGATAAATTACCCGTCTGTGGACAGATTACAGACACTCTATGCTAACGGAATTTTATAAAAGTATACGATCAATGGTTTCCTCGCGAAGTTTGCGCCGACCATCGATCCGGTTTCATAACTAGCGGTAAAACAGTTAGTCGTTGTAATAAGAACCCCCCCCCCCCCCCCCCCCCAAAAAAAAAATACGTCAGCTCTTGTGGGATTTCCTGATCTGAGGAACAATCTTGAGCCAGGTTGGTCTTTTCAAATTCAATATACGAACAACACCGCAATCTTCCTATCGTTTTTTTACATAAAAAGAATAGTTGGCTCCGACAATGTCACCACTTCACCTCTTTCCATCTAAAAATATCTCTCTTCCTATATATGCCCTGTTCGTATAATGTTTTTCTAAGATTTCCTCAGTGAGAACCGATCTGTGTACTGGGTAGGGTGTGTGGAGGAGCAGCCCAAGCAGGACGCCCACTCCTGTCTGACAACAACCCGCGATGATCTGATAAATATACATCAAGAGGAGGTCCTCCTACGGGTGATCTCGCGTGAGGAGCTCGTCCGCCTAACCCTAGACGTCATAAGGAGAACCCTTATACTTTATATTCATCGTCGAGAGGGACGACAACAATGTCAACCATACTAACCGCTGACCACCTCTACACACCCCCCCCCCCCCATTATTATATAAATAAAAATATATTTAAAAAAAAATGTGTCTCACTTCGTGTACCTTTGTCTTCTCTCTTACATGGTTTTTTTTCCTGTCACCCCTATACTCTCATCAATACCTACACACAACACACCAGATCAACACACTTTTTTGTAGGTTCTCACTACACAACAAGCGCAGGGCGGGAAAAATGTCGGTTTTAGAACACACAATTCAGCCGTCTACTCATACGAACAACACCGAAATACCATGTCATATTTTTACATAAAAAGAATAGTTGACGCCGATAATGTCACCACTTCACCTCTCACCATCTAATTTCACTTGCAGTGATAATAAATATTTTCATATATATATAAACACTTATTACGCCTTTGTTTGCTTTAGATGTCGTATATCTGTGTGTATGTGTGCTTATACATTGTCTTACTCCGGTGCCCCGCTACACCCCCAACACACACTTCATCATCAAACCCCCCCCCCCCTTGCGCACTCTCCATACCCCACCGACGACCTAACGACAATAATTATATACATTGTCTTTCTCCAGTGCCCCGCTACATCCCAACCAGTCCCGCTTGTACCACTACAACAACTCCAGTTGTTATCAACCAATATTCCATAGACAATCACCCGGACGATAATGATGTCTTTAATCTACAACCACCACCACCGAAGCAGAAGAAAAGAGCTACAAAGCGTCTGAAACTAGAGATTTAGATTGACATTTCGTATTCTTTTAAAAGAGATCATTAAATATATTTATTACAAACTATATTAAAAATCCTTGGCATTTGTATAAATGTTGTCTACATGTTGTAAAATATAAAGTGTATGTATGTTGTGTGTATATATATATATATATATATAAGGACCCACACATGTGCCTTACGCTCTGTATTCAGTAACTCGACCATGGATTTATCAAAATCAACATATACAAAATTTAATGATCAATCGCTTTTGGAACAAATGTAAATAAATATAAACTAGTAATTCTTAGAGATCGTTATCATCATTGACTGGCTATCAGTTTTAGAAATAAAGTCTGTTGTTCTGGCCTGCTAGAACTATGACTTATCTTTCCAAATTCCTGAATTGCTGGTGCTGCTGGTTCCTTCAATTCGTCTCTGTGTCGAGGGCACGTTTCCAGATGTCTAGAAGTTACCGCTCATAGTCTAGGCAAGGATCTTCAAGTGTCAATCTCAGGCTTAGAAACAGAAACTAGTAGAATAGCTGGTATTCTTCGTAAAGTAGTACCGCAACTGGCCTCTCCGATCCGTACCACCAACTTTTAGAGGGAATAAAAGAACAAATTAAGCTTCTAAATATTTGTTTGCCTGATATTAATCAGACACTTATTCCCTCGCTGTCCGTAAACCGATTCCTTTTCTCAGATTCTGTACTACTCTTGAGCGTATATTGTCTTACTCATGGGATGTGATGAAAAATCACCATTATTTCAGTTAATCTAATGAAAATTTGTGACTGGACAGCAGAAAATGGCTTGTGCCTGAAGCAACATATAAAGTTTGCATCCATTTAACAAATGATAATACACAACTATACACATATTGATGTAATCATCACTCACTACCGGCTCCACTAAGAGTCTGGGGTTACTTCTGCGTTTGGTTCTCTGTGAGACCTAGCATGAAGCAATCACCAGCGCATGCTGAGGTGATTCGTGAATGTATCCTTTTCACATGTTGAGGTTGCCAGCATCATATCAATCTTTAACACTACTAGTCAAGTATACACGTATAAAGTTCAAAGTGTAAAAGTAGGTACACTCACCTCAATAAAATTGAGAATCTTTAGACTTCCTGCTCAGATATTAAATCTCGGCAAGTTAACACGATTTGCCTCGAACAAACGTCTGGGATTTTTTCTTATTTTAGAATTCCTCAGTGACTTTGTGTGTTGTTTTCTGTAGGAGTCCGGGTCCGTATTAATTTGGGCGAGTTTTCTTTTCCAGTGGGTAAAATATGCTCTAATACGTGTTTCCGTTCCTAATAAATTCAGAGTCCACCTTTATTCTTTCCAGTAGCAAGGTCTAAGCTGTCTACTGGTGACGATTTCTGGAATGCAGTATCGTGTGTCAAAAGTGTTCTACATTATTTATCGTAGATTTCCGGCCCCCGCTTTTTCGGGCGGCTGGGACAAACGCCCAATCGACGCAATAGTCATTTGCGCCTCAAAATGCCAGCCGATCTTATTTGAAAGCTTTAGTTATGGCAACTTTATGCTGAAATATTTTGCATGACTCATCTACTGCAAAATTTCAAACCAGTACTTTCTAAAATTGGGCTGTAAACATCAGATTATTATTTGGGAGAGTTACATCTATCACTCTTCAAAATGTCTTCCCAGATTGGAGATTATCTGATTTGCTTATTCCACGTAATTCAGACGTCATTCACGACTACGACTCTGGACATATTCGTGGTTTATCCGTACCTACAATATTGCGAGTCTATTGTTCTGACGAATTGACTCCAATCTTGTACAAACATCGACGATAGCTTTTCACCTGGAGTCCATGTTGGATAGTCGCGTTTTTGTGACTTGATTAATCCCTTAGGGATGGACCGTCGAATTGAAGTGAACTGAAGAGTGAAAGTTATGTAAACATTGACCGTCGCATGAGTTTTCTGTGTTGATAGAAATGGGCCAAGTTAGGGCAAGGGAGAGAAAGAAATATCAAAATTTCGCACGCACAGTAAAGGTAATGCAATACAGCCGGAGTGGACATGAGAGCGCACAAACCGTTTTGTGGCAGGCTGCTAACCCCATATGCCACTATACATCCATAAGTAATTTATACATGATAATTTGCAAATAAAAAATAGTTACAACTCACTCTAAGTGGGTTAATAATTATATCCAGACTTGATGCACAGAAAGACCGTAATGTTGTGCCTTTGATAAGATGCAATAGACCCTCAGATGGTTAAGGTTCTTATAAGCATAAACTCCTAACTCTTCACACTTGAGGAAGGTTCCTCGGACTTGCAGCTCTCAATTCTATATTTGAAGTGTTATACTTCCTAATTTTAGAAGATACCTCTAATCCTTTGGCATGTCCTACACTAGAATCCTTATTACTACTCCTTTTTCTGGCTGTCTATGGTCGCTCCTTAATGAAGATATGAAAATGCAGTGGGGAAATATTAAAATGTGCTGTTTTAAGGTGAATTTTCTACTCACGCACAAATGTCACCGTGTGAGGTTCTGGTGGGTGAAAACCCAATCATAATTAAGTCTAGTTTAAGATTCTAATTTCACACCAGCCACAAGTAAGGCATTTTATTTTTAATAAATGTTACCCCTACCAGTCATTCTGAAAGTTGCTACATGACCATTTAAGGTATTACCCCTAAGAGGTACTTTTACCAAAGCCATTATACTACGCGAACTGCCCTTAATTATTACTTCTGATAATCGTTTCCATGGTTGCGCTCACTCCCCATCTTGTTTAATACAACAAGAAGTCTTGTCGGAAGTTATTATTTCTTTGCCTCGTGTCCCAATACTCAAGAGTGTTATAGAGGCATGCCGGAAATGGTTACCTGGTATGTCTAGCGTCCAGGCTGATAATACTAAAACTACATTGGAAATTGCATTTTCTGCAAGTCAGGTCCATGAATTACATATTATTTATCTGAAATTATTGACCCAATTTTTCGTTCGTCGCCATTGCCAGGCTAGCGTGAAGAAAATCACTTGCTTATCAATAGCCTGTATTGCTTACACAATACGTCTGACGACCAGCATCAACCAAATGTTGATCTAATCTTTATTGTTCCATCTGGTTACTCGAGTACTGGTCACAATCAAAAGATAACACGCCATGCGGTCAGGATTTAAGCCACAAAAACGTCAACAACAATGTCAGGAGGACTTGGCATGAGTTTTTTTGAGGGTATATGCTCCTTGGGGAGCTGAAGGGTGATGAAGGTGATGTTACCCAAAATGAAACTTTTTTTTGCTTTTAGTTTCTGCAGCACAGCCATTTACAGCCAGGTAAACTGGAATGGGATGCTACAAGGTTTCGAACCTGGTAACTTTGTCTCGAGAAACAAGCACTCTAACAGCCCTGCCACTTGACCCTCTAGTGAGGAAAGCAAAGACGTAACTTAACAGGAAGAAGAATGAAAGACGTAAAAATTTATGACGGTCAAAAAACACCATTGAAACTCAAGGACAGAGAATGTTGAATAGTGAATTTATATTTCTTAATACAGTTGTTACGATAGTTTTTATGAGCAGAAATTTGGAAAAAATAAAAACCAAAGGAAACAAATACACATACATTACAACACAAAAGTGTAAGACTTATTGTGTGAAAGAAAGTGGCAAGAGAGGATTTCCAAAATAAATGTACTAAAACTTCGTCCAACAATTTTTGATTGTCTGATGAAGGCTATAGATCCCATTGATTGTCTAATGAAAGCTATAGATCCCTTTGATTGTCTTTTTTTTCTTTAAAAAAAGGGAGAATGGAATAGCAACAGATGAGCTGCAATTGATTCCTCCTGTCCATCATCTGGGTCGTGTGTCTGCCCTGGTCAACTAAACTGTTAGTTATCACTGGGGTATTTAGAGTAACGTTAAAGTTCGTTTTGTATCTTATTTACGTGATATTTTGCCTGTGGTATTCTGTATTTGCTACATCATCCAGCTGTTGTCATAATTCGTAATGGTCGGACACTGTGATCGACAATCTGTTTCTTATTTCTTGATTTCTTAGATATCCCACATTATACTATTGTCTATAGCTATGTAATTATGTATATGTCTTGAGTTTAACTTAATTTTGGCTAACAGAAGATGATGATCTGATACCACATCTGTTCTTCTATGTACCTTTTACGTCATATAATTGTCATGGGATCACCTCCCCGTGTTCTGCAGTGATGGTCCGACAGTGGCCAAAATTCAGAGTATCTACTGAGGGTCTTCAAAGGTATCTACCTTTAGCTCAAGATTACTCTTGGCAGAGATGTGAATTGAAGAATTGTGCTTCAGTTCTAGGGAGCCACATAGGAATTTAAGAAATCAGGTACTACAGCTGATATTATCCAGGCCGTAATAAACATGTTATCTTGCCAGACCTTCTATGAGGAGAAGAGAATTTTGCTCGTTTGATGAACCCCATATTGATTTAATTAAGTAAAATATTATTTCAATAGCTCTGTTTATGTGTATTTTAAATGACTGGGACATACGGGTGCAGTTCACTTATTAAATCAACTATAAATTTGTGTATAAATACAGATAACAAATTTAATAATCAATTAGTTAACAATATAAAATAAATAAGGGTGCAGAAATAGAACAATTTTAGCCTTAATGGTTCGTCACAGGTAATGATCTGGTTAGTTTAGGGAATTAGCTTAAAGAGTTCACTTGGCAGCTTTAAGTGCGTACTTAGCTGCCAGTATGGTGTCGGTTGGTTTCTGCTCCAGCCAATGTTGGTTCTTTGTAGTTTGTGGACTGATTATCTCTCCATGTGTGTATCATAGTCCCTGTTCTCTCAATCATGTTACCATGCCTATATTTCATTTCGATCTTTGAATTGTGAACCTTGTTGTTATTTCTGTATTTTATTTCCACCTTTTTATTGTGTACCCTGTTCTCTCGTTGTTATTTCAATGTTTCTATTTTCAACTTTATTTTTTTGTACCCAGTTATCTCGTTGTTTTTTCTATGTTTTTATTTTAATCTGTGTATTATGTACCCTATTCTATCATTATTATTTATTTCCCTTCGTGTACTCTATGCAGCACAGAGACAACAATTTAGCCTGTCCCTTTACTCGCCTTACACGAAACTTGCACTAAACATTCATGTGCTTTCTCATCAGTAAAATCTGCTCCACTTTTGTTGTTCATGATGACGTGGCCAGCCCCATAAACAATCTCATATTATTCGCCTGTTTCAGCGTGCATGAGTGAGTAGTAATCGTGTTCTTTCTTTGTCTCCCCATAGAAACTCCACGGGGCTGCTCTGTCTACGCCACTGCCTTGATAGTCAGGCGAGTTGTTCTAAAGCAGAATTTATTTGCTTTTTTTTTATTAGCCATGGTTCCCTTCGATTGTCTGATGGAGGCTATGGTTCCCTTTGATTGTCTGATGAAGGCTATGAATCCCTTTGATTGTCTGATGAAGGCTATGGTTTGATTGTCTGATGAAGGCTATGATTCCCTTTGATTGTCTGATGAAGGCTATAGATCCTTTTGATTGTCTGATGAAGGCTATAGATCCATTTGATTGTCTGATGAAGGCTATAGTTTGATTGTCTGATGAAGGCTATGATTCCCTTTGATTGTCTGATGAAGGCTATGATTCCCTTTGATTGTCTGTTGAAGGCTAAAGATCCTTTTGATTGTCTGATGAAGGCTATAGATCCATTTGATTGTCTGATGAAGGCTATAGTTTGATTGTCTGATGAAGGCTATGATTCCCTTTGATTATCTGATGAAGGCTATAGATCCTTTTGATTGTCTGATGAAGGCTATAGATCCATTTGATTGTCTGATGAAGGCTATAGTTTGATTGTCTGATGAAGGCTATGATTCCCTTTGATTGTCTGATGAAGGCTATAGATCCTTTTGATTGTCTGATGAAGGCTGTGGTTCCCTCTGATTGTGTGATGAAGGATATGGATCCCTTTGATTGTCTGATGATGGTTATGGTTCCCTTTGATTGTCTGATGAAGGCTATAGATCACTTTGATTGTCTGATAAAGGCCACCGTTCCCTTTGATTGTCTGTTGAAGGCAATGATTCCTTTTGATTGTCTGATGAAGGCTATAGATCCCTTTGATTGTCTGATGAAGGCTATAGATCCCTTTGATTGACTGATAAAGGCTATGGTTCACTTTGATTCTCTGATGAAGGTTGTGGATCTCATTGATTGTCTAATGAAGGGTATGGTTCCCTTTGATTGTCTTATGAAGGCTATAGATCCATTTGATTGTCTGATGAAGGCTATAGATCCATTTGATTGTCTTATGAAGGCTAAGATCCATTTGATTGTCTGATGAAGGCTATAGATCCATTTGATTGTCTGATGAAGGCTATAGATCAATTTGATTGTCTTATGAAGGCTATAGATCCATTTGATTGTCTGATGAAGGCTATAGATCCATTTGATTGTCTGATAAAGGCTATGGTTCCCTTTGATTGTCTGATGAAGGCTATGGTTCCCTTTGATTGTCTGATGAAGGCTATGGTTCCCTTTGATTGTCTGATGAAGGCTATGGTTCCCTTTGATTGTCTGATGAAGGCTATGGTTCCCTTTGATTGTCTGATGAAGGCCATGGTTCCCTATGATTATCCAGTGAAGGCCACGGACCCCTTCTTAGAAAAAATCGTCAGTAAAAGCATAATTAAACATTTTAACATTTTAAATTTAAGTTACGTCCACGAACCCCCTGGAATCCATTTATGGACCACGTGGGTTAAGAAACCGTGTTCTAGAGTTATCGTTCTTCAATGTATTCGTGATCAGTAAATCTCTGTTTTCTGTTATTTCTTGGTTAGTGGTTTAAAAATTCTCTCCTGCTACAACATTTTCTTTATCTTCTTAGACATCTGACCTTGAAATATTTCTCACGTTTTAATGTAGGAAGAACAAATTTGTCGGACTGCGCGGAATAAGTACTTGTTCATACTCTGTTTTCAATTTTGTTGTTTCTTTGTGTTTAGTTCTTCTTGTTTTAATGATTAACCGACTTTCATGAATTTCAAGTTTATGTGCACTGTCCTTGAGTTGAAATATAAAAGATAAGGCCTTCAACTTACATTAAAAATATGACGTCGACAATATTTATAAATTTAGTGCAAGAAAGATAAGATGGATAAACTAGTTGAACAAAACCAAGTTTAAAGAAAAAGATAGAAGTTGCAAAAACAAACAAACAAACAAAAACACCCAAAAAAATGACTAAAAAAAGCACTACAACATTATAAAAAAATAATTAAACTAAAGTACACTTTTATATCTAAACGCACAACTATCTAACTATCTAAACACACAACTATCTAACTATCTAAACACACAACTATCTAAACACACAACTATCTAACCATCTAAACACACAACCTAATAATATTCCACTTTCAAGTTTATTTCCGTCATCCAAAAGCTCCCCCAGGAGCATAGACATTCAACAAACTTTTACCAAGTCTTTCTGTCCCGCGCCATCAGCTCAAGGTCTTTCCATAATTTTTCTCTTTATGTCTATCTCAAATTCTCTTCTCCAAGTGTTCTGTGGTCTTCCTCTATTTTTCTTGCCCAGGGGATTCCGGAACAAGGACTGCAGTATTCCACTTTACAACTTTACAAACATTAAAAGTGGGGAAACAGGGGAGAACGAAATTTACAAATAACTCAAACAACACGGCAAAAGCGCCAACACCATTCCGTTTCTCATTTCCTCTTTCTTTTAACGCAAAAAAAAAATAACACCTGTACCTGTTCGTTCATCTATTCATCTTTGTTTGAACTGGGACAATATACTGCCTGCCTTTGTATCTATTTACGACATCTAGAACAGACAGTACAACATCAGTCGGTTTCTCCTAAGGTCATAATATATCATATATATAATATTCCAGCTTTTTCTGTCTGTACGTAACGCTCCCTAAAATAGTAACACTCGCCACAGAAAAGTGCGCAAATAACGGTGTGCAACGTGAACGGCGTGGATTTTGTTTGCGTAAAGCACGGTGTGCACTTGAACGGCGTGGGTGTTCAGACTTCTAACAACGGATGTAAAACAAATATTTTGGTTTTTTTTAATACTCTCCGGAACATAGTAGCGCTCGACAAAGAAAAGTGCGCAAAGGTTGGATGATGTCTGCTGACTTTTATTTCCTCCGAGTCATTTTCTGCACCAAGAATAAGGAGGCTTTAGATCTGAATGGTTGCAATTAAGTATTGGTGCTCCGAATTTAATTTCCGTCGTATGACGCCGACCGAGCAAAGTGGAGCAGTTTGTTGCTGCCCTGCAAGACGCCATAAGGCATGATGGCCACTGACTGCTGTGACAGTCGGCGGCTAAGAATCAAATAAGAAGAAGAAGTTATGATGGACTTTTACTCTACATCTAAAATTGGTGCTTTTTAATTTTTTTACCTCTACACCTCACGGTAGAAGGGGAACGACTAAGTAAGTACGCTTTTTAATTTAATTCCAGTCATATGACGGGCTTTTACACTAGTCCTATATAAAAAATCCCAGCTTTTTCTGTCAGTGCGTAACGATAAGGGATGCAACTTTGGTTGAAAGTTTGACATAAATTGTATTGTTTCCCTTATATGTATTCTCCCGAAAATAGTAACACTTACCAAAGAAGAATGTGCAAATGACGGTGTGCATGAACTGTTGTGCAAGTGTTGGTGTTCATGCGCCAATAAAATCTAACTGTGAACGGCGTGCATGTTCAGACTTTAACACCGGATTTAAAACAAATGTTTTTTTGTAAAATGTCCACATGTGTTTCCTCCAACAAGTTGAGTGTAAAAGTAAAGAAAATGGACAACGAAACACCCCAAGAGCTTCGTATGCGCTTGAATCGTAAACGTCAGCAAAGAGGGCGCAGTCGCCAATTAAATGTTCACAACTAACATTGTTTTTTTCAAAAGTATCCGAATAATTAAAATTGCAGTTAGGTATTGGTGCTTTTGAATTTAATTCCCGTCTTATGACGGGTTTTTCTTCTTCTTCTTCCTTCTTCCTCGTTTGCCCTGAAAAGGACGTTGGTTGCGTTGTGTCTGTTTACACCGGAGCTGCGATATCTGCGCATTTCGGCCGACACATCCGACTTCAGCATGTGACGGGCTTTGACACTAGTAGTACTATAAAACAGTAAACGTAACGACGTAAGAAAGTTAACGCAAACCATAAGACAATGCACGTAATATTAAAAAACACTACACGTCACGGTGTAAGAGCGTAGTAATAAGGGTGTAAGCTAGTTCATGTAAGAGTGTAAGACAGTACGAATAAGAGTGTTAGACAGTACAGGTAAGAGTATTAGACAGTACAAGTATGAATGTTAGACAGTACAAGTAAGAGTGTTAGACAGTACAAGTAAGAGTGTTAGACAGTACAAGTAAGAGTGTTCGACAGTACAAGTAAGAATGTTAGACAGTACAAGTAAGAATGTTAGACAGTACAAGTAAGAATGTTAGACAGTACAAGTAAGAATGTTAGACAGTACAAGTAAGAGTGTTCGACAGTACAAGTAAGAATGTTAGACAGTACAAGTAAGAATGTTAGACAGTACAAGTAAGAATGTTAGACAGTACAAGTAAGAATGTTAGACAGTACAAGTAAGAGTGTTAGACAGTACAAGTATGAATGTTAGACAGTACAAGTAAGAGTGTTAGACAGTACAAGTAAGAATGTTAGACAGTACAAGTAAGAGTGTTAGACAGTACAAGTAAGAGTGTTCGACAGTACAAGTAAGAATGTTAGACAGTACAAGTAAGAATGTTAGACAGTACAAGTAAGAATGTTAGACAGTACAAGTAAGAATGTTAGACAGTACAAGTAAGAATGTTAGACAGTACAAGTAAGAGTGTTCGACAGTACAAGTAAGAATGTTAGACAGTACAAGTAAGAATGTTCGACAGTACAAGTAAGAATGTTAGACAGTACAAGTAAGAATGTTAGACAGTACAAGTAAGAGTGTTCGACAGTACAAGTAAGAGTGTTAGACAGTACAAGTAAGAGTGTTCGACAGTACAAGTAAGAATGTTAGACAGTACAAGTAAGAATGTTAGACAGTACAAGTAAGAGTGTAGCAATAAGAGTGAAAGACAGTATAAGTAAGAGTGTTAGACAGTACAAGTAAGAATGTTAGACAGTACAAGTAAGAATGTTAGACAGTACAAGTAAGAATGTTAGACAGTACAAGTAAGAATGTTAGACAGTACAAGTAAGAATGTTAGACAGTACAAGTAAGAATGTTAGACAGTACAAGTAAGAGTGTTAGACAGTACAAGTAAGAGTGTTAGACAGTACAAGTAAGAGTGTTAGACAGTACAAGTAAGAGTGTTAGGCAGTACAAGTAAGAATGTTAGACAGTACAAGTAAGAATGTTAGACAGTATAAGTAAGAGTGTTAGACAGTACAAGTAAGAGTGTTAGACAGTACAAGTAAGAATGTTAGACAGTACAAGTAAGAGTGTTAGACAGTACAAGTAAGAGTGTTAGACAGTACAAGTAAGAATGTTAGACAGTACAAGTAAGAATGTTAGACAGTACAAGTAAGAATGTTAGACAGTACAAGTAAGAGTGTTAGACAGTACAAGTAAGAATGTTAGACAGTACAAGTAAGAATGTTAGACAGTACAAGTAAGAATGTTAGACAGTACAAGTAAGAATGTTAGACAGTACAAGTAAGAATGTTAGACAGTACAAGTAAGAATGTTAGACAGTACAAGTAAGAATGTTAGACAGTACAAGTAAGAGTGTTAGACAGTACAAGTAAGAATGTTAGACAGTACAAGTAAGAATGTTAGACAGTACAAGTAAGAGTGTTAGACAGTACAAGTAAGAGTGTTAGACAGTACAAGTAAGAATGTTAGACAGTACAAGTAAGAGTGTTAGACAGTACAAGTAAGAATGTTAGACAGTACAAGTAAGAGTGTAGCAATAAGAGTGAAAGACAGTATAAGTAAGAGTGTTAGACAGTACAAGTAAGAATGTTAGACAGTACAAGTAAGAATGTTAGACAGTACAAGTAAGAGTGTTAGACAGTACAAGTAAGAATGTTAGACAGTACAAGTAAGAGTGTAGCAATAAGAGTGAAAGACAGTACAAGTAAGAGTGTTAGACAGTACAAGTAAGAATGTTAGACAGTACAAGTAAGAATGTTAGACAGTACAAGTAAGAGTGTAGCAATAAGAGTGAAAGACAGTATAAGTAAGAGTGTTAGACAGTACAAGTAAGAATGTTAGACAGTACAAGTAAGAATGTTAAACAGTACAAGTAAGAGTGTTAGACAGTACAAGTAAGAATGTTAGACAGTACAAGTAAGAGTGTTAGACAGTACAAGTAAGAATGTTAGACAGTACAAGTAAGAGTGTAGCAATAAGAGTGAAAGACAGTATAAGTAAGAGTGTTAGACAGTACAAGTAAGAGTGTTAGACAGTACAAGTAAGAATGTTAGACAGTACAAGTAAGAGTGTAGCAATAAGAGTGAAAGACAGTACAAGTAAGAGTGTTAGACAGTACAAGTAAGAATGTTAGACAGTACAAGTAAGAGTGTTAGACAGTACAAGTAAGAATGTTAAACAGTACAAGTAAGAGTGTTAGACAGTACAAGTAAGAGTGTTAGACAGTACAAGTAAGAGTGTTAGACAGTACAAGTAAGAGTGTTAGACAGTACAAGTAAGAATGTTAGACAGTACATGTAAGAGTGTAGCAATAAGAGTGAAAGACAGTATAAGTAAGAGTGTTAGACAGTACAAGTAAGAATGTTAGACAGTACAAATAAGAGTGTTAGACAGTACAAGTAAGAGTGTTAGACAGTACAAGTAAGAGTGTTAGACAGTACAAGTAAGAATGTTAGACAGTACAAGTAAGTGTGTTAGACAGTACAAGTAAGAATGTTAGACAGTACATGTAAGAGTGTTAGACAGTACAAGTAAGAATGTTAGACAGTACATGTAAGAGTGTTAGACAGTACAAGTAAGAATGTTCGACAGTACAAGTAAGAATGTTAGACAGTACAAGTAAGAGTGTTAGACAGTACATGTAAGAGTGTTAGGCAGTACAAGTAAGAGTGTAGCAATAAGAGTGGTAGACAGTACAAGTAAAAGTGTAGCAATAAGAGTGTTAGACAGTACAAGTAAGAGTGTTAGACAGTACATGTAAGAGTGTTAGACAGTACAAGTAAGAGTGTTAGACAGTACAAGTAAAAGTGTAGCAATAAGAGTGTTAGACAGTACAAGTAAGAGTGTAGCAATAAGAGTGGTAGACAGTACAAGTAAAAGTGTAGCAATAAGAATGTTAGACAGTACAAGTAAGAATGTTAGACAGTACAAGTAAGAAAGTTAGACAGTACAAGTAAGAGTGTAGCAATAAGAGTGTTAGACAGTACAAGTAAAAGTGTAGCAATAAGAGTGAAAGACAGTATAAGTAAGGGTGTAAGACAGGACAAGTAGGGGTGTAAGACAGTGCAGGTAAAAGTGTAAGGTAGTACAAATAGGGTTATAAAACAATACACGTAAGCACAACGAGATGAGATAGTAGTAGATAATAAAAATGTACAAAGTAGCACACAACAAAAAAGATACTATTCGCATGAAGAACCCACATAGTAAAAGCATTCAATTGAACAGAAACGAAATCATAAGACAAATTTGAACCGTTTCATCATGTCGTACATAATTTTTCCCCGGGTCAATGAGGTCATTACACTTTGTTTTATATCTCAGAGATTTGAATGTCCTTGGCTCGAGAACCTTGGGGCTAGAATCTATGTGGCATTTTAGAAAAGTGATGACGCCGCCAATTTATTTACTTTTAGGACATGCATTCTTTTATATTTCTCATAATTTTGAAGGGAAAAAAAGCTCAAAAGTTCAAATAATAATAATACATCATTACTCCAAATTTGTAACAAATGAAGGCATAACAAACAAAATTCATTATGTTTAATTAAGGTGAAAACTGACTCATTTTTCACTTTAAAACAAAACGCTGACGTGGTTATAATTGTATCGTCTGCAGTGCACAATCTAACATCGAAATCAAACAGCTCCTATAAGGTCTGTAAGTAGAATCGATACTAAACAGCCGGTGTATCGGTGTATCGATGTTGTGGTAACATTATCATGTGTTGTCCTTTTAAACGACAGATTACTTTAAAAGGGCAAAAGTTTAAATCAGAAATAACATTGAATACAAGTTTTTTTCCGGCGCAGAATATATAAAGGTAAGTAAGTAATAATAATAATAATAAATTCTTTAAGCGCCAAACACGGCGCATAAGGCAGAAACCAGTGCTCTCCAGGTTGTTCGTTGTGACGCCACTCCTCTTAGCTCTTGCACATTATTTAGGCCCAACGTTCTTCCTTCTCTTATTATTGTTCTTCTGAGTGTTCTTTTGGTCTTCCTTTTTTCCGCTTACCCTCAGGAACCCAAGTGAGCGCCTGTAGTGGTATTCTGTTGTTTTGCATTCGTAGGACATGACCGATATATGACCATCGTCTTTTCCTTATATAGTCGGAGACATATTTCTGCCTAGAGTCTTCTCTTATTTGTCGATTAGTCTTGAATTCTTTCCAACTGATGTTCATGAGTTTTCTAAGACATTTGTTCTCGAATGTATTCAGCTTGTTCTCCAATGATTTTGTTATTTTCCAACTCTCACAGCCGTATGTTAACACTGAGATAACATTTGAATTAAACAGACGAAGCTTGGTATGTATATTCAATGATCGTAATTTCAAAATGTTAGATAATCTATTGAAGGCGCTAGCTGCCAAAGCAATTCTAGTATGGATTTCTCTTGTTGTGTCACCATCCTGAGTCATTTTACTGCCTAAATAATTGAAACTTTCAACTTTCTGTAGTTTTTCCCCGTTCAAGATGATATCAAAGGTCTCGTTAGAAAAGTTCATAGCTTTAGTTTTAGAGGCATTTATTTGGAGACCAATTTTAACCGAGAGATGATACAAATTATTTATTGCTTCTTGGGATTGTCTTGGTGTTGAACTTAAGAATGCTACATCATCTGCGAAATCCAGGTCCCCCAGGAATTTTCCATTTGTCCATTTTATACCCAATTGTTCATTGTGGGTATAGTTTCTCATAACCCAATCAATAGCTATTCCAAAAAGTAGTGGTGACATAATACAGCCTTGTTTCACCCCTGTTTCTACTGTAAACCATTCTGTATTCCCTTTATTTGTTCTAACACAACATCTTGCATTGTCATATAGCGCTTTGATTATATTCACATATTTTGTTGGAAAACCATAGATTGTAAGTATCTTCCACAATGATGGGCGGTGTAGACTATCAAAGGCTTTTTGAAAATCGACGAAGGTGATAATAAGTGGCGATTGCCTTTCCACGATTCTTCTATAATTGTTCTTAGTGTGAATATTTGATCAATACATGATCGTTTCGGCCTGAAACCCGCTTGTTCTTCTCTGATCTTTTCGTCAGCATGCAATTTAAGTCTTTCTAACATCATGCAACATAATAATTTTCCAGGTACTGATAATAGAGATATACCACGCCAGTTATTACAGTCTGATAGATCACCTTTCTTCGGTAACTTTACAATAATACTGTCTTTCCATTGTTGTGGTGGTTGTTCTTCTCTCCATACTTCATTTATAATATCTAAAATTCTCAAGAGGTTGTTGTCATTAACTGCTTTAATCATTTCCCCTGAAATTTCGTCAACTCCAGCAGCTTTAAAGTAAGTACAGTTACGTTAATCATCATCATTATCACTACTGTCAGTTCCCCGTGGAGCATAGGCCATTACACAATACCTTCCAAACTTCCTGTCATGTGCCACTCGCTCAAGATAGTTCTATGTCTTCTTTATCTGTTTTTCATTTCTGTCTACAGTTCTCTATTCCATGTGTTTATTTTTGTTTCCCTCTACACATGTTACTCCCAAGACTCAAGAACAATGACTGCTTTGTTATGATATGAACTTGTTTCCTAAATTTGTGCCCTACCATTGCCGGTGTTTCTTCTCAACTCCAGTTCCACGTGCACCTTAGTTTAGCCTACTAACATTCCAGATATCATATCTGGAGATTCTCCCAGAAGTAACAAGGTAAGTCAGCAGCCTAGGCTCCTTTCTGCTTTCTCTGTGCTGCGTCATGCGGCTCTTTAATAGAGGTCTTTCTTCCTTCTTGAATAAAAGCGATGATAAAAATTCGTTTAAAAAAAATCCCACAAGCTAAAGCAGTCTTTAAAGAATACAAAACGTCTTACAAAACAATTCCGAAAGAGAGTCTAGCAATGTTAAGTTTCTCCAATAATATAGTATAGATGTGAATCTTGGACAAAAAATAAACCGACAGAAAATCATTTGCAGCGTATTTGTAAGCTCCGCTCTGTTCAGCGACGACCCTGCCCTTCACTCTAGCACAGAAGCCCAATCCTAATTTCTCAACACGTAGTAGAGATCCATAAGTGTATACAAGGGCATTATCATCCCTGGCATGATCATCTATCAGCCGAGAGATTTTCAACTCTGCTTTCCCGTTCATCCATCTCTACACTCCCTGGATGATGATGACTTGCCGGTAGTTTGTCCAGTTCTCTCCCATCTTACTTCACTCTTCCCTCTTAAACATATTTTAAATGTGGTCACCTGCCCAGTCGCTTCCTCTGCCTCTGCCATCCATTACATCCATCTCTTTATCTGGTTCCCTTGATGTCGGCTATGTTCCCATGCAGGGGGCGTCTTTTGTCTGTAGTTAACCTTAATACAAGTGTCTGCTTTGGTCATGGCATATCTGGATCGTACAGACAAAAGTCCAATTGTGTACCTCATTAACGATATGATGTATCTCACATACAGCCCAAGACTACGCATTCCTTCATTTTGAATGAGTTTCAATCGATCATATTGTATCCTTGAAAACTTGAATATTTCCATCCCGTAATAGATTACTGACATGACTAGCTCATGGTACAGGAGAACCCGTAGTCTCTGCTCCAGCTGCGTTGCTGCCATTGTTTTAGTGCCGTCAGACCACGCTTGCACTTCTGTGTGATTAGCTCAGAATTGTACTTATATATATATACTTATAGATAGCCCGCGACTGAACGTTCCTCCGAGATATTTCAGCATGTCTTACCTATCATTGTAATGCCAGTTGAGAGTAGTGATGAGGAGATCTGCCTTCACTATGGGGTTGTCCAAGGAAATAACACTTAACAATAGTAAAACCATTGTGACAGCGAGAAGGCTTTTGACAGCATACATAGGGACAGTTTATGGAAAATACTGAGGGCTTATGGAATTCCAAGCTGCATAGTGTCAATCATAAAAAGCCTCTATGCCAACTTTACGTGTAGTGTTGGGCAGAGCAACCTAACCTTTGAGGTGAAGACAGGAGTACGACAGGGATGCCCCTTATCAACCACTCTATTTTTAACAGTCATAGACTGGGTGATGCGCCAGACAACAGAGGGCAGTCCAAGAGGAATAAGATGGACTACATTTTCTACATTGGAAGATCTGGAATATGCAGATGACATTGCACTACTAGCACATTCACATCAACACATCCAGGAAAAAACGGATATACTTAATAAGTTTAGCCAGCAGGTGGACTTGAACATCAATTTAAAGAAGTCAGAGGTCATGATGCTCAATGTGAGCAACCCTGAGCCCATATCAGTAAGGAATCAGCAACTGGTACAGACAGACACCTTCACATACCTAGGATGCATAGTAACACCAGACGGCGGGGCAGGCAAAGACATCAACATCAGAATGAATAAGGCAAGAACAGCCTTTTTTAGCCTAAACAACACCTGGAAGTCCTCGCAATACAGCACAAGCACAAAATTAAGATTATATCAGAGCCGTGTGCTTTCCGTGCTTCTCTATGGTGCGGAGAGTTACAGAGAAGGAAATGTCGAAATTGTCCTCTTTTCACACAACATGCCTAAGAAAAATTCACCGAATCTTTTGGCCGAATACCATCACCAACCAAGATCTGCTTACTCGGAGCAAGCAAGAGGACATGCACACCATCATAGCTGGCAGACGCTGGAGCTGGGTTGGTCATGTCCTCAGAAGATACCCCGATGCCATCACAAGAACAGCTATGCTATGGACCCTTAAAGGAAAACGAAAGAGAGGCCGACCAAAAACAACTTGGCGAAGGACTGTGGAGGCTGAGATGCAAAGAATGAACCAGAGTTCGGGCACTGTACGAAGGATGGCCGCCGACCGAGCAAAGTGGAATCAATTTGTTGTTGCCCTACAAGACGCCACTAGGCGTGATGGCCACTGACTGCTTTGACGGTCGGCGGCTAAGGATCGAAGAAAGATGCTGAAAAGAGAGTGAGAGAGAGAACGAACGAACGAACTTTATTTTCAAAGGGTTGAGAATTGGGCACGCAGGTACGTCTGACATTCTGCCCTTCCTTTCTCTCGTCTTTTATACTGATTTCATTTATTCTCACGTGCATTTTACCCATCAATGTAAAGGAATTCAACGTTGTAAAGGTAAAATAATAGCATACTTACATTCATAGTATCTAATTATAAACATGAAATAAAATATGTTGAAAAGTACAAACTAAATATTACCATGAAATAAAATATGTTGAAAAGTACTAACATCATCATTAAACCTACATTTGATATTATATCATTTGTTCGGAAAAATAATCACATTAGGGGGGCAGATAATCAGAACTCATAAAGTATTCGAAAGAGAAAGAGAAAGAGAGAGAGAGAGAGAGAGAGAGAGAGAGAGAGAGAGAGAGAGAGAGGTAGGTGGAGAGAGAAAGTAAAGTTTTAGGATGCTCAGACAGAATGTGTAGGAAATCTATGAATACATTCAGCATTAGATTGCTGAAACAACAGACAGTTATGGAGAGAATCGGTTATCAATTATCCACAATTCTTGCTGATGGCCGGTGATGATAAATACATATGACAATGATGCAAACAATGATTAGGCGAACGACATGAGTGATGATAATAAATGCACATTATTACCTTTTCTCCAACTTCCATCTTCTCAGACTATCTAACTATCTATCTATCTATCTGTCTGTCTGTCTGTCTGTCTGTCTGTCTGTCTGTCTGTCTGTCTGTCTGTCTGTCTGTCTGTCTGTCTGTCTGTCTGTCCAATCTATCTATCTATCTTACTTTTTTTGTAGACAAGGGAAATAAAAGCTATTACAAAATAAAATAGAAACATTTTTTGTATTTGAATTTACTTTTCAGTCATTCATAACACTCCACTCTCCACTCCCATGGGAGCATAGGACATCAACAAACACATGCCAAGTCCTCCTGTCACGTGCCATCATCTCAAGTTCTTTCCACGTTCTCCTCATCATTTTCACCTCTGTTTCCAGCTCTCTTCTCCATGTGCTTCTTGGTCTACCTCTGCCTCTCTTGGCAAGGGGGGGGGGGGGGGTGTCCAGAACAAGGACTGCCTTGTAATGCTATCAACAGGTTTCCTCAGTGTGTGTCCTATCCATCGCCATCGTCTTCTTCTCAACTCTTGTTCCACTGGCACTTGTCTAGTTCTTGTCCTCAGTTCCACGTTGGTAACCTTGTTATACCATTTTAATCCCTCTATTCTATGAAAGTCTCTATCTTTTTGGTTGTTGTCTTTGTTGTTCTCCATGTCTCAGAGCCATACAATAGGACTGACTTCACATTTGAGTTGAAGATTCTTATTTTCGTGTCTCTTGATCTCTATATATTTCCCAATGCAATGAAAGCTCCTCTTGATTTTTGTATTCTTATTTTGGAATTTACTTTTGAGTACTACAAATTGAATTGTAACATTATAAAGTTAAACAGTTAGTTTGTTAATATTGTAATATTTAGGTCCTTTTGTCTTTTTAAAAATAAAAATTGTATGTGTTATTCAAAATAATTAAAACATTCTGCAGCAGGGGCCAGCATTATTTATAAATATTTATGAACGTTTAATACCTCAAGTGGAGTTTGTGGATGGTGGGTGGATACCCATTAGCGGTTGAAGTCTGTTACCCTCTTTACTGATTTTTCTTATAATGGTGCTGTGCGCATGTTTTCATCTTCGTACACTTTCAGACGTCTGCTTGAATGTTTTCATCTTCGTACACTCTCAGACGTCTGCTTGAATGTTTTCATTTTCGTACACTCTCAGACGTCTGCTTGAATGTTTTCATCTTCGTACACTTTCAGACGTCTGCTTGAATGTTTTCATCTTCGTACACTCTCAGACGTCTGCTTGAATGTTTTCATCTTCGTACACTCTCAGACGTCTACTTGAATGTTTTCATCTTCATACACTCTCAGACGTCTGCTTGAATGTTTTCATCTTCGTACACTCTCAGACGTCTACTTGAATGTTTTCATCTTCGTACACTCTCAGACGTCTACTTGAATGTTTTCATCTTCGAACACTCTCAGACGTCTACTTGCATGTTTTCATCTTCGTACTCTCTCAGACGTCTACTTGAATGTTTTCATCTTCGTACACTCTCAGACGTCTGCTTGAATGTTTTCATCTTCGTACACTCTCAGACGTCTGCTTGAATGTTTTCATCTTCGTACACTCTCAGACGTCTGCTTGAATGTTTTCATCTTCGTACACTTTCAGACGTCTACTTGAATGTTTTCATCTTCGTACACTCTCAGACGTCTACTTGAATGTTTTCATTTTTGTACACTCTCAGACGTCTACTTGAATGTTTTCATCTTCGTAAACTCTCAGACGTCTACTTGAATGTTTTCATCTTCGTACATTCTGAGACGTCTACTTGAATGTTTTCATCTTCGTACATTCTCAGACGTCTACTTGAATGTTTTCATCTTCGTACATTCTCAGACGTCTACTTGAATGTTTTCATCTTCGTACATTCTCAGACGTCTACTTGAATGTTTTCATCTTCGTACACTCTCAGACGTCTGCTTGAATGTTTTCATCTTCGTACACTCTCAGACGTCTGCTTGAATGTTTTCAAAGAAAGCAGTAGTCAGCTTGAGGCTATTTGCTGCCCTCTGTAGAGTTTTTTTTCCCAGGACTTATACGGTGACAGCCTCATGTGCTTTCTCTGCCCCACATATGTTGGGCATTGTTACCTTATTCTTATTGAAGGCTATTGGGTAACGAGTATATTAATGTGCTGCACTGGTCTTGTAAGATATTTTGATATAATAAACAACAGTCTCAACAGTAACGTACGGAATGGCCAACTTGAATAATCTTGATCAACAGCTTGTTGTACGTTTTATCACATTTAATGTCACAATACAACATAAGTGTACTTCACTTCTTTTGAGAGCATATGATGATATGACGTTACACCAGTAATACAAATGTGATCAGTAGCAGCCATAAGCAATAATGTCGTTGTGCCGGTTTAAAGTCAGAATGTCTATGTATCGTCTACAACGCCTTCATACTTTACAAATCGGTATTGATTCAAATCACTTACTGTCCATCTCCTTAAGCCACACATAATCAGGCACACATTCTTAATGAATTGAGTCAATTATCCTGACTCTGAAATATTTTATAACAATAAACACTGGTCTGTCGCTCTCACATAAAAATCCATACACTTCGAAAAAAACCAGCCAGACACAACTGTCCTAACGATCACCTTCGTTCCCCCCGCAGAAGACCCTGTCCACGTCATACACTAAATCCCTGTGTCACACCCATTCCACAACTCGCACGCTTTTACAATCGAAGCGTATTCGCGTTCTGCTCCATTGCGCACAGCGATGAATTACCAGCCTGTGAGCAAAGTGATAGGTAACACTTTTACCCCGCCCCCCAGCAAAAACTGAAAGTTTTCCATATAGGAAGTCATTTTTAGAAAATGCGAGAAGTTACCGTCCAGTCTATGTCATACCTGAGCAACAGTCTATGGAATGTAGTCAGCATCATGGAAAAATGAGAAAAATCAATGAAAATGTGAAGAAATATGATAGTGAAATTGTGAAGTTTTGGAAAATGAAATATCTGAATGCATTTAATTAAAAGATGAATGAAATGAAAAGATCTAACTAATTAAATAGTATTAAGTAAGTATAATAATTACGTTAATGTAAATGTCCACATGATCGTGTGTGTGCTGTCTGTAGCATTGTGTAAAACTAATTAACTATAGTTACTGAGTGTCTTCAATGATAGGTTCTTCTTTCATAAGTGTGAAAGCTTACTATTTGCAATTTTAGCACTTTAGAGTCACATAACTGGTTTAAGTAATAACAAAAAAGAATGTTCAAATGGCGAAGTTCTCCATAGGCGTATCGAATCGATTGTTTCTTATGTGAGATTTCTTTTCATATGTTGCCTCTTGAGTGTCACAGTCTCTGAGCCCCAATATTTGAAGTTCGTTTGCTGGAATAGGACATATGATCTTTTTAAAGTTCTGCATCCCAGTCATTTTGTGAAGGATTGCCATTAAGATATGACAAAGAGCCTTATACTGTTTACTTGAGATACTGTTTGATTTGGTTCCTTTACCGCATACGTCATGACTGTCCGGAAATCAGATCTTATGTACTGTTCATGGAACTTGATGTAGTGTGAAACGATTTGAATGTATCCACACAAAACGTCTCTTATCTTGTCTTCAAATGACTTGAGTTGTTTCTCTTGATAACGATGGTAATATGTATCTGGTTATGGATATTGTCAAGATAGCGTTTTTTAAGTTATCGAGGTATCTGTAGACTATCAGCAGTGTACCTTTGTCAATGGGTCGCAGCAATGTCATATCCTTGAGAATCGGGCAGGTCTGTCTGTGTACATCTCGACAGAACATCTGCAAGCACATTGGACTTGCCCTCAATAGGTCGAATGATATAGTCATATATTTGCAAATTAATTGCATAACGTGCGACTCGTGCGTTTTTTCATGTTGGATTTTTGAAGGAACGACAGGGCCTTCTGGTCTGTCTCAATGATGAAACGAGAACCAAGAAGGAAACGCTGAAGCTTTGTGACAGCCCATATGATCGCGAGAAGCTCGTGCTCAATAATTGGATATCTGGTTTCTGTCTTTGTGAGCTTCCTCGACACATACATCACTGGATGAAGCATTCCATCTACTTCTTGCATCAAGGAGCCACCAATACCGTACATCGAAGCGTCTGTCCTGAGAATAAATGGGAGATGAGGATCAGGGAGTTTTAAAATTGGTGCACATGAAAAGTAATGCTTTAAATGGACTAGAGCTATGTTGCAGGCCTCCGTCCAGACAATTCTATTAGGGGAGCCTTTCGTAGTTAACTCAGACAGGACTGACGTAACTGAAGATAAATGAGGCATAAATTTATTATAGAACTGTATAAGGCCGAGAAGACTCCGCACCTGCTTCTTAGTCTTATGAATTGATAGGTTAAGAATCTTCGAGATAGTTTTATCCTCAGTTTTCAGAAATCCATGGCCCACTCTGTGACCTAAGAAAGAAATTTCTTTAAAACCTATTTGAACTTTCGAAGGATTCGCTGTCAGATTACTAGAGCGAAGAATTTCGAGAAGAGATTTCAATCCAGAAACATGTTCGTCCCAAGAGTTGTGGAACAAACAAATGTCATCTATATAGGAGATGATATCAGACCTATGAGAAAATAGTTTCCTCATCATCCGAACGAAAGTCGCTGGTGCGTTTACCAAGCCAAAGCACATGAAATTATACTGAAAGAGACCCTTAGGGGTAGCAAAAGCAGTGAAAGGTTTTGCGTTTTCCGTGAGAGGTATTTGCCAATAACCCTTGGCTAAGTCAAATTTGCTAAAGTAGGTTGCTTTAGAAAGTTTTGACAGTAATTCGTCAAGAACTGGCATTGGCTCTGTGTCAGACTCCGTTATGGAATTGAGTTTACGAAAATCCATGCATAATCTGATATTATTATCCTTCTTCTTGACTATAACCATTGGGAAAGAATAAGCAGACTCTGATGGTGCAATAATGTTAAGCTGTAACATTTGACCTAATTCTTTTTCAACCTGATCCTGAAAGTGGATAGGGATAGGGTAAGGCTTTAATTTAATAGGTTTGTGATCTGTGAGTCTAATATCGTGAGTGATTATAGACGTTCGGCCTGGAATATTAGACAGAACTTGCTGATATGATTCTAGAATAGAAAGAATTTGAGATTGTTGTTCGTTGGATAGATCCGGACAAATAGATACATTTCCCCATGATTCTGTCGGATAAAGAGACATGACAGGAAGTTGCAAAGGTACATCATGAAAAGAAGTGGGTTCTTCTTGAATCACTGACAATGAAGAATAAGATGTAGGATGATCAGTGATTACTTCATTAACAGCATCTAAGATAGGTTTGAGATATTCAGGTCTATCATGGAATTGTTTGAGCATGTTGATGTGAAAGGTTTTATTCTTGCCTTTCACGTCAAGAATGTAATCAACATCTGTCAATTTTGAAATAATTTCATATGGACCACTCCACGAAATGAGAAGGCTATTCTCTCTCGTTGGTAGCAGGACGTAAGCTTTGTCTCCAGGAAGTAATTTCCTTAACTTTTTCCAACGGTTTTGAAGAGATCTAGCTTTTTCTTTTGCCTTTTCAGATGAATCAGTCGCTATTTTCCAAGCGTCTATAAGTGTCTTTCGTAGATTCACCACATACTCATAGGATGACTGGCATTCCTGAGTCATCTCCGAACCTGTAAGTAATTGTTTTATTATCGACATGGGTCCTCGTGGTGGAGCACCATACATGAGCTCAAAAGGCGAGAACCCAGTGTGTTCGTTTGGGACTTCCCGATAAGCGAACAGCACTGCTGGGAGCACCCTATCCCAGTCTTGTGGATACGTCGTGGTCACTTTCCCCAGTATTTGTTTCAGCGTTTTATTTAAACGTTCTATCATGCCATTGGACATAGGATGATAAACAGAGCTAAGAGATCTATCAATATTGCATAGTTTCATGACATGCGACATGACATCTGACACAAACTGTGTTCCCCTATCTGATAAAATATTGTCAGGGAACCCCACTCTCGTAAAAAATGAGGAATAGTGCATCAGCCACATCGGTGGTAGCAATGTGTTTAAGAGGTATTGCCTCCGGCCACCTGGTGCACATATCAATACAGGTGAGGACATATCTATGACCTCTGGCTGACGGAACTGACAGTGGACCTATTAAGTCTATGGCCATTTTTTCGAATGGTCGCACCGAAATATCCGCAGCTGTATAGGTGCATTATGGTAAGCACTCTTTGTAGCCACTTGTTGGCATGTCTTGCACGAACGACAAAATAATTTGACATCCCTGACTACTCCAGGCCAATAAAAATGCTGTAAGACTCTATATTTCGTCCTAGCAAAGCCCATGTGGCCTGCACAGTTTGTATCATGCGCATGTCTGAGAATGTAAGGTCGAATATTGGTTGGTACCATAATTTGCTGCTGTACCGATGTAGCATCTCTAGCATTACGAATTAATATGTCATTTTTAATTGTATACCAAGGTTGTGACCTTTCCGAGCAACCGACATCATCTGATTTTACCAATTTGAAAAATCTTTTTAAAGAATTGTCATTCTTTTGCATATCAATAAATGATGTCTTCGTTAACATCGGCATAAGATGTTGATCTTCCTCCTTGTCATGATTGTTAGTCATTTCTTCTTCCTCTTGAGCCTGTGCCTGTGCTCTTGTAACGACCATATTAGCGAGTAGTATATGCTGACGTTCCCAGATTTCTATATCTTGGAGTGAACACGCTTTTATACCCACAATATTGCCCATGATTATGTCAGCAATTGGTTCCTGTAATAAACAAGCTTTCACTTGACCTGAGAAAAATGGAGTATCAATGTGCACAATGGCCACAGGATAGAATTCCACCGTGCCTCCAAATAGGACACATTTTACATTCTCCCCGGTGCAGCAAGATGGGTCTACCAACGATTTGCGTACTCCAACAGTTGTGCATCCTGTATCACGCAAGACTGAAACTAGTTGATTATTTAAAAAACCCCTGTGAAACATTAGCGAGCCTTTTCCATCATGAGAGGCTAATGCAGGTAACAACGCGGGCACAGGATGACCGCAGGAAAGTCTGGAGACCACATCTGGCTGAAACAGAGTGCTGCATTCTGAACAATTTGATGGATTAAATAAATCAGCTGCACACGCATTTGCAATATTTGTGTTTTCCCCATTGGGATTAACTGCTCCTGTGTTACTACTCGTATTATGATTCCAGTTCGAGTTTTTTTCGATCCATGCTCCGAGAGCGATTAAAGTTGTTATTACCCCGGTAATAATTCCGACTCTCTCTACCATTCTGAGGATTATTAGAATGCTGAGGACACGTACAACCTGGACAGTGTTGAGATGGAGGAGAGTTTTGGTTGTTCTTTGTATAATAGGATCTGTCTCCTCTGTTCATGTAGGTATTATCAGATCTACGCCATCCTCTGTTAGATTGAAAGTAACCCTGTGATGGTCTATTTCCATCAAAATATCGTTGGGAGTTTCTCTGATATTGATAAGGTTGATTGCCAAAATTGTACCGTCCTCGGAAAGATCCACTATTTCGGTCATTATTCCTGCCAAAATTTCTATCCATACTTTGCGATCGAGCTCTAGGGTTGTTTATCTGCACTGAATGAGCTGATGCAACAGGTAATGCCTCTTTAATAGTAGAGTTTTTCACACTCTTCCCTGGGTGTGCCGTCATAAACTGGCGCCCTAACAACTCAAGGGATTGTAACGATTCTGGCTTCCGTTCATGTAAATAGGCCAAAAAATCAGGGCTAATGGAAGAAAGTACTTTGTCTCTCAAAATAAGGTCCATCAAGTCCTCATACGTATGTTTGATTTTAGCCAACTCAATCCAACGATTGAAGCATAACTTTATAGTTGAAATAAACTCACTAAAGTCCTTGTTGCTTTCGGGTGTGAGTTTTTTTAAATCTTAGCCTGTATCCATTCTCGTCTAATTGATACTTTCTTAAAAGTAATGTTTTAGCTGCCTCATAAGATTTTATGTTTTCCTCATCCATTGTTGACACAGCTGTCAACGCTTCACCTGTCAGTAATGACATTAAATGTATCACCCATGATGATTTTTCCAGTTTGTATTCCTCACACACTGTCTGGAATCGGTTTAGGAAGCACGAAATGTCGTCTATATTTTGATTAAATTTAGGTAAGTGAAGTTTAAATGATGAAGCATGTTCTCTCTTGACCGAACCTGCCCCTTCTTGATTACTCTGTTTATTACTAGCTTCCAATTTGAGTCTCTCCAACTCTACAGAAGCCATTTTTTTCTTCATGCAGAAATTGGGCTTTCTTAGCCTCTAAATCTATCTCATCTTGTCTTTTCTTTTCTGCTATTTCATCTTGTCTTTTTCTTTTTTCAAATTCTTCTTGTCTTTTCTTTTCTGCTATTTCATCTTGTCTTTTCTTTTCTTCAAATTCTTTTGTCTTTTCTTTTCTTTATTTCTTCTAACTGAATTCGTTCATCTTTTTCGATCTCTCTCATTCTTGCTCTCTCATCCCTCTCCAGTTTCTTTTCTTCTCTTTCCAGTTGCTCCATGGCAAACTCTTTAAGCTCCTGGCCTTGCATTCCCATTCCCATCTCTTTACCTAGCTGGATAAAATGCTCTAGACTAGACATTATGTAAGTTTAAGTATATATATATATATATATATATATATATATATATATATATATATATATATATATATAAGTTACTTAGTCTGAATATGAATATGGGTACTGATGAGCGATAAACAGCACCAATGCCAATTCGTTAAAATTCAGTACTCTGCAAATGTGACTTAGCAAGTAATCAATGCAAACAAAAAAAATTAGTGTCGTACACTATAAGACAAAACACGTAGTACAATAGTGTAGCAACAGAAGAAAATACTAAAGTGTAGAAAAAAGGATAATGTTTGAAATATAGACTAGACAAGACGAATTTACAACAAAAATCCATATATCAACATAATGATAGCTAGAGAAGACCAACAATAGACGTACAAAAATGCAGAAAAAACTGAATTAAAAAAACAACTGACAAATACAAACAACAGTGAAAAAACAGGACAGCACGTCTATAACATAAAGTAAATATAGTATATTCACAAAGAGCGCTTTCCACACAGCATTTTGAGCCGGGCCTCTTTGAGAAAATATTACATAAATTTCCCTACTGACACCCTTGATTGCAGACCCGTCCGAAGATGAGATGTAATTCTGCTTATCAAGGTCCCACAAACCCCCAACAAACATAAAACAGATAAACAAAAAGGCTCTACTATAGAATTGTGTAAGACTAAGGCTACAACAAACTAGTCCACTTATCTTTTTATGATCCTTCCTCCGAAGTATAAATGCACGTGACAGTATTGTTGCCTCCAACATATGCAACAGGTAGAGCGAAATTTCATCGATGCAGATTGCTCCCACATGTAGAACTATCCATCTTGTTTCACTGGTTGAATGACTGTGCTTTGTCTTGACTGCAGAAATGTTGTTTGATTACTTTAATTTTTCCTGACGAATCCAACCTGGAACTGCGTAGAGTGATGATAACTTTCGTCTCAAAAATGTTGATGAAGAAAATACGAACTTCTATTGGTAAAGTTCAGCAAATATTATGATTGAAGTGTGCTGTTTACTCTTTAAGTTTCTTCTTGCCGGCCCTAGTTTGAAGAAAACCGTTGGCATAGGTTGCGCCGAAATTTCTATTGCTTTTCGATACTGTAAAATTCGTCGATGTGGCTAGGGACAGTAGTATCATTTGATAAAATCTTGTGGGTAGAACGAAATCCCGTGTATACTGGCCACCACTTTATACTGTTACCTTATACTTATTGAAGGCTATTGGGTAACGAGTATATTAATGTGCTGCACTGGTCTTGTAAGATATTTTGATATAATAAACAACAGTCTCAACAGTAACGTACGGAATGGCCAACTTGAATAATCTTGATCAACAGCTTGTTGTACGTTTTATCACATTTAATATGTCACAATACAACATAAGTGTACTTCACTTCTTTTGAGAGCATATGATGATATGACGTTACACCAGTAATACAAATGTGATCAGTAGCAGCCATAAGCAATAATGTCGTTGTGCCGGTTTAAAGTCAGAATGTCTATGTATCGTCTACAACGCCTTCATACTTTACAAATCCGTATTGATTCAAATCACTTACTGTCCATCTCCTTAAGCCACACATAATCAGGCACACATTCTTAATGAATTGAGTCAATTATCCTGACTCTGAAATATTTTATAACAATAAACACTGGTCTGTCGCTCTCACATAAAAATCCATACACTTCGAAAAAAACCAGCCAGACACAACTGTCCTAACGATCACCTTCGTTCCCCCCGCAGAAGACCCTGTCCACGTCATACACTAAATCCCTGTGTCACACCCATTCCACAACTCGCACGCTTTTACAATCGAAGCGTATTCGCGTTCTGCTCCATTGCGCACAGCGATGAATTACCAGCCTGTGAGCAAAGTGATAGGTAACAGGCATCTTTGAAGTATATGTTCCACACATGTTGGGCATCTGCGAAACATATGTTCAGCAGTAATTTTATCAGTGCCACAGTTACATGCATTGGTAGTTCCTATCTTTAGCTTGTTTAATACATGATTATAATAATAATTGCCCATCGCAAGCGAAGATGGCGACAGCTTCAGACTTGAGTTGTGACACATCTGTGCCATGATCTCATGTGGCTAATTAGTCCTATTTTGGCACTACATGCCCTGCCACATACGGGGCACACATGATTATAGTGACAGAGTAAATCACAGAAAGACAATTTGCTTTCTTCACCGATGCACTGTCAGTAATTGCAACGTTGAAAAGCCAAAATAATATAGACCTGGATGTCCTAAGAGTAGTGCTTCAAAAATAGGTCAAAGATTCAAAAGAGTTGTCATCCAATGGATCCCATCTTATTTTAGCATCCCCGGCAATGAAGAGGCTGACAGATTGGCAACAGAAGGTGGAAAGCTACCTCAGCCTGATGCAAGCATAACTTTCGAGGAGGCAAAGAGTTTTATCAGAATTAGATACAGAAACAAATGGGATGTAGAACATCCAGGTCACACACAAAATAATGCTTACTGCCAGCTCAACAGAGGAGATGAGGTGGTAATCTTCAGACTCCGCACGAGCCACAACAGATTGGTCTGGTGTACCGATATACAAGTCTGCTCTTTACTAATCTGTTACCAGGCAGAGTCCTAAGAACACACATAACAAGAGTAATAATATGTACTGTGACTGCTCAAAAAATAGTTCCCACATCCCGTTTAATCAGAGACAGCCCTGGGAATCTTTCTCTGTGGTGCACAGCGTTGCCACTCCTAGAGGATTTACCTAGATCTAGGTTTATTTTTGGTCCCGTCTATGTGTCATTTTCCTTCATTAGTTGAAGAACGCCACTTAGATTTCGCCCCAAATCGACTACATCTCCCAAATGTCGCCCAAAGTAGCCCAAAATAGCCCAAGGTGTGTCGATATCTAGGTTTTTTCCCCTAAAAATTCAGAGTGGCAACGCTGGTGGTTGAAGGCCTCTTTGATGGCGCCCCACCCATGCAATAGTGTATGTACTCTAACGAGACTCAGTTTCGTGTTAATGAGTTGGCTCACAATGTAAGTTTGTTCGCTGTAGCATTTTACAAAAACTAAATACGATAAATTAAAAAAAAATGTATTGCATTTAATTTTTTTTCAAATTTTTTCATGTGAATTACAAAGATGGGTGCCGAATGTGCTTTTTCAAAAAATAATAATATTGACATGCAGGAAAACGAGCAGTTTCATATAGGCAAATAATTAATTGTGTCAATAAACAAGAAATTAAATCTTCTTCTAACCTTGTTAGATACACAAGACATTAACTCTTCTAACCTTGTCAAATACACAAGACATTAACTCTTCTAACCTTGTCAAATACACAAGACATTAACTCTTCTAATATTGTCACATAAACAAGACATTAACTCTTCTTCTAACCTTGTCAGATAAACAAGACATTAACTCTTTCTACCTTGTCAGATACACAAGGCATTAACTCTTCTAATCTTGTCAGATAAACAAGACAATAACTCTTCTAATCTTGTCAGATAAACAAGACATTAACTATTCTAACCATGTCAGATAAACAAGACGTTAACTCTTCTAATCTTGTCACATAAACAAGACATTAACTCTTCTTCTAACCTTGTCAGATAAACAAGACATTAACTCTTTCTACCTTGACAGATACACAAGACATTAACTCTTCTAATCTTGTCAGATAAACAAGACATTAACTCTTCTAATGTTATCAGATAAACAAGACATAAACTCTTCTAACCGTGTCAGATAAACAAGACATTAAATCTTCTTCTAACCTTGTCAGATAAACAAGACATTAACTCTTTCTACCTTGTCAGATACACAAGACATTAACTCTTCTAACCTTGTCAGATAAACAAGACATTAAATCTTCTTCTAACCTTGTCAGATAAACAAGACATTAACTCTTTCTACCTTGTCAGATAAACAAGACATTAACTCTTCTAATCTTGTCAGATAAACAAGACATTAACTCTTCTAATCTTGTCAAATAAACAAGACATTAACTCTTTCTACCTTGTCAGATACACAAGACATTACTTCTTCTAATCTTGACAGTTAAACAAGACATTATTTCTTCTAATCTTGGCAGGTAAACAAGACATTACTTCTTCTAATCTTGACAGGTAAACAAGACATTAACTCTTCAAAACCTCATCAGATACTACAACTGCGACCCAGAAAATGACCAATCTTTGGTGCTGTCTGTTTTTGTCGCTGCTGGCTATACCCTCAGAAAGCGCCAAGAACTACGAAGACGCTCTAGGAAAGTCAATCCTGTTCTATGACGCGCAGAGGTCTGGAAAACTTCCTGCCAATAACCCTATACCATGGAGAGGTGAGACAACTGGATTCGGTCATCAGTTTTTCATTTATTTGTTATTCTGTATTTTGGTAGCTTACTTACTTTACTTCCAAAATATTGATGCTACAGAATCAATATCCTATCTTATTTTTTTTTTAATTGATGGAGAAACATATCCCGTTCACTTATTGGTCATAATTAGAGTACATAGTGTCTAAAAGTAAAGATGGTACAGTTCGACAGCTATTTGCAGAATCTCAGTTTCCGTGAATTTAAATAGCGTGTGTTCAAATAACAAGCGACAAAGATTGCTACAGTTGAGATAACTCTCTCGTCGATGACGTCATCGCCATAATGTCATGTTTTTATTTTATGTTTTATGTTCGTTAATCTATTCTTGTTCTGAAAACTTTTATTAATTTTCACTTGAATATGCTTTCCAGAAGCATCCTTTTTTTTAAAAATTAATGAAGAAAAATATCGCATTCAACCTCTGATGGGTTATAATTAGGATATATATTGTTTTCAATTCCAAATAATATGAACAACTGCCGATATGAGAAAGTGGCATCATACTTGTCAAATCATTGTAAATAGGGACAGTCACAATTGCGCTTATACGTTAAATAAATAAAATTTAAAACAAAATAAAAATTAATAAATAAAAAATAAAAAAACACAAACAAAATCAAGAAGAAACTCTGAACATGAATAATATTAAAGTGGAGGGCAGTAAAGGCCTGGTGGTTCCAGTTATATAACTGATTTTAACAGATATTTAATTGACTTTCATCTGTTAAAAGTCATATGCATTGTAACAACAGCATCAGACCTTCACATTCCCAGTCACTATATATTAACATTTGTTCGTGTTCAATATTGTTTGACTATATTATGCAGTTCCCTAGGTCTGTCTATTCTTCACACCTCTTCTACTCGTATATTTATAGGTAAGTTGGATGCTTGCAAATAATCTAATATTGGTATTCTCATTTGTTCAGACCTCTTACATTTTAACAAGAAATGTTCTATATTATTGTCTTGAAGACATACTGCACAGTAAGGTTCTTCTATTCTGAAATAGCCTTTTCCCAGCTGTTTTATTGGCTGTGTTTTTAATATTTTCTATATTATTTGTTTTCTTAAGTATTTCTGCTAGGTGGTAGTCCGTGTCTGGTTTTTTAATCTCCCAGGGTGGAATCACTGCAGAAGCATCCCTGTAATCGTAACCTACTGAATTTCTTTGGAGAACAATACTCAATTTATGCGAATCTCAGATTACGCGAACGTACGGAGGTAACTCTAGCGTAAGATGTGACCACACTATATGTTCAGTTTCATCTATTTGTTTCTAACGTCTCTTTTGGTTATTTATTTTGTATATATATATATATATATATATATATATATATATATATATATATATATATATATATATATATATATATATATATATATATATATATATATATATATATATATATATATATATATATATATATATATATATATATATATATATATATATATATATATATATATATTCTATATACGTATATATATATATATATATATATAAAACGTCAACATCTGTTTGTGCTTTATACAAATATTTATGCCTTGAAATTTCTTCTTGGAATTTGGCAGAGTTACTATTTAGGGTATTCTCGAGAACGTCATTATGTTATTTCTTAGCAGATCAGTCTGTTTTTAATAGAATACGTTTTTTTTTTAAATTATCCGTTTAAATTCATACATACGAAGGGCTACACTCAAAGGAAATAATCAAGATGATAAAAAGATTCATTTATTTTTGCAATTACAATGCCAATCTTTATTATTTTACAACGAAATTTAAAATTGTTTATTATACACGTTCTATTTTATTGAATAACTAAATATTACTTACTTGTCTATAGTATTTAAGTTATAATGATTACACTATATATACATATATATCAAACTTAAGATGGTTTCTCAATGTTAAGTTAATGGTTCATTGTTATAGAAGACACTAAATAATATACTTACTATATGAGTAGGAAACGCGCCCAGCAAAACAGGCAAAATGTTATATTTCTTATACTATAATGGGATTAAAACCGTGCGCTAGACGTTAGTGGTTACCATACGGACTTCGAGCTCCAACGGCTGACGCTGCGGATAGGAAATTCTCTATCATCAGAGAGGAATGAAAATCAAACCGGGCGACGGCATTTGAGGATTTTTCGTCGACCGGGATTTGGACTGGGATTAACTCGAAACCTGGCGAGGACATTTGAAGGAGTGTCGTCGACCAGGGATTGGCGGCTCCTGAGCCGACCCAGCTCTAATGGGTACCTCCGAAATCGGCGAGTATCTGCCTGAATGGCGAATGACACCTGTCTCTGTACAAGAAAAAAAAACCTGAGATTTCGCCTCGAGTATTAGCGGGCGTACGAAAAAAAATATATATATATAATTGGACACGCGCCATAATATAACCATCGAACTCTGTGCCTAGGTTGAAGAAACGCGCCCAGCTAAAACGAGGCAAAATGTTATTTAGAGAAAGCTAATATATATATATATATATATATATATATATATATATATATATATAGTTATTTCTGACCACCAGGTATTTAATAATTAACAGCATGTGCCTCGTCAAAACGAGACAAAATGTTATTTAGAGAAAGCTAATATATACCGTTACACGGACTTCGAGCTCTGAACAACCATGTGCCTGTGGTAGGAAATTCTCTACTCAGAGAGGAATGAAAATCCACAGAACGAAGGGGGAGATCAACAGCGCTCTGTCTCGACGGATAAGACGTTAGAAGAACGCAGCCAGGAGTCAATCCACAGTGCTGAGTACATTCAAGTTGATCTGCCTGATGATGATCTCACACACTTCTTGGACGGGAAGAGCGATGCAATCAAGTTTCCACCTGCCAGTGCAAAAGGGCTTTGGGAACAGCTGGACGAAGCCTTGGCAAAAGAGTTGGATAACAACCTGAAGCAGATAACTTTGGAGAAGAAACTGGAAACCTTCGGCGACATAATATATCTGCACTGTCGCAAAGTGTTCGGAGTCAGGGAGGCAAGGGAAAGTAACCCACCGCTAAAAAGCAGACATAATATAAGGCCAACATAATATAAGAGGTGTTAGGCACAGAATTTCAGTTGCTAGCACGCAGTGGCTAGCCTCGTCGGCTTCGCGCAGGTGTCTCCTTAGTTGTGATGTGCGACGGAACGAACGGAATAATTTGTCTTCTCTTTGTTACTTTCACAATTGCCTCCACGGCTGGCGGAGTTGTGGATGTTAAAGTTGCTACCATAAGTGAAATGGGTTCATTTTCGATACAAGACAACAGGAGGCTGAGACGCTTGGGAGTCATGACCCAAGTGGGCCCGCCCCCCTTAGAGTGTAAAGGAGTATACTGGGCCGAAACACTTGTCGAACGGGGGGACTCTTCTGATGATCAGATTGCCTCCTGTTGTATTGCTCTGTAAAGAGTTTCCTATTAATTTTTCATTCCTTTCTGACCACAAGGTATTTAATAATTAACAGCATGAGTCTAGTCAAAACGAGGCAAGATTTTTTTTAAAGACAAAATTAATAGTACACAGTTTAGAACACAAGATCCTTCATATTCGGACATGTGCTTTAATAATGTAACCGAAGTTTTATGTACCTAGGTTGAAAGGAGCGCCTCGCCAAAACGAGACAAAATTTTATTTTAATTGAAATCAAAGGAAGAATTACGGTTGCAGCTCTAACCAGAACGAAGCCAGTCTGGAGAGACAAAATCTGGCTCATAAAATGCAGACAACAGTCGTCTATGTACTCTTCAGTTAGAAATCTATTAACTGATGTTGATTTTTAATTTTAAACCGCCAATAATTTTTTTCTTTTTATTGGGTGGGGGGGGGGGGGGATCTGTCTGGAGGAGAGGAGAAGGGGGTATGGGGGTGGGGGGGGGGGGGGTTGCTCAAAAGTAACTTAGCCAGTTTAAAAAAAATTGCTCTCAGAAAAACAAAGTATCGTATGCATTCACGTTCATAGATAATGCTTTCTTAATAATACACAGTACACTTTTAGTTTAAATGAAACACTCTAATCTGAAATTGGCGGCATTTAATTACAATCTCAATTTCGATTACTGGTTGTATCCAAAATGGATACGATTTGTGAGACCAAAACTTAAATAAAAGGAAGCATTACGAGTATTAAATGCATCCAATACTTTATTTTTCTGTGTGCAATTATTTTTTAATATGTAAGTTATTTTATAGCAAAAATAAAAATGTACACAGTTCCAAAATATATGGGTACAATGTGTGATTATTGCGAAACAATGCAGTTTCAAACTTAAGCAAATGGAATGTGTTGTTTATATGGAAATGTTAAACTACCAGATTTAAATCAGCCTCAAGCACCTTTGCTTTTTTGTATGTGTGAACTACTTACAGAATCGAAACTTATTTTTGGCTGTAATTTGTTGTGACAAACAAATTAAATTCACATGATTCTGCTTTCATTAATGGTAGGTTGTAATAACTTTCCTGTTCCTTTAAACCACGAGGTTACAAAGACCCGCTCGATCTAACACGACTATTGTTGATTTATTTGAAAGTTCATGTTTCCAAACTTTCCTTTTCAGACGTAAGTGCACAATTGTATATCTGTTAGTATGCTCTCTGCACATTTCAAAATAGGGCTTTAACACTAAGTGATTTTTATAATTCGAGGTTAGATTTAAAATAATTTACTTAGCCCATTGTTTAAAATAACTCGCTCTAATATGCTACCTAAGAAAAGACAATCTGTTGGAAGGAATCAATCCTAAAACAAAGAAAATTAAATTATAAAGAGAAGCTGATACTCCTCAACAGCATGAGGCCAGGCTTGATAAAGAATGAAATAGAGCCGCCGACTACAGAGCTAAGGAAAGCCCTCAACAGCATGAAGCGCGACTTGAAAATGATCGAATAAGAAATGTTAAGTTAAGAGAAACGTTTAAACGCTCTGATCTGAAATTGGCAGCATTTACTTATAATCCCAATTTTGCAATGATAAACGTAGAAAATAACGTTACCTAAATATGACACGATGTAGTCAAATATATCAATTGTAACGTATGTGAATGAAAAGAACAAAAAAATATAAATTCCTCAAAAATCAATTAGAATGTTTACATATTCAGAAGTTTCATAAACCGTTACTAGGAAAAAACCCGGGCAATGGCAGATACTTACAGCTATTATAAAATAAATCAAAGTATAATTGTGTGTGTGTGTTTTTCGGTCTACGCCCCTCTAGGCATTTTCATCTCTTTCTCCTGTGGCCTTCAACAAACACATGCCAAGTCTTCCTGCCTTGCAATCCGCTTATCATCCAGTTTTCTCCTCATTTTCACCTGTGTCCCTTTCTTCTCCAGTTTTTTTGGTCTACCTCTCCCTCTCTTTCTGTGTTCCACTGCCTGTAATGCACAGGTTCTTCTGGTCCTTTCCCGCCAGCGTCTTCAAACATCTTGTGGCACTTGTTGGTTCCCGCCATACCATTTCAGTCCGTCTATTCTACGCAAGCACCCATTTATAAAAGTCTGTAGCTTTTTGGTTGTTGTTTTTGTTGTTCTCCATGTCTCAGAGCCATACAATAGGACTGACTTGACATTTGAGTTGAAGATTCTTATTTTCGTGTTGGACTTGATTTCTCTTGTTCTCCATAAATTTCCCAATGCAATGAAAGCTCCTCTTGCTTTTTGTATTCTTATTTTGATATCACTGTCTGTCCCTCCAACATTGTCTATATTACTGCCTAAGCATTTCATAAACAGGCAACTAAGGTTAAAATGTACATGAGACTGGCAGCCTCGTCATGTTAATCAAATGACTGCTACAGAAACTGTCACTGGAGGAGTATTTGAAATGATGTGACGCAGGCTTCCTGCATAATAACCAACTACAGTGGCGGTCCATGTTTCTTAAGGAACAAAAAGAAGAAATAATGAATGAAAATAAATAGTCAGTACTGATAACAAAAACTTGTTTCACGCCATCAGGTGATTCAGCGTTACACGACTGCGTCGTTGGTGGGTGGTATGATGCAGGTGATCATGTGAAGTTTGGACTCCCCTTGTCTTCCGCCGTGACAGTTCTAGGCTGGTCCCTGGTCACATATAAAGATGGTTACAGCAAAGCTGGCCAGCTGGATAACATGTATGACATGATAAAGTGGGCATATGACTATCTCCTGGCGGCATGGAACTCTCAGAAGCAGGAACTTGTGGTTCAGGTTTGTCGTGTTTATTTTGCTGCATGTGTATAAATAGGGGATTGCTGTAAAACTGATAGAAGTGCTTTCACTAGTATTCCATTTAATTTCTGATGTTTGGTGGCTCTTCACTTTTTGAGCACCTTTCTATTTTTGTTTCTAATTCTTTCTCTCTTTCTTCTTTTCATTTTTAAAATTTGGTATCGGATTTATATATGCGTATTTTTATTCTCCAGCGTTTCTATTGTCTTTTATAAGGACGGTAACTCCTCCTGGCTTAAAGCCATTGACGACTTAACATAATGCATTGGGTTTATCATTCACCCCAGGCTACCTTGTCTATCAAGTTATCTTGTTATTTGATTTTTTTTTTTTTTTTTTGCATTTTCTTTGCGTTGTTATATCTTTCTTTTACTGTATCTTAATTTGCTTATTTAGTGTTGCTTTGTCCTCTCGTTAGTAGTGATCTTGCTAAATGTGTTTATACATTTGTGTGTCCTTCAACTTTGTATGTTTATTTATATTCTTTGTTGCGGCATTTGCCATTTTTGATAGCCTCACTATAATTCGCATCTTTGTCTCTTTTTGTGACTGTCTTCGACGAAGGGTATTACCCGAAACGTCCTGTTTTTGTAGTTTATTTTCAATGTGTGAAACTGATTAAAAACCATTTTCCTTTAAAAACTAAATATTCATTTTTATTTTATTAGTTTCTAGTTTGGTCTTGACGACTGAGAAGGTTAACTACAGTTAAAAATACACAACACTTGCTCAATTTAATCGATTTATGTGCAGAGATTGAGACATAGATGATGGTGATGAATTGGACATACACTGAGGAAACCCGCTAATAGCATTACAAAGCAGTCCTTTTTCTGGACTCCTTGGGGTTTGAGAAGTAGAGATAGACTGAAAAACACATAAATAAAAACACTTGCAAGTATATTTTTCCCCGCCATAAATAAAAACACTTGCAAGTATAGTTTTAACAGTATGTAATATCATAATAGTGTCCAATGGCACCCCCTTCCTCACTGTCACCAGGGCCAGACTGCCATCTCGCACTCCCCTTAGTACGTCACTGCTTTTAAGGTTAATTTTAGAGGCTTTGTTTCTGTAAAACCCTTGCCCCACATCCTAATGCTAAACTTCTCTCTGTATTCTCTTTTAATAAACACTTAATTGAACTCTCAATTTACTGTTTTGCCACTAACTCTAACCCAAAACCTGTTTGGGACAAAAGTAAGCGACCTAATTTTCAGCTCGGGAATCAAACATCTTTAAAGGCCAAATACATTTCCAGGCTACGTTCAGTCTGTAATATAATAAATTAAAATACGAAACTACACATGTACGAGCATTAGGAAATAAAGTTGAATGGCGGCAAACTGATCAAGCGTTACTGTGTGCATTGTGAAACTTATGTGTGCGTGTGAAGAAGACGTAGTAAAGCTTATATACATACATAATAACATTCCACAGTTAAACAGTGACTGATAAAATTTCGCACAGACAGTTAAATCTCAGCACAACTCAAGCATAATGTCAGATTTCACCTTCTGTGGTTGTTGTTTATTTCCCAGATTGGAGACGGTGACGCTGACCACAATTTCTGGGGTAGGCCAGAAGACATGACTATGAACAGGCCCTGTCTTGTGGCAAATAAGAACACACCCGGAAGTGACATGGCTGGTGGTACTGCTGCGGCTCTGGCAACAGGGGCAATTGCTTACAAAAACAAGGGTGATGTAACTTACGCTAATCAGCTGCTGGATGCTGCAAAGAGTCTGTACGATTTTGCTGTATCCAACAGGTAAAACTATGATTTTGTTTCTTCAAACAAAATTCAGGGTTCCCTGAATGTGCTGTCGCACATTTTTTTTTTTAAGGAGTGATTCTGGCGATCTATTTATATGATGCAAAAAATTGAAAAGAGCCAGCACAAAATATTTTGTTTAGTTGCAACTGTTTAGTAGCACAGTACTGCCATCCACGTCTGTTCCTTGAGTAACTTCACATCCATTAATGTTGTCACCTCTTCATTGTCTTTGATGGCCATTCTTATCTTTTAAGCTGTCATGAGGAGTTTTTCATCTTTCTGAGCTGTGTGTTGGAGTTTCTCTATTGTCTTCGACATTCGTAAGAATTTATATCTTTTATGAGCTATCACATGGAATTTTTCAATTTCCCGAGCTCTTAGTTAGAGTTCCTCAACTTCTGAATTGTTAGTTGGAGTTTCTCAACTTTCCGAGCTGTGGGTTGGAGTTTCTCCATTTTTTTATCTGTGGTTTGGAGTTTCTCCATTTTTTTAGCCGTGTGTTGAAGATTCTTCATTTAATGACCTGTAGGTTGGAATTTCTCCATTTTATGAGCTGTGGGTTGAAGTTTCTCCATTTAATGAGCTGTGGATTGAAGTTTCTCCATTTTATGAGCTGTTGTTTGGAATTTCTCCATTTTGTGAGCTATGGGTTAAAGGTTCTCCATTTTATGAGTTGTGGGTTGAAGTTTCTCCACTTTATGAGCTGTGGTTTGGAGTTTGTCCATTTTATGAGCTGTGGGTTGAAGTTTCTCCATGTTGTGAGCTGTGTGTTGAAGGTTCTCCATTTTATGAGCTGTGGTTTGGAGTTTCTCCATTTTATGAGCTGTGGGTTGAAGTTTCTATATTTTATGGGCTGAGGGTTGAAGTTTCTCCATTTTATGAGCTGTGGGTAGGAGGTTCTCAATGTTCTGAGCTGTGGGTTGGAGTTTCTCAATTTTTTTAGCTGTGTGTTGAAGGTTCTTCATTTAATGACATGTGGGTTGGAATTTCTTCATTTTATGAGCTGTGGGTTGAAGTTTCTCCATTTAATGAGCTGTGGATTGAAGTTTCTCCATTTTATGAGCTGTTGTTTGGAGTTTCTCCATTTTGTGAGCTATGGGTTGAAAGTTCTCCATTTTATGAGCTGTGGATTTAAGTTTTTCCATTTAATGAGCTGTGGGTTGAAATTTCTCCATTTTATGAGCTGTGGGTTGAAGTTTCTCCATTTTATGAGCTGTGGTTTGGAGTTTCTCCATTTTTTTAGCTGTGGGTTGAAGTTTCTCCATTTTATGAGCTGTGGTTTGGAGTTTCTCCATGTTTTGAGCTGTGGGTTGACGTTTCTCCATTTTATGAGCTGTGGGTTGAAGTTTCTCCATTTTATGAGCTGTGGATTGAAGTTTCTCCATTTTATGAGCTGTGGTCTGGAGTTTCTCCATTTTGTGAGCTGTGGGTTGAAGTTTCTCCACTTTATGAGCTGTGGTTTGGAGTTTCTCCATTTTTTGAGCGGTGGGTTGAAGGTTCTCCATTTTATGAGCTGTGGGTTAAAGTTTCTCCAATTTTTGAGCTGTGGGTTGAAGTTTTTCCATTTTATGAGCTGTGGTTTGGAGTTTCTCCATTTTTGAGCTGTGGGTTGAAGTTTCTATATTTTATGAGCTGAGGGTTTAAGTTTCTATATTTTATGAGCTGAGGATTTAAGTTTCTATATTTTATGAACTGTGGGTAGGAGGTTCTCAATGTTCTGAGCTGTGGGTTGGAGTTTCTTCATTTTCTTAACTTTTTATTTGAATTTCTTTTCTTCAATAAAATTTGAAACATCTCAGTTCGATAACCTGCTATTTGCTATTTCTTAATTCACATTCCTTATCCTCCCCCAAATAAAACTGTTTGAGTCATTTTATGCAAAACTAGAAGCATTAAGTTATATTCAACGAAAATATAACAACTGTATTGCAATGTCTTTTACAGGGGCGTCTTCGAAGGCTCACAACCATATTACACAGATACGGCTGATAATGATGAATTATGTGAGGGAGCGATCTGGTTGTACAAGGCTACAAACGACAACAAGTACCTAAAGGATGCAGAGGCGTTCTCTGACTTAGAAGTTGGATGGGGTTATGGATGGGAAAACAAGATGGTGGGTTGTCAAGGTAATCAGAATACAATTCAATATGATGCCCTCTTTAATATACATGATCAGCTTTACGAGGATTTTATTCTAGAAGACTGAAAGAAAAACAATATCAGTCATGTAGTCGACAAATAATTTTAGGAGAAAGAATAGAAAGAGACTGGAAGAGAAGCGAATGAGGGGAGTAGGTGGTAGTAATTGAAGTAGAAGTAGCAGCAACAGTATCATTATTTATATTATTGTTAGTATTCTTTGCAGCAGCAAAGTAGTAGTAGTATTAGTAATAGTTGAAGTAATAGTAATAATACTACTATTTGTAGACGTAGCAATGGCTGCAGCAGTAGTCGTAGTAGCGCACTAGACGTAGTATTAGTAGAAGTAACATCAGCAGCAGTAGTTTTAGTAGCAGCAGAAGTAGTAGTTGTAATATTACTAGTAGTAACTGTAGCAATGATCATAACAGCAGCCAATACTTCTGTTGTTGTTACTGCTGCAACAGTAATGCATTAGTGGTCGTGTATGAAATATCCCACATCAAGGACTGCCTTGTAAAGCTGTCACCGGGTTTCTTCATTATATATCCTCTCCAATACTAACATCTTATCGTCCCTTGTTGTTTTAAAAGTATCAATTGTGCACAATGTAGACCACAAGGTCTTCTATATTTAGATATGTACCTTAATATAACCGATGAATTCTGTGTCTACGTTGAACGGGGTACATCAACAACAGAATGAATAAAGCGAGAACAACCTTTGCTAGTCTAAACAACACCTGGAAGTTCTCTCAGTACAGCACTAACATCAAATTAAGATTATACGAGAGCCGTGTACTTTCTGTGCTTCTCTAAGGTGGGGAATGCTGGAAAGTAACAGAGAAGGAAATGCCGAAATTGTCCTCTTTCCACACAATGTCTAAGGAAAATTCCTCGAACCTTTTGGCCGAATACCATCACCAACCAAGAACTGCTTACTCGAAGCAGCCAAGAGGACATGCACACCATCATAGCTGGCAGACGCTGTTGTTAGGTAAGCCACGTCCTCAGAAAAGACCCCGATGCCATCACAAGAACAGCTATGCTATCGACCCCTGAAGGAAAGCAAAAGAGAGGCCGACCAAATAGAATTTGGAGGAGAACTATGAAGGCTGAGAAACAAAGAATAAACCAGAGGTGGGGCACTGCACGAAGGATGGCCGCAGACCGAGCAAAGCGGAAGCAGTTTGTTGCTGCCCTACAAAGACGCCACCAGGCGTGATGGCCACTGACTGCTTTGACAGTCGGTGGCTAAGAGCAAAGAAGAAGAGGTTGAACGGAGGGCGCGCCCCGCCAAAAAGAGGCAAAATTTTTTCTTTTATAAAAATCCCCCGTTGCTACACTGGACAATATCACAAATGTGTAGATAATGAAAAGAACCGGACAAATACAAATGAGCAAAGGTTGAAGAAACGACGCTGTCACGTGATAGGACACGCATTGAGGATGACAATATGACAACCCAGTCCATGTTCTGGACCTTCTAGGTTAATAGATGTAAGACGGAGATTTTTTTTTTTTTTTAATTTACAAAAATGGCAATTGTTGACAGACATGAAATTGATAAAGAACGAAGACATAGAAAGATCTTTGTAGAAACTACATCCTGCACCAATAATTTAGACTGAAAATTAAGTGGTTTAGCCGTCTCATGAGAATGAAGCCCGATAAATGACAACTACACGCCAACAACAGTAGAAGGTTTGGTTTCAGGGCACGCAGAACAAAGACCAAGAGACAGATTGATAGACAACAACTAAAAAATTCTACAGAAAACCGGGCTCACAGTAGCGAGTATGACACTCTTGGCAAGCTTCAGGTTTCCACTAAACTTCACGGCATCGGTGGAACAAAAAAGTAAATTAAGAAAGACTGGACGGATGGCACGGGCTATAAAGACGTGTTAATTTGTTGAATGACCTGTGGATTACATGGGGCTCAAGTGTAATGAGTTAATAAAATTATTGATTTACTGTAAATATTCGCTCAGTGTGTCAAAAATAAATTAAATTATCTTCATCATCACTTTACTTTGCGGTCATTAAGGTGCATGGAGACGCCATAGTAGCAGACTTCAACAAAAACTTGATCAAAAACTTCAACAAACACTTAAACGAATTTTTTAAGAAAAACTATAACAAAAACTTGATCACAAACTTCAACAAACACTTTAACAACACACTTTAAGAAAAACTTTATCATAAACTTCAACAAACACTTTAACATCATCATCATCATCAGCTGCCATCTCCACAACGAAGGTTGGCTGTAATGGATCTCCAACGTCTTCTGTCTCTTGTCTTGGTGGTGCACTCTGATAGACTCTTTCCTGTCCATCTCTTGATGTTATCTTCCCACTAATAGCGCTGTCTTCCCCTTGCACGTTTGCCTTCAACTCTCCCTTCTGTTATGGTCTTCTGCAAGGTGTTATGCCTTTTTATGTGGCCAAAGTATTTTAGCTGCCGAACTTTGATCTCCCTCATTAGTTCTCTTTAACATAAACTTTAACAAAAACTTGATCACAAACATCAACAAACACTTTAACAAACACTTTAACAAAAACTTTATCACAAACTTCAACAAACACTTTAACAAAAACTATAACAAAAACTTGATCACAAACTTCAACAAACACTTCAACAAAAACTTTAACAAACACTTTATCAAAACGTCAAACAAAACTTGAACAAGAACAAAACCTTCATCACAATTTCAACAAAAACTTGAACAAAAACATGACAAACCTCAACAAAACACAGATATTTGACATAGATCTACCTAACAATGTGTTTTCTCTATTTGCAGCACTGATATATGAAGCAACAAATAATGCCTCTTACCGGAGCGCCCTAGAAAGTTATTTCACCGACATCTGGTTCCCTGGAGGCGAAGTGGATTATTCCCCGTGTGGATTTGCTTGGCGAGACAAGTGGGGCTCCAACAGGTGGGTTTTATTGACGTTTGGTGTTTTATTGTTGATGCTTTGATAATAGTGATTATGAAAGCCGTGATGGCTCTGGTTCTGCTAATTGTAATAACGATTTTGATGGTGATTATGATATCTTGTTCTTCTTCATACACTCTCAGACGTCCACTTGAATGTTCTCAAAGAAAGCAATAGTCAGTTTGAGGCTATTTCAATCCCCGTAAAGCTTTTCCACGAAAGGAACTGGCGTTGGCCATATGCGCTTTCTCTGTACCACATATAAGGGGCGGAGGAAACGAAAATAGGCAAAACATAAATCCTGTGACAAATGTTAAAGAAAATTCATACGTTACGGCCAATCAGCCTTCGTCAGGGACAACCCAAAAGCGTAAGAGGAAAAAGTGAGAACTAAATTAAATACATAAATATAGGTGATTCTATTTTGGCCGAATAAACGAAAATAGATAAAACGTCTATACTGGGACAAAGGATAGAGTAAATGGTTACGTTACGACCACACAATCTTCAGCTAGTATGCACGACAAAAACAGAAAAGAATGAATGTGAAAACTAAGTTAAATACGTAAAACTGAATAAAAATAATACAACCCTTCAGCAAGAACTGGCGCTCAGTGGCAGTGGATCAAAGTCAAGTCAATACGACCCTAAAATGGAGATATCTGACGTTGTTGTCACCGATTCCAGCGTGGACAAGATGGGCGATCGAAAGTGATTCTATTCTACAAAAGTATATTGCTGATATATTTCTTTGCCTCTGTGTAGTTCACCGGGCTTCTCTGAAGAGACAAAGAAATAATAGGCATATTGCCTCCTCAGGCATCTCGTACTAGGCGACTAATATAAGGTTGTACTTATGGCTGGCAATCTCATCATGTCAAATAAATTGCCACAACAAAATCACTACAGCAAGAGCACATAACTCCTTGGTGCAGGCTCTCTGCAAGGGGGACAAGCTGCGGTTGTAGTTCTATGCTGTGTTAAGAGAGCACAGAAACATGATGAAAATGATGGTTGTTTTTGCAAGAATAACAGGATTTTAAGATTAAAGTATCTGTCGACAAAATAATTGCTTAACTCCTTAACGACTCCACATTCAAAGCTCTTTATCTTAGACTGTTTCCTGGAACAACAAGGGTGATATAACCGTAGATGTGTATAACATTCAACTCATATTCCAGGCACGTCGCAAACACAGCTTTCATCGCGCTAATCGCTGCAGATTTAGGAATACTGCCAGACCAAACAAGGAAGTGGGCGGTTGAGCAGATCAACTATATCCTGGGAGATAACAGTCACGATGGAGGCTGTTTTAGCTATGAGATAGGCAAGTTGCTTTGTATTCGCTATGCCTTATTAGAAAGATTTGATCTCCATCACCCATATTTCTTTATCTGTAACCTGTGTTGTTTATTTTTTTTTTTATATTTCAGGGTCGCTCACGTATCTTTTTTGTGTTTTGTTCATCAATTTTGTCAGACGTTTGCAGTGCCATTTTTCATTTTCTCAAAACATATCTAAATGTATTATCTTTGTCTCTGTTCATGAATGTGGAAGACGAAAACTAAACTCCGAAACGTTCCTTGTTTTGTGTGTATCCTTCAGTTGTAAAACAGACTCTACGCCAATTTTTTATTTCCCCCCCCCCCCCCCTTTTTACGTTATATTGTAACAAAGAGTTCTTTTTTTTTTTTGCGTTGTAAGTTATTTTTGTTGACCATCGAGAATGTGAATTTTTTTTTTAAATCTCCTTTCAGCTCTGCCTTAACTAAATTTCACCTTTTTTGTTGTTTCTTTTTATAATGTTTTTTGACGTGACATTTACATGATCAGAAAATCCTTATGCAAGCTAGTTAAAAGTTATCTTATGCTTTCCTCTATTCTACGTAAAAATGTTAATTGTTTCCATTTGTTTGTTAGCCCCAGGTTTTTTCTGGGGTCTCTGATGAGACAAACAAATAATAGGCAACTTAGAAGGTGACTGATGGGAGGTAATGCATGGGGCTGCCAACCTCATCACGTAAAGCACATTGCTACAGAACCCACTAATGCAAGCATACATGATTGCATGATGCAGGTTTCCTTCGAGGGACTAGCTGTAGTGGTGACTCCATTACAAGGAAAATAATAATGATGATGATCTTCTGGACATCTTCAATGCTGACGATATCTTCTTCCATGCTGACTGTTGGAAGTCATTAAAGCAGTCATAGTAGCTGTTTGTAGGTCTTTAACTGTTGTTAGGCGGAATTGAGACACTTTCTCTTTCACAATGCCCCAGAGCAAATTGTCACTTGTTGTCAGGTCTGGGCTTTGAGAAAGCTGCACCATATCAGATCCACGTCCAACCTATCCTCCAGTGATTTTTTGTTTGTTTGTTTTGGATCAAGAAATTCTCTAGTTGGAATACCATCACCAACCAGCAACTGCTTACACGGTGCAGTCAAAAATATATGCATACTATCATTGCAAGCAGACGCTGGATCTGGGTTGGCCATGTTTTCTGAAGAGACCCCGACACCATCACGAGAACTGCTATGCTGTGGACCCCAGAAGGAAGGTGAATAGAAACAGACCAAAGACAATCTGGCGGAGAACTGTCGAGGCCGAGATGCAAAGCATGAACTAGAGTTGAGACACTGCACAAAGGGTGGCTGTCATGAGGGGCAAATGAGTTTGAATTTTGACTTTCTATACCCATTGTCCACACCAGACATCGTTCTTCTTAAGGCATGGGAAAGCACCCAATTTTGCAGCAGAGTGTGTACATAACAATGAGACATTAGCACAACAGACCATCCAGGGACAATTAGAAGTAGTCGCCAATACGGCTTGGTTGTGTTTACACAACGGCAGTAATACACACGTATTATTTTGCCTAGTAACAGAGCATAATGGACGGACGGAGACAGATCAGCGATGAAACTTGAGAATGAGGATTTTGTTAAGTCGTTTCTCATGGAACAGGCAAAGTAATATTGGATTAATGGAGACCGATACAATATATGATACAATTCTTCCTGTCTTCCTCTTCTGTTCACTCAGGGTGATAGAGGGGGTGGGGGCTCGTGAGCTATAGGAGAGGATAGATAGATTGATAGGAGTGACAGTGTCATGAGATTCAGATTCACTGGGATTATCTGCTTGGAACTTATCGCAAAGTCTCATTTTCGCCTTCTGCTCCTGCTGTCTATCTTCACCCAGTTGCAAGGCAAATCTGAGCCATTGACAACGCCTGCACCACAAAGATAACCCTCCCTGGTTAATCCTCGGGTTAACCATGTGACAGTGGCCACCAAACAAGCAAGGTTTGTTGCTGCCCTACAAGACTCCACTAGGTGTGATGGCCACTGGCTGCTTTGTCAATCTTGGGCTAAGGATCCAAGAAGAAGAAGAATAAATTATAATAAGTTCTAACGTAGTGAAAGTCAAGGTTAACACTAAATTATCCAAGCTCTTTCCCCCCTCCTCTTTATTTTTAACACCATATAATATACAATAAAGCGAGTATAAAAAGTTTCAGCTTTATGAGATGGGATGATAAGTTTCCTTCCTCATTGCCTTTGCAGCGTCATGAGTAGAATCAAGAATCCATTTTTACAGCTGGATAGGCTGAAGCGTACCACGACCTGGTTTGAACCTGGTCTATTCGCCTCGAGAAGAAATCACTCAAACCACTCTGCATCTCGGATATTAGCAGTACAATATATTACTGTTCTGTATTCCAGAGAGGATGAAGATGACACAGATATCAGATTTCAAAGAAACTATTGTAGTTTGTAAATTGCTGTCTAAGAAGGATTCGTAGCTTTACACGGTTGGACTAGATCAGAAATTAAGGGATCGTATCTCATATACGCCAATTAGAAATAGCTGTTAACTTTTTGAATTAGTTATGATTTTATTGTGTTTTACAACACAAAATCAACAAGATCAGTTATAAAATCATCAGACTATGTTCGGCAACAACATCAGCAAAGCGATGCATTATGTGGATATTAACATTTCTAAAATATTTATATTTTTAAGAATATTCAGAAAATTAATTTTAACACACAGAAAAAAAAATAATAATAACTTAGAAAGAAAGAAAGAAAGCGATTTGAGGAGAGAATAAAGAAACTTGTAATTTAACCTAAATCACTTCAAATTTCTTCACAGGCTACGGATCTTGATGGTACACTCTGATAGACTCTTTCCTGTCTCTTGGTCTTGAGTGTACACTCTGATAGACTCTTTCCTGTCTCTTGGTCTTGCGTGTACACTCTGATAGACTCTTTCCTGTCTCTTGGTCTTGAGTGTACACTCTGATAGACTCTTTCCTGTCTCTTGGTCTTTAGTGTACACTCTGATAGACTCTTTCCTGTCTCTTGGTCTTGATGGTACACTCTGATAGACTCTTTCCTGTCTCTTGTCTTGATGGTACACTCTGATAGACTCTTTCCTGTCTCTTGTCTTGATGGTACACTCTGATAGACTCTTTCCTGTCTCTTGTCTTGATGGTACACTCTGATAGACTCTTTCCTGTCTCTAGTCTTGAAGGTACACTCTGATAGACTCTTTCCGGTCTCTAGTCTTGATGGTACACTCTGATAGACCCTTTCCTGTCTCTAGTCTTGATGGTACACTCTGATAGACTCTTTCCTGTCTCTTGTCTTGATGGTACACTCTGATAGACTCTTTCCTGTCCATCTCTTTTACCGTTGTCTTCCAATCACAAATATGCCTTCACCTCTATCTTCCACTTTGATATTTAGCAAAGTGTTATGTCGTTTTATATGACAAAAGTATTTTAACTGTCTAAATTTGATCTCCTTCATTAATTCTTTTCATTCCTAGCTTTTCTTAGACTTCTATATTTGTTATTACCTTTGTCAATGAGACGCGCCCCACTCTTCCATAATATTTTCACATCTCAAGTGCCTCAATCTAATTTGTTTATTGTCCATGTTTCTATGTTAATGAAGAGTACAAAATAACATTTGAAGACTCATGTTTAATTTTTTTTTTCGATATTCGTATCTGTTTCATGTGCTGAATGTAGGTTTAGCCATTCCTTTTCTCTTATTTGTTTCTGTTTCACATATTCCATCGATTGTCACTATGTATCCAAGGTATGAGAACTACTTGATTTGTTTCAGTATGTAATCATTAATAAAATGTCTCATATTATACCTCAGTAGACTCCTTGAAGTGATCTTGAAGCTGTTATGTTTGTAAAAAAAAAACCAAAACATTTGGGAATTGTATAAATCTACACAATAAACAAAATGTTCTTCATTACATGGCTGCTTTTTGTTGTTGTTTAAATACGGCTGCTGAGCTTGACTCTCCTCCGCTGCCAATTCCAAGCTGAAGAATGTGGAAGTGTTATGTAGCTGGAAAACGCGTTAGTGATTGTTGAGGGGTGTTTGTAATTGTTGGGGAGCTCGCTAGTAGCTTTATTCTTTCTGTTGAGAGTCCTGGGCAAGTGAGCAGTAAGTGCTGGACTCAAATGGATGGATACAGTTGCAGCAATTTAGGCTCATGTGTGGAGTTAACTTGTTTAAGAGCTTGTTGAGTCTAGTGAGTTCTGTTCTTAGTTTGAAGATTGTGCTCTGCTACACACGTCGTAGGTTGTTGATGTTACCATTTTTGTTTAGATGGATCATTTCTGTATACATGGCACGTTCAGCAGAACCTGTATTTGCAGATCGATTCAGCCATTCCTCTTTGAAGTTGTTTTGGAGTATTAGTTTAGCTGTCTGCATGTTTGCTGAAGTGGTTGTTTGAATCATGTTTATTTTAATTTTGCACGTATATCTACTTTTTCATTGCTAGGTATATCTGTGTGTCCAGGTATGCACTGGTGATTGTTAGCAGACTGTTTACTGTTTCAGCTAGCTGTTTTGTTTCTTTATTTAACAATACCAATTTTCACTTTTGGAGCTATTCTTCCAAAACTTAAAGTGTTGATTTTGAATCAGTGAAGATAATAATATCTGAGGGCTTACAGATGTTTTCCATGACAGTTTCATACCCGTATAATTCTTGGGGGTCTATGAGAAAACAAGTAAATAATAGGACTACTGATGCCTCGGTTATGTCGTAAAAGGGGACATGTTAACTTATGTATGAGGCTGGCAAACTCATCATATAAAATAAAATGGTACAGAAATAATGTTGGAAAGACACATTGATGCAGGTTGTCTGCGAGAAGACCAGCTGCCGTGCTCCATAAGGAAGGAAAATAGAAAAAGAAGAAGAAGGTGACAGTATAAGTAGCGTGCACTCTAAGACTTCTCATACGATTTCTCATTCAACATTTTATTGATCTGTGTGCACCACGGCTGTAGAGTCGCAGTTGTGAAATCGGTCGTTATTTAGTGAAGTCGAAGTTGGTAAAAATAGTCCGGACTCTGGACTCTGAAATGTATGCCATATGACTAGTAAAAAACTGTAGTCGGAGTCGGACTTCTAAAATTTTAGATGTCGGAGTCAAAAAAGTTTTTGCCGACTCCACAACCCTGGTGTGTGTCCTTGTATATGTGTGTGTATGTGCCTGCTCACGCACAGAGACAACTGCGTAGAAATTGTGAGAAAAAAGTTTACAGCCGCATTACAGCAAGCACCACACATCCATAATTTCCCCCCACAGATAAGGATTATGAAATATGCACGTTTTAACTAGAAACAGTTTTGTTTTTGTGAGGAGTTCTCTGTCAACTTTAACTACTACTTTAACTACTACTTAGCAGATGGAATATGATATTCCTGTACTAATGGTTGTCTTAACAACACGTTTATAACAACAATGAAATAATCCCACTAGCTGTTGTGGGGAAATATGGAAACTGCGAGCATTGTACCGTGACATTTAAATTGAACACACATTAAAAGAACACATATGCCTTGCAATATTTTCATGGTGCATTTTCGAGAAAATACGGAAAGGGTACACATTGCACCGTGAAAATTAATTGAACCCCCATTAAAAGAACACGCGTGCCTTTCAATTTTTTCATGGTGCATTGACCACACACCGTGATAAATATGTCTAGTTTGATCCAATGAAGTTGAAGGTGGATGGACAGGAATGAAGTGACCACAGGAGAAATTATGGCGCCACCAGAACATGCAGCAGATAGACTACATCATAAATTATTCCCGTAATTTTTATACTCGCTTTATTGTATATATTTTTGTATTGTGACAGAGTTATGTAAATATATTACATGAATCGACACGTTTTGCTTCCACCTGTTTTCCACCTTTGCTTGCTTATTAATATTCACGTTTTGCTAACGCAGAAGGCATGCGCTTCGATATCTGTCAAACTCATAATTATACAAACAACATTTTTCTTTCTTATTTAAGAATAAGTGTTCTTAGGTCAGTTTCTTGCGCTGATTTCAAATTTGAAATCCATTTATCTCTATTACATCGGGTTCTTAAGATATTTGTGAATAAATATATTTTTGGGAAACCGTTATTTGCTCTGTTTCATTTTTACTATATAACTTATTAAAAATTAATAAAATGCAAAATAATTCTACTTTTTATACTGCTAAAAGATGCATGACATATGTTACGCTATTTTTTCCAATAGATACTGTATTTTGAAATAATTCTGAGCGAAATATGGCTTATAGAAGTTGTAGAAATTCGGCTGATCTGTTCTATTCTGTTACGTGTGCGGATATTTTACCGATCGTGTTCACCACAAAAACTTTACACCATTACTAAAGAAAGCATATGAACTTTGTTTCGATTCGAAAGTTGATGATGCAAATAAATATTGGAAGCCACATGCAGTTTGTTCGACTTGTGCAAATACATTGGCAGGTTGGTTACGAAAATCGCCGAAGCATATAGTCGATGCCTTTTGGAGTGCCAGTAATATGGCGTGAACCGACAAATCACGCTACTGATTGTTACTTCTGCTTGACAAATATCCATGGTTTCACTTTTAAAACTAGAAAGTCTGTGGTTTATCCAAATATTGAATCGGTTTCGAAACCAGTGCCTCATGATCCAATCACGTGTCCGATCCCAGTTCCACTAGAACAGTATCCGTTGGACATGAATGAACCATCAGAAAGTGATAGTTTACCTGCTTTAGAAACCAATTCTGACTCGGATTATATACCGATGAATGATGGTATTCACTTAATTAACCATTCAGATCTAATACGTGATCTCGCTCTTACCAAAGGACAAGCGGAATTACTCGGTTCGCAACTCAAAGAATGGAATCTTTTAGCGCCCAATACTCTCCGATATCTAAATTTCGTCATAGACACAGAGAACTTGTTCAATACTGATAAACTCTGTATTGTTGTTGTTAACTCATACTGGCTACTAGTTGTTGAATCACGCTTTATTTGTTAAATGACGTGAATGTCCACCAGTTGATAAATGTAGATGTTGGGACTGGTGTAGTAAAGTGTAACGATTGTCAACTCATTAAACCCAGCACAGTTTTGGTCATACAGGTCATCTTGTCCTGGAACGTGATGAGGCTCCGACAAGAATGTGAGTGTAGACAATGAGTGTGTATATGAATGTCAGAACGCGAATGGTAGAATGATTCGATAGAGTTGACAAGTTGGTAGTACATCACTCATACTCACACTGTTCGAATTCAAGAAGTACTGGAACTACGGTGGTCTTTTTATAACATTTAATGAGACGCACACTTGGACAGTACGTGTATGGTTACAGGAACAAATGTCGACATAGACAGCATAATGTTGATCACAGGCATATCATCTTAAGTTAGCATTCATGCTTGGCAAATATCATAATGGAGCATTCGTAAATAAGCATTCAGAGTTCCATCATGTAAATCATCTGGCTTTACTGACTGGGCACGTCAGACCATAACCAATATATAGGAAGGCTCCTAGACCTAATCTCGTCTAGCGAATATCCCTTCACGTAAAGTTCAATATATATATTTTTCCATAAAGATATAGGAATCCCAGACATGGGTTCTCACATGTAGCAGTGATCTCTTGGTTCATCGAGCGATAGTACAGGCATCCCTTTTTCTCACTCGATAAATACAAAGTATATGAATTTCAACATGGCTGTTCTTCTCTCGTGAGTTTCACTCACTATAGGATCCAGACCAAAATTGGTCATTCGTTAAATGTCCTCATTTCTTCATAACTTCTGTCATAGAGGTAATTGAATAATATCATATAATCTAGTGCTGATACATAGGAATGTCATCTTCCTTTGAATAAATATTCTTTTCAAAAGTACCACTGTGCATCTGTTTATCGACAACGATGGCGAAGCCCAAGTTCATAATAAATTGTGGTTTTACCTTTCTATGCGAAATATAACTTTGCCATTCCTTGGCAAAAGAGAATAAACACTGGGGTAAAGTACATACAACATGTCTAAATGACTATCACTTTTCCCCATCTACTTATAGATCACTTTTTCGGCGATAGGCCGGCTACATCAAAATTCTACATCCAGACAGGATGACAGCCATGAATCACACCCCTTGCTAGCGATACTTCCGCTGCATAGCCTTTGACCTTTTCTAGCGACAACCAACATAGTTCGACTTAGAAATGTAAAGATATCCATATATAAGACAGACTCGTCCTACTCATACAAACACTACGTATAAATTCAGGCCATAGATATACTGAAGCAAGAATAATCTATTCCTACCCAGCCAAAGAATAAATCGCAGTAGGCCTAAATTCGTCCGCGGAGTCCGATCGAAGATGACGGAACTGCCTTCAAGGGAAGTAACTCAAAAATGACTTCTCCTTAAGCACTTAAAAAGGAAACACTTTGTTTACCAAAATATTTGCGAACATAATAAGTATATAAATGTATTATATTGCAAGATAGTAAAAATTGCCCTTTACAGTCTTACCACACCTCCCGGGAAAAAAAAAAAATTTTTTTTTTTTTTTTTTAAATACATCTAGGAGCACCATACAATAGGCTCAAAACGCAAGAATACTGCGCAGATGCAAATATCAGGAATAACTATAATTCCTAATATGACCGGTGAGAATATATCTCAAAATCTGAGAGAAATTGTTTCTCTACGAATAAATGTTTCCAGGAAGGTGTGATGTACGTATAATACAATTCTGGTAATTATACAATGCATACCAAAAATTCACACTATAATCTTAAATTTATGATTTATGAAGAAACAATCATCAAAGAACAGCGGTGAATAAACATCAATAAACCGCTAAGTAGAGATACCATCATTCTATTATTAAATTACAAATGTGTATCTTAGTAAAGAACAAAAAATAACTGTTGTAAAGTTATACATATTAAAAAAATCCAATATTTAACAGTTAAGTGGCATCATGTGGGCATCTGGACAGAATGTCCGCCATCACATTTTCTGAACCACGGATAGCTCGTACCGAAAAATGAAAAGGTTGAAGAGCGATTGCGTATCGAGTTGATCTCGAGCTCTTCAAGTTCTTACTTTGGATAGCCGTAAGAGCTTTTTGGTCAGTTTCCACTACGAAATGCGCGCCCAGAAGGAATCTTTGGAGTTTGAGAATTGACCAAACCATTGCCAATAATTCACGGTCTAAAACCGAGTAATTCCTTTCTGCAGCATTAAGTTTTCTGGATATATACATTACAGGATGCAGAGTTCCAGAGTACTCTTGCATTAGTGCCGCTCCAATCCCAGTGGATGAAGCGTCACTACGAAGAACAAATGTCTTATCTGTTGTAGGTAACACTAAAATAGGTGGTGATGAAAACATAGTTTTGATCTTCTCTAGTGAGGATTGGCATTCATGAGACCAGTGAACCATGTTAGGCGACCCTTTCTTTAATAGTGTAGAGAGAGGTGCCATGATAGAGGACAGATTCGGAATGAAACGTCCATAAAATTGTATGAGACCTAAAAGACTTCGCACTTGCTTTTTAGTCCTAGGGATAGAGATGTTAAGTATCTTAGTGATATTATGGTCTTCTGTCTTCAAGAAACCGTGACCTACTCGATGGCCTAAGAAAGCAATTTCGCTAAAGCCAATACAAGCTTTAGATGGTTTTGCTGTCAGGTTATACTCACGCAGAGTTGATAATAATTCAACTAACCCTGAATAGTGATCTTCCCAAGTATCGCTGAAAAGACAGATGTCGTCTAGATAAGCAATGACATCTGACCGATACGATAGGATTCGACGCATCATGCGTACAAATGTAGCTGGTGCGTTCATAAGGCCGAAAGGCATAAAATTCCATTGGAAAAGGCCTCTGGGAGTAGAGAAAGCGGTAAGAGGTTTGGCGCGTTCGGATAATGGAACTTGCCAATATCCTTTAGACAAATCAAGTTTAGTGAAAAAATGCGATTTAGAAAGACGAGTAAGTAACTCTTCTAGTAAAGGCATAGGTTCAGCATCGAACTTCGTAACTTGATTCAATTTGCGATAGTCAACGCAAAGACGTATGTTATTGTCTTTTTTCCGAACAATAACCATCGGCGAAGAATATGCAGAAGTGGATGGTTCGATTATTTGTAAATCTATCATTTCATCCAACTCCTTTTCAACCTGTGTTTGGAAATGTATAGGGATAGGATAAGGTCTAACCCTAATTGGAGTATGTTCAGTTAGAACAATGTCATGCTCAATGACATGAGTTTGTCCAGGGATGTCAGTGAGGACATCCTGAAATGTTTGTAACATAACCGAAACTTGTCGCCGTTCTCCTAGAGACAAATCAGGAGAAACAGTAACGTCTTTCCATGATTCACTAGAATGAAGTGGGATCATTGGAAGCGGAAGATTAACATCCGAAAAACTTGTTTCCTCATCCTGTATTACAGACAGTGATGAGTAATGACCATGTTTGACATGAGAATCGTCCGTTGCCTGGAAAATAGGCTGTAATAGTCAGGACGTTCATGGAACTCCGTAAGCATATTGATGTGGAAGGTTTTATGCTTCCCGTTGATATCGACGATGTAGTCAACATCTGAAATTTTCGATATTATATCGTACGGACCTTTCCAACTAATAAGGAGTCTATTTTCACGACAAGGTAGCAAAACAAATGCTTTGTCACCAGGACAAAGTTGTCGTAAAGTTCTCTTCTTATTAGCAAATTGTCTTGCCTTCTGCTTAGCAAATTCAGAAGAGGACGTTGCCAATTTGCATGCTTCGATAATCTTCTGTCTCAGCGCGATGACATACTCGTAAGAAGATTTTGTGTCATCGTCAATATTGTCAGCTGTTATAAGATCATGCAGCAAAGACATTGGGCCGCGCGGTCGCGCGCCAAAGACAAGTTCAAAGGGCGAAAACCCTGTATGTTCATTGGGGACCTCTCTGTACGCGAAGAGGGCCGCGGGTAAAACCCTATCCCAATCTTGAGGATGATCCTCAGTTATCTTCCCTAATAAGTTCTTAAGTGTTCTATTTAGTCGCTCGACCATCCCATTGGACATAGGATGATAGATGCTACTCAAAGATCTCTCTATCTGTAGAGTAGACATTACTTGAGACATGGTATCCGATATCAGTTGGGTGCCATGATCTGATAATATTTCTCCGGGGAATCCCAGCCGAGAAAATATAAGCCAAAGAGCATCTGCAATGTCAGCGGTAGTAATGCTCTTTAGAGGGATAGCCTCTGGCCAACGTGTGCACATGTCTACACACGTTAAGATAAACTGATGTCCTCTAGCAGATTTGATCTTGAATGGACCAATGATGTCTATCGCCATTTTCTGGAATGGACGAATAGGAATATCTGCAGCCTGAATAGGCGCAGCATGACGAGGACCTTTGGATTTGACTTCTTGACATACTTTACAGGATCGACAATAGATCCGTATGTCCTTGTTCACAAAAGGCCAAAAGAAAGCCGCAAGAACTCTTGACTTTGTACGGGAAAAACCCATGTGACCAGCACACTGAGAGTCGTGTGCATGTTGTAAGATTTTAACTCTCAAATTCTTGGGTACAAGAATCTGAGAATGACTTGACTTAGTGGAGTCTTGCACCATACGTACAAGTACGCCATTCTTCATTGTAATCCAAGATTTACAATTTGAATCTTTATTCGGATCACCTTTCGTTACAAGAGTGAAGAATTTCTTAAGAGTCGGATCTTCTTCTTGTTGTTTTATAAACGAGTCACGAGAAATTACCAAGGGATCATCTTGGTTATGCACTTCATTATCTTCAACAGATGAAGTTTCAGGCATATTGAGAGCTTGAGCTCTAGTGACTACCGCATTAGCAGATTGCATATTTTGATTTTCCCAAACGGAAATTTGCTCCGGAGTGCATTCTTTGACTCCGTGAATGCGACCGATGATAAGATCAGCGATCGGATTCGGCAAAAGACATGCGTGTACATCTCCTGTGAAGAAAGGAGTAGCAATCCTAATTATAGCGGTAGAGTATTTCTCTATGGTGCCGCCAAATGTTACGCATTTGACTACTTTGCCTGTAGAATGAGAAGGATCTATGAGTGACTGCCTAACCCCAATAGTTGTGCATCCAGAATCAAAAAGTACTGAGACTGGATTGTCATTTACTAAACCTTTGTGTAAGACAAGAGAACCTCTCCCATCATGCGCGATTGACGCAGGAAGAGCGGGAAGAGGATGCCCACAGCTTAAAGTAGACACTGTGGTTGGCTCAAATAATGTTTTGCATTGGGGGCACTGAGATGCTCTCCCAAAATCAAAAGCGGCACATGCCATATTATTAGAGTCATCATTATCTTTATTTTGTTTATAGGCTTCGTGGGACTCTTGCTGTGCAGAGTTCGCCTGGTAATGAGCTTTATGTTTTTTGAATTGTGCTCTACCTCTGTTATTATTGCCTCTGTACTTATCATTGTTTCCACTATTATAACCCCTACTCGGGTTTGAATCATAGCTCCTTTGGTTACTATCATCATATTCATTATAATGAGTATCTCGGTAATTATGATCCTGTTGTCTCCATGAAGGAAAACTTGGATAGTTTCTAGAATGACTTCCTTTGCGGAAGTTCCTGTAATTATGACCACCCCTGAATCGAGGGCTGTCAGCTCTTCTCCAGGTATTCGAAGAAGAACCCTGAAATGATTGGTTACCTTGGTTCTGATAACTGTAATAGTTACCTTTTTTATTAAACCTATTTTGAGGTCCTTGGAATTTTGTGAGAGTGATTAGGGTTGTATGGTGTTGCAGAAGCAACTGGCATACCTTCTTTAACCTTACTGTTGCTAATAGCTACGTCCGGATGTGCAGTGACGTATTGGGTACAATACTGTTCCATTTCTTTTAGAGACTTAGGTTTACGCTCATGTAAGAATTCGAGGAAAGGTTTATTTATACTTGACATAATCTTGTCTCTGAGTATCAAGTCCATAAGGGCTTCATAAGTCTTTTCTGTTTTGGATAGCTCAATCCAACGATCAAATGTAAGACGTGTCCTTGCAATGAATTCTGAGAATTCTACACCTGCCTCAGGCACCATTGTCTTAAACAACTTCCGATAACCCTCTTCAGACAACTGATACTTCTTTAATAAGGCTGCCCTAATAACATCATAGTTATCTTTGTCAGCCTCTTCAACCAAACTTAAACTAGTCAGAGAATCACCTTTCAGATTTTCTGATAACTGGTTAGCATATTGTGATTTGTCCACATTATGGGCTCGACACGAGCGTTCAAATCTATTTAGCCAGAATGTTATGTCATCACTGGAAGGGTTGAACGCTGGTACCTTGACCTTGTAAGTAAAGGGTTTACCATTACCACCAGATGCTTGATTACCATCACTTATGTTTGTTAACTTTAACTTTTCTAACTCAAATGCTAAAAGTTCTTTTTGGTGTTCATGTTCTCTTATTGCTTTTTTCTCTTGAGCTTCAGCTTGTAATTTTCTCTCTTCTGCAGCAGCTTCATCTTTTCTTCTCTCTTTTTCCATTTCCATCTGGAATCTTTTTTCATCAGTCTGTATCTGCAATTTCTTTTGTTCATCCTCTCTTTGTAATTTTTTTTTTCCTCAGCTTCTAATCTTTTCTCCTCAGCTGCTAATTTCTTTTCTTCAATCAATGCTTTTCTTTCTTCAGCAGCAGCAGCTAATGCTTTGTCATATTGAGCAACTGCCCATTCTTCTAATTGCTGACCAGTCTTATCAAGAGCCCTGCCTTGTGTGATAAAATAATCTAATGTAGACATGTTGTCTAATAAGATCAGTAATTTGCAAAAGTAAATAAATTCACTTTCTTAGTCTTAATCAAAGACCTTGTATGATAACTTTTTAACCTGTGGAAAATAGTACTTAACTATCCCAATCACTGTGGGAAACAAGCCTTACAAAGGTCTTGTATAAATCCTTATATAATAACAGCTATAAGTTGCTGGTTCACTTTATAATATAAGTGCAGTGCACCAGAAATAGTGTTTTATATCATCAACTGTGTACCTTTAGTAATAGCAATTAACTATCAGTTGATTCTTGTACATCAATTTATATGATCAACTATATTTTAAATAGTGTATGTCGATCAGGCACAAAACAAAACAGTTATACAGAAGAACATGAAAACATTTGCGGAAATGACATAAATCAAATGGGAAAACAATAAAGATAACCCGCAAGAGGATAACAAATACAAATAACGCCACAGTATATAAATATAAATTGAGAATAGAACTGAAAGATAGAATAGGGTAGACCAACAAATTACAAACAAATCAAAACAAACTAAAGAACAGAGGAATATTACAAAAACAACAATGAGTACAGTCTTCACAGCTAACACTAATAGCAACAGCTGTCGCAGCAAATTTTCAATCAAGAAAATTGCACCTATAGAAACGCACACATCAGACCCTCTATTACGTGGGATACTCTGTTGTGTGACAAATATCACATATAAATATTTAAACATAAATACATAAATGCATAAATAGTATGGCAATATGATGTAAATAGAGTGTTGCAGAAAGAATGTGTTGTAAAGAAGGCTCAGTTACACTGCCTAATAGTACAGTACTGTGGTACTTTATTAAACAAATACTTCTGGTCTAATTATTTTAAATTCAACACAGAAATAGAAGTTCCATCGTTGATGTGAATGATAACAATCGATGTAGGACTTCTCAGTTCAATAACATTTCCTTTCGCAAACACCGTCAAATATTCTCCAGTCCTGATGTGTAATGTTCTATGTTTCAACCAAGCTTGCTGTGTAACACTGTCAGTTGTATGGCAAATGTCCAACGAACCAAATGTCAACAAACGCTGACCTAGTTACCGCATACTCTCGACAGGACAGGTCACGCTGACATCACTGTAGAGTTGTACTGTTGATGTATTTGTGTGTCGTAACAGACCCCAAGGAACGTCTGGTCTCAGAAGTTTACTTCTCAATATGGTCACTGTGCAGGTTGACCCAGGAATCTGGCACACCAGTTGATAAATGTAGATGTTGGGACTGGTGTAGTAAAGTGTAACGATTGTCAACTCATTAAACCCAGCACAGTTTTGGTCATACAGGTCATCTTGTCCTGGAACGTGATGAGGCTCCGACAAGAATGTGAGTGTAGACAATGAGTGTGTATATGAATGTCAGAACGCGAATGGTAGAATGATTCGATAGAGTTGACAAGTTGGTAGTACATCACTCATACTCACACTGTTCGAATTCAAGAAGTACTGGAACTACGGTGGTCTTTTTATAACATTTAATGAGACGCACACTTGGACAGTACGTGTATGGTTACAGGAACAAATGTCGACATAGACAGCATAATGTTGATCACAGGCATATCATCTTAAGTTAGCATTCATGCTTGGCAAATATCATAATGGAGCATTCGTAAATAAGCATTCAGAGTTCCATCATGTAAATCATCTGGCTTTACTGACTGGGCACGTCAGACCATAACCAATATATAGGAAGGCTCCTAGACCTAATCTCGTCTAGCGAATATCCCTTCATGTAAAGTTCAATATATATATTTTTCCATAAAGATATAGGAATCCCAGACATGGGTTCTCACATGTAGCAGTGATCTCTTGGTTCATCGAGCGATAGTACAGGCATCCCTTTTTCTCACTCGATAAATACAAAGTATATGAATTTCAACATGGCTGTTCTTCTCTCGTGAGTTTCACTCACTATAGGATCCAGACCAAAATTGGTCATTCGTTAAATGTCCTCATTTCTTCATAACTTCTGTCATAGAGGTAATTGAATAATATCATATAATCTAGTGCTGATACATAGGAATGTCATCTTCCTTTGAATAAATATTCTTTTCAAAAGTACCACTGTGCATCTGTTTATCGACAACGATGGCGAAGCCCAAGTTCATAATAAATTGTGGTTTTACCTTTCTATGCGAAATATAACTTTGCCATTCCTTGGCAAAAGAGAATAAACACTGGGGTAAAGTACATACAACATGTCTAAATGACTATCACTTTTCCCCATCTACTTATAGATCACTTTTTCGGCGATAGGCCGGCTACATCAAAATTCTACATCCAGACAGGATGACAGCCATGAATCACACCCCTTGCTAGCGATACTTCCGCTGCATAGCCTTTGACCTTTTCTAGCGACAACCAACATAGTTCGACTTAGAAATGTAAAGATATCCATATATAAGACAGACTCGTCCTACTCATACAAACACTACGTATAAATTCAGGCCATAGATATACTGAAGCAAGAATAATCTATTCCTACCCAGCCAAAGAATAAATCGCAGTAGGCCTAAATTCGTCCGCGGAGTCCGATCGAAGATGACGGAACTGCCTTCAAGGGAAGTAACTCAAAAATGACTTCTCCTTAAGCACTTAAAAAGGAAACACTTTGTTTACCAAAATATTTGCGAACATAATAAGTATATAAATGTATTATATTGCAAGATAGTAAAAATTGCCCTTTACAAATACTTTGAGATGGATGATGACATTTGCTATTGCAAAGATGTAAACGGTCTAATGGTGCACCTCGGTCATGAGCACGTAGTCAGCGAATGGCGACTTTTCATCGACTCTTCCAAGACTAGTCTAAAAGCCGTGTTATTGCATAACGGAAATTTATTTTCATCAATTCCAGTCGCCTACTCTGTTCATATGAAAGAAACTTATGACAATATGGCTATACTTTTGGCAAAAATAAATTACAATGACTACCAATGGCGGATTTGTGGAGACCGAAAGGTCATTGCAATTCTCACGGGCATGCAGACTGGGTATACTAAATTTTGTTGCTTCCTATGTGAATGGGACAGCCGCAACAGACAGGAACATTATGCAAGAAAGGTGTAGCCTATCAGGGATTGTATGCAGCTCGGGCATAAAAATATAATACACGAGCCATTAGTTAACAAAGACAGCATCATTTTACCACCGTTACATATAAAGTTGGGGCTCATGAAGAATTTCGTAAAAGCGTTAGATAAAACGAGCAAAGCTTTCACTTATCTTCGAGAAAAGTTTCCGCAAGTTAGCGATGCAAAGATAAAGTAAGGTATCTTTGTAGGACCTCAGATTAGGAAAGTTATTGCAGATAAACAATTCGAGAACTTGTTACATGGTAGTGAACTTCGCGCATGGATGGCATTCAAATCGATCATCGATAACTTTCTGGGAAATCACAAATCTGTCGACTATGTGCATATTGTTAAGCAGTGCATAGATGCATACAGAATTATGGGCTGTAACATGTCCCTCAAAATCCAATTGCTCGATTCGCATCTTGACTTTTTCCCTGACAACCTCGGCGAAGTCAGCGATAAACATGGAGAACGATTCCATCAAGATATCGCCGTAATGGAGTCACGTTATCAAGGACGGTGGAGTGTGACCATGCTTGCCGATTATTGTTGGATGCTTCATCGCGATGTACCACATGCCATTCACCGACGAAAGTCGACTGCAAAGAAATTCAAGCCTACATAACTGTTATCCTTCTTGTACGAATGATGTTGTAATACTGTATGCGTTGTTAAAAAACTTCAATTGCGTATTTCTAGAGATCCCGACCCGATAGAGAAAAACGGTTTGCAGATTTAAAAACAGCGCATTAAAATTGACCATAAATCATAGAAATATTAGAGAAAGAAAAAAAAAATTTTTTTTTGTTAGCCAGTGTTATCTTATTGAGACTGATTGCCTACTTTTGGACCTAGCTCGTAGGTGGTTACACATATACATCTAGCACGCTGAAGCAAGACAAAATTGTTCATCTATACCAAACCACAATTGTTTCTTTTTATATTTTGACATGCTCTTTAATATAATCGACGGACATTGGGTCCACGTTGAAAGATGGGCCTTGCCAAAAAAAATAGGCAAAACTCCTATTTTAAAGAAAGTCAAAATCTTACAGATGCTAAGATATCAGGTTCCCCTTCAAATATATCAATCGTGTAGTTCCCTACGTCTGATTTTACTGTTTGGTGTAAGGTACATCTTCATTACACACAGACAACTCCATCAGTGCTACAGTATCCTCCCTAAGATCACACAAGGAGATGTCAGCACAGTGCATGGACCACGTAGCACCGTCGAGGATCCCTATGTGTATACAGGAATCACAGATTCTATAAATATTTTTTTGGTGGGTAGGATTCCTAACTTTTAAATGTTGCCGTATGGCCTACTCTATACGATTTTCTGGGAGTCTCTGTGGAGACACATAAAGAATAGGCCTACCGCTCTTCAAGTATGTCGTAATTGGCGATTAAAATGGGGTTGTGCATGGTGCTGGCAACCTCATCATGTAAAATACATTGCTTCAGAAACCATGACTACAAGAGCACATGAAAGCTTTGTTGCCAGGTTCCTGTAAGGGCACCAGCTAAATGGGGTGCTCCATGGTGCATAGGGAGGCAGAAATGATAATGTATGTCTTCTTGGATGGATTCACTTTCGGCTTCTGGATGGATTTACTTTCGGTTTCTGGATGGATTCACTTTCGGCTTCTGGATGGATTCACTTTCAGCTTCTGGATGGATTCACGTTCGGCTTCTGGGTGGATTCGGTTTCTGGATGGATTCACTTTCGGTTTCTGGATGGATTCACTTTCGGCTTCTGGATGGATTCACGTTCGGCTTCTGGGTGGATTCGGTTTCTGGATGGATTCACTTTCGGCCTCTGGATGGATTCACTTTCGGCCTCTGGATGGATTCACTTTCGGCTTCTGGACTCGTCGGATGGTCAACCTCGTGTGGTCATCTACAAGGTTAAGAACAGACAATGAAGCTCACCAAACATCCGGAATAGTGACGTCACTATGCAAGCAAAACAAAAGGAACAGTTCTCTTTTTTATTTATAGGACGCACCGTCATTTTACTAATACAGTGACGTCACCCTTCTAGAATGTTTGTAAGTTTGGTGCCGGTGTTTCTCGGCCTTTTTACCTTGGCGAACCCCTTAAATGACTTTCCACGACATCAATGTTTTCCTAACCACCGTGTGTTGTTATCTCAGTGTTCATGTACTTAAAACGCAATTTTTCTAAATATTGTGTCATGTTATTTCAGTATTAAGCGTACATTAGTTCAAACGCTGTTTTCCTTACCACCAGGTCATGTTATCCCAATATTCCAGTACTGTTTTCCTAACCATTTTGTCATTTTATCTCAACATTCTAGTGCATCAAACATTGTTTTCCTAACCCACGTCTTGTTATCACATCATTTTAGTACATCAACATTATTTTCCCAACCCCCTTGTCCTGTTATCCCGGCATTCCAGTACTATAAGTATTCATTGTTTTCATAACCACTTCATCCCAATATTCCAGCATTCATGTTTATCACATACTCACTGTTTTCCTATTCGTCTTTCTCTATTTCTTTTGCTCTCAACTTTTTTTCTGTTGTCTTCAGTTTTTCCTGATCCCTCCGTTCTAAGCATGTAGCTAGTGCCCCTAGATCTATAGAGAGTTACGCCAACTATGTCAGAATCGAAAACGAGGCTGAACGACGTAGACGCCATTTTCGGCTGGACAATACCAGGGCTAGTAGCGAGAATAAGCATCGAGTAAGACTTTTTTTTTTTTTTAATTAATGAAAATAAATATCCCGTTCAACCTCTGATGGGTTATAATTAGGATATACTCGTATATTGTTTTCAATTCAAAATAATATGAACAACTGCCGATAAGAGAAAGTGGCATCACATATGTCAAATCATTGTAAATAGGGACAATCACAGTTATGCTTTTACGTTAAATAAATAAACAAACAAATAAAGAAGAAACTCTGAACAAGAATAATATTAAAATGGAGGGGTGTAAAGGCCTGGTGGTTAAAAGTCATATGTATTGTAAGAACAGCATTAGACCTTCACATTCCCAGCCACTATATATTAACATTTGTTCGTATTAAATATTGTTTGACTATATTATGCAGTTGCTTAGGACTGTCTATTCTTAACACCTCTTCTATATTTATAAGATTATATTTATATATTTAGATTTATAAATATATTATAAATATTATATATATATATATATATATATATATATATATATATATATATATATATATATATATATATATATATATATATATATATATATATATATATATATATATATATATATATATATATATATATATATTTTTTTATATTTATGTATTTTTAATATATAAAATACAAAATTATAAAAAATTATATAGTATAATGAAATTTTATATTTCTCTCTATTTTGGCTTCCTTATCTTCTATGTTTTGTTTAATCTTTTCAGTAAGTGAGTAGTCTATGATCTCATATTATATATATATATATATATATATATATATATATATATATATATATATATATATATATATATATATATATATATATATAATAAAATTGTATTTAATTTTTATTATTTTTATTATATTATTTTATAAGGTAGTATGTTTTGCTAAGTGTTGCAATTCGTACGAAATATTTGTTGCTAAATAGTGAAATTCTAATGGAATTTAAAATTCAACGGAGTATGTGTTAAAAATTCACGCTACTGATTCTATTCAACAAACCGGTAAGTAAACTAGTTTTCTTCTTTTTGTTTTGTTAGTTGAAATACAAAGAATAATACAAATATGTGCTACTGTATTTGCATCTAATTTTATTTCAAATTATTAGTTAACCTAAACGAAAATGCATATTAGGTCTGAAACTCGCGATTGGGTCCATTTTCCTACTATTCGGGTACTGCCAAAAATGGCGGCCAAATTTTAGTTGGCGTAACTCTTATATGATAAAGGGGCACTACATGTAGCCATTGAATCCAGGTAGCTACCGGAAGTCGGTGATGAGACAAAAAAAGAACAAGTCTATTACTCCGTCAGGCATGTCGTAAGGGGCGAATAGTATAAGGTTGCACGTGGGGCTGGCAAAGTCACCATGTAAAACCTACAGAAACTATAAACTGCAAAAGAACATAAATGTTTTCAGTAAAGGAACCGGCTCATGCGGTTGAAGGTTAATTATATAATTAGAACAAAGTGCAGACAAATTTTAGTTCAAGGTCGTGAAGTCACAGCCATCTGTCAACTTTCCCAGGGATGTCCGACTTAAACTGATCGTGCCTGAAATTAATGCGTACGCATAATAAAGTGTTGACGTCTGCAAAAAACGGTTATTTTTAAATCTTCACACGCACACGCGCGCGTACACATACGCGAGCACACAAATGCATGCTTGAAAGTTCTAAAACAGTGTTATTTAAAAAAAAAAAAAAAAAAAAAGCTACCTGCTTAAATAGCTCTACGGTAGAACATCAAAAACTAATGACGCTTCACGTTGTAGAACATCAAAAACTTATGACGCGTCACGTTTAAGTTTAAAAATAACCCACTCGCAAAAGTCAGCAAATTATTATAATACGTTTCACTATACTTTAGCACGTTTCACTAGCTTTGCCCAACTTCAAATGCAATTATCTGATTAACCGTCCAACGTATTAATGTCATTTTTTGCATACGATGTTATATTGGGTTAGACCCAACAAATATATACTTTATATTTGTGCATCTTGTCCAGTTCACATAAACGGATGAAATCCTTTGATCTTTGTCGGCATACTAATTATTGTGTATCAAGAAAAGAAATTTTACCACTTCATGCACAGATTCTGTGAATTGATTAGGCATAGGCGTGTCTACTATTACAATAATGTGGCCATCACGTTTGCATATGAATACCTGTTGAAGATGATTTCTTAAATGATTTGCATGGGAGATACTCGTGACATTGTTTGTCATTGACATTTAATGCGCTACCAAACTGGACCTTCCTTGATCTAATGATTTCAATAGGTATCACCTCTTTGCGGAACATAAATATCATAATGGAACGTTGCTCCTCTAATGTGCTTGTAAATAACGGTAAGGTCATCTTTAAAGAAATTAAACTTCATCCGAATCATAATCAGATGTCTCTGAGAAATTGATAATCAATCTCGGCTGAATGAAGGACAAACCATCATTCTTCCAATATTCCTCTTCCTCTTGTAACACATGGTTCTCACATTTCTTCCAATAATCCCTGGCTATATTGGAAATGGCGGCTTTTATAAGTATTTCAACATCTTTTAATTTTAACGTTCTATTTTCTGTTGCTACCTGTTCCTTAATTTTAGCCCAGACTAATTCTATTGGGTTTAAGTGAGAATGGTAAGGAGCTCTTAAACATCTGTGGCCGTGTACATAGTTGTTCCTTTGGAAACAGACTATATTCTTACGAGACAGAGGAAGCACAGACCACCCCATAATTTTATATTTTATGAGAAACAGAAAATAATAAATAGTGTCACATATTTAGGACAAATAGTCGCTTCCACACGCCATTTCTAATAATTGGGTGATTTCCCCTGACCAATCGGATAGCTCAGATTTACCCCGGGGAAAGTGGAACAGGACGCCATTTTGGCAGTAGGATGAAAGAGCGCAACTCAAGAGGTCGTATTCTGATACAGCTCTACATATTTCTTAGTTTGAGGGAATCAAACTTCTACATTTATTATAAAATGTGCATTCCAGGACATTGAGTGTTATATATTTTCTCACTGGCGTAAGTAGTGACGATAGTTAAACATGTATTCTGAATAGAGCTCCCAACCCTAGTCGCAGCAGAACTAGGCTCGAGGATTTGAGTCAATTTGAAAAAACAATGTCTTACACCTCAAATCAGGTAGAGTAGACTATTCTTGTGTTGGAAAGCATTTAACTCCAGGAATGCTTATGACAATAAAGAAATCAAGGACAAATCTGAGGAGATGGGTAAATGTAGTCGAACCTAAAATAAGACTGTAACTTAAAGGAAGGAACACGGAGGAATGAGAAGGTTCGCCATATTTGACAATTGAGTAGGCCTACGAGACAAAGATGCAAAAAGGGATTTTTGCATCGATGAAAGCATCTGATGAGATGATAAGACTTTATTATGCTTATTATTGTAAAAATGTTCTGAACTCCAGACTTTGTTGAAATTTTAAGTTTCATGCTGAATGATATTAAAAGTTTTGCATGAAATCTACGCTGTTGAGAAGGTGAATTACTACAGTTTTGAAATCTAGATAAGAAATCTGTCCATTTAAATTGAATTCGCTACATCAACACCTAAGAGAAGAAAATCGAACCTGGTAACACAAATTTAAGAGAGAAATCTAAATCTCTGGTGATTAGGCCAGTTAAACATCTGCTCTCTGTAAAGTAAACTGAAAATACTGCATATACCGGCACTGCCACATGAAGGTAATATGATGCCGTTCCAGTCCTAAGGAACACATGCCCCGGTTACATGTTGGTTATATGGTGCCCGTGACCACTTCTCTTTGATAAAGCGAATAACTAGCGATCATAGACCATGGACGATTTACTACAAAATTTTCAACAGCTGGGTGTGGAACAACAACAACAACAACCACAGAACCAACCCGTAAATACACAACCACTGCAGCCCCAGGACAGACAAAATATGGAAGGACCAACAATAATAGCGCTACGGCAAATTACTGAAACCCTACAGAAAAATGACAACTACGCGAAATTCACACAGGTTAGATCCATTGTTCAGCCGTTCGATGGAAACAAGAAAAAATTCAGAAGATGGTTGTCCGACATGGAAAAATTTGCGGCACTAGCAGAGGCAACAACGGATGAAGAGAAAAAGAAAATCGCTCTGTTAGGTTCTGATTCGTACGTGACTGATTTTTTAAGAAGGAGGTCCCAGCAGTACCCCACAGAAACCTACGAGTCCCTAAAAAAAGAGCTCACCCAGAGATATGGGGAAATCATAGACAAAATGCATGCTTGGTCAGTCCTTAGAAGCATGAAACAGGAAAGAGATGAATCGGTACAACTTTTTGGAGATCGATTCCTCAATATGGCAGAAGAGGCATTTTGCGGAGAAATCCCTACCACACCTGATGTAGAAATACAGTTAGTGGGGATATTTGCCGATGGCCTTAGAGCGGAAAATATCAGAAGGCATCTTATTAGAAAAGACACCAAGACTATTGCTGAAACAATCCAAGCAGCAATACAGGAGGAAAATCTTCACCGAAGGTTCCAACAAAGAGCAGGTAGGGAACCCCGACCAGAATATAGGGACTATGATGAGCATGAGCCTATGGAAGTTGACCATACCAGGAGGCAATGGACTCGCCCACGACAACGAGATGATAGGCCCCGCAATTATAGACCCCCCACACAGAGGCAAAACGACGTCAATAATGTCAGTACAAACGGATGCTTTACATGCGGTAGGATCGGACATGGTTACAAGTCCTGTAGAGCAAATTACAATCATGCACCATTCAGAAGAGGAGGTTACCAACCACAACAACCCTCACCACCCCCACGTATATACCAGAGGCGCACCTCAACCCCTCATGCGTCAGGGAAACGGCCGCGCCACTCACTAAACAGGACCGTTAGTGAGGGCAACAATCACAGAAATTGGTCCAGAACAAAAGAAACAACACAGAACAGAAATTGTCAAGTGGGCCCATTGTAAAGGGCAATTTTTACTATCTTGCAATATAATACATTTATATTCTTATTATGTTCGCAAATATTTTGGAAGCAAAGTATTTCCTTTTTAAGTGCTTAAGGAGAAGTCATTTTTGGGTTGCTTCCCTTGAAAATAGTTCTGTCATCTTCGATCGGACTCCGCAGACGACTCTAGGCCTACTGCGATTTATTCTGTGGCTGGGTAGGAATAGATTGTTCTTGCTTCAGTATATCTATGGCCTGAATTTATACGTAGTGTTTGTATGAGTAGGACGAGTCTGTCTTATATATGGATATCTTTGCATTTCTAAGTCGAACTAATTTGGTTGTCGCTAGAAAAGGTCAAAGGCTATGCAGCGGAAGTATCGCTAGAAAAGTGTGTGATTCATGGCTGCCATCCTGTGAGGATGCTGAGTTTTGTTGTAGCAGGCTTTTTTGCCGAAATAGTGATCTATATATGGATGGGGAAAAGTGATAGTCATATAGACATGTTGTATGTACTTTACCCCAGTGTTTATTCTCTTTTGCCAAGGAATGGCAAAGTTATATTTCGCATAAAAAGGTAAAACCACAATTTATTATGAACTTGGGCTTCGCCATCGTTGTTGATAAGCAGATGCACAGTGGTACTTTTAAAAAGAATATCCATTCAAAGGAAGAAGACATTCCTATGTATCAGCACTGGATTGTATGATATTATTCAATTACCTCTATGAGAGAACCTATGAAGAAATGAGGACATTTAATGAATGACCAATTTTGGTCTATATTCTATAGTGAGTGAAGCTCACGAGAGAGAGAACAGCCATGTTGAAATTCATATACTTTGTATTTATCGAGTGAGAAAAAGGGATGCCTGTACTATCGCTCGATGAACCAAGAGATCACTGCTACATGTGAGAACCCATGTCTGGGATTCCTATATTATGAAATATATATATATTGAACTTTACGTGAAGGAATATTCGCTAGACGAGGTTAGGTTTAGGAGCCTTCCTATATCTTGGTTATGGTCTGACGTGCCCAGTCAGTAAAGCCAGATGATTTACATGATGGAACGCTGAATGCTTATTTACGAATGCTCCATTATGATATTTGCCAAGCATGAATGCTAACTTAAGATGATATTCCTGTGATCAACATTATGCTGTCTATGTCGACATTTGTTCCTGTAACCATACACGTACTGTCCAAGTGTGCGTCCCATTAAATGTTATAAAAAGACCACCGTAGTTCCAGTACTTCTTGAATTCGAACAGTGTGAGTATGAGTGATGTACTACCAACCTGTCAACTCTATCGAATCATTCTACCATTCGCGTACTGACATTCAGATACACACTCATTGTTTACACTCACATTCTTGTCGGAGCCTCATCACGTTCCAGGACAAGATGACCTGTATGACCAAAACTGTGCTGGGTTTGATGAGTTGACAATCGTTACACTTTGCTACACCAGTCCCAACATCTACATTTATCCACTGGTGGACATTCACATCATTTAGCAAATAAAGCATGATTCAACAACTAGTAGCCAGTATGAGTTAACAACTAAACAGAGTTTATCAACTGGTGTGCCAGCTTCCTGGGTCAACCTGCACAGTGACTATATTGAGAAGTAAACTACTGAGACCAGACGTTCCTTGGGGTCTGTTACGACACACAAATACATCAACAGTACAACTCTACAGTGATGTCAGCGTGACCTGTCCTGTCGAGAGTATGCAGTAACTAGGTCAGGGTTTGTTGACATTTGGTTCATTGGACATTTGCCATACAACTGACAGTGTTACACAGCAAGCTTGGTTGAAACATAGAACATTACACATCAGGACTGGAGAATATTTGACAGTGTTTGCGAAAGAAAATGTTATTGAACTGAGAAGTCCTACATTGATTGTTATCATTCAAATCAACGATGGAGCTTCTATTTCTGTGTTGAATTTAAAATAATTAGACCAGAAGTATTTGTTTAATAAAGTACCACAGTACTGTACTATTAGGCAGTGTAACTGAGCCTTCATTCCAACACATTCTTTCTGCAACACTCTATTTACATCATATTGCCATACTATTTATGCATTTATGTATTTATGTTTAACTATTTATATGTGATATTTGTTTGTATCCAGCGGGTTGTTGTTTCGGTTGGGCGGTGTCACACAGCAGAGTATTCCACGTAATAGAGGGTCTGATGTGTGCGTTTCTATAGGTGCAATTTTCTTGATTGAAAATTTGCTGCGACAGCTGTTGCTATTAGTGTTAGCTGTGAAGACTGTACTCATTGTTGTTTTTGTAATATTCCTCTGTTCTTTAGTTTGTTTTGATTTGTTTGTAATTTGTTGGTCTACCCTATTCTATCTTTCAGTTCTATTCTCAATTTATATTTATATACTGTGGCGTTATTTGTATTTGTTATCCTCTTGCGGTTTATCTTTTATTGTTTTTCCCATTTGATTTATTTCATTTCCGCAAATGTTTTCATGTTTTTCTGTATAACTGTTTTGTTTGTGACTGATCGACATACACTATTTAAAATATAGTTGATCATATAAATTGATGTACAAGAATCAACTGATAGTTAATTGCTATTACTAAAGGTACACAGTTGATGATATAAAACACTATTTCTGGTGCACTGCACTTATATTATAGAGTGAACCAGCAACTTATAGCTGTTATTATATAAGGATTTATACAAGACCTTTGTAAGGCTTGTTTCCCACAGTGATTGGGATAGTTAAGTACTATTTTTTCACAGTATTTTATCACACAAGGCAGGGCTCTTGATAAGACTGGTCAGCAGTTAGAAGAATGGGCAGTTGCTCAATATGACAAAGCATTGGCTGCTGAAAAAGAAAAAGCATTGCTGCTGAAGAAAGAAAAGCATTGATTGAAGAAAAGAAATTAGAAGCTGAGGAAAGAAAATTACAAAGAGAGGATGAACAAAAGAGATTGCAGATACAGACTGATGAAAAAAGATTCCTGATGGAAATGGAAAAAGAGAAAAGAAAAGATGAGGCTACTGCACAAGAGAAAAAAGCAATAAGAGAACATGAACACCAAAAAGAACTTTTAGCATTTGAGTTAGAAAAGTTAAAGTTAACAAACATAAGTAATGTTAATCAAGCATCTAGTGGTAATGGTAAACCCTTTACTTACAAGGTCAAGGTACCAGCGTTCAACCCTTCCAGTGATGACATAACATTCTGGCTAAACAGATTTGAACGCTCGTGTCGAGCACATAATGTGGACAAATCACAATATGCTAACCAGTTATCAGAAAATCTGAAAGGTGATTCTCTGACTAGTTTAAGTTTGGTTGAAGAGGCTGACAAAGATAACTATGATGTTATTAGGGCAGCCTTATTAAAGAAGTATCAGTTGTCTGAAGAGGGTTATCGGAAGTTGTTTAAGACAATGGTGCCTGAGGCAGGTGTAGAATTCTCAGAATTCATTGCAAGGACACGACTTACATTTGATCGTTGGATTGAGCTATCCAAAACAGAAAAGACTTATGAAGCACTTATGGACTTGATACTCAGAGACAAGATTATGTCAAGTATAAATAAACCTTTCCTCGAATTCTTACATGAGCGTAAACCTAAGTCTCTAAAAGAAATGGAACAGTATTGTACCCAATACGTCACTGCACATCCGGACGTAGCTATTAGCAACAGTAAGGTTAAAGAAGGTATGCCAGTTGCTTCTGCAACACCATACAACCCTAATCACTCTCACAAATTCCAAGGACCTCAAAATAGGTTTAATAAAAAAGGTAACTATTACAGTTATCAGAACCAAGGTAACCAATCATTTCAGGGTTCTTCTTCGAATACCTGGAGAAGAGCTGACAGCCCTCGATTCAGGGGTGGTCATAATTACAGGAACTTTCGCAAAGGAAGTCATTCTAGAAACTATCCAAGTTTTCCTTCATGGAGACAACAGGATCATAATTACCGAGATACTCATTATAATGAATATGATGATAGTAACCAAAGGAGCTATGATTCAAACCCGAGTAAGGGTTATAATGATGGAAACAATGATAAGTACAGAGGCAATAATAACAGAGGTAGAGCACAATTCAAAAAACATAAAGCTCATTACCAGGCGAACTCTGCACAGCAAGAGTCCCACGAAGCCTATAAACAAAATAAAGATAATGATGACTCTAATAATATGGCATGTGCCGCTTTTGATTTTGGGAGAGCATCTCAGTGCCCCCAATGCAAAACATTATTTGAGCCAACCACAGTGTCTACTTTAAGCTGTGGCCATCCTCTTCCCGCTCTTCCTGCGTCAATCGCGCATGATGGGAGAGGTTCCCTTGTCTTACACAAAGGTTTAGTAAATGACAATCCAGTCTCAGTACTTTTTGATTCTGGATGCACAACTATTGGGGTTAGGCAGTCACTCATAGATCCTTCTCATTCTACAGGCAAAGTAGTCAAATGCGTAACATTTGGCGGCACCATAGAGAAATACTCTACCGCTATCATTAGGATTGCTACTCCTTTCTTCACAGGAGATGTACACGCATGTCTTTTGCCGGATCCGATCGCTGATCTTATCATCGGTCGCATTCACGGAGTCAAAGAATGCACTCCGGAGCAAATTTCCGTTTGGGAAAATCAAAATATGCAATCTGCTAATGCAGTAGTCACTAGAGCTCAAGCTCTCAATATGCCTGAAACTTCATCTGTTGAAGATAATGAAGTGCATAACCAAGATGATCCCTTGGTAATTTCTCGTGACTCGTTTATAAAACAACAAGAAGAAGATCCGACTCTTAAGAAATTCTTCACTCTTGTAACAAAAGGTGATCCGAATAAAGATTCAAATTGTAAATCTTGGATTACAATGAAGAATGGCGTACTTGTACGTATGGTGCAAGACTCCACTAAGTCAAGTCATTCTCAGATTCTTGTACCCAAGAATTTGAGAGTTAAGATCTTACAACATGCACACGACTCTCAGTGTGCTGGTCACATGGGTTTTTCCCGTACTAAGTCAAGAGTTCTTGCGGCTTTCTTTTGGCCTTTTGTGAACAAGGACATACGGATCTATTGTCGATCCTGTAAAGTATGTCAAGAAGTCAAATCCAAAGGTCCTCGTCATGCTGCGCCTATTCAGGCTGCAGATATTCCTATTCGTCCATTCCAGAAAATGGCGATAGACATCATTGGTCCATTCAAGATCAAATCTGCTAGAGGACATCAGTTTATCTTAACGTGTGTAGACATGTGCACACGTTGGCCAGAGGCTATCCCTCTAAAGAGCATTACTACCGCTGACATTGCAGATGCTCTTTGGCTTATATTTTCTCGGCTGGGATTCCCCGGAGAAATATTATCAGATCATGGCACCCAACTGATATCGGATACCATGTCTCAAGTAATGTCTACTCTACAGATAGAGAGATCTTTGAGTAGCATCTATCATCCTATGTCCAATGGGATGGTCGAGCGACTAAATAGAACACTTAAGAACTTATTAGGGAAGATAACTGAGGATCATCCTCAAGATTGGGATAGGGTTTTACCCGCGGCCCTCTTCGCGTACAGAGAGGTCCCCAATGAACATACAGGGTTTTCGCCCTTTGAACTTGTCTTTGGCGCGCGACCGCGCGGCCCAATGTCTTTGCTGCATGATCTTATAACAGCTGACAATATTGACGATGACACAAAATCTTCTTACGAGTATGTCATCGCGCTGAGACAAAAGATTATCGAAGCATGCAAATTGGCAACGTCCTCTTCTGAATTTGCTAAGCAGAAGGCAAGACAATTTGCTAATAAGAAGAGAACTTTACGACAACTTTGTCCTGGTGACAAAGCATTTGTTTTGCTACCTTGTCGTGAAAATAGACTCCTTATTAGTTGGAAAGGTCCGTACGATATAATATCGAAAATTTCAGATGTTGACTACATCGTCGATATTAACGGGAAGCATAAAACCTTCCACATCAATATGCTTACGGAGTTCCATGAACGTCCTGACTATTTACAGCCTATTTTCCAGGCAACGGACGATTCTCATGTCAAACATGGTCATTACTCATCACTGTCTGTAATACAGGATGAGGAAACAAGTTTTTCGGATGTTAATCTCCCGCTTCCAATGATCCCACTTCATTCTAGTGAATCATGGAAAGACGTTACTGTTTCTCCTGATTTGTCTCTAGGAGAACGGCGACAAGTTTCGTCTATGTTACAAACATTTCAGGATGTCCTCACTGACATCCCTGGACAAACTCATGTCATTGAGCATGACATTGTTCTAACTGAACATACTCCAATTAGGGTTAGGACTTATCCTATCCCTATACATTTCCAAACACAGGTTGAAAAGGAGTTGGATGAAATGATAGATTTACAAATAATCGAACCATCCACTTCTGCATATTCTTCGCCGATGGTTATTGTTCGAAAAAAAGACAATAACATACGTCTTTGCGTTGACTATCGCAAATTGAATCAAGTTACGAAGTTCGATGCTGAACCTATGCCTTTACTAGAAGAGTTACTTACTCGTCTTTCTAAATCGCATTTTTTCACTAAACTTGATTTGTCTAAAGGATATTGGCAAGTTCCATTATCCGAACGCGCCAAACCTCTTACCGCTTTCTCTACTCCCAGAGGCCTTTTCCAATGGAATTTTATGCCTTTCGGCCTTATGAACGCACCAGCTACATTTGTACGCATGATGCGTCGAATCCTATCGTATCGGTCAGATGTCATTGCTTATCTAGACGACATCTGTCTTTTCAGCGATACTTGGGAAGATCACTATTCAGGATTAGTTGAATTATTATCAACTCTGCGTGAGTATAACCTGACAGCAAAACCATCTAAAGCTTGTATTGGCTTTAGCGAAATTGCTTTCTTAGGCCATCGAGTAGGTCACGGTTTCTTGAAGACAGAAGACCATAATATCACTAAGATACTTAACATCTCTATCCCTAGGACTAAAAAGCAAGTGCGAAGTCTTTTAGGTCTCATACAATTTTATGGACGTTTCATTCCGAATCTGTCCTCTATCATGGCACCTCTCTCTACACTATTAAAGAAAGGGTCGCCTAACATGGTTCACTGGTCTCATGAATGCCAATCTTCACTAGAGAAGATCAAAACTATGTTTTCATCACCACCTATTTTAGTGTTACCTACAACAGATAAGACATTTGTTCTTCGTAGTGACGCTTCATCCACTGGGATTGGAGCGGCACTAATGCAAGAGTACTCTGGAACTCTGCATCCTGTAATGTACATATCCAGAAAACTTAATGCTGCAGAAAGGAATTACTCGGTTTTAGACCGTGAATTATTGGCAATGGTTTGGTCAATTCTCAAACTCCAAAGATTCCTTCTGGGCGCGCATTTCGTAGTGGAAACTGACCAAAAAGCTCTTACGGCTATCCAAAGTAAGAACTTGAAGAGCTCGAGATCAACTCGATACGCAATCGCTCTTCAACCTTTTCATTTTTCGGTACGAGCTATCCGTGGTTCAGAAAATGTGATGGCGGACATTCTGTCCAGATGCCCACATGATGCCACTTAACTGTTAAATATTGGATCTTTTTAATATGTATAACTTTACAACAGTTATTTTTTTGTTTCTTTACTAAGATACACATTTGTAATTTAATAATAGAATGATGGTATCGCTACTTAGCGGTTTATTGATGTTAATTCACCGCTGTTCTTTGATGATTGTTTCTTCATAAATCATAAATTTAAGATTGTAGTGTGAATTTTTGGTATGCATTGTATAATTACCAGAATTGTATTATACGTACATCACACCTTCCTGGAAACATTTATTCGTAGGGAAACAATTTCTCTCAGATTTTGAGATATATATTCTCACCAGTCATATTAGGAATTATAGTTATTCCTGATATTTTCATCTGCGCAGTATTCTTGCGTTGTGAGCCTATTCTACGGTGCTCCTAGATGTATTTTAAAAAAAAAAAAATTTTATTTTTTTTTTTCCCGGGAGGTGTGGTAAGACTGTAAAGGGCAATTTTTACTATCTTGCAATATAATACATTTATATTCTTATTATGTTCGCAAATATTTTGTAAGCAAAGTATTTCCTTTTTAAGTGCTTAAGGAGAAGTCATTTTTGGGTTGCTTCCCTTGAAAATAGTTCTGTCATCTTCGATCGGACTCCGCAGACGACTCTAGGCCTACTGCGATTTATTCTGTGGCTGGGTAGGAATAGATTGTTCTTGCTTCAGTATATCTATGGCCTGAATTTATACGTAGTGTTTGTATGAGTAGGACGAGTCTGTCTTATATATGGATATCTTTGCATTTCTAAGTCGAACTAATTTGGTTGTCGCTAGAAAAGGTCAAAGGCTATGCAGCGGAAGTATCGCTAGAAAGGGGTGTGATTCATGGCTGCCATCCTGTGAGGATGCTGAGTTTTGTTGTAGCAGGCTTTTTTGCCGAAATAGTGATCTATATATGGATGGGGAAAAGTGATAGTCATATAGACATGTTGTATGTACTTTACCCCAGTGTTTATTCTCTTTTGCCAAGGAATGGCAAAGTTATATTTCGCATAAAAAGGTAAAACCACAATTTATTATGAACTTGGGCTTCGCCATCGTTGTTGATAAGCAGATGCACAGTGGTACTTTTAAAAAGAATATCCATTCAAAGGAAGAAGACATTCCTATGTATCAGCACTGGATTGTATGATATTATTCAATTACCTCTATGAGAGAACCTATGAAGAAATGAGGACATTTAATGAATGACCAATTTTGGTCTATATTCTATAGTGAGTGAAGCTCACGAGAGAGAGAACAGCCATGTTGAAATTCATATACTTTGTATTTATCGAGTGAGAAAAGGGATGCCTGTACTATCGCTCGATGAACCAAGAGATCACTGCTACATGTGAGAACCCATGTCTGGGATTCCTATATTATGAAATATATATATATTGAACTTTACGTGAAGGAATATTCGCTAGACGAGGTTAGGTCTAGGAGCCTTCCTATATATTGGTTATGGTCTGACGTGCCCAGTCAGTAAAGCCAGATGATTTACATGATGGAACGCTGAATGCTTATTTACGAATGCTCCATTATGATATTTGCCAAGCATGAATGCTAACTTAAGATGATATTCCTGTGATCAACATTATGCTGTCTATGTCGACATTTGTTCCTGTAACCATACACGTACTGTCCAAGTGTGCGTCCCATTAAATGTTATAAAAAGACCACCGTAGTTCCAGTACTTCTTGAATTCGAACAGTGTGAGTATGAGTGATGTACTACCAACCTGTCAACTCTATCGAATCATTCTACCATTCGCGTACTGACATTCAGATACACACTCATTGTTTACACTCACATTCTTGTCGGAGCCTCATCACGTTCCAGGACAAGATGACCTGTATGACCAAAACTGTGCTGGGTTTGATGAGTTGACAATCGTTACACTTTACTACACCAGTCCCAACATCTACATTTATCCACTGGTGGACATTCACATCATTTAGCAAATAAAGCATGATTCAACAACTAGTAGCCAGTATGAGTTAACAACTAAACAGAGTTTATCACCCATCCAGTAAAATACAATATGAAGAAATGTTGCATGATGGAACTAAAATACATCCGGACCCCAGTTCCTGCATCATGTCTATACAGGGCCAACAATATAGGGCACTGGTAGATACAGGAGCATCCATCAACCTTATTAGGTTCCAGCTGTTCAAGAGGATCCAACACCTAGTACGATTTCAACCATCCAAAACACACCTAGCTTCAGTCACGGGACAAAGACTAAATTCAGTTGGGACAGCATGGCTAAAATTTTCCTTAGGCGAAACAAATTTTGAACACCCATTTATTATTACAAAGGACATGTCTAGAAATTTTATCCTAGGGAGGGATTTCTTTAACAAACACAAAGTTCGAATACACTATGACCTCCACAAAATCAAAGTCAACAATACGTACATAGATCTCCAGGACGATATCCACATAGCGTCTTTGGTAAGGCTGACAGCTCCCATAACGGTGGCTCCAAACTCCCTGGTCATAGCAAAAGGCAGAGTAAAAAATTCTGAGTACATAACACCAGGGCAATCAATTCAAGTACAGCCCCTAGCAGAAGAAAGCATTATTGATGACCCATTGTTGCAAATTACAGAGGGAATCGCTGAAGTCTCGAAGTCCAGAGATTTCCCCATCATGATATTGAATATGTCAGGAAAAACTACCACTATAAAAAGAGGCACAGTTGTAGCGCAAGTGGATACGTCAAATATAAGACAAACCAAAACCAATAGAGACCATCCACAAATTGTCTCAACCACTCCCACTGGACATAATGCACGAAATCGCAGTACAAATAACCATAGTACATGGAAAGTAAACAGTTATAAGGCTTATGCAGAAAAAGGCAGCAACATCAGTCACAGTTATGTTACACCACAGCATACCCTACCCAGATGGCAGAAACGAACCAGTCCATACATAAGAAGAGAAAGGCCACAGTATGAAAATGACTATAATTACTCATTCTTGCGCCCCAGCACACCAAGAGAAAAGATGAAGTGCTGTATATCACAGAGTAACAGAGAAACAGAAATTGTCTTGCCAGGAGGATATCCAAAGCGACAAGACAGTGATACATGCCCCATGGAGTATCAATATAACTCAAAAACAGGTGGATATGATAAAGTCCCAAAACCAATTGAAATTTCCGAAGAAAAGGAAGAATTCTTATATGACTATACCACAGGAGGATACTATAGCAGCAAAGTTGGAAACAGAAAGAATGAAAAATTTTCGCCCAGGGAAAGAAGACAGCCCTATAGCACAAACAGAAGAAATACAGTAACGTACGCAGATAAGCGCAGTTACGGCAGAAATAATCAGAAAAAATGGCACAACAACGACTACCCCAGAAATATAATAAGAAATGAATATACAGTAAATGCAGTGACAAATGGAAATGCACACAGTACATGGCAGAGGAGACAGTACCAAGCACAGCCCAATGAACGGCAAAGAACTACGCAAAAGAAAGCCACATACCAGGAGCAGAGATTTTTCACAAGATGCAAGAAAAATGTCCCAAAATTATGGGAATGAAACGGAGGCATCAAGACAGACCAGAGATATCATAGCAGATCATAAATACAGAGAGAGAATAGCTCAGTTACTTGCAACCCTGAATGCCACAGAAGATAATAAGCAACGTTTGAAAACGTTTGTAGAAAAGCACCAAGATGTATTCGCACTCAATGACATGGAATTAGGCAGAACTAACACTGTCACAATGGACATTCAAACAACCACAGAGGAGCCAATACATATGAAACCCTATCATACGCCCTTGAAAAATAGAGAACTCGTGGAAAGGTCTATAAATGAAATGCTACAGGCAGGAATCATCGAAAGATCCCGTTCCCAATGGTCCTCACCCATAGTGATCGTAACAAAGAAAGACGGCTCCAGTCGCTTTTGCTGCGACTACCGTGCCCTTAACAAAATCACAAAAGTCATTTCCTACCCCCTCCCCAGGATAGACGATCTACTTGCGACGTTAGGAAAGTCTACATACTTTACCACACTTGATGCAAGGTCAGGCTTTTGGTGCATCCCCATGACACCTGAGGCAAAACAGAAATCCACATTCTGTTCACATATGGGAAGTTTTTTTTTGGAATGTTATGCCATTTGGTCTAAAAGGATCTCCAGCAACATATATGTCACTCATGGATGAAGTGTTAAAGGGTCTACATCCATTTGCCCTGGCATACATAGACGATATCCTGATACATACCGCAGGCACGATGGAAGACCACCTCCGCAAGGTTGAAACAGTGTTTGATAGACTCAGGCATCACCAAATAAAGTTAAAACTGTCGAAGTGTGAGTTTCTAAAGACAGAAACAAAATATTTAGGCTTTGTCATCAATAGACATGGCGTCAGACCTGATGAAGATAAAGTCAAAGCCATAAGAGAAATGCCTAGCCCCAAGACGGTGAGACAAACACGCTCGTTTATTGGTACAATAGGGTACTATAGGCGCCACATCATCAATTTCTCCAGAGCAGCAGAGCCTTTGATAGCCCTTACCCGCAAGTATGCACGCTTCAAATGGACAGAAGACTGCCAGAGATCCTTTGAGTATCTTAAAAATGCCCTAACCACCATCCCACTGCTTGGACATCCAGATATTTCTCAGCCCATGATACTATACGCCGATGCCTCAGATAACGCAATTGGTGCTTGTTTGGTCCAACCTGTACTAGAAGATGAAACACCCATCCTACCAAACATTCCAAATGAGAAACCCATTGCATTCCTATCCCACGCATTGTCAAAGTCACAAAAACGGTGGACCACCACTGAGAAAGAAGCATATGCTATTCACTATGCAGTACAAAAGTTTGACTTTTACGTCAGAGGAACTAAACTCATTATAAGAACTGATCATCAACCTTTGGTTAACTGGCTCACCAAAACACAAGAACAGCCAAAGAAGTTACAGACATGGGCAATGAATTTACAGTCCTACGACACCACTATCGAACATATCCCAGGCGAAATGAACACCTGTGCAGACCTCTTATCCAGGATTAAATATGATGATGAAACTGAAGTGAAAACAAATAGAGTCAAAAATGATGGCACATCCTCAGAGATTGACGATAATGCTAAAGAAATTAATGAAATTACTTCATCAAGTCGAAGAAGTACCTCAGATTCTGCCACTCAAGTAGAAGAAGAAAGCCAAGAGATGTTTGACATGAGAGTAGAACAAGCGAAAGATGCAGAAATTGTCAAGCTGCTCACATACGTGAAAGAAAACCCAACAAAAAGTAAAGATTTTACAGTACACCCAACGGATGGAATTCTATACTATATTGATCAGAAACAAGAAGGGACACTAAGAAAAGTCATTCCAGCACATCTAGTCCCAGAAGTATTGCTACAGTTTCATGATAACAACGGGCACATGGGAAGAGACAAAACAATTGATGTCATAAAGAAAAGGTATTATTGGCAAACTTTCTACAAGGACATTACAGAATATGTAGCCACCTGTAGAACATGTAAATTGAGAAACATGAAGCCACATTTAATTCCCCTTCAAGAAATGCAACCTTCCCATTACCCCATGCAAACAGTGAGCATTGACTTATCAGGTCCTTACCCACTCACCCAATCAGGCAACAAATACCTCCTGCACATAGTTGACCAATACTCTGTTTGGCCAGAAAGTTACCCACTCAGTGATGCCACATCGCAGTCCATCACGCAAATTTTTTTACAAGAATTCATTCCCAGGCATGGCTGTCCAAAACGAATCATTTCAGACAACGGTAAACAGATTATAGGTAACCCATTTAAAGCCACCTTACACCAGCTGAATATTGAGCATACTACAACCACTTATTATTGCCCAAATGCAAATGGCAGAAATGAACGCATGCACGCCACCCTACATGATATTATTAGCAAATATATCAAGGGGAACCACCAATACTGGGACCTATACATTAACCAAGCTCTTGAAGCCATCCGAGTAAACGTGAACGATACCACAGGAATGTCACCCTTTCTCATGCTATACGGAAGAGAACCAAACTTTCCGTTAGACAACCTACTTCGCCCACAAAGAAAATACATGGGAGAAGACCCCATCGAAATAATCCTTCAAGAAAAGTATAAAGCTCACCAGATTGCACAACGAAATACGCAGAAGGCATTTCACAAGAAACAGAAACAACATGATAAATCAGCCAAGCTACCAACGTACAAAATAGGAGACAGAGTATACTACAAGAAACATGTACGCAGTTCAAAATTCGATGACCGATGGTTAGATGGCTACAAAATCATGAAACAAACTACGCCTGTAAACTTCATTATTTGGAATGAAGAGAAACAACACCAAACAAAAGCTCACGTAAAACAAATAAAAATCGATAATCACCGGCCCATTCCGCCTCTGACGACAAATACAAGACCAGTCAGAAAAGCCACCCTAAATTATAATCCATCCAGCACAGATTCGTCTGACATATCAGAGTCAGAGACGACAGACTCTGAATTTTACCAAGACGACCACATACCCAGACCACCCACAGATGAAATACATCGAGCAAGACAACAACGAGACTCGTCCGAAAGCGAAGAAGATATCCCACCACTTGAATTACGTAATAGACTACAAGACAGAGACCTGCGCATTAGAAATGAAGAAATCATGCCACAGACGTCACACGATGACAACACGAAAACACCTTATATCCACACTCAAACTTACTCCCGCAGTGATAAATCGTCAGCTGATACCTATCACACACCCCCAGTTCAGGCAGTTCTAGTTTTAACACTAGTGAAAACCAAACACTGCTATACCACAAGAACAAGATTGCTCGTTCAAAACAATCAGATCCTGAAGAAACTATACCCAAGCAGATTGTTGAACCATATACCAGCGATCTTTATGGAGACGAAACAGAACAAGACAGCATAGCTTTGTCAGACCCCAACGAACATAATGACAGAAAAATGGTAGAATTATACCAACAAGAAACAGACATTGATACAGCTAGTTCCATTGAAACCAGTGATGCGGATAGTACATTATTTGTACCAGTCAGCTCCAGCGTCAAACGCGCCTATAAAACAGAATCTGATGACTCAATCCCTAGCAACAAAATTCCGCGTATACAGCACAACTATATCAGACGAAAGATTCTGAAGAAACGCAATCATGTTCCAAAACCAAGCCGAGAAGTGTTAGCCTCATCTCAACTAGTCAAAAACAACAGTGTGCAAATTACTGTGCCCATTGTAACCAGTGCTAACGTTCAGCACAACCAGGTCAGAAGAAAAATCAAGGCGAAACATATACCTGCCTCAAAACCAACAGATGTTCCAGCCATACACACCCTAACCACAGTAAAACCATCACCGCAATCAAATGATGTTAAGCCATCACCGCATTCGTCAATGTCCTCAGTGTCCCAACAATCAGCAAATGCAGTGTCGTCGCCTATCACACCCGTCACCACTGCTACTCAGTATGATGCTCGCCTAAGCAGTCGGGACATTGCAAGGTTAGAGATGGTGAAGGAACTAGCGAAGCTGTTCTGAAAAACACGCCCAAGTGTTTTATATGTTCGCAAATCCAAACACGGTCTACGCATATGTGAATAAACCTTTTTAACAATGTACTAACTCTCCCCATGTACTCTATTTTCAGTTTTAGACAGTTCAAATGACTTGCTTACAGACTAAGATGTCAAAGCCTCACTGAGAAAGTTATTTTTTTCCAGCCTTAGAATACGGATGAACAGAAAGAAATCAAGACCAGCACACGGAGGATTTTCTTTAGATAGCATAATTGTGAAAATAAAAAATGTTAAAACGATTGATAACACACGGTGTTACGAGTTTACAGACACCCTTATTTAGTTACATACATTTTCTTAATATTTAGAATGCTACACAACTTTACCTATAACACATGTGTCACACTATTCTGTTGTAACATTCATCTCCACTTTTGTAACTGATCATATTCCACGCTCCATTCACCAGCATGATCTCTGATACTCCAACAATTTTTGTTGATACTGCCTATCACAAATACCCCAATGACATTTGCGCATGCTGAATTTCTGCAAATGAAGAATCCCTTGAGAGCATTAGTATATGCTAACCCCAGATTGAACACATTACACCTATTTGTTGATGATGCCTTTGCCCATGTTAAAGAAATAGCATTTGCACATGCTGACCTAGCAAATGAAATACCCCTTTACAGCATTTGTATATGCTGAACCCACATTGAACACCCCATTACCGCATGATAACCACTAATGACACATGAGATGAAGAAGCAACTGGTTATGTATGATGAAAATGCCATTTTATATTAAGGTGAAACTTTATGTTGTCACAACTGAGATTTTGTTGAAATGTTTATGCACAAAATCCCCCACATTAACATTGGAGGGATAATCTTAGTCTTTCGTGGTTACGAGATAAGACAAGGAGATAATAGAATATTTGATGAATACCATGGAACAAATCAGAGCAGATGATTGTTGCACATATGAGGACCATATTTGAAGTCATTATTGAAGGATTATCAGTAGACAAGAAACACAAATGAATTATGATAATCCCATGGAACCACAAGTACTAAGGACACAAAATGGAGATTAAATAATGGAGAAAAAAAATAATGACTGAATAATTGCTACGCCCAGAGGTAAAGGAAATAGAGATGCATCCGCATTTTGGAGAAGATATTTTTTTTTGATTTTTGCTTATTGCCTTTGTAATATGAACATTGTTGTATAACAAATGACTATTCCTTATCACGAATTACAGAATGTTGTAAGATAGTTGGAATAAATTGACAATTTACTATACTCATAATATACCCAGAATTACAAGAAAAAAAAAATAAATGATTGATGAAAGTGGACACACTGAGAATTGCTCACCCCGAGGATATTGAAAAAAAAAATAATAATAATAATAATGTTATCCCAAGGACAGACATGTCACAGATATATCATGGAGATTGGAAATGCAGCAAACTTGGTCAAGGACACCATGAAATAGACCCCCGCCCCACACTTAAGATAACTGACGGATGAGATTTTTGAATTATAAGTACCATAAGTCACCCATCTGGCTGTAGTCAGCGGATGTTACAGGCACCACATAACTCTGACTAACCCTCGACCAGCGAAGGCAGAGTTGGTGTCGAAATTTTGCACATATGTAAAAAGTCATGTTTTGGTAAAATCTAGACATTTATGTTAATAGTTCTATAAATGATTAGTTGATATATTGATGATAAATATTCGCAAATATAGTACATGGACAATTAATAAGGATATATTTCCAGTACAGAATAAGAGGAATAGGAAGGATCCACATTTTAAAATATTGGAGCACCATGAGCGATGAATTGGACTTATAAAGGAAATGGAAATGGTACACTGTATGCAAGGATAACCAGAAATAATATGGATAAATACTAGTCAGAGTGCCAGGAACTTTGTCTTACGAGAATATTGTAGATTCCTCACGATCAATTGATTATTTTCTTCCTTTCTATGTCACATTTTTTTTGAGTGATGACCCCAAAATTTTTTTTTCATCTCATATTGTCAAAAGTTCTTACATCTCAGTTGATAGTTCCAAAAAAAAATTGTTTGATGTGTTTTGCATAAAGGTATTGCTAGATAAGGTACATAGGGAGTTACTAAGGATGAATTCTCAAGATAACAGGAGGACTAGAATAGATACAATGATATTGGAACACCATAAATGATACATTGGTGTTATAAAAAAAAAAAAAGGAGACAAATATAAATTGTATACAAGGATGCCTCGAGAGTGACAACATGGATACATATTGTCAAGAGTATAAGCAGTTGTCTTAAAAGAGAAAATAAAGTAATACGGAACCCAATGTAGAAAATTCATGATGATTTGGAAACTATATTTTTCTTTTCCCTTATATTTCATAATATGATAGTAACACATTCGTCTGTTGGTTGCTGAATAATTTGATGTTTGAAAATTGATGTATGGGAAGTCAAAGAAGATCTTTGAAGAATAAATATATATATAAAATAATACTTCTAGGAAAGAGTTCAAAAAAAAAAAATACTGTATTGACAGAAAAGAAGGAATGATTAGAAATAAATGACTAATGGACAGGATCACCACCAGACGCACGGATATTGGAGACAAACATCACATATTTTGAAGAAAAAAAAAAAAAAATGTAATATAGAACATTTTCTACAGTGACGGACTTAGAACGAATTTATACATTTACCATTTGGAAAATGTCAATAACAAGGAAACATTCAGATAGATAAATAAGGATAAGCCATGAGGTTTTAATGCTTTTATTGTGAAAAATGATTACTTATAAAAATGATGCTGGTTGTATTATCGTCTGATAAATATGCATATTATGTTTAGAGATGTTTTCTACATGTAATAATGAGCAAGTGGCTCATTCACTGGAAAAAAAAGAAGAAGATGATGATGAGTACCCATGAAAACATTGGCTATTCTATGAAAGTGGATTGCCATTACCATAGGAATTAGAGATTTTGGACATTTCTTGGAATATTGCAGAGTACTTGGGAAATAGAATAAATAAGTACGCCAGAAAAAAAAAAAAAGATTTTTTTTAGTACTTGCAGGCTTTTAATATGGAGCAAATAACAGTACAGAAAAGAGATAACACCCCTACCACATCCAAGAGAATGTAATCAACTATATTTTTGAATGAAATGTAATAGATTATGATAATCCAGCCAAGTTCTGCAAATAAGATAGTTTATTGTTCATTCCCCAGTGTTGCCACTCGTCACAATTTTTTTTAGTGCTGACCTTATGAGTGTTTTGCAGATTTTGTTGGGCAGTGTTGCCAATTTGTAAATTGGGTGAAAAATATTATGATGTGATGAATAAGTTACACTTTTTGAAGTTGATGTCCACTACTAGTTTTTTTTTACATAGCAGACGACCTCATATAGACATAGGACCCCAGTATAGGAATTAGATTAAATTTTTGGAAATATTTTTGGACTTAGAAAAATTTTTGAACTTTAAATTTTTCTGAAAATTTTTTTGAACTTAGAAATTTTTGGGGATGGATTTTTGTTATTGATAGTACTCAAATGTCTCCCTACGGGATACATTTGCGGAGCCCCGGGATCTATATGTGGCCGTGTACATAGTTGTTCCTTTGGAAACAGACTATATTCTTACGAGACAGAGGAAGCACAGACCACCCCATAATTTTATATTTTATGAGAAACAGAAAATAATAAATAGTGTCACATATTTAGGACAAAGAGTCGCTTCCACACGCCATTTCTAATAATTGGGTGATTTCCCCTGACCAATCGGATAGCTCAGATTTACCCCGGGGAAAGTGGAACAGGACGCCATTTTGGCAGTAGGATGAAAGAGCGCAACTCAAGAGGTCGTATTCTGATACAGCTCTACATATTTCTTAGTTTGAGGGAATCAAACTTCTACATTTATTATAAAATGTGCATTCCAGGACATTGAGTGTTATATATTTTCTCACTGGCGTAAGTAGTGACGATAGTTAAACATGTATTCTGAATAGAGCTCCCAACCCTAGTCGCAGCAGAACTAGGCTCGAGGATTTGAGTCAATTTGAAAAAAACAATGTCTTACACCTCAAATCAGGTAGAGTAGACTATTCTTGTGTTGGAAAGCATTTAACTCCAGGAATGCTTATGACAATAAAGAAATCAAGGACAAATCTGAGGAGATGGGTAAATGTAGTCGAACCTAAAATAAGACTGTAACTTAAAGGAAGGAACACGGAGGAATGAGAAGAGAAGGTTCGCCATATTTGACAATTGAGTAGGCCTACGAGACAAAGATGCAAAAAGGGATTTTTGCATCGATGAAAGCATCTGATGAGATGATAAGACTTTATTATGCTTATTATTGTAAAAATGTTCTGAACTCCAGACTTTGTTGAAATTTTAAGTTTCATGCTGAATGATATTAAAAGTTTTGCATGAAATCTACGCTGTTGAGAAGGTGAATTACTACAGTTTTGAAATCTAGATAAGAAATCTGTCCATTTAAATTGAATTCGCTACATCAACACCTAAGAGAAGAAAATCGAACCTGGTAACACAAATTTAAGAGAGAAATCTAAATCTCTGGTGATTAGGCCAGTTAAACATCTGCTCTCTGTAAAGTAAACTGAAAATACTGCATATACCGGCACTGCCACATGAAGGTAATATGATGCCGTTCCAGTCCTAAGGAACACATGCCCCGGTTACACATCTGTGACCATGTTCATGGATTGCCTTGTCTATGTGAAATATCTTTGTATGCTGTGTCTTTTTTACAATTCCAAGTAATTCAGGCTTCAGGGACATTTCGTTGATTGGAATGTTGTTTATGGTCAGCCAAATCTTTATTACATCTTTAGTACTTGATGAATTAGGAACTTTATCTTCTGGTGCCACAACGTTGTGATATGAAGCATTGTCCATTATCAAACACGACGGTCTATCCAAGGAAGGAAGTACATGATTCACAATCCAATCTTGAAATATCTTGCCATTCATCTCTGTATGATAATCCCTATTATCTGTGGATTTTGAAACAAATATGAGTTCAGTATTATTTAGAAACCCATGATGGCTGCTTCGTGGATGTGCAATTATTACGCGCTGTCCTTTGCTGCTTGGTACTAGTCTCTTAGTTGTCCCATCAGATGATTGCCATTCTCGTTCATTACTGTGGTGCGCATTGATCCAAGTTTCATCTAAATACACAAAATCATAACAATCTCTTCTCATTTCTCTGACTTCGCGTAAATATTTGCTTCTCATTGCAACTATATGAGGATTCTCACAAATACGGTTTCTACCACCAACATATTTTCTAAAAGTGAATCCCAAACTCATAATAGTCCTCCATAGCGTAGATTTGGAAATATCATGTCATTATTCTTTCTTAACCAAATTTTCAATTTCCTTAAAGTCACTGCCTCATTATTGTGAAACATATTGCAAATTTCTCTGCGGATCAATTCTCTGTCAAAATTATCCATCACTCTTGGCCTAATTTTCGTGTGTAAAACACTGGAATTAGACATTTCAGATGTCGCTATCCAGCGGTGCAATGATCGTTTGCTTATCCCCAAGGCGTGAATAGTCCTCTTTTGTGGGTTTGAAATAGAATGATATAGTTTTCCTCGAGTAGCTTCATTGCAGAAATACTTAAAAATCCTATTTGTGATTAGCTGCAATGTCATAAAATGTACTCGCAGACTCATTTTTCCTTCTTAACCACATAATAATTTTTGTAGACACACCTCTGATTGACAATGTGTGCGTTGCACCGGATATAAACTGTTTTGTGTTCAAGAAGTGCGATTTCACGCAATTTCACTCAAAAATCATGCCAATTGCTTGATAAACCAAAAATGTGCAAATGAGGTCGTATAATTTACTGTAGACATTTCAATATGTGTGCGTGTGATGTGTGTTGGCAAGTAGGATTTTATATTATATCGCAAAGAAACGAAAATTGAAACCAATGGCCGCATTTTAATGAAAAATTTAATTCATAGGGTCTATACCATTTCAAATTCACACACAAAATTTCACTTATATGCGTTATATATTCGCTGAGATATAGCATTTTGAAGTTGGGCAAAGCTAGTGAAACGTGCTATAGCTTTGCCCAACTTCAAAATGCTATATCTCAGCGAATATATAACGCATATAAGTGAAATTTTGTGTGTGAATTTGAAATGGTATAGACCCTATGAATTAAATTTTTCATTAAAATGCGGCCATTGGTTTCAATTTTCGTTTCTTTGCGATATAATATAAAATCCTACTTGCCAACACACATCACACGCACACATATTGAAATGTCTACAGTAAATTATACGACCTCATTTGCACATTTTTGGTTTATCAAGCAATTGGCACGATTTTTGAGTGAAATTGCGTGAAATCGCACTTCTTGAACATAAAACAGTTTATATCCGGTGCAACGCACACATTGTCAATCAGAGATGTGTCTACAAAAATTATTGTGTGGTTAAGAAGGAAAAATGAGTCTGCGAGTACATTTTATGACATTACAGCAAATCACAAATATGATTTTTAAGTATTTCTGCAATGAAGCTACTCGAGGAAAACTATATCATTCTACTTCAAACCCACAAAAGAGGACTATTCACGCCTTGGGGATAAGCAAACGATCATTGCACCGCTGGATAGCGACATCTGAAATGTCTAATTCCAGTGTTTTACACACGAAAATTAGGCCAAGAGTGGTGGATAATTTTGACAGAGAATTGATCCGCAGAGAAATTTGCAATATGTTTCACAATAATGAGGCAGTGACTGAAATTGAAAATTTGGTTAAGAAAGAATAATGACATTGATATTTCCAAATCTACGCTATGGAGGACTATTAGGAGTTTGGGATTCACTTTTAGAAAATATGTTGGTGGTAGAAACCTTATTTGTGAGAAGCCTCATATAGTTGCAATGAGAAGCAAATATTCACGCGAGGTCAGAGAAATGAGAAGAGATTGTTATGATTTTGTGTATTTAGATGAAACTTGGATCAATGCGCACCACAGTAATGAACGAGAATGGCAATCATTTGATGGAACAACTAAGAGACTAGTACCAAGCAGCAAAGGACAGCGCCTAATAATTGCACATCCAGGAAGCAACCATCATGGGCTTCTAAATAATACTGAACTCATATTTGTTTCAAAATCCACAGATAATAGGGATTACCATGCAGAGATGAATGGCAAGATATTTCAAGATTGGATTGTGAATCATGTACTTCCTTACTCGGATAGACCGTGGTGTTTGATAATGGACAATGCCTCATATCACAACGTTGTGGCACCAGAAGATAAAGTTTCTAATTCACCAAGTATTAAAGATGTAATAAAGATTTGGCTGACCATAAACAACATTCCATTCAACGAAATGTCCATGAACCTGAATTACTTGGAATTGTAAAAAAAGACACAGCATACAAAGATATTTCACATAGACAAGGCAATCCATGAACATGGTCACAGATGTTTAAGATTACCTCCTTACCATTCTCACTTAAACCCAATAGAATTAGTATGGGCTAAAATTAAGGAACAGGTAGCAACAGAAAATAGAACGTTCAAAATAAAAGATGTTGAAATACTTATAAAAGCCGCCATCTCCAATATAGCCAGGGATTATTGGAAGAAAAGTGAGAACCATGTGTTACAAGAGGAAGAGGAATATTGGAAGAATGATGGTTTGTCCTTCATTCAGCCGAGATTGATTTTCAATTTCTCAGAGACATCTGATTATGATTCGGATGAAGTTTAATTTCTTTAAAGATGACCTTACCGTTATTTACAAGCACATTAGAGGAGCAACGTTCCATTATGATATTTATGAACCGCAAAGAGATGATACCCATTGAAATAATTAGATCAAGGAAGGTCCAGTTTGGTAGCGCATTAAATGTCAATGACAAACAATGTCACGAGTATTTCGCATGCAGATCATTTAAGAAATCATCTTCAACACGTATTCAATTGCAAACGTGATGGCCACATTATTGTAATAGTAGACACGCCTATGCCTAATCGATTCACAGAATCTGTGCATGAAGTGGTAAAATTTCTTTTCTCGATACACAATAATTAGTATGCCGTCAAAGATCAAAGGATTTCATCCGTTTATGGGAACTGGACAAGATGCACAGATATAAAGTATATATTTGTTGGGTCTAACCCAATATAACATCGTATGCAAAAAATGGCATTAATACGTTAGACGGTTAATCAGATAATTACATTTGTTTGAGGGCAAAGCTAGTGAAACGTGCTATAATAGTTTGTCGTGGAACGACTCTCCCCGACTTCTTTCTTCTGTCTATTATTTTTTCCCTCTACGAATTTCTCCTATCATTTGACAAGAAACCTAAAGTCTCTCTCTCTCGCTAGTCTTAGATTTCGCTATTCGCTAGCTCGCTAGCGGATTCACGGCCAATAGGTAATAAATTATTCACTTCGCCAGCGAAAGTCGAAGGTGGAACACGGTACAACGATTCGAACAGGAAGTCGACCGTCTTTGTTGTTCACGAACTGGACGCATGTAAAACAGCCGGAAACGATGGACGCTAGTGCGAGTTGAAATGAAGGTAACTTTATACCCCTGGGACCAGAACAGAATTTGCACACAACCCACCCCTGCCCGGAACAGATCCTGGAATATTGGAGGGAATTTTCTGCATTCTTCTTGTAACCATCATTCGGAGCAGACTCTGGGCCCAAGTGGGCATTTCATGTTGCGAAATAGTTGTAGTGAATTCGTTGAGCGAAGTAAGTAGATCTAACTAATAATGCTGATTTTATAACATGAATAATCATATGTTTATCAACAGCTTGCATTGCAGTAACTTTTTGTTAAAGTTTGAAATGCATTTCCAGTTTAAGTGTCAATAATTGTTATTTGCATCTTTACAGATCCCTCAAACTAATGTATGAGTTTGCTGAGGTCCTAGACCTAATTAATCACTGATCTTTATTTCACAGCCTGGCAGAAATAAGACAGTGTTAAATAATATGATGTTATATTAGTGTTGTTACTTTGAGATTTGCATATTGACCCAAGCAAAACAGAAGTGTATTAGTGGTTCTTCTATTTTCTATTTCTTATAAGACTTCTGTGTTCTCTGCCAAGACTACAAACTTGATAACAGTGTTCTCAATCACTTCTTCTCACTTTGTCACATAAGGGACATTAATGTGTTTTTCATCATGGAATGTTCTTTATATGTATTTAATGCAATCCTATGCATATACCATGTTGTATGATTGAAGAACTATTTTATGTATGATTGAAGAACTATTTTATTATCAGTTATATGATTGTCATTTTCAACAGGGACCAGGACTTTAAGAATGCTTGCAATTATTTAGCTATTTAATGAATCTACCACTTGACTGACAAAATGTAAGTCAGCAGTTCTCAGACCTTGGCAGGAATGACACCCCACCAAGTTAAAGCAGCATAGGAAACTATTACCCGGTGGTTCTCAAACCATTGTTGACAGTGACCCCAGAATTAAAATACTGCTCTATGGGCACTAGGTGAACCAGTGGTTCTCAACCATTTGATGACCCCAGCCCCTACCTCACAGTTTGTGAAACTCATTGCCACATGGGGAAAACCACTGCTGTAAATAAGCAGACAGCCAGATAGAGACTGAGAACTCAAGATACACTATAATGTCAGTTAAGAAGTGGTAGTTCATATCTAATAGATAACACAGTTACTAAATAGTAGTTAACCTTGTGTTAATTTAATTTCTGATGGACGCTTACCGGCCATCAGACTTAGGAGATGACTGCTCTTGAAACCACTAATGGGATTTCAATTGTTTCCAGTCCACCCAGGTTGCGGTTACAAAGATACTAAACCAGGTTGCGGTTACCAGATACTAAACCAGGTTGCGGTTACCAGATACCTAAACCAGGTCCAGGGTACAAGTCCATGGTACCAAGATTACCCTTACCCAACCTTATCCTATCACCCAGTAACCATCCCACACATCCCATAAACAGAAGAGGCATTCAGCAGAGGTGACTTACCCCATCCTTATCTGTGATGTGCACTGAGTCCAGGGAAGCAGACTCTGACACCCTCTGAACCCATTAACTGTTATAAGACCAACCTACTGGGGCAGACCAAACCAAGAGAGTTCGAACCAAAATCATCTCCGCAGCTACTACAGTCCTTGAGGAGATGAGTATTAACACCTACCAGCAACACTACCATAGAAAAGATCTCTGGTCCAAGTGATGACCACACTAGTTGATTTTTTTTTATAAACAGTAGAGCTAAACTTTGTTTCATATTTATATGTGTATATAAAAATGTAAGATTCCATACCCTTTTATCCAACTTTACATAACAGAGTCTGTTGTTATTTTTCTTGTTAACTTTATTTGGGTTGTATTTTGTTTTAAACATAAATCTACACCCTGGGGGCTCAGCCATAATTCAATTAACTTCTATTGGGTCGGGATATTTTAAATGTGGCTGGACACCAAATCTCTTTCTCAACCTTATGTGCTTTACACAGTCCTTTTTGTAGGATTCCTGAGGAAGAATTTATCGTCCAGAAAATATCCTGTTTAGTTGCTAGAATTCTCTTTTAAGTAAATTTCTGGTACACTATTTCCCGAGGAGAGGCAGTTCTATTATAAACTCGGAAGCTATCAAATAGACATTATTATCTTTATTCTTCCAACCCATCCTAGCTGTCCTATCTCCTCAAAACACACCTCACGACATAGTTATATAATGGTCTACATTCAGGGGCGAACTAAACGGTCGAGCAATCTTGTAGTGCACCAGTGCCCAATGTAGTAAGCGGCTGATTCTGCCTTAGCCTACATCTAGCTTAATTATTTGGATTGGTGGTTAGGGGCCAATGACCCTTATTGCCCGGGGGCTCAGTAACACTTCTTGGGGAGGGGGGGGGAGAGAGATCAGTGTCAGTCCACCCCTTGTCTACAGTGTTTACATATCTGACAAATTCTCGCTGTAACGTTGTTCATTAAGAGTCGATACTCAGTTGAAAATGTATTGAATTTCCAGTAAGATTGTCACATCGTGTCTCTTCCAACTCAGTCAAAAGGGAAATTAATCGGAATATTTTGGTTTCGTTCTTACACGACCAATGAAGGTAAGTCGTTATCTAGTCAATAATAATTTTTTTTTCAGCTTCCTACGGAATATAGACCTTCAGTAAATACACTCCACATCTTCCTGATCAGTCAACCTTCCATCATGATCAATCAACCATCCATCATGATCAGTCTACCATCCAGCATCATCATCCAATTGTTCCTTATGAAGCACAGAGGCACCGAAACAGCCGGTTCCCTTATAGGAACTTTGCACAAAGGCACTCATGTAATATTGCAATGATGTTTTCTGCAGAAATCTGTTTGACATCATGAGGTGGCCAGCCCAACGCACAACTTCATATAAGTCGTCTTTTATCACATGGGGTCGTTCTATTCTTTCTCTGTCTCATCTGATACCCACGGGAATAATACGGGGGTAACTATCTATTATTAAATGATGACAAGCACAGTAAACAACCTGTGCTAAGGTTTTCCTCTTGGAAGAAAAAGAATGTTTACATACAGACAACATTGGCTGAAATAGCGAAAGTAAAAAGTTGTGATAATTGGGCTAACGAATCCTTTTAAATAGTAGGACTATTGTTGTAAAGCGAAATGAAGCTTGAGGGCGATACAAGGGATCAGAACAGCCATCCATTTTACAAAAGAAATAAACAATGGAAATTTAGCAAAGTCGTTCAAGGCGACCAATGTAAGATTACGTACGGTCTGGCAACTTCATCATGTAAAACAAATAGCCATAGAAACCACTGCTGCAAGAGCGTGTGACAGTTTGGTGCTGGCTTACTGACGATGGACCAGCTGCAATGGGTGCTCCAAGCTCCGTATGGATGGCAAAGGAAAATGATGATGGTGACGATGATAATGATGAAGAGTTGGAAGTTTTTCTTGTCTATGTGTTGACATTCCCTGGTTATACGTGTTGGACCAACTGGATCGACGTAAGATGAGAAAGATTATTCATCTCCACCATTATCATCATACGGGAGCTTGCATAGAACAGAAGGGTTGAAGTGGTATGACAAGATCACTAAGATGGAACTGATGACAAGATCACTAAGATGGAACTGATGACAAGATCACTAAGATGGAACTGATGACAAGATCACTAAGATGGAACTGATGACTGTGACGTACGTCTAGTTTGACAAGTGAATTTTCCCTGATATGATGGATGATTAAAGGGACCCTTAGCTTTTCATAACATTAGAACCCCTGAACATTTGTTGTAACCTTTCGTTTCGCCAGAATCAAACAGGCACAGCGACCAAGATCAAAGAGACGAACTGAGGAATTTTAGGGGAGACTATCGGCGTTATCAAAGACAGTAGTGGTCCCTGATACGAGACGCAGTTGCTTGCCGCTAATTTCGCGTCTCGGTGTCAATCGAGGAACCGAGCGAACGGGGAAAGCGAACGGGTAGCAGCGAACGGAGATACGAAGACCAGGGTGCGGTTTCTTCTCTTGATTTGGCGGTCAGATCCCCAAAAGTTCGTGAGATCAAATAAGCTGTCAAGTTTATCATGTCCCACTCAACTTACATTCCATTTTAGCTAAATAGACCATGAAGAACTAGACACGTTATCACTCGCTGGCCAGACCTTTACAGAAGCACTAGCTTTATTGAAATCTTGTTATAGATTTTCCCCTGGATTTTATATATATATATTTGCAGTGTTTTCTATTCTGTGCAAAGCGGTAATATATATTGTGTAAAGTGATCAGTGGTCTAGTCATTCTATTTCAAGGGATTTTGTGTTAATTTAAATCTATTTAATTAAACCATCTCAATAGTTCCAGTTTTAAATATAATGATCTATCTATTATATTATTTCAAAAGATAATAGATGCTTAAATTAACTTTTAAAGTCGCGAAGGAATTTATAATTAATAAATTCAGTTAAGTCCTAGTTTTATAGATGTGTGTTTTTAACCACTAGAACTCGCGCAGTGTTTATTAAATACATAATTAAATACGCGAGCATATATATAATAGGCTTAACGGGAAATTCATCGCGCTTTAGAAGGTTATTTGTTTTCGGTATATTACATGTCTTTTTTTCTTTCATACAGAGTGATCGTAACCTGTGCGATCCCAGCATTAAGAAAGCAATAAAGAAATCAATCTAAGCAAAGCAAAGCATAAACAGTGTGTAGAGTTCCCCTGACGCAGAACTTGTTGAGACTGTGTAAATTTTTAATCTTTGAGGCGATTCTATGTTTGGAATTCCGCTATCTAACTTATAGCAAAGAAAGCACACCCAAAGACAAATTTAACGCACCATCAAACAACTTAAGTCGTAACGGGAAGAAGAACACTGGCCCGAGCTTTGTTAGTTTACTGACACCGAGAGATAATTCATAATTTCCTGAACAGTGATGTGACTAGTTTTCTCACTGGACTTAAACCATACCTCACGGATAAAGTGTACCAGCACGCGTAAGAATTTTATTATCAGCGGCATAGTCAAATAGACCACACCATCCTCACCCCGGTATCAGAGACCGTGCCCTCCCATAGAAACTGTTATTAAGAAAAGAGACACAACTACAGATTCATTTTCCAGCGATTACGGGATCCTTTTATGTGCTGACCGCCTACGCGCTAATCTGGGGCTAGAACTTGAACAAACACTCATACATTTAGTTTGAGGTGTAACTGCTGTTGTGTTATTCTATGGAGTGCAAGATTTTTTTCAAAAAAATCGGTAAGTGAGAGCAAGATGAGTGAAGGCCTTTGCTAGCGCGTGTATGAATGACAGGAAATTAATTCTTTTGTGTGACCATTTTGTTAACTTGCTTACCTGGTAATATATATCTTTTCTGTATACCCTACATTGTTCCTTTAAGTGGGATAGTTGATAATTTGTTAACTCTGTTTAAAACCACCTCCTTTCCATTTGCTTAGTAAAGGGAAGAACAGCTGGGAAGAACAGGTTTTTTTCTATCACTTATACCTAACTTGGTAACACCTCTTTCAGAGTAATTAACTTTACTGTTAGGTTAACGTACCCGTGTTCCTGATATTATCTATCTCTGGACTGGGTTTGTCTTTGTCTAATAAGCGGGAAGGGCTTAGTCGATACCAATCTTCTTCACCCCTCCCAAATTTGTTATTTGCATTTTGTGTACTTATGATAATTTATGTAATATCTGATATTTTTAGTGATTGATGTTTAAAGTGAATAAAATCACATAAACTCATTTAGTTCTGTGTGTTGGATATACCCAAAGCCCAACTTTTCCCCTATTCGTTTATTATAGTTTGTATCAACGTCGTGTGTGTGTTTGAAAACACCAAATCGGTGTGCGCGCAGATGCGAGTCTGGAAAACTGGCAAATAATTGTTTGACCAGGAGAGTGAAAGAGAAGATTGAGAGACACGATTTGTCGTAAATAAGTCTGTCTTTACTCTCCTCCAGCACGCTGTAAAGTAACTATTAAATCTCTACATTTTCTATCACTGAGCTTTCCATCATCATTTTCCACTCTAAACCGGACCACTATTTCTACGACTCTTTTCTCTCAAAATAAATTTACGACAATATTTGGCTGGCTCGTCCGGGATAATTTTGAGATACATTTGATGCACACATATTTGTGGGCTGGTTCTGGGATCTTGAGCTACATTTGAGGCAATCGCATAGCCGGGTTAAAGATATTTTGAGTCTGATTTAGTTTGGGTCTAACTAGGTAGAGTGCGAATGATTTGTCTTTGTGAATTAGGGAAATAAATAAATAATTACACCCCTAGACAAACGTTCTTTAAGTATTTGGGTTGTCCACACAGCATATTTACAGGTTGTTTTCTCTCCACAGCAGTAGAAAGTACAGATAAACAAATATATTTGCTATTTTATTATCCTCTGGCGGAGATAATTATATTTCTTTCTTTATAAAAGTTGCTGGGATTGCGTGATTGTTTTACAGTCACTAAGGTTTTTGAAGTTAAGAAGAGTTGAGCTTAGCTAAAGACGGATTGTTCTGATTTTTAAAAATTAAGTTAACAACGTCTCATCTCAATAATTGACTTTAGGGACGGAGTTTGTTGTCAGAGATTTAAAATTTAGGGGAAATTTTTTTTTTCCTTTTAAATTGTTTTAATTTAAATTTTTCTCTACTGTTAGTAATAGTAGATTCTTTTCCAGTGTAACTTACCATTTAGTGGCATAGTCGCTTGCGTTTAGAGCCTTAATTGCCAGATAATAGCAGCGATAAGTTTGCACAGTACAGGTAGGAGGTAACACAGGTAAATTTATACTTGTGTTTTTTTTTTCGTTTTTTTCTTTTTCTTTTTCTCGTAGCGGTTCAGAGTTCCTCCCTTTCGCGTTTCTTCTTACTAGTTCTCTAAGCATACTTCATCTTATTCTTTAACAATGGCAGAGAGGATAAAGATGAGGTCCATCTTGAGGCTGGAAGCGAAAGAGGCAGGATTAGATGCAGAAGCTGCAAACGCGTTTATTAACCAGGAATTGGAAATATATGACGCGGAGCAACAGAGAGCCGAAGCTGAGAGGAAGGCGGAGCAACAGAGAGCAGAAGCTGAGAGGAAGGAAGAGAAAGAAAGAACAGAGAGGAGAGAAGCCCAGGAGAGGGCAGATAAGAAAGAAGCGGAAGAACGTCTTTTGGAACAGAAGAAAATTGAAGCAGAGATGGAAACTCGCAGAGAGAGAGAGACAAGGAAAGACAGCATCAACTGGCGCTTAAGGCTCTAGAGAGTCGGGGCGCCTCTACTTCGACTAACGGAGAGCCGTCTTCGCCCCAGTCTCAATCAATGGACCTCTCCAGTACTCAATCTGCCCAATTAACTGCTATGTCGTTTTCTTTAGAATCTTTTCCTAGCCCTAACGAAAAAATTGACAGCTACCTAGAAAAATTCGAGAGACTCGCGAATCTTTATGGGTTAGAGAGTACCCGCTGGGCGCTCAAACTTTCAACGTCACTGAAAGGCAATGCTTATGACGTGTACACAAAGCTGGGACCGAATCAACATGATTACGACATGTTGAAAAAGGCCTTACTACAGCAGTTTGAGATGACTGCCCGAAAGTTTCTGCAGTTGTTCAGAAACAGCCGAAAAGAGAGCACGGAAACATTTCCCCAGTTCTCTTCACGTCTCACGGGTTATCTGATAAAGTGCATTGAATTATCTGACCTACCTCTTTCATATGAGGGACTCCTCGAACTTGTTCTTGTGGAGCAGATAAAATCCACTTTGTCGAATGAAACACGTAGATTTTTGGCGGAACAGGGGGCAGTCACGCTTGAAGACATACTCAATAAAGCCGAACGCTATAGCAATGCTAAGGCCGAACTTCCCAGCACTAAACGTAAACCCACCGATGAGCCATCTCGAAAACAGAATCTAGAGCAGGCATCCTATTCTTCCACTTCCTCTCAACATTATAACCAACGAGATAACAATACCCAGAAACCTCCCCAGGAAAAATCGAAATTCTACAAAACCCGATACCCCCCCCCCCCAACAAAAATTCTGATCAACCCAACAAGCCTACGGGGCAGCGCGGCCACCAAGGTCAAGGAAAAGGGAAGACCCCTACACCAGGAACGTCTGATCAGGGCAAACAAACCGGTGCAAACCGCATTGGATGTTTGCATACAGCCTCGAAAGGTAGAGTCAATGTCAGTGATTCTCAACCTGAGGGGGACCGACCCTCAACTCGAGGAACTGTAATTTTGAACGGTACCTCTACTACTTGTCTTTTTGACACTGGATTAAGTTTTGATTGTATTGTCGCTAGGCACCTAGTCAAACCCGGTCAGGAGACAGAGGAAACCGTCAAACTTAGTGGAGTTTTCAGGAGTGATGCACCCAGGACGCTTCCTATCGCACTGGTAGAAATACACTCTGACTTTGTCAGAGGAGTTATTAAAGCGGCCATAATGGATGATCCGATCTACCCAGTTATCCTGGGATGTAGATATGTGTTCATTGGGAGACCTAAGGAGCCGATTGTGGCAGCGGTAACCACAAGAGGGCAAGCCAAGAAGGAGAGGGAGCCTGCGCCAAACTTGTTGCCGAATGAACTGAAGGAGGCGCAACAAAAGGACCCTACTCTGGCGCCCTGCTTTAAAAAACTGCCCATGGCTAAGGACCCCAGACACAACGGAGACATTTTTTCTAAGGATGGTGTATTGTATCGTAGAACGGGCAACCCGGACACGGGGAATAACCAGCTCCTAGTACCGACGCAGTACAGAAACCAGATCTTAGAAATGGGGCACTCTCTTCCCTTTAGCGGACACATGGGACAAAACGCCACTATTCAGCGAATAAAAAACCACTATTGGTGGCCAGGAATGAACTCTGACATTGTCAGGTATGTGAAATCCTGCGCCCAGTGCCAACGGGTAGCACCCAAGCACTTGACACCCCCAGTACCTATGGGGCAAATGCCAATAGTAGGGACTCCATTTGAACGGGTTGCTGTCGACATTATTGGTCCTCTGGAAAAGACCAAAAGAAGGAACAGGTTCATCCTGACCTTAGTTGACACTTGCACTATGTGGGCCGAAGCCGTACCGCTACCATGCACTAATTCCAAGCATGTCGCAGAAGCCCTTGTGCAAATTTTTACACGGTTGGGATTCCCTCAACAAGTTTTGACGGACAATGGATCCCAATTCCGTAGCCTGTTAATGGAGGAGATCTTTAAGATCTTGAGGGCCAAACATATCCACACAAGTCCCTACCATCCGGCCGGAAATGGGCTCGTGGAACGTTTTAACGGTACCCTCACCATGATGTTACGTAAGCTGGGTCAGGAGAAACCGGAAGACTGGGACCAATATATATCGGCTGCCTTATTCGCCTACCGAGAGGTACCCCAAGCGTCTACGGGTTTTGCGCCAGCTACACTTTTATTTGGCAGACCTATTAAGGGGCCACTAGAAGCCTTACTTCGGTCCCTGACAGACCAGAAGGCTGACGAGACAGTCGTCTCTGCAAGCAAGTATGTATCTGAGCTTAAGGAAAGGCTAAAGCTAGGATGGGATCTAGCTACTACCAACCTTAAGAAAGCCCGCGCTAAAATTACTAAAAGATACAAAAAAGCTGCAAAAGAGAGAGAACTACAACCAGGGGAGAAAGTCCTATTGCTACTTCCAACCGGAAGCAATAAACTTCGCATCGGATGGCAAGGACCGTTTACCGTCCTTAAAAAGATCTCACGTACCAACTACAAGATCTCCATCAAAGGAAAGGAGAAGGTCTTCCACGTAAATCTGCTAAAGAAATATTTGGAAAGACCGGTGCCATCCTCCGAGCATCTCCTGGCTGTCGCCATAGCAACGGAAGACGAGGAAGATGATGATGGTTGCATGGAGTATCCACTGCAACCCACAGAATCCTTTAAAGATGTCAAGTTCGGCGACAATCTCTCACCAGAACAACAAACAGAAACTAGGGTTCTACTAAAACAGTACAGCGCAGTCTTAACGGATGTACCTGGTCGAACAAATCTCATTGAATTTGATATGAAATTAACAAACGAGACCCCTGTTCAAACCAGAGTTTACCCCATCCCGTACGCTAAAGCTGATGCACTTCGCGGAGAAATAGACAAGCTGCGTCAGGCAGGAATTATCAGTGAGTCTACATCTCCTTACAGCTCGAGCGTAGTGCTGTTGCAGAAGCCCAATAAGGAAGTTCGGCTGTCTATTGATTACAGGTTGCTAAACGCGGTAACGGAATTCCAGCCCGAACCTCTCCAAACTGTTTCTGAGTTGTTCACCAAGCTCAGCAAAGCAAAGATCTTCTCCAAGATTGACCTCAGCAAAGGTTATTATCAAATACCAGTCAAGGAGGAAATTAAACCTTTGTTAGCTTTCAGCACTAGTGAAGGACATTACACATTTAACGTGATGCCGTTCGGTTTGCATAATGCACCAGGAGTGTTCACCAGGATGATGAGGAAGCTTCTACAACCTTTGCAAAGTCCCCATATCCATAATTTCATGGATGACATCTTAATTGCATCGGAAACCTATGAAGAACATATTGCTACGGTTGCTATGCTCCTCAGGAGACTACAGGAAACGGGTCTCACAGCCAGACCTAGCAAATGTCTCATCGGGTTTGAACAGTTAGACTTCCTGGGGCACACTATTTCTCACGGATGCAGTTGGCCTATTAAGAAGAACGTGGAGAAAATAGCTGCAGCAAAAAGACCCCGAACGAAGAAAGACGTACGTTCCTTCATATCGCTATGTGCATACTATCAGAAGTACATCCAGAACTTCAACGGACTGACGGCACCTCTGACTGACCTCACAAAGAAAGGTTGTCCTGATAAGGTCATATGGGATCAAAAGTGCGAACACGCGTATAGCACTTTGAAAGGACAGTTGTCTGCATACCCCATTTTGAGGTTGCCTGACCTCAAGAAACCTTTTGTACTGAGAGTCGACGCGTCAGGTCAGGGCATCGGGTCAACACTGCTTCAAGCCGATGACAGTGACCTGAACATGCTATTTCCAGTTGCCTATGGCAGTCGGAAATTAAATAAAGCGGAACGGAACTACAGCGTAGTTGAAAGGGAATGTCTTGCTCTGATTGACGGTATCAGGCGCCATCATGAGTTTTTTTATGGTACATCGTTCACGGTGCAAACAGACCACGCTCCGTTAGCATTTCTTGGTGCCAATAAAGAATTTAACGCTAGGATCATGCGTTGGGCCCTCCTTCTAAGCGTCTATTCTTTCAAAGTGGAATATATTCCGGGAAGACAGAATGTCGGGGCTGATTTCCTGAGTAGAAACTGGTCTACAGAGGAAGAAGAGCAAACTGAAGATACCACTCATCCTAAAATCACCAATCAGGTCACCTCCATTGTCAAAAATGAAAACATGAAAAATAGTTTCATGTCTAAAAGTGGGGACGATTGTGACATACGTCTAGTTTGACAAGTGAATTTTCCCTGATATGATGGATGATTAAAGGGACCCTTAGCTTTTCATAACATTAGAACCCCTGAACATTTGTTGTAACCTTTCGTTTCGCCAGAATCAAACAGGCACAGCGACCAAGATCAAAGAGACGAACTGAGGAATTTTAGGGGAGACTATCGGCGTTATCAAAGACAGTAGTGGTCCCTGATACGAGACGCAGTTGCTTGCCGCTAATTTCGCGTCTCGGTGTCAATCGAGGAACCGAGCGAACGGGGAAAGCGAACGGGTAGCAGCGAACGGAGATACGAAGACCAGGGTGCGGTTTCTTCTCTTGATTTGGCGGTCAGATCCCCAAAAGTTCGTGAGATCAAATAAGCTGTCAAGTTTATCATGTCCCACTCAACTTACATTCCATTTTAGCTAAATAGACCATGAAGAACTAGACACGTTATCACTCGCTGGCCAGACCTTTACAGAAGCACTAGCTTTATTGAAATCTTGTTATAGATTTTCCCCTGGATTTTATATATATATATTTGCAGTGTTTCTATTCTGTGCAAAGCGGTAATATATATTGTGTAAAGTGATCAGTGGTCTAGTCATTCTATTTCAAGGGATTTTGTGTTAATTTAAATCCATTTAATTTAACCATCTCAATAGTTCCAGTTTTAAATATAATGATCTATCTATTATATTATTTCAAAAGATAATAGATGCTTAAATTAACTTTTAAAGTCGCGAAGGAATTTATAATTAATAAATTCAGTTAAGTCCTAGTTTTATAGATGTGTGTTTTTAACCACTAGAACTCGCGCAGTGTTTATTAAATACATAATTAAATACGCGAGCATATATATAATAGGCTTAACGGGAAATTCATCGCGCTTTAGAAGGTTATTTGTTTTCGGTATATTACATGTCTTTTTTTCTTTCATACAGAGTGATCGTAACCTGTGCGATCCCAGCATTAAGAAAGCAATAAAGAAATCAATCTAAGCAAAGCAAAGCATAAACAGTGTGTAGAGTTCCCCTGACGCAGAACTTGTTGAGACTGTGTAAATTTTTAATCTTTGAGGCGATTCTATGTTTGGAATTCCGCTATCTAACTTATAGCAAAGAAAGCACACCCAAAGACAAATTTAACGCACCATCAAACAACTTAAGTCGTAACGGGAAGAAGAACACTGGCCCGAGCTTTGTTAGTTTACTGACACCGAGAGATAATTCATAATTTCCTGAACAGTGATGTGACTAGTTTTCTCACTGGACTTAAACCATACCTCACGGATAAAGTGTACCAGCACGCGTAAGAATTTTATTATCAGCGGCATAGTCAAATAGACCACACCATCCTCACCCCGGTATCAGAGACCGTGCCCTCCCATAGAAACTGTTATTAAGAAAAGAGACACAACTACAGATTCATTTTCCAGCGATTACGGGATCCTTTTATGTGCTGACCGCCTACGCGCTAATCTGGGGCTAGAACTTGAACAAACACTCATACATTTAGTTTGAGGTGTAACTGCTGTTGTGTTATTCTATGGAGTGCAAGATTTTTTTCAAAAAAATCGGTAAGTGAGAGCAAGATGAGTGAAGGCCTTTGCTAGCGCGTGTATGAATGACAGGAAATTAATTCTTTTGTGTGACCATTTTGTTAACTTGCTTACCTGGTAATATATATCTTTTCTGTATACCCTACATTGTTCCTTTAAGTGGGATAGTTGATAATTTGTTAACTCTGTTTAAAACCACCTCCTTTCCATTTGCTTAGTAAAGGGAAGAACAGCTGGGAAGAACAGGTTTTTTTCTATCACTTATACCTAACTTGGTAACACCTCTTTCAGAGTAATTAACTTTACTGTTAGGTTAACGTACCCGTGTTCCTGATATTATCTATCTCTGGACTGGGTTTGTCTTTGTCTAATAAGCGGGAAGGGCTTAGTCGATACCAATCTTCTTCACCCCTCCCAAATTTGTTATTTGCATTTTGTGTACTTATGATAATTTATGTAATATCTGATATTTTTAGTGATTGATGTTTAAAGTGAATAAAATCACATAAACTCATTTAGTTCTGTGTGTTGGATATACCCAAAGCCCAACTTTTCCCCTATTCGTTTATTATAGTTTGTATCAACGTCGTGTGTGTGTTTGAAAACACCAAATCGGTGTGCGCGCAGATGCGAGTCTGGAAAACTGGCAAATAATTGTTTGACCAGGAGAGTGAAAGAGAAGATTGAGAGACACGATTTGTCGTAAATAAGTCTGTCTTTACTCTCCTCCAGCACGCTGTGAAGTAACTATTAAATCTCTACATTTTCTATCACTGAGCTTTCCATCATCATTTTCCACTCTAAACCGGACCACTATTTCTACGACTCTTTTCTCTCAAAATAAATTTACGACAATGACAAGATCACTAAGATGGAACTGATGACAAGATCACTAAGATGGAACTGAGGACAAGATCACTAAGATGGAACTGAGGACAAGATCACTAAGATGGAACTGAGGACAAGATCACTAATATGGAACTGATGACAAGATCACTATGATGGAACTGATGACAAGATCACTAATATGGAACCGATGACAAGATCACTAAGATGGAACTGATGACAAGATCACTAAGATGGAACTGATGACAAGATCACTAATATGGAACTGAGGACAAGATCACTAATATGGAACTGAGGACAAGATCACTAATATGGAACTGATGACAAGATCACTAATATGGAACTGAGGACAAGATCACTAATATGGAACTGATGACAAGATCACTAAGATGGAACTGATGACAAGATCACTAAGATGGAATTGATGACAAGATCACTAATATGGAACTGATGACAAGATCACTAATATGGAACTGATGACAAGATCACTAAGATGGAACTGATGACAAGATCACTAATATGGAACTGAAGACAAGATCACTAATATGGAACTGATGACAAGATCACTAAGATGGAACTGATGACAAGATCACTAAGATGGAACTGATGACAAGTTCACTAATATGGAACTGAGGACAAGATCCCTAAGATGGAACTGATGACAAGATCACTAAGATGGAACTGAGGACAAGATCACTAAGATGGAACTGAGGACAAGATCACTAAGATGGAACTGATGACAAGATCACTAAGATGGAACTGATGACAAGATCACTAATATGGAACTGAGCACAAGATCACTAAAATGAAACTGAGGACAAGATCACTAAAATGGAACTGAGGACAAGATCACTAATATGGAACTGAGGACAAGATCACTAAGATGGAACTGAGGACAAGATCACTAAGATGGAACTGATGACAAGATCACTAATATTGAACCGATGACAAGATCACTAAGATGAAACTGAAGACAAGATCACTAATATGGAACTGAGGACAATATCACTAATATGGAACTGATGACATGATCACTAAGATGGAACTGATGACAAGATCACTAAGATGGAACTGAGGACAAGATAGCTAAGATGGAACTGATGACAAGATCACTAAGATGGAACTGATGACAAGATCACTAAGATGGAACTGATGACAAGATCACTAATATGGAACTTATGACAAGATCACTAAGATGGAAGTGAGGACAAGATCACTAATATGGAACTGAGGACAAGATCACTAATATGGAACTGATGACAAGATCACTAAGATGGAACTGATGACAAGATCACTAAGATGGAACTGAGGACAAGATCACTAATATGGAACGATGACAAGATCACTAAGATGGAACTGATGACAAGATCACTAAGATGGAACTGATGACAAGATCACTAATATGGAACTGAGGAAAGATCACTAATATGGAACTAAGGACAAGATCACTAAGATGGAACTGATGACAAGATCACTAAGATGGAACTGATGACAAGATCACTAATATGGAACTGAGGACAAGATCACTAAGATGGAACTGAGGACAAGATCACTAAGATGGAACTGAGGACAAGATCACTAATATGGAACTGAGGACAAGATCACTAAGATGGAACTGATGACAAGATCACTAAGATGGAACTGAGGACAAGATCACTAATATGGAACTGATTACAAGATCACTAAGATGGAACTGATGAAAAGATCACTAATATGGAACTGAGGACAAGATCACTAAGATGGAAGTGAGGACAAGATCACTAATATGGAACTGATGACAAGATCACTAAGATGGAACTGATGACAAGATCATTAATATGGAACTGAGGATAAGATCACTAAGATGGAACTGATGACAAGATCACTAAGATGGAACTGATGACAAGATCACTAATATGGAATTGAGGACAAGATCACTAATATGGAACTGAGGACAAGATCACTAATATGAAACTGATGACAAGATCACTAATATGGAACTGAGGACAAGATCACTAATATGAAACTGAGGACAAGATCACTAATATGGAACTGAGGACAAGATCACTAAGATGGAACTGATGACAAGATCACTAAGATGGAACTGATGACAAGATCACAAAGATGGAACTGATAACAAGATCAATAAGATGGAACTGAGGACAAGATCACTAATATGGAACTGAGAACAAGATCACTAAGTTGGAACTGAGGACAAGATCACTAATATGGAACTGAGGACAAGGTCAGTAATATGGAACTGAGGACAAGCTCACTCATATGGAACTGATGACAAGATCACTAATATGGAACTGATGACAAGATCACTAATATGGAACTGAGGACAAGATCACTAAGATGGAACTGATGACAAGATCACTAAGATGGAACTGATGACAAGATCACTAAGATGGAACTGATGACAAGATCACTAATATGGAACTGAGGACAAGATCACTAATATGGAACTGAGGACAAGATCACTAAGTTGGAACTGAGGACAAGATCACTAATATGGAACTGAGGACAAGATCACTAATATGGAACTGAGGACAAGATCACTAATATGGAACTGATGACAAGATCACTAATATGGAACTGATGACAAGATCACTAAGATGGAACTGAGGACAAGATCACTAAGATGGAACTGAGGACAAGAACCAGACAAGTGCTAGTGGAACAAGAGGTGAGAAGAAGACGCTGGCGATGGATATGACACACATTGAGGAATCTTAATAGTATTACACGGCAGTTCGTGTTCTGGAACCCCTATGGTAAGAGAGGTGGATGGAGAACAAAGAGCACACGAAGACGGCAAGCGGAGACGGAAATCAAAGAGATGAGGAAAACATGGGAAGACATTGAGCTGATGACGAACGAACGAACTTTATTTTCGAAGGGTTAAGAATTGGGCGCGCAGGCCCGTCTATCATTCTGCCCTTTCACTCTCATTTATCTTGCATACTATATCCTTTCATTCCCACATGTTACTTTAAGCATTAATTTAAAGGCATGCAATATTATAAAGTTAACATAACAGCATTCATTTACAGTATGCAATCATAATAAAAAATGATATGTTTTTTTTAAACAAACAAGATAGTGATTGAAGAAAAATAATAATTATAAAAAAATAAATAAAAAATAAAATAAACAAAACAATAAATAAATAAATTCTGTATACCGACACTCACTCATGCGGTCAAAACGTCTACAAGTAATCTGTATTTTTGAATGTGTCATCGGGACACAAAGATGCAACAATAGTGAATGCAGTCAGCGACCCATAGCTTGACTGCTTGCATCAGGACCAGCGAACCAGAGCTGGTCAAGACCGCACTCCACCTCCACGTGGTGGTCCTGGAAACAGTCTGCAGCAGTGCATTCTGGCTGAGCGAGTGCGGATCGCAATGGGAAGGCAAATCCGGTCCCTAAAAAATGCCGTGCTGAAGTCGGATGTGTCGACCGAAAGGTGCAGATATCACAGCTTAGGCGTAAACAGACACAACGCAATTACCGTCCTTTTCAGGGCGAACGAGGAAGAAGAAGAATGTGTCATCAATCATCAATACAAAAATTACATAATCACATTCTCGCTTATGTCCATACATTCTTGGTGGAAAATGAAATAATAATAATAACACTTTCTTGCCGCACTTCTGTAGCAGGAAAAGTCTTTCAGCAGTTTAAAAAAAAAAATGTATATCTGCTTATTCTCATATACATCATCCCATTTAAGCAAACGAAAACATTCACATCTCTAAAGTACAGTGGTGTGCGGGTACATTCTCACGATTCACATGTCTAAAGTACAGTGGTATGCGGGTACATTCTCACATACATTACATTATATAATAGTATTACATGGATATAAAACAAATTATTCACATTAAAAACGAGCGGAAGAGGAAAAGAAATGTTGACCTATGGATGAGATGTTGACAGGCAAATGATGTTTCTATGGGGGTAGATAATCAGTGTTTAGTAAGTGTTTGAAAAGTGCTTTGTTAAATGAATAAGTAATCTAGATGTGTCTGTATATGTGAAGTGTAGAACAATAGTCTAGTGTCTGCGTCTAAGAAGTGTTTTATTTTGGCTAGCTGGTACGTCTTTTGAGCTAAGTGTTTGGTTAAATTCCGTACATGGGAGTTCTACGTTAAGTGCTGGTCAATCGTGATCCCTAAAACTTTGTGTTCTGTTACATGTCCAATTTGTATTGATTCCGCGTGTAGCTGTAGCGATCTTTTGGTGCAGTTTATGAGTTTCTGTCTGGTGGTAATCAACATAGATTTCGTTTTTGCTGTGTTTACTGGCGCGAGAAAGGAGGACTTGGCATGTGTTTGTTGAAGGTCTACTATGTTCCTTTGGAAACTGAAGCGTGACGATGATAATTATTATTAACATCCTCATCACCTGCTATACCTGCAGATGTACGATCATGATTCCTCATAATTCCTGCACCCGCTGTTTTTCCCCCTCTATTCGGTTTTAGTGGTTGCCTCATTGTGGTTTTGTTCTTCTATATTATCAAAAACGATTGCATATTTTTTTGGATGAGACCTTGACTGAAGTGAAGGAATTGGGTTGCTCTGACCGGATTACCGGTGTTGGTGACGGGAGCCAAAGGAGTGCCGGTGGGCCACGGGGTGAGAAGAGGGAGGCTGGCGTCGGAGAAGACAAGCATATAGGAACCTGCTGGTGGTCCTTGTTCTGGGGGGGGGGGGGGGAGGAGACTGAGAGACGCATGGGGAAGGGTGCTCGAAAGATCTCTAGCAAATGAGACGGGAAGAAAACAGGTTTATTGTGAACAACAACGACCAGCTAAGATAGTAGTCTTCACCGACTGCAGATCATAACTGGAATCAATACAAAACACCAGAAATTATAACATGATGAATGAGATCATATCTGAGCTTAACATCATCCAAAGGTCATCAACCATTGCCCTTCAGTGGTTACCCTCCCATTGTGGAATTGCTGGTAATGAGAAAGCAATGCTCTATCAAGAAGTGGCAGTAAACTGGAACAATACAGCCATCCATTGCCGTATTGGGAAGCAAAAACCATAATCCACAACAAGTACAAAAATCAGTGGAAGGAGGAAGGGGATATATACAGCAGAGATGACCCAATACACCATCTAAACAGATACCAACAGACCACAATGTTCCGCCTGAGAACCGGCCACTGCAGATTACTAGGACATCTCTATCGCCTCAAGATATCCCACACAAATGAATGCCCATGCGGAACAGGAATCCAGACCCCAGAACACATTCTCCAGAACTGTCCAACCCACGACGAACCGCGACGTGCGACCTGGCCAAGGGGTGCTGAGCTCCAGCAGAAGCTATGGGGCTGCCGCGCCGACCTGGTAAAGACTGTGGACTTCGTCCTGGCGACAGGCCTGCAGATTTAGCATGACTACAAACTGAACGCAGAAGAAGAAGAAGAAGTTGCGGTAATATCCTCCTTGCAGAGCTAAAGGGTAAAGATCATGAATCTCAAAACATGCACGTGAAACCCCCTTGCACTTTTGCTACACCTACAAACGACTTCGTCCATTCGATTCTTAAAACTCAGTAAAACCAAATTCCTTTAGAATAATCAGAAAACTATGCAAAACAAAACAAACAAACAGTGTGTGAAGCAACAACTCTTTCTTACTTACTTAGTCGTTCCCCTTCTACCTTAAGGTGTAGAGGTTTGGAAGAGAGAGCGCCAGACTATCCTATCGGCTGTCTTCCTCCTGGCCTGGTTCCATTCTAATCCTCGGTCCTTCAAAGATTGTCTAATGTTGTCCTCCCAGCGGACTCTGGGTCGTCCTGGGGGGTTTGGATCCCTGGCTCTTTGTTTCCCATGCTTGTCGTTGTAGCCGATCTTCTCCCATTCTGCAGACATGGCCAAACCATCTTAGTTGGGACTGTTCTACTTGGGTCTGCAGAGTGTGGGATTTTAGGCCTTGACGTATCGTCTGGTTGCGGACCATGTCTCTTCTTGTTACTTTAACCACCTTCCTCAGATACCCCATTTCTGAGCTCTGGATCTGGCTTTTGTGGGTTGTAGTCATTGCTCATGACTCGCATCCATATGTCAAGACTGGGACATAGGTAGAGCGGTGTATACAGCCATCTTCGTTTTCTTACCAACCTCTCTCTTGCTGAGGAATCCTCGATTTATGGCCTGAAAAAGTCTCCCAGCTGCTGCTTTTCGAGTGGCCAACTCTTCTTTGATGCCTCCCTTTCGGTCTATAATAGCTCCGAGGTATTTAAAGTGGTCGACCTGCTCCAGGACCTGTTCTCCCAGCTTAATCTGATGTCTTCTTTCTTCTCGTGATATCACCATGGATTTTGTTTTAGAGCTGCTTATGACCATCCCTCTCTTCTTCAGCTCTTCCTTCTAGACTTGCAGGTTGGATTGGAGGTGTGCTTCTGATTTAGCAATCAGGGCAACATCATCAGCAAATGCCAGCTCTGAAATACAGACCTGTCTCATCTTCCAGTACCCCACTGAATACTTTCTTGTTCTCTCCTTACATGCCTTGATGACATCGTCCATGAGGAGTATGAAAAGATAAGGTGACAGGATATCACCTTGTCTTACTAAACCAGTGGTGGTCCTGAACTCTTCTGACTTATGGTTTACTGTCCTCACATAATGTCTGCAAGACTTGTAGAAGCTCTGTATAGCATGAATCAGGGGTGCTGGAATGTTCTTCCTTGCCAAACAGTCCCAAAGGGGACCCTGTCAAACGCCTTTTCCAGATCTATGAAACAAAGATGGATCTCACTCTTATACTCAAGGGCCTTTTCACTCAGCTGTCTGAGTGTGAAGATTAGGTCTTGAGTACTGCAGTTTGCTCGGAATCCGCACTGGACCTCATCCAATTGTGGCTCAGCTAGGCGTCGGAGTCTCTGCTCTAGGATTCTAGAGTAGATTTTACCAGGGACACTGAGAAGGGATATGCCTCTATGGTTTCCACATTGTCGATTGTCACCCTTTTTGAAAAGTGGTGTTATGATGGCAATCTCCCAATCCTTTGGTATTGTCTTGGTGCACCACTGCACCACGCTGCCTGTAGGACCCTTAAGAGTAATAGGTCACCTGATGCTCCCATGTACTTAACCATTTCTGGTGTTATATCATCATGCCCTGCTGCTTTGCCCATCTTGATTTTCTCCAGTGCTGCCTTCAGTTCTTCCATCTTTATGTCATCTTCACCATCATTGGTTTTCTCTTCTGTGCTAGTGGTTATCTTTTCTGATGCTTCACCATCCAGGAGTTCTAAGAAATATTATTTCCATCTTTCCATTACTTCCTTCGGGGCAGTAAGCAATTTGCCTTGTTTGTCCTTTATAAATTTGAGAGGGCATTGTTTTTCCTTCCTCGTTGTCGTGGAATATTCTAATCCACATATATAAATTATCAAGTAAATATAAAGCCTAATAAATACATATAATAAATAAAGGAAGAAGAATGGTAAAGAACAGTGCTGTCACAATGACAGTACTCGAAATCCCCCTTCTTTTCTACTTCGTCGGCAAATTGTAACGCTTTCACGTTGATATTAAAGGCCTTCTGCAACATACACGCGTTTCCCAAACACACAATAAAATGTGCTGCCTTTCTAAGAAAAACCTTGAAATATGCAAGTTGACCTAAATTTTAAATTCCATTCATGTCTTTTTCTACACTATGTTACCAAAAACAAAAGACAGATGGACTAAAGGATAGCGAGAAGGGAGAGGCAGAAAGCCGAACACTAAACACGCGTCGCGCGATACACAAATGCTGCCATCACGCGTGTAAGACTACATGCACTAACTTTTTTTCAGACGGACAGTGATAAATTCACTACCCTTCCCAGAGTTAGGTTTTAAAATCACAAAAAAAAACGCTTATTAGGAAAGATAACAATAGATGGGTTTACGTTTGAAAACATTACAGTACCCAGACAGCACATCTTCGAAACAGGAGGTAGAAGGAATTGCATATTTTGAACGCAGCCACGTAGCTCTTTTAAATTTGGATATTTGGGTTCCTTAGGGCTTGCTGACAAAGAATATGTAAAACGTTACGCAAATAGTCCAGGAATTAATAAATTATAACCAAAATAAAATAGTGGGGATGCCTGACAACATAAAATCATTTCTGCTCATAAATTTTTTTTTATAACGTGTTTGAAAAAAACCTTACGTTACAGAAATAGCCTACCATGTAAACTCCAAATTGATTGGAGCGCAACAAATGAAAGACTAACCACGATTGGTCGGGCTATAAATACTATCTTTCGTTGTTAGGGGAGACGTGGAAAGGTAACATTTTTTCAAACACTTGTCGAAACGTGGCTCCATTGGCTAGACTCGCTGATATACTCACTTAGGAGCGTTAGTTCGAGACCACTAGTGCAAATAAGCGTGATAAAGCAACAGTGCGTTGAAGCCAGCTCATATTTTGCTAAATAAAAGCCTGGAACATAAGCAGATGGGAATTTGTGCCAGAAATTGTGCCAGAATTCATTGCTAATCAACGTATCTGTGTTTGTTTCCATGAATTGTGGTAAGCTTGAACCATTCAGTATCTTTTAATGAAAATTGAATGTGAATTGTTAATTTATGCCTGTATATATGTGTAGTTCAGTAGCAAACATGCTGTAAAACCTATAATGCTCCCGCCTGAACAGAAGGTGTCGGAGGAAAGTAAAACTGCATGGAATGGCCAAACAGTACACTGACACCTAGATTATTGATTAGACAGAAATAATGCTGGAAGTGCAGAGGCGTAGTAACCATTAAGGAGGTTAATGCTGGTATAAAGTATTTCAGATGAAGCTGACAGTTGGCCTAACGCTCTGAACTCAATGTTTGTGATGTATTGTGCTCAGTGTAAAAAGAGAGTATAAATTAGTTATGAAGTAGAAGGTACATCCTTCTTGTTTTCAGGGACCGTGGTCTTGATGGTATTGAGCAGCACCTGGTCAGAGCTTTGCTGAATCCAGAGTCGGACAGCATACTCCTTGGTCCATTTAGCTATCAGTGAGGTGTCTCCAGAGCCGAGGGGAGAGTCGAGCAGAGGAGTCTGTTCCTGCCGCCATCACGCCAGATAAGCTGATGTGGCCAGCTGAGCTCAACATTATGTCCCCTCATCTTGAAATGACTTTGTAAAAATAACATTCAGAGGGGAATTTAATTGTCTTAATATCAGGAACTGAGAACATCTCCAATACTAGTCCCAAAAGACAAACTATTGAAGTCATGATGACAAATACCAACAGAGCTTGAACAAAACAAAACCAGTATTACCTCATATTACTACTACACAACTGACACACATAGGATACTTTTAATAATATATGTCACTACTATATTCATATTGATAAATTCTGTACATATAACTTGTAATTTAAATTGATTGTGATTCCTGGTTCCCTTTGTAGTTGAATCAGGACACATATTCATTCATGCCAGCAATGAATACATATTGTTATTTGAAAAGTTATCAGTGACTCCTTTAAGATATCCTTGTAGAGTGTTATATGTATGTGAGTGTCACAGTGTTGTCAAGTGTGGTGGAATAAATTAAATTGTTTATCTGTCTGTTGTTGTTATGACTTACACTTCATCATACACATACCCTAGACATACAACGTAGTCATCACACTATTCCAGAATAATTCTGACTGAGATATATATATATGTGGCAGCAAGTAAGGTTATCTATAATACACTACTCTTATTAGATATAGATACCTTCACAGCTGATCTCAGTCAGTACACTAAGTCCCCTATAAATATTTATAACATCCCACTTCACCACACTCGTGTTCTTTAGAGTCTTATAGAACAATTTCTGGTTTTCTTGCGCATCTTGTTCTAGCTTTTCTCCAAATTCTTCCCAGGACTTCTGTTTTGCTGCTAGCACCTTGTTCTTCACTTCTGTTCTGAGAGTCAAATATTCTCTATATTTCTTCATTTGTCCTGTTGTGTTTTTAGCTCCAAGTATTGTTTCCATGCCATTTTCTTCTCTCTTAGTTTCTCTTTGACTTCCTCTGTCCACAAAGGTGTCCTCTTCCTCTTGTTCCCAAGTCGGACTTCACCACATGCTTCTGCAGCAGCTGTCTTTATGATGTCCTTGAATCTAAGCCAGAGGGTTTCCAAGTCATCAGGTTGTTCTTCTGTGTTTCTCACCGCTGTAGCAATAAGCCCCTGATATCTGGTCTTAATTTCTGGCTCTCTCAGCTTGTAGGTCTTAATGCTCATTTCTCCCGTTCGTTTACTTAGTTTCTTGCGTGATGTTGAGCAGCTCCTAGGCTGAGCAACTCTTTCAGTTGTTTTTTTTTTTAAATTGTAAGCAGGTAGTGATCTCTTCCAATCTCTGGCCCCCTCCAGACTCTAGCATCCCGGACATATTTGAATGAGCTCCTCTTAACAATGGCATAGTCGATCACTGACTTCTCATTCTTTGTTAGTTCACATCTAGTGTATGCATGTATGCACTTATGGGGGAACATTGTGTTTGTAATGATCAAATTCTGCTCACTGCAGAATCTAAGGATTCGCTTTCCATTGTCATTGAGAGTATCTTCTCCATATCTTCCGATAACTCCACCCCATCTAGCATGGTCATTTCCAACTCTGGCATTAAAATCTCCGAGCATGATAATTTCGTCTACGCAGTCATCCACTGTCCTTTGAAGCAGCTCGAAGAATTCCTCCTTGACCTCTGCTCTTTCATCCTCATTTGGCCCATACACTATGACCAGGTTGACTATGCTTTCTCTTTCCTTTAGTATAACAACCATAATGCGCTCCGAGACAAATTTCCATCCCTTGATACTATCTTTTTGGTTTTTGGCCACAATGCAACCCACGCCCCCTTTAGCTCTTTCAGATGTGGGTACACCACTGTAGAGCAGCGTGTTGCCATCGAGATCCATGACTCCTTGTCCTTTTTTCTTTGTTTCCGTTATAGCCAGGATTTCTAGTTTTGCTTTCCTCATCTCTTCCACCAACTCCTCTTCTTTCCCATTTATACTTCTTGTGTTCCAAGTTCCATAAGTCATAGTCCGTTCCAGTTCGTCGCTTTTAGAATCAGTCCGGTTTTCTCTCTTGTAGTTCTCGTAATCAATAGTTTAAAGCAAACAGGTGATTGGCCTGTTGTGCCTTTGCATGGTGGAGGGGCTGCCTCCTTACGGCCTCCATGCAAGCCGCCCTCCTCCTTTTTCAGCCGGGCTTGGGACCGGCCTAAGCGGAGTTATACTATATACTAATCCTTGTTATTGTGTTTGTATACTTATTAAAAAAAAAAAAGTGTAGTCCCTTAGCAAATACAGCCGTCGGGGAGTGAAATATTAATGACGTCACTATACTATAACTTCGAAAGGTGGGGAGGTAGGGGTGGACAGTTCCTTTCCTCACTGCCTTTGACTTCACTAACTCAAGAGCAGAGTCAGGTACCCATTTACAGTTAGGTAGACTTCAGCTTGACGCCACCGTATTTCGAACGCAGGACATTTGCCGCGAGAGGCTCAAACGAGGATTAAAATATCAACTTCACCATCATCATAGGGGCGCCTCCTACCTGACCCCACCAGCGTTCGTTCATTCGTTCGCGACTAGATTGCTATTATACCCTGTTCAACCAAAAGGGTTATAATTGGGGTATATTGTGCGTTAGGTTCTTTGATGCTAGCCGGTTGTTAGTCCTGAAAAGGACTGGTCCTAAAAAGGACCACTAGCTGACTGTCTGGATTCCTCTTCGTTGTTTGTCTGTTCGTGTTGCCGTGGCGTGTTCCATAGTGTATTTCATTTCACTGTCTGCCTTGTGTGGTTTTGTGTGTTTTTACCCTCCTCGTTTCTGTTTCTTGTGTCTTCCATTTCTCCTGTATCTGATATAGCGCTTTTTCTATAATTGTTGGAAGTAGCGTTTCCTCGATGACTTCTTCGTCTGATTGGTCGTTCGTTTTAGTTTCTTGTGTGTTAGATGTAATTTCCTCAATGGCTATTCTTTCTGCTTCTATTCTTTTGAGTATTTCTGCGTTTTCTTCTTTTAGCTCTTTCAGCTTCTTGACATCTGTTTCTATTTGTTGCTGGATTCTTTTCATTTCTTCCATCATATGTTTAATGCTCTGCAGATCTATCACACTAACGATGAGAAAGGAAATGAAAAGAAAGAAAACAGAAGCGAAGTCCCCCAGGTTGAAGCAACTATATAGCGAACAGTACAGTCAGCTGGACAAGGAAGTTAAACGCCAAACCCGAGCCAACAAAAGGAATTTCCTAGACGATATTGCAAGACAGGCAGAAGAGGCAGCACTGAGAAATGAACAAAGCACAGTATACAAAATAACTAAAATCATCAGCGGAAAACGAGGTGCAAACAATATTACATTAGTAAAAGATAAGCAAGGAAATCTCATCACGACAGCAGAGAGACAGGAAACAAGATGGGCAGAGCATTTCAGAGAAACTCTGAACAAGGAACCACCAAAGACACAATTGGATGTTTTTGAGGCTGAAAATGATCTAGATGTTAATACAGACATTCCACGAAAAGAAAAAATCATCACAGCAATCAAAGGGTTAAAGAATGGAAAAGCTCCTGGCCATGATAACTTAAATGCAGAGCTATTTAAGACAGACCCTGAGCTAGCAGCAGAACTATTGCAACCACTATTTGCACAAGTCTGGAAAACAGGGACAACACCAACGGAGTGGAACAAAGGAATCATTGTCAAATTGCCCAAGAAGGGAGATCTTGCAGAATGCAATAATTGGAGAGGAAAACGCTTCTCTCAGTTCCCAGCAAAATACTAGGCAGGATAATTATACAGAGAATTTCAAAAGCAGTAGACCACAAACTGAGGAAAGAACAAGCAGGATTTAGAAAGAACAGAAGATGTGTAGATAATATATTTACCCTCAGGAACATTATAGAGCAGTGCTCAGAATGGCAAAGACAGCTGTACATTAATTTCGTTGATCTTGAAAAGGCTTTTGATAGTATACATAGGGACAGTTTATGGAAAATACTGAGGGCTTATGGAATTCCAAGCTGCATAGTGTCAATCATAAAAAGCCTCTATGCCAACTTTACGTGTAGTGTTGGGCAGAGAAACCTAACCTTTTGAGGTGAAGACAGGAGTACAACAGGGATGCCCCTTATCAACCACTCTATTTTTAACAGTCATAGACTGTGTGATGCCCCAGACAACAGAGGGCAGTCCAAGAGGAATAAGATGGACTACATTTTCTACATTGGAAGATCTGGAATATGCAGATGACATTGCACTACTAGCACATTCACATCAACACATCCAGGAAAAAACGGATAGACTTAATAAGTATAGCCAGCAGGTGGGCTTGAACAGACAGACACCTTCACATACCTAGGATGCATAGTAACACCAGACGGCGGAGCAAGCAAAGACATCAACAACAGAATGAACAAAGCAAGAACAGCCATTTTTAGTCTAAACAACATCTGGAAGTCCTCTCAGTACAGCACAAGCACAAAATTAAGATTATATCAGAGCTGTGTGTTTTCTGTGCTTCTCTATGGTGCGGAATGCTGGAGAGTTTTTTTTTTTTTGTGTTCTTTTTTTCCTTAACCAGCGGCACTTGGGCTTTCAGCCCTTCGGCCCAATGACATGTCATTGCGAGGCTGGGGAGCCTGTGGACTTTCCTTCCAACCCGGCCAGGAGCTTCGCTCCTTCCCATCCACAGAGGGTTTATCTCAGTAGCCGTTCAGGTTATTCAGTCAAAATTCCGGTCGTTGACACTCCTTTAAATGCTGACGCCAGGGCTTAAACCTCGAATACCTGGTCGCCAGCGCAACGTTGTAACCATTACACCAGCGCGGCTCCCATGCTGGAGAGTTACAGAGAAGGAAATGTCGAAATTGTCCTCTTTTCACACAACATGCCTAAGAAAAATTCTCCGAATCTTTTGGCCGAATACCATCACCAACCAAGATATGCTTACTCGGAGCAAGCAAGAGGACATGCACACCATCATAGCTGGCAGACGCTGGAGCTGGGTTGGCCATGTCCTCAGAAGAGACACAGATGCCATCACAAGAACAGCTATGCTATGGACCCCTGAAGGAAAACGAATGAGAGGCCGACCAAAAACAACTTGGCGGTGGACTGTGGAGGCTGAGATGCAAAGAATGAACCAGAGTTGGGGCACTGTACGAAAGATAGCCACCGACTGAGCAAAGTGGAATCAATTTGTTGTTGCCTTACAAGACGCCACCAGGCGTGATGGCCACTGACTGCTTTGACGCTCGGCGGCTAAGGTTCAAATAAGAAGATCTATCACATCTTCCCCACTGTCAGTTTGATTTTCGGTAGTCTGCCTGCTTCTATTCTCGACCTGGAGTTTCAGTTTCATTTCTTTAACTTCCGCTGTCAGCTGGTGTAGCTGTCTTCTATCTATCGTGCGCTGTTTGTCTGCGACATCCGCTGCCACTCTATGTTTTGCCTCTTTGAAAGGGATGTTTTTGGACACAGCTTCCTTCAGGATGCTCTTTGTTTCCGGAAACACATGGCGGCCTCTGTCCCTTGCCCCGTGGTTTCCGTGGCAGTTTGCATAGGTACGGTTTGCATTTATGGCCTTGTAGTTGAGATCCTCCATCGCTTTGGGACAATCGCGATATGGGTGGCTCCCCGCACAATACCGGCAAACTGTATGCAAACTGTATCTCTTCTGCACGTTTTCTTTGTGTAGAAAAACTGCTGGCAGTTGGAGCACTGCATGACCGGAGAGATATATGCTTCTGTCCTTTTTTATGTAGTTTGGAGCGTCAGTCTCTCGGGTCTTGTCAATCCTTCAATGGTTATTACAATCAGATTTGTATCTTTCTTGTCCCAGGTTTTTAGCCTTTCGACCTGTGTGATTTTGACATCTGTGTTTCCGGTTTGTAGGTAGCTGTGAACCTCGCTTGCGAGCCATCTGGTATCAACCCCTCTTATGACCAACTTCTTTGTTGTCTTGGATGTTTCCACCACTACTTTTATCTGGTGGGGCAGCTGGACTTCTTTTGGACCGGACTCCAGTTCGGTCATTAGCGAAGTGGTTGTTTCAGTGTTGTTGAGAGAAAGCACGACTCCCTTTTCGTGTCTCCCTACTTTAGCGATGCCTCTCCTGCCAGTTATTATCTCGAGGATACCGATCACTTTATCGTTGGTTAGGGCCCTGAGTGAGGCCTCACCTCCAGACATCTGGGTGATCTTAACGATCCTGTATCGTATCTGTGTTGTTTGTCCTGTTAGTCTTTGTCCTTTGTTCCCTTCTCTGGTCTTGGTTAGAACAAGAATCATGTTCCTGCTCGTTGTTAGAAGGAGCTTTTTCTTGTGCCTGAGCTTTTGAGTTGTTTTCAGTTGCTATTTTGTCCAGACTAGATCTAGTCCTTTGTGTTTCGGGGTTTTCGTTGGTTTGTATCTCGGCTCTCGCAATTAGCGCCGTCTGAGTGTTGTTTCGTTGGATTTGACACTCCTCTGCCACTTGGTGATTCTCCGTCATCGAGTTTCGGACAGCGTGTTCGATGTCTAGTCCTGGCACGACGGGTGTGGATGTTGATGTTGTTTCGTATGGTAGTTGTGATTTCGCTCGTAGTTTATCTCTTGCCTCCTTCTGGAATTTTAGCCTTCTCGTCATATTTTTTGCAATTCCGGTAATGGCTTCATCTCCTCTTGGGCCAAGAGCACGGCTGTTTGTGCCCTATACCAGAGCGCTCTTTTAGTTTCGGTGACCGGAATTCTGACACCGGGTATAAAATTTTCGTGTGCACCGTAAAAGACTATTTCAGTTTTTGGCGGGGAAAATCAGCTGTTGTGTGTAAAATCTGTAAAATATAAATCATTACACACTCGTTCTGGATAAACACGGCGCTAAAATTCTTTTGTGTACTATAACTTTGTTCTCTGCTCTATTTTTGATTGCATTTTTATTTGTTTGAAATTAGTTTTGACGGAGTTACAGACTTTTGAAAACAGCGTCATCATTTGAGGAAATTCATAAAATAAGTAATCTTTTTATTAATTTAATATCTAAAAATCGGCCCATTCGTTTGAGTTTATAATTATAAAGACTTCTCGAAGGGAAGCTAAAGATTATTTCCACATACTTTTTTTTTTGGTTTCATATCTTGAGAATGTGTGGTAGTCAATTTTGTGAGTTTGGCATTACAAGAACAAGCATAGTGTCACCAGATTTTATAGCATTTAAATTACTGTAAACGCATTCCTGATACTCACAAATCTTAAATAAGGTTGTACAAAAATAACTTTTTGTAAAGCACCATCTGTTTTTGCATTTTCATTAATTTATAATGATATTTAGCTACGTATATAAGCGTCAGAAAACATGCAAATCTATAGATAGATTACTTCCACATCATCATCATCATCTCAGCCCGTAACCCGTCATGGGTCGTAGGGGTGCCATGGTGGAAGCATCAGCAGACAGGGTCCTCCACTGCTCTCTATCCTCAGCAATGCGTACAAGTGTGGAAAAACCGTGTCCTGCCCATTCTTTGATGTTATCAGCCCAGGATTTTCTTTGCCTTCCTCTTCTCCGTTTACCTTCGACTGTCCCCTGAAGGATCGTTTTCGAAAGGGAGTCATGACGAGTTACATGCCCAAACCAGGCAAGCTTTCGATGTTTCACTATTGACAAAAGTGGTTCTTGGTGGCCTGCATAGGTGTTTATCTTCTCTCTAACATAGACATTTGTTTTGTGCTCTTTATAGCAAATGCGCAAAATTCTTCTATAACATTTATGCTCGAAAGCCTGAATCCTTCGCTCCGTATCTGCAGTGAGTGTCCAGCTCTCACACCCATACAAGAGAATAGATAATACAAGTGATTTGTATAATTTGATCTTCACAGGAAAACTGATGTTACTTTTCCAGATCACATTCAACTTTGTCATGGCAGCTGAGGCCATCTCAAGTCTTGTCTTGATTTCTTTACTTGATCTTCCATCACTACATATAGTGGACCCGAGATATTTACTTCCACATACTTTGTTCTATCTTTCAAGTCTTGTTAATCTTGTATTTATAATATGAATTTTTTTTTAATTGTGTGTGAGATAAGGACTGTTCCATTAGTGTTCTTTGGTAGACAATCCTGTGCACACGACGGCTGCCAAAGAATTCTAAGTAACTGTTTGTATATCTTCTTTCATTCACAGATAAAGCATTCTACATCCTGATGTTAGACTTGATAGTCCCAAATATTCCTCTATCTTTATACATACACAAGTAAACTATACTACATAACAACGAAATGGAACATACTGTTTTGCATCATATGAATTGTGCCAGTGCACTGTGCAGAGCCTGTGGCAAGAGAGCATTAACTTCCAAAACAACACGTTCAATTCAGAAAGCACTGAACTGTTCTAATTACGTTAATGATCTGTTCTTTGTGTTTGGAATTAACGTATCAGATGATAAACCCACACAGCATTCGACTATATTTTGTAAGAAGTGTTACTTACGAATACAAAACTCAAAAAGGAGGCATAATGAGAAGTGTCTTGAAACAGCCAAGTTACTATCGGAAAACAGTCAGCACATCTGGAAAGACTAAAACCATAATTTAACTATAAGTGAATGTCAACTGTGCAATTATGTTACAAAGACATCTTTTGGTGTTTTAAAAACAAAAAGCTGCTCTATCCCCTGTGATGTTCTTTCTAACCCCTCCATGTCTAGTCAGTCATTTAGCTGTAGTCAGTCAGTTAGTTTGTAGTCAGTCAATTAGCTGTAGTCAGGATAGCTCTGTACAGTAGGAGGTTGATGTGCCTGCCCACATTAGTGATGATATTGTTCAACTGGAGGTTGATGTGCCAGCTCACATTAAAGGCGATACCATTATTCATTTGGAGGTGGATAACACTACTCACCCTAGCATGCCAGTTTTTGTTGCCACATCTACACCTACCAAGTCAGTTATACATACGACAAGTACATCCACCTCGCCTGTCTTCAAAAGCGACATCACAGTACAACCGTTACTTGCTAAGCCACCTTCACAACCACTAACACAAAAGGAAGAACCCCTATTCACATCCATTGTTAGAAAAAAAACTAGAAACAGCAAAAAGTAATATCATAAAATGCAAAACCAGAGGACAGCCTATTGTACTACAAAAACTAATTAAACATAGAAGAGAAACATCAGTCACCAGAACGCCAACAAAACGTAAGCGATCTCAATTGCTCCACACTGTTAGAAAACATATTGCTGGAACATCAACTGATTCATTAGACCTGCAGCAGGCACATGAACTACAACGCTGTTCAGAAACGTCACGTCAGGAAATTTGCAGGAAAGCAGGCATTGAAAGTAGAGTTAGAATATCCAAAGAATTAGCAATAGCCATGAAGGAAACAGTAGGTCTTACGTGGGCACAGGAGAGAAAACAGAGAAGATTGAAAATTGAAAGACGCGCCAGCGGTATTAAAAATATAACTTCACAATTAAAATTTATAATGGAAACTCATTTGTTACAAATTTCTCCATCTGTGAATGTACAGATTCATCCTATAAAAAAAGGAAGTGTGAATGATAATTGAGCGAAATTTTGGGGCTAGAGCAAATTATGGCAGTTGTTGCTTGAGATTGACAGAATTAACAGAGTGTGGAAATCATTTAATAGATGTATTTATTAAATACACCTATTTATCTATTAAATTGAACATTTCGTTTTACTCATGACCATACTCATTTTTTACCAACGGGCTGATCACCCGTTTGCCAGTCACTTCGATTACGGAAACAACAGCAGATGGATTGATTTGCCGTTGCCCTAAAGACGCCAATAGGCGTGATGGGAAACAATGGCAAAGAAAACCTATCTGCTGTTGCCCTAAGACGCCACTAGGCGTAATGGCCACTGACTGCTTTGACGGTCGGTGGCTAAGGACGGAAGAAGAAGAAGAATACTCATTTTTACATGACCATCGTGATGTATGATTGAGATAATTGTTAGCTCTCATGTTTTTGGGGACAATTGGGTGTGTTATTTTAAGGTAATAAATGTGGACTTGCAATTTAATGTTTCAATAATTAATGTTTGACGCATGAAACCAAAACAAAACTTTGATATCCATTTTCTGCAGGTTTTCTACTTTTGATTTCTGTAATTTGTTATGCATGTTGATTGTGACCGATTTAGTGAAAATTGCATTATAAACAAACCATAACAAAATATAAAAAAAACTTAAATTTTACACTATTTCAGACTATTATATCTTCTGTTCTAATTGTGATAAAATGTTTGTTCTTGTTCTAAAATTTACTCTAACATTTCTAGTCTAGCTTTACGCAAAATTAAAGCTGGTATTTATAATAATAAAGTAGCCTAAAAGCATTAATTAAGCCCTATCAAAAGTAAACATCGCCACATGTTTTTCCCCATAAGGAAGTTGACCACGTGACCTCTGTCAAGTGGGCTATAAATAGCGCGGTCGGGGAAAAAGGGGAAATAACCAAAAGATCGCTGGCAAACAGCCGTGAGAGGTGCATCCAATTTTGCGAGGCTGTCAATTGTTGCCGCCGCCGTGGTGTCAGGAGCTGCATTGCTCGGCTTTTCAGGAGGTTCGGCCTCGACGCTTGTATTTGGGGCAGCTTTGCTGTCCGGTAATCTGTTCTCGATCTGTGATGACTCTTCTTTGTTGTCACGTGCTGGCCTGCTTTTATAAACTTTCCTCTTTTTGGCTTGTGGCTTGGTACGAACCATTTTGTAATCTGCGTACATCCTGAAAAGGACGTTGGTTTTAGTATATTGCTATATGCGATCAGTGCGAAGCGATCGTAGGATCGCCCCACCAGCGTCATGGGACGAGGCCTTAAATAATCCAGCTCCAAGCCCACATTTGTTGACTGGGGAGGTCTTGTTGGGGGGCGGAGACCTGAAGTCGACAATCATCAAGACATTAGAACCGATTACCTTTTGAACGAAGCGGCGCTCGCTTACAATGCCAGGTTCCAAGGGGCCCTGGCTGGCAAAGTCCACTTGCTAGCAACCACTGAGTTCCCTACGACTAACAACAAATGTCCATGCATCCAGTAGTATATCTCATATTCTAGTAGTTCATTTGTTTTGTGAATAGTTGTACAGATATATCAAACACACAATAGTTGTATTTCTAATAAATAATAATTTGATCACTTAGCTCAAACGCAACACATCGTCACCTAGATTGATACTTAGGAATTGATTTCTGAATGTAACTGTCTGTTGGGTTTATGTGTCGTGTGTTTGATATATCTGCTTGGTTTATTTGTCTGGTGGGTTTATGTGTCGTGTGTTTGATATATCTGCTTGGTTTATCTGTCTGTTGGGTTTATGTGTCGTGTGTTTGGTATATCTGCTTGGTTTATCTGTATGTTGGATGTATCTTCAGGGTGGTCAGAGCGCTGGTCTCTCGCGGCAAAGGTGACGGGTTCGAATCACTGTACCGACACGCTTTAGTTTACCCCATCTGTAAATGGGTACCTGGTTTTGAGTTAGCGAAGGAAAAGACAACGAGGAAGAGAACTGGTCACCCCACCTCTCGATGCTGGACCTAGTATTGTCAAGTCTCTAACACTTCACTCCCCTATGGCAATATCTGCTTTGGAACCACCTTTACGGTTTATTTTAGGACGTATCTGCTTTTGTTGGGTTTATGTCTGTCTGTTGGGGTTATGTCTGTCTGTTGGGTTTGTCTGTCTGTTGGGTTTGTGTCTTTGGTTTGTGTCTGTTTGTTGGGTTTATGTCTGTCTGTCTGTTGGGTTTAATGTCTGTCTGTTGGGTTTAATGTCTGTTTGCTGGGTATGTCTGTCTGTTGGGTTTATGTCTGTCTGCTGGGTTTATCTGTTGAATTTATCTGTCTGTTGAGTTTATGTGTCTGTTGGGTACAAGTGTGTCTGTTATGTATGTTTGTCTGTTGAGTTTATGTGTCTGTTGGGGTTATGTCTGTCTTTATGTCTGTGGCTTTATCCATATGTGGGATGTGCCTTTGTGTGGGGTTTATCTGTTGTTTGTGAAATGTACCTGTCCGTCTGTGTGTGCCTGCACATAGCCATCAAGTCAGAAACCGGGTAGGGCAACGAGAATGAAAAAAAAAAAAAAAGTTATTTTATGAGAGTGGGGTGGAACTGATAACTAGAACCAGTGGAACAAGAGATGAGAAAATGTGTGATGGATTGGGCAGACATTGATGAAACCTGGTGATAGCATTACAAGGCAGTTGTTGTTCTTGAATCCCCCACAGTAAAAGAAGGAGAGGTAAAACGGATAACACGTGGAGATAAGAACTGCAGGATATAGTAACATGATAAGAAAGACCTTGGGCTGATGGCACAGAAACATGACTTGGCATGTGTGAGTTGAGGCCTATGCTCCTTGGGGAGATAAAGGGTATTGATTGAACTGTTGCTTACCATTAAGTAATTTTTGTTTTTGTCTTAGCTGCACCCGAGACATCCATTTTCTCTGTAAGTTCTAGTCAAGGGAACATCTGGCTATACATGTTATTTGTTTCCTGAAGGTGTGTCCTTTCTGTATTTTCATTTCCGCATGTATTGGTTGTTATCTAGTTCAGTTCCACTGGTCCATGTTTGTTATTATGTCTGGATATGGGGACAAGATAACAAATAATAAATGGGTGCTTGTGTAGAATAGAGAGATTGATGTGGTATGACGAGATCATTAATGTGGAACTGATGGCAAGAACTAGACAAGTGCCAGAAGGTGAGCAGAATATGCTTGCGCTGGATAGGACACACGCTGAGAAAATCAAATGATAGGATACACGCTGAGAAAATCAAATGATAGGATACACGCTGAGAAAATCAAACGATAGGATACACGCTGAGAAAATCAAACGATAGGATACACGCTGAGAAAATCAAATGATAGGATACATGCTGAGAAAATCAAATGATAGGATACACGCTGAGAAAATCAAATGATAGTATAAACGCTGAGAAAATCAAATGATAGGATACACGCTGAGAAAATCAAATGATAGGATACACGCTGAGAAAATCAAATGATAGGATACACGCTGAGAAAATCAAATGATAGGATACACGCTGAGAAAATCAAATGATAGGATACACGCTGAGAAAATCAAATGATAGGATACACGTTGAGAAAATCAAATGATAGGATACACGTTGAGAAAATCAAATGATAGCATTACAAAGAAGTATTTGTTCTGGAATCCCCAGTGTTTTAAAATGAAGGGAGGCCAAAACTCGGAGAAAGGAATTGGAGGGAGGCCAAAACACACAGAGAAAGGAATTGGAGGTAGACATAAAAAGGTAAACTAGATATGGAAAGACTGAACGGACGGTTCTTGTTAATGCTTCACATGAATTTGGTGAAGGTCTGTACTAGAAGCCAAGAGAATGAAGAAGGTGGTGTCCTTCAAGCAGAAAACAAGGTACCTGTTGTGAACTTCTTCCTCTTGCCCTTCAAACTGTTCAGAGTATTATGTCTTTAGTAGACCTGGCCAATCTAGCATCTAGGGTTACTAGCTAACAGCTAGGAACGTTCCAACTTCTCAAATAACTCCGCCACTCCAGGTTACGTTTGAGACAGAGACTTTATTCATGACGAAACGATACAGCTTCATTAATGATCATACTCCTGTAGTGTACAATTCTTAGAAACACATCTGTCTATACTTTTTATATCACTTAGACAGTCTGTCATTGTCGAAGGACGATGTCTTCTTCATTTTCAACATTTTAAAAAATATATATTCACACACAACACTGAGAAGCTATACTACCTGTAAATGCAGATAACTAAATACACCTCACAGAAAATCTTGATGTATTAGTGATGGAATAACTCAGGGATATACTCTAAAAGTCAGGAGCTCAAACACATGCGTCCACTCGCCATGACACACAATAGTAGAAGACCCAGCAGACTATCTCCTCACTTTTGCATTTTTAGTTTCACGTCTGCCAAACAACCATATCGGCAAGACGTCACTTCCTGTATTAATAAATGACTCCGTATAAGATACACAAACAAGCAGCCCTGTCGAGCTAACTATTACACCGACACAATCGTTATGAATTTTAATCATAACAGTACCTTTCCTGCCAGTCTACTCTCATTCATACCATGACCTTCAGCTCCTCAGGGAATCTTGTCTTTCTCTGGTATAACCACGTCTGTGTAGTCTACTTGTTTGTTAACTGACTGTCCGTGATTCACTTCCACAAACACATCAGATAAAAACCAGCTCCGGGTCAGAGGGACAACAATAAGGAAATATATAAAAGTCATTTCAGATATGGTGAAAAAATGGCACCTTCTCCTTCTTCGTACACTTTCAAATGTCAGCTTAAATATGTTTAATGAAGGCAGTGATCAGCTTGAGACTGATGATATCTCCATAGAATTTGTCCAGGAATGGTGCTGTTATGGTCATGTGTTCTTCCTCTGTTCCTCTATGTTGCGCACTTTTTACAACTGTTCAGTGGTAATTTTATCAATACCGTAGTTACACTCACCAGTAGTTCTTATTTTTAGTTTGCTGAACAGATAACATCTCAGTCTATTGTGACCCTGTGCGGAGACTAAAGATTGGTGGCGGTAAGATCTATTATACGATACAGTACAAATAACAACATAGCCATATCTTCTTCTTCAAAAACCATGCCAGCTTTCACAACTTCATGTTGCCAGTGCTGAATTTATCAATTCTGTTGATTCCTAACCATGTCATGATGGCTAACCCTCTGATATCTTCTCTTCGTAGTCCTATATCTCTTTCTCCTGTCTATTTTCCTGGTGTTCCAACTTACTCCAGCTTATAACACGCTCAAAGAAAGTGGATTACTTCTTTCTAACATGAGTAATATTCCCGGGGGGGGGGGGGGGGCTCTGAAGAAACAAAGAAATAATAGTACTACTGTACCCTCCCCCAGACAATTCAAGTCTATATATATAATCTACATCAGGGGTTGGCATCCCAGGAGCTTTCAGGATCTACTTTAGTAACACCGAGCAGTCTAAAGATCTACCAAATCACCCACTGGGATCTACAGCTTGCTGATCTCTGCTCTATGTTATTTGCTTACCCACATGATGATGATTATTATTATTTGATTATACCACGTATTAGTGCACCACACATTTTATTGGTCGATACATGTTGCACGTTTTCCATTGAAATTAAAAAGCAAGTTTAATTAAAACAGATATCAAATATTACAAAAACTCAAAACTAAAGTTCATCATAATTTTCTAATTTGCTCCTTATGGAGCATAGAACCACCACTGCAACTGGCCCCCTTGCAGGAGGAGGCCTGCCCCAAAGCATTCACGGGCCCCTACAATGGTGGTTATATGAAACAACTTGTTTGAAATAATGAAGTTGCCAGCTGTATATACAATCTCACGTTAGTCGCCCCTAACAACATGACAGACAACCTCAGTCAAAACGTAAAAGCTCACAAATTTTCACATGGGATATAACTTGTAAATAATAATAAATCAAGAAAGAATAAAGTCAAGCTTTACAAATAATGTGCTATAATTTATCTTAATTATTAAGCAACATAAAGGGGTTAAAAACACAGAATAAAAACTGTCCAAAATGCATGTTATGAGATTCACAAATATAAAATATTCAAATAAATGTCCCATATCAACTTCATCTACAACATCAGGGTTAACAATGAAAGTCCATCAATAAAAACATTATGATAGCTAATTCAAAGGAAACATATTAGATCAATACCAATCAACATAAAATAGACTTCACAAAGACTTAGGCAGCTCACAATTTTTAATAGATAATTTCTGACAAGCCATCTCTGTATGTGAGTACAAGCAGCGGTATTAAGGCATACTTCCACCAACATTACTATATTAACAAGGGGAGAACAGTTGACAGCACAAAGGGAGATAACAAAATTTAGACATACAGGGAGTCCTAAAAGTCTGACACATCTTTTTTGTTTATATATACATATAACCTCATCATTATTTTCCTTGCGCTCCTTACGCAGCATTGAGCCACCACAGTAGCCGATCGCTAGCAGCAAGCCTGCATTAAGCAGTTAATGCTCTTCATGTGGTCGTAAAGTAAAGGGAAGAATCATCATCGAACATATTGGGGGGGGGGGGGGGGGTACACAACAACCTCCAGCATGAGAATGGAGGTAGAGGCAGCTACTGTAGCCTTAAAGTGGCTAACTGAAATTTCATTAACAAAGGCTCTCAGTCTATGCTTCGAAAGGTTCAAAATGGTTGGCTACAGCATAAATGGAAAAAAAATTCATAGAAGCTTCGAGTCTGCAGGAGCTGGTATGGATCTACTGTCCGGGTCATGCAGGGTTTTGCGGTAATGAGAGAGCTGACAGACAAGCATCAAGAGTACCCATAGTGGGGACACTGGATATGGGTAAGGGAGAGATACTGAGAACAATTAATGATCGCCTGTTAGAGAATGACACTGCAATAGATGAATCATCAAGGTTAAGACTGTTGGAATTTGGCATCAAACGTAAGGCTAGCAGAGATGGATGTATAAGAGGATGCATCCATCACGTATACAACCAGCGAGCTACAGGAACAGTTAGCATTCACACTCTTCAAGATATTTACTGAGGGAGACTGAGCATCTATGGGTTTGCCCGGAGTGTAGTGACATCGATTCTGATCAACAATAACATGTGGTAATTTATGTGGTAATTAGTTCTACATGATGAGGTTGTCAGCATCATGCACAACCACGCATTAGTTGCCTCACACAACATGCCTGAAGCCCTATTCTATGTCTCTTCCGACATCCCAGGTAACTATGCTGAGCATTAAAATACATACACACACACATGCAAGTGCACATTTGCTTCTTTGTATTAATTTGTTTACCAAAATACTTTTGTAAATTTATTATATAAAAAAATAAACTTCATGTTCTCATATACACAAAAGTCTTGGTAGCAAAGGGAATTTTGGGACACACTGTACAATAGACCCACACACTAAATGTTGAATATACTAAGACTAGACCTAGTTCTCTGTTCACAGAGTAAACTAATTGATGCTGATTTCACAAAGTCATAGATATATAAACTACTATCAAAATATTATCACATTTCAAAGCTTAAAATAACTATAACCAGATAATGGAAGTGACAAGGAATGGAGGGCAACACAGAACAAGGTGGATCAAAGCCATAAAGGAGCTCAACATTTTTGCTACCCAAGATGCATTGCACACATTAGATCTGAAAACAATATAACACACACCCCCCTTTCCTTCTCCAATGTGGCATGTCCCAGTAGAAGTAGTAAACACAAGAGAGCATATAAATACAGGGAAAATATTTGGAAAGACTTGAATTCATGACAAATTTTGTGTAAATCGGGTAAAATAAATACTAAACATGCAAATAGTAAAAACACATTAGACACACTAAACATATTGTTAATATTTTCATTTATGGAATCAATCTTGTAAAGGCTCTCAAAGTTCACTTTAAAAAAAAAAAAAAAAATCAGCAACATAAATATGCAGTTCTAATCAATATGTGACACTGTATGTGACACTGTATGTGACACTGTATGTTACACAAAGCTATAAAAAAGAAAACAATACCAATATCAAAAAGGATTAAATTCATTATCAACAGTGTGAGAACCATACTACAGTATACAGCAGTAGAAACATAACTGGAGGTCCACAAGATCAGCGTTGTGTTAACAGCCCTTGTTCTTACAATGGCGGCAGTTCTCAAACTGTAGTTTCTTGAGGGGGGTCCAACTAAGGCTGTCAAAGGAATGCATTAAAAAACAAAACAATGCACCATTGTAGTGAAAGAACAATTTGTAGCAGATTTCTTTGGTCTGTTAATGCTTTCAACCCAGCAGTTTTTAGGTTTTACCAAGTCAAGAAAATGGATGTGTAAATCTCTCCCCCCCAACAATTGGCAGACTTGGCAAATCAAGATTAAATGGGTTAATTGTTGTTACATTACGATGTACATGTCTGATACTTCCCTCAGCAGTTATCAAAGCTTGCTCAGATGCATCAACAGTGTAGAAGGAATGATGCTCCAAAAAAAAAAAAAAATGTGACAATTGTGAAATTTTATACAGCCATCAATCCAGCTACATACAACTAAGCAAGGCTGCAATGAAAACAATAACAGCAACCAAAACATGGCTTTCATAAATAGGTGCCTGAGTGGAACAGAAGGATTAAAAATGCTATGACAAGATAAATACGGAACTGATGTAACGAACCAGACAATTACAATGGAACATGATGCAGGGTTCATAGCAAATTTCTTCAAGCATTTTCCAGGTTTTTCCAGGTCCAGCACCTGATTTTCAAGGATGGGAAACTCTAATATTTTCCTCATCTAATTTTCTCAGATATAATTATCACTTTGCTGACCAGCAATCCGGAGCATTACCGTCTCTCATTACCAAGGGTGTTTGCAGATTTCTTTAAAAAGAAAAATTTTTTTTTTTTTAATTCATAAAAGATTGAAAAACAGACATCTTTTCCCAGTTTTTAGCGAATTTGTTCAACGTCAGTGCAATAAAATGTTAGTGACATGGATGTCAATGAATAAAATAAGCTTGATTGACATATTGATTTAATGATTAACGTATATCAACATAAAAGGCTAATAAAATTGTGAATAAAATGCAAAAAAAAACTATTTTTCGTGTTTGTCTTTTTTGAATGTATTCTGCGTCTGTGGCATGACAATGAGCGTTTGTAAATGTTTGAGTAGTTACGTACCTCTAGTTGGAGTCTGAGCTGCTTCCTTTATTAACTGGGATTGAAGTTGTAGCTGTAGGCCTCTGCAAGAGTCTTTGTCTGGATCGTTTATAATCCTTGACTGTGTGGTATAACTTGAAGCAGGGTATCAGGCATAGAGGTACATTGCAATCTGGGCAGTAAATGCAAGTCTGGCTTCTGTTCCCTGCAGCCTTACACACTTTACAGTCTGGTTTGTACCTTGTCCTTTCATATTTATCAATGAAGTGGTGCTCAGTAAGTCGTGTTGTTGTGACCTGTGGTTTTGAAGGTGTCACATTGCGTCGAAGAATAGCAGGTTCAACAAGAGTCATACTGACATCCTGATCTTTGCTTTGATCTTTTTTTGTAGAGTTGGCAGTGTTGTAGGTTATGTGCCCATTGACCAGGGCAGTTTCAACTAAGAAATGATATAAAAATAGGATATGTGTGGGTAGGGGTAGCTTGCACCTAGTTGGCTGAAGTAGTCGACACCTCCCATACTTTTGCTGTATTTTTCTGCAAGCAATGGCTTCTGAATTGTTCTGCCCTAAAGAATTTGTCTTTCTGTCTTGTTTATATTATCATTGGAGTGAACAGTAGATATAAGGTTAAATCTTTTCGTATCATGCCAGGTGACTGTCGGCATGCCTTATCTTCTGTCGCACAAAACACAGGATGATTTGTCTTTTTCAATTTGAGTTGTTTTTTCTTCAATGCTACGGGAAAATGCTTCCTATTTTCAGCTACTGTTCCAAATGCACCAATCTGAATTTCAGGTCTTGAAATAAAGCTGAAGGCTGAATAAAAACTACCACAGAAGAGAATATGTCCCTTGTTGCGTATGAAATTTGAATTAAAACTATGGTGACTTTCTAGTAGTGTTAGATGTTTTTGACGTGTCCGAGGGAGTAGTGTTAGATAGTTTTGATGTTTCTGAGGGAAAAACTGTTCCTTGGGGTTGTGTTCTTTTCTGTTTAAAAAAAAAAAATGGAACACACAAATAACTTATAAGTAGGCCTAAGCTATGTATATTTACCAAGTCAAAGTTCTAAACGCATGAATAATATAGTCAAACAATATTTAACTAGAACAAAAGTTAATATATAGTAATTGGGAGGGTGAAGGTATGATGATATCCTTATAACACTTATGATAAGTGAAAATCTATTAAATGTCTAACTGGAAACATCAGGCCTTTACACACACACCCCCTCCCCATCTTTACTATTTTTGTTTGACTTTTTTTGTTGGGGTTTGTTTTGTTTTATCATTTCTGTTTGTTTTGATTAAAAAAAAATTTTTTTTTAAATTATTTTAAAAATTTTAAATAACATAGGTCTATGCACAAAATTGGTAATTTTCATTTATCCTAATTACAGTGATTTGACAGATGTGACGTCACTTTCATGTATCGGCGGTTATTCATGTTATCTGGAATTGAAAACATGTAGGCCTAGGCTAGGCATATCCTAATTATAACCCTGCAGAGCAGAACGGGATATGTCTCTTCATCATAAATATAATGAAAAAGCATTCAAAATATATTTATTTTCCAAAAATGTGGTGAAATTAACAGTGGGACACGTCTGATAACAGCGTAGGCTATAGGATATAGAATCGCCATCAATTTCTATTCTTGACCATCTCAAACTGTGTCAAATATATTCTCGTAAGCAGTTGTAAACCAAGAAATTTCATTCAAACACTAATTTTGGCCATGGTTAAAAAATAAAACTAGGCTAAATAGGCCTACATTGTAAATTACGGCCGCAAGTACAGTAGGCCTATCTATAAACTGCACTTAGCCTATGTAAATATGTTTTATAAATGAATTTATTACTTACCTCAGTTGAAATGAACGATTTAATACAACATGAATGCGTAGAGACAAGTTCTTGGTGTTGTTGTTTTTTTTTTTTTAAGTTTTGGCGAGGCGCGTCCCGTTCAACCTACTCGGTTATATTAGGGCGCATATCCAAATATAAAAGGCCCTTAGGTCTGAGGTTATAAATACATTTTTTCCTAGTCGTGGGTTTTTGCTCCGCATTGAATATGTGTAGTTATGTGTCCTTTCGTAGCAGTTAGGGTTAGTATTAGGATTTGGGTTAGCGTTAACCCTAATCCTAACCTTAATACTAAATCTAACCCTAACTGTTACGATACAAGACATAACTACACATATTCACTGCGGAGCAAAAACCCACGAGTAATAGGAAATTACCGCTTTCGAGTAGCAACAGACACGCGCGCTAAAAATAAATCTGCTTCACATCGTTAACGCAATTCGCCGAAAACGCAAATCGCCGAAAACACGAACCACCGAAAACGTCTGGAAATGGATTTTGTGCCCAAAGGGAAGTAAAAATTCTGCGGTAACTGAAGTTTAACGAAAAATACCACCAATAACCGAAAAATGGAAAACTTCGGACTTTTAATATTTTTTCAAGGTCCGATGCGGGAAATTCAAGGCTGTTAGCCATTTTTCCAGGCTTTTCAAGGCCTGGAATTTTTTTCTTCGTTTTCCAGGTTTTTCCAGGTTTTTCAAGGTCGCTACGAACCCTGATGATGGGAGGAAAGATTTTGTTGCCAGATAGGATAGACAATGATAAAACCAAATGATAGCATTACAAGGCAATTCTTGATCTGGAATCCCCAGTGTAAAATAGAGGAAGGGATCAAAACATACAAGGAGAATAGAATTGTGAGACAGGCTTCAAAGAGATACAGAAGAAATGCATTGTGGGCAGGGAGCCGAAAGGTAATGACAACAATGATGAAACATATTTGACATATGGAGCGAATATCTGTTGATAAACAAGATAACAACAAGACATTAGTTCTGGATACAACAGCAGCATTTTTAGATGGCACAGCAGCTTACGTTTGGTTCATAAAAAGTTAGTTGCTTATCCTTTACAGGACGTGGCAATCAACCCCAGCTTTTATTGGCTGTTTGTGATTTTTCTAGGCAATTTTTTCATTCAGTAGTTTGCCATTGCTTTCTGAACGGTACGACGCTTATACCATTGTTAAAAATCCACACAAAGCGATCTGCTACCAAACCACCTGCAGCAGGTTTCGAACCTGGTATATCTGGATTATGAAATTGCGTTCATATCTATTAGGCCACAGACGCCGACTTGGTTCATAAAGGTTAACATTATATCTCTTGTGGAATATTAACAATTAGATGAAGCACGTCTACACCCCACATTTACTATCTGCAAATAAATAAATACTGAGAAAAGTTTAGACAAAACAGATTTATAACGTTAGTACAGATTTGGCACATTATTCAACACCTTTTCTGTGTATATATAACACCTTATAGCACGCACAGAACTTTTTGCAGTATTTCTGTTAAATAAATACATACAACTTTTCTATGCATGTCTGTTACATAACATACACAATTTTTATGTGAATATCAAGAGAATATTTGCTGTAGCCGCCATACAGCTGATATACCAGCAGCTATTAATAAACAGAACCCAAACTCTTCACCGGAACTCCTTTGCTATACATGTAGTACCAGCAGCCTTATCGCCGTTAAACAGACAATATTATGGAATCTAAAACTGAAATAATTTATTGGACAAATCAACAGGAATGAACAAGGACAGAGCACTTAAAGTGTACTGACTGAAAGTTGTAAGTGTACTGACTGAAAAGTAAGTCAAGTTAATATAGCAAACTACATGTCAGCATCCCAATAATTGATTGAAAAGTTGTAAGTGTACTGACTGAAAAGTTTCACCTGTACTGATTGAAAAGTTGTAAGTGTACTGACTGAAAAGTTGTAAGTGTACTGACTGAAAAGTTTCACGTGTGCAGATTGAAAAGTTGTAAGTGTACTGACTGAAAAGTTTCACCTGTACAGACTGAAAAATTGTAAGTGTACTGACTAAATAGTTTCACCCGTACTGACTGAAAAGTAAGTCAAGTTGATAAAGCAAACTATATAACATTGCCAATTTACTTGAAACATGAAAATGAAAGGAAACAGATATGAAGCAAATAATTAAAAATATAATAATCAAACTGTGAGCTTAGCTTTGGTAATAGATTAATCTAGCTGTCAGCAAATCTTTTTTATTGTATTATAAAAATGAAAGTTCAGCTGATTACCTCCTTATATTAATTTTTTTTATACTTCTTTATTTGCCTTTAAATTTACTCCAGTAATTTTTGTGTTTCTAGTGTTCTGACAAGGATCTGTCTAGATGCTACAACAGGTTTTTATCCTTCAAATGTTAAAACTGCTAAATGTATTAACTTTAATAAAATATAAACAAAATGCCTACACAACAAGCTAAAACAATATAAAAAAGTAGCTGTTCTCACTCTGCAAAAGTTACCATCCTGGATTAGAAAGACCATTTAAAAATATGTGAATGAGTTACAAGCAATTGTTCTGATGTACATGGCGAGAAAAAAAAAAGATAACCAAATAGTTCATGTTACAGCAATGTTATTAAAAACAGCACAAAAAGAAAAGTATGCCAATAGCTGAAGTTTATACAACACTAGACAAAATATCAGGATATGTCAAAATATTTACAGGGGCAAAAAGTTCCCACAAGTAACTAATGCCGCATTCATGTGACTAGTTTCCTGACTACCTGATAGACAGAAAGATCTACTAAGAATACATTAGGTGGCTAAAGGGGAAAAAAAACAGGTCACAAGATGATTATGAACTAATGGAAATTAAGAATACTGGACCGGAGAGGATATATCTTTCCAGCTACAACATGATAAATGTAAGATCGCACCTAGAAACTTCAGAATTTGACACTGGAAAGGCGACCACCAAAGACAAGAACATGAGAAAAAAATTCACAAAAAGCAATATCGAGACATTAACAGGAAATCCTACAACAATATAAGCTCACAGCAGTCAGTGTGACACATCTGACTCAAGAACGCAAACTATAGCACCCCACTACGCTTCACGGCAAATGGAATGGAAAAGTAAGTAAGTATAAAGGGAATGCCCTCTTTGTTCACACGTGATCTCTGAAATTACAAAAGAATAATAGGATGAGTGCTTCCATCAAAAGTAAGACTAGCAGGAATGGAAGTATAAGCAAAAGTAAGACTAGCAGGAATGGATGTAAGATATAAGAGGTTGCACCTGTCACATATACAACCAGCATTGCTATAGCAACAATCAGCATTCATACCTTTTGACCTTTGCTGCAGGAGACTGAGCCTCTATGGGTTTACCCAGAGTGCAATGATGTCGATTCTGATCAATAATAACAGTTGGATTTCTGAAGTCTTATTGTAAATACACAGATGAAAAGTATCAGACCACAGAGACAAAACACGCCGAAGAAAATATTTTTACAGAACAAAGGATTTAATAGCTGGAATTTTAGGAAACAACAAGTGATCAGATACAGCAAGGGTCAAGAGCCTAAAGGGTTCTGAAAAGTGAAGAAATTTGGAGACACTCATTATTAGAGTTGTCTCTCTTCAGGACAAATGTTAAAAAAAAGGAAAGAAAAACCTTGCTGACAAATGTGAGCGAAGTCTGCAGAATTTCTAATGAGGTCTAAACTGTCAATTACCAGCAAAGTTTAAATATCTTTCATGGACATGGCGAATGAAACGTAAGACAGATCTGAATTAACAGTGGAGTGCGATTCAAATGCGTCTTCTAAACACTATTGCACAGCCTTGGAGTATCGAAATATTCTAATTTGATTTGACATATATCTTTTGAATCTCTCTCTATGGCACACCATACAACATAATCCTGGCCTGCCTGTTGCCACACATGAGTATTTAGACTCTGTCCCTCTAAACTTTCACTTAGATAGCATATCTGAACATTCTTCAAGCCATTGGCTATCTTCTCCTTGCTAATGCCTTGCAGAGGTTTATCAGATGTGATACAGCCATTACTGACTGCTTGTTCATTCTTGGATTCACTACCACCACTGCTCAAACTTTTGTCAACAGAGGGAACTTGTTTGCCGTTCGGTGTACTGGAAGCAACTTGGTCACTGTTCAATGTTCTGCCATTGGAAGCATCCTCCGCACTATTTAACCTACTGCCATCAGAGGACTGTTGTTCATTCTTGGCATCACTGGGGCTCTCGTTAGTGTCACCTGCCATCTCTGCCCGGAGAGCTGAATGTAGACAGTCGAGGGCAAACTTGACATAGCTGGCAAAATTTGTATGCTTGTAGTTGTCAGTGTCCGACCAGCTGACCTGTCAATGAAGAGATGGTAACATAATGAAAACATGACAATGAAGAGAAGGCAAGATAACAATGAAGAGATGGCAACATGACAATGAAGAGATGGCAACATGACAATGAAAAGATGACAACATAACAATGAACAGATGGCTACATAATGAAAACATGACAACATAACAATGAAGAGATGGCAAGATGACAATGAAAAGATGACAATATAATGAAAACATGACAATGAAGAGATGGCAACATGACAATGAAAAGATGACAATATAACAATGAAGAGATAACATAATGAAAAAATGACAACATAAAATAAGAACATGACAACATAACGATGAAGAGATGACCACACCAGTGAAAATTTTTTGCAATCGTTCTTCATGAAATCACATGGTATAAGAGAAAGAATATTTTAAAAAATACAATTGATCTCTCAGGACACGTATTGCAAGATCAATCAATACCCTTTAGCTCCCCAAGGAGCATAGACATTTAACAAATACATGTCAAGTCTTCTTATCACTTGCTATAAACTCTATTTCCATATCTTCCTCATCATTTGTCATTTTATTCACCAGTTCTTTTCTCCATATGTTCTTCTGTCTGCCTCTACCTCCCTTAACCTGGGGTTTCCAGAACAAGAACTGGTACTTTTCTGGTTCTTGTCATCAGTTCCATGTCACTGACCTTGTCAAACCATTTCAGTTCCATGTCACTGACCTTGTCAAACCATTTCAGTTCTATGTCACTGACCTTGTCAAACCATTTCAGTTCTATGCAATAACTCACTTCTTCGTTGTTGTTTTTGTTGTTCTTCATGTTTCAGAGTCATACAATAGGACCAACGAGAGCTGACTTGAAGACTCTTATGTCGTAAGAGTCAACAAATTAAAGGTTGTGCAGCATGAAAACAATTTGCTACAGAAACTACCACATCTAAAGCACAGCAAGTACTTTATAACAAGCTTTTTACACAAGACAAAGATTTTATAATCCATTTCCCTTGTATAACAGTAAAAAATAAATAAATAATTACTTTTATCAGTCATTGATAATGCAGCACTTGGTAATTTATTATGAAATTTTATATGAAATGATATTTTAAAAACTTGGTAGAATTCAGCAGTACATGAAAGGTACCAAACTAGAAATACATTGCTTATCTACAGTTACGAGGTCATAAAAAGGCATGCCATACCAGATGGCACATTTACCTTTACTGGAAGAACGTATGTGACGGGTGGACGCTCAAATGTCTTAACGATAAAACCTTTCTCAAGACACCCTTTTCCCTTGTACTGTTCCTTGAACCAATCCGGCAGAGGAGTCGGCTTTCTTGTAGCTGTGTCAATGGCCACTAACTGAGTTACATTTGTCCACAAGGGATTCTTGTTTTGACCGTGAGCGAAAAACTCGATGACGTTAGCTACTGAAGAGTTTCCAACATTTCCAAGGGAAAATATTGCATCTAGGGGCCACTTTGGTATATCAGGATTGTATAAGTCTTGAGACATTCTCAATTCAGCGGAGGATACAAATGTATATTTGCCAGTAGTGACACTTGGCCAATCAAGAAATGGTCGTCCCGTTACGCTGTCAGGCTTGTGAAGGGCATATGCCCTAGAAAGAACCGATGTGATCATCAAGCTGGTAATTTTGGGGTTGGCTGAAAAATAAAGATGACAAGATTTTTAAGCATTATCAAGTGAAACACACATTTTTTTAATTTTCTAGTTTACTGTAAAGTACTATAAAGAATTTATAATTACTGTAAATTGAAGACAAGTACTCAGCAGAATCTACATCCTTAAATGATATTACATATAACATTTAAGCTAGATTTGACAAAAATTTAAACTTTAAAAGCATGTTGAACAAGGCATCTATACTGAACAGAAAAACAGCAAGAAGATATCAAAAGGTTAATACAGCAGTTTATTGACTCCACCCAAACAATGCTAAGGGAGGCTGCAATAGTTGATAAATGGCACATTCACACCAACTTTAAAAAAAAATAAATGTCAATCACGGGTGTTATCATGGATGAGACGAAAATACCACAATATGTTTGAAGAGATAAATGAAAACACTACTAATGTCACCGTAAGTAAGTAAAGGTAAAGGATCCCGTTACACGCCCATTGAGGCATATTGGAAATATGGTGTTAGGCCCATATTTTCTTGACCATCGGCACACTAGGGGTGATGTGGTCAGCATCACGCCGGCCACCTTAACCTTCCCAGAGTTGCTCTGGTACCCAATTGGGGCTGGGTCGACCCAGGAGCCGTTTGCGGCCTAAAATAATCCCACCTCATCTGGGTATCGAACCATAGACCACTGAGCTAGGAAGCCAGTGCACTAACCACTATGCTACCGCGGCTCCAGTAAGTGACTGAATTAAAAACAAACACACAAAAAAGAGAAAAAAATAAGAAGCTAGCTAGAGTAATACATAGGCACTTCATCATATGTGTTGTTCTTACCATTTATCAATAAATATGTGATGTACAAATGTTGCATATTCATTCATTTAATTATTTCCCTTTTGCTCCCTATGGAGTATTAGTCCCTCTTGCAGAAAGCCTGCACAACAGCACTTATGTGCACTTTTAGCGGTGGTTCCTGTTGCAATCTGCTTTGCGTGATGAGGTTGCCAGACTCCTTGTGAAATCTCATAATAGTTACTTTGTACGACATGAATGAGGTTGCAGCAGTCCTTGTTCTGTCATTGTCTCATCAGAAACCCCCATGAACTACACATCAGATACCCCCATGAACTACACATCAGATACCCCCATGAACTACACATCAGCTACCCCCATGAACTACACATCAGATACCCCCAGGAACTACATGAGATACCCCCAGGAACTACACATCAGATACCCCCAGGAACTACACATCAGATACCCCCATGAACTACACATCAGATACCCCCAGGAACTACACATCAGATACCCCCAGGAACTACACATCAGATACCCCCAGGAACTACATCAGATACCCCCAGGAACTACACAAGATACCCCCAGGAACTAAACATCAGATACCCCCAGGAACTAAACATCAGATACCCCCAGGAACTACATATCAGATACCCCCCAGGAACTACACATCAGATACCCAACAGAACTACACATCAGATACCCACAGGAACTACACATCAGATACCCCCAGGAACTACACATCAGATACCCCCAGGAACTACATATCAGATACCCATAGGAACTACACATCAGATACCCCCAGGAACTACACATCAGATACCCCCAGGAACTACACATCAGATACCCCCAGGAACTACACATCAGATACCCCCAGGAACTACATGATACCCCCAGGAACTACATGATACCCCCAGGAACTACATGAGATACCCCCAGGAACTACATGAGATACCCCCAGGAACTACACATCAGATACCCCCAGGAACTACACATCATATACCCCCAGGAACTACACATCAGATACCCCCAGGAACTACACATCAGATACCCCCAGAAACTAGACAAGACAGGGCTACTCCAGTATTAAACAACATATTCCAAGTACTCACCATCAACATCAAAACTTTCATGCGACAAGCCTGGGATAGTAAAGGTAGCAGTACAATGGGGGCTGTCACTAACTCGATAGTTGGTCACGTTCCATAATGCCAAGTTTTTTCTCAAGAAAGGCCCAACAGTTCCTGGCCTGAATGATACACATAAAAGTCAAGAAAACAGTTCATAGATTAATGTATCACTATGACAAGCATAGATCAACATGTTGACTGAGAATATATATGTTAGAAACGTAAATAAATACAATTGTATAACTAAATGGATGCTTTCATAAACTGGTGCTTTAACAGAATAAAGGTAAACAGTAAAGGAAGTGTTATAGCAGATATTGCTGGCAGGAGTGAAGTTGTTTTGAGACTTGACTATACTAGGTTTTAGCTTTAAGAAGTGGACTGATCAGTTCCTCTCCTCGCTGCCTCTGCCTTTCATTCATTTGTTTGTTCCTTAATGCAAGAGCAGAATAAGGTACCCATTTACAGCCTGACAGAAAGGAGTGCATGATCCTTCCAAGTTTTGAACCTGGTAATTTAGCCTCTATGGTGTGGAATGCTGGAGAGTAACAGAGAAGGAAATGTCGAAACTGTCCTCCTTCCACACTATCTGCCTAAGGAATATTCTCCAAATCTTTTGGCCAAACACCATCAGCAACCAAGAACTACTTATTCGGAGTAACCAGGAGGACATGCACACCATCATAGCTGGCAGACGCTGGAGTTGGGTTGGCCATGTCCTCAGAAGGGACCCTGATACCATCACAAGAACAGGCTGTGCTTTGGACCCCTGAGGGAAAGCGAAAGAGAGGCCGACCAAAAACAACTTGGCGGAAAACTGTGGAAGCCGAGATGCAAAGAATGAACCAGAGTTGGGGCACTGTATGAAGGATGCCCGCCGACCGAGCAAAGTGGAATCAATTTGTTGCTGCCCTACAAGATGCCACCAGGCGTGATGGCCACCGACTGCTTTGACGGTTGGCGGCTAAGGATCAAAGAAGAAGAATTTAGCCTCTAGAAGCAAGTGATCTGACCATTCTGCCACAACACAGAATAGAAGGACTACAACGGTGTGATGTGGAACTGATAAAAACAACTAGACAGATCCGATGTATGGACAAGACTGGCACTGGATAGGAAACACAATCAAGCTGATAACAATAACAAGACAGTCTTTGGAATCCCCAAGGTAAAAGATGTTGAAGGATATGGAAAAACAAATCTAGAAGGGGCCTTAAGACAGACACAAATGGCATAAAGAAGATACAGAAGTACCTTGAACAGACGGCACAAAAAAGCTTGGCATGAATTTGTTAAGGCTCATTCTCCTTGAGGAGTTAATAAGTAAGGATGATGATGATGAAAAGACACATATATCCTTTTGTTAAAGATTTACATTTACACGTGTCAATGTTCATTCCATTTCCTCCAAGGACTTATAATAATAATAATAGCCCCTTCAGTCATAACTATGGGAATGCGCCTCTGACAGCCCTGAGCTGCTTATTTCCGAGGTGTTCCTTTCGACGTTTTCTCCTCTCTTCTGCTTGTTGTGTGAGCTTCTTTTTGCCCAATCTGAGGTGGCGTCGTAGATAGCACCGTCACTTGGTGCGATTGGCAGCTTCATCCTACCAGGTTGCTGGATTTATGTCCAGGGCCCTCATGTCTCTCTTGCACATATCTCTGAATCTCAGCCGCGGTCATCCAACTGTTCTTTTGCCATCTGCCAGTTGTCTGTAGAAGATATCTTTCGGGATGCGACCATCTTCCGTGCTGCGCACATGGCCAAGCCAGCATAGTCTGCACTGTCTAAGCAGTGTATACATGCTTTGAAGGCCAGCACATGACAACACCTCAACATTTGTTACTTTATCTTTCTGCGGAATGCCAAGGATGTGGCGTAGACACAGTAGATGGAAAGTATTGAGCCTTCTTTCTTACTTAGCATAGGTTGTCCAGGTCTCGCTGCCATACAGAAGTGTGCTGGTGATGCAGGAGTTATGTACCGCAGCTTTCGTCGTCATTGTGAGTTTCCCCAAACACGCAATGTGAGTCGGGCAAAGGTAGCTACAGCTTTGCCAATTAAGCTGTCAATTTCTGTGTCCAGTGAGAGTTTGTTATTGATGGTAGATCCCAGGTATGTGAAGTGATGCACCACTGCCAATTCATAGTTATGGATAGTGATAACTGGTGCAGCACTCACAATCTGACTCAGCACATTTGTTTTCTTTAGGCTTATTGTGAAGCCAAAGTCCTTGCATGCTTGGGTGAAGTGATTCATCAAGCTCTGAAGCTCCTGTTGGCTTTGAGTGACGACTGCAGCATCATCAGCAAATAACAAGTCTCTTTTAGTGACCCTTCTGATTGTTGTTTGTGCCTTCAAGGACTTGCATGCCAGTAAAATTAGATAAACCCTAACACTGGAATGAGAAAAAAATTCACCATAATTCAAACCTGTGTCATTAAGATCACCAGGCAAGCTACTTATCCACTGTTCTATGAGGACTAGATTTGAAAATAAAATCTGAGCTATGAACATTGAAGAGATACCTAGAAAATACCACAGTTAATATAACATCCCTATTCAACAGCTTTGGAACACACAAAAAATTATCAAAGCGTGAAAGTAGCAATTATTCCAATAATAAAATAAGAAAAACATGAGCATGATCTCAGTTGATACAGCCCAGTTTCTTTAAACAGCATGGGTACCTTCATATGTCTGCATAGTAGAAAATGAAAGGGCACTTAATGAAGCAATGAAAGGTAGATTTGCTACAAACCAAATAAATGTAGAGAAGGGCAGATCAGATATCACAAGCTTACTTAAAAGAATAATAATAGATGAATGAGCAGCAGCCTCTATTCAAGCTCTAAGAAACTTACGAGAACAGAGCAGACCAGATATAGTGGAGGTGATATTTCTGGCTAATGCATATATATATATATATATATATATATATATATATATATATATATATATAGATATATATATATATATATATATATATATATATATATATATATATATATATATATATATATATATATATATATCAGAGGATGTTCAGTTTTAATAGCTTGGGCACCTTCATGTGTTGGTATAGAAGGAAATGAAAAGGCAATTAATGAAGCAAAGAAATGTAGATCTGTTATAAACCAAATAAATGTAGGGATGGGTAGATTAGAGATCATAAGCTTACTTTAAAGAATTATAATTGATGAATGAGCATTAGCTCGAGATGAAAATCTGAAACGGTAGACATGCATATAAGCTGTTGAAAGCTCCAAAAAGAACTTGCTAAGTATCTAGGGAATTCAATAAAAAAACTGATCAAGCTACAATTAGGAACAAGTTATTACAGTACTGAAGAACTTTATTGTACAGGATGTCTAAAAGACTATAATACAGAACACTTCCTATTACAATGTTAGAGACATAACATCAGAGTCCCAGTTTTAAAGTATTTACAGGCATGCAAGTCACCCATGACTGGTAAACAAGTTTTTGAGAACCGCCCCCCACCCCCCCATTTTCATACCAAGGATATAGGCGTACAAAACAAGTCTGAAGAGCCCAACATTTTAAGGGAAAAATTCACACAGACACAATTAGAAATTAGGTATTCTTCCTTTGGCACCCCCCATAAAACTGAAAAATATATTATTGTTACAAGCAGTTTTTAACAGCAGCCTACTGTCCGATGGCACCCCCATCTTGGCAGACCACTCCCTCGCACCCCCTTAATACGCCACTGCATGTTTACAATAACTGACGAGGGATAGGCTACTGCCATAAGTAGGCCTAAATCGCGGTAATGGAATATTTTTTTCTATAATTAGGCCTATAGACACTATTTTCTAATTATAATTCATCCCGGGTTGAACGGAATATTTTCTCCGTCAATTATATATATATATATATATATATATATATATAGATATCTATAGATATATATATATATATATATATATATATATATATATATATATATAGCCTATATATACTGTTGAGTTTGATGATAAAAATGAAATACAACTAGGACTTAGCGTAACTAGAATGGCTGAATGGACGTGGGGTTATTGGGTACAGTCTTGACCGCACTCAACAACAAGATGCTGCGTGGGCGTGCAGTACCTTAGACACTACCTTTGTATAATACTGTACTGTTAAACAATAACCCTCTTTTTCTCCCGATAGCTAACTAGTACCAGTAATTCCATTCTGCTGGAGCTGCCGTCATTTCGGTCTTTCGTTCTGTGGGCCACTTTTATATGTAACGCACTAGGGGTTACATTACACTTCCTGACCTAGAAAACGATTGATCACTATGACAATGTCTGGCATACTTAGACCATAAGGTAATCTTTAACAGTATCGTCCGATCTGCATGAATCATATCTTATTTTTTTTAATGTAAACTCTTTATACTTCAATGAGTCCCAGCAGAGGTAAAGCCAGTTTATTTTTTTTTTTTTACTTTTACACTCACCTTGGAGCGCTCATCTTCCTTTTCTTGGTAATTCAGACTTGATATCACTTACTTCTATTGCGTCTGATGTAACAGTTCGCGGCATAAACCCTGGCTTATATATATGATGTAGAACTCTTTGGTCAAAGAAGATCACATAAATTACACATGGCTATTTTGGTCGACTTCCGTTGTTGGGGACGCTTATTTTAGTCCAAGACCTACCTGCTGTGGCTTATATATTTTATTTTAAAATATCGATATTGGAAATGTCGAAGAAGAGCACAAGTCATCCGTTAAATGACAAGGTAGATACTTATGCGAAGTTCTTTTCGAGATAGTGGCAATCTCTTAATTTGCCTGGTTTTCGCGGTGCGGAAAAGCAGTCGGTTTTTCTAAAAATAGAAGGCCCACAACTGTAAAACGTAACAAACCAGCGTCGTAACTTGGTGAGATAAAAGAGTTGCAAGACTTTTAAAATTACTGAAGAAAAGCGCTTTCTGCGATGGGTTATAATTATGATATATAGGGTATCATCATCTCATCTCAACCCGTAACCCGTCATGGGTCGTAGGGGTGCCATGGTGAAAGCATCAGCAGACAGGGTCCTCTGCTGCTCTCTATCCTCAGCAATGCCTACAAGTTTGGAAAACCGTGCCCTGCCCATTCTTTGATGTTATCAGCCCAGGATTTTCTTTGCCTTTCTCTTCTCCGTTTACCTTCGACTGTTCCCTGGTGGATCGTTTTCGAAAGGGAGTCATGACGAGTTACATGCCCAAACCAGGCAAGCTTTCGACGTTTCAATACTGACAAAAGAGGTTCTTGGTGGCCTGCATAGGTGTTTATTTTCTCTCTAACATAGACATTTGTTTTGTGCTCTTTATAGCAAATGCGCAAAATTCTTCTATAACATTTATACTCGAAAGCCTGAATCCTTCGCTCCGTATCTGCAGTGAGTGTCCAGCCCTCACACCCATACAAGAGAATAGATAATACAAGTGATTTGTATAATTTGATCTTCACAGGAAAACTGATGTTACTTTTCCAGATCACATTCAGCCTTGTCATGGCAGCTGAGGCCATCTCAAGTCTTGTCTTAATTTCTTTACTTGATCTTCCATCACTACTTATAGTGGACCCGAGATATTTAAAGGTGTTAACTTCTTCTAACGTTTGCCCATTTAACGTAATGTTGGTCGGGTATACCATATATATATATATAGTGTCTGTTATTTTAGATAGGCATAGTGTGTTCAGTTACCGCTTTGTATCATAACATAATACTAGTCACCACTGTTATTTAGTACACACGTATTTATTTAGTATACACGTAGCCCTTGATTTACGCCGGGAATGAGTTCCTGAACGAAGTGGCGCGATAGAAATTGGTGTAAATTGAAACCATCTTGTAAGTCAAAGACGTTCCAGGCACCCAAAAATTGATAAGCAAAATAATTATATTATATTTGAAGCTCTGAAATAAAGTAAATAAATTAATGTAAATAAAAAATTTAAATATATTTTAAAAATAAAGTAAAAACCCATATAGTAGATTAAATAAAAAATATTTTGCACACTTACAACCAAAAAATGGCATAATGCAACGGCTTTTGTTCTCTGGTGAAGTCCTTGGTTGAGGATCATCACATTTTTTTGAAGAAAACATGCAGTGTTGAATATAATGATTTCCTCTTCCTTTCCTTTAATAATCTAGTTATTTATAAGGGCTTATGTATACCTAACACTCCTCTTTGATGTAGCACTCCACACCCAGTCTTGGTCAACCTCACAGAGCTCATCTGTGAGTCTCTCCACATCTGAAAAGATACGCTGCAAATCATCTGTCTCATTTTTCTTGTACAAAGCTCTTTATCCTGTTTCCTTCTCTTCATTTTGTTGGCTTAGTTGTGCAGCCAATTCTTCCAAGTCTTCACTTGAAAGAGGTTGACCATGGCTTTCCAGCACCTCTGTTACATCTTCATATGTAACTTTGTCCAAGTCCACTTCTAGCGCCAGTCTTCTAATGTCTTTAATTTAATTTTTAAATTTGATAATAATATTTCATGTTAATGTAATTAGAAGTTTAAAAATATATATGTTTTACTTTGCTTGATATATTTTTACCTTCGGGTTAAAAAATCAGCATTATTTTCAAATGGCGCAAACTGCGTGGGCGCAAATTGATGACAACTTGTATAAATAGTAATACAGGATGTCCAAGAATTATTCATGAGATTATGAAGTTCAAGACCCTTGAGCAGATATGAATGTTAGGTATAAATGATACTGCATTCGCAGCCTTAACCCAAGAAGTTTTATTGCTCACATTCCATACATACCAACCCCTTGAGATGAAAAACTTGTACAAAAAAATCTGAAAAACCTGTACACAAAATAAAAAACCTATACAAAGACAGAAAAAAACCATACAACGACCATTTTGTTCTTTGAGAAAACAAAATAACTTTTTTTTTTTGCCAACACATTTGCATAAATTCTTGTTTACTGCTTTTTCCTTGCTTATATTGTACATATTTTTACAATTCTTCACTTATGTTATGATAGGGAACTTAATATAGAGAGTTACAACAGGAGGCAATCTGATCATCATAAAGATTCCCTCAGTATTTACACCCTTTAACAATCTACTTTACATTCTTTAGACATTGTGCGCTGGCATTTTTTGGGCAAATAAAGAGTTAATAATTAGGTGAAAAACCTGTACAGAAAGTATGCACAGTTGTACAGGTCTAAACATGAAAAAACCTGTACTGAATGTAGGTAACCAGTACTAGTTGGCATGTATGACATTCAGACTGAGAATAGGTCACAGCAGGCTTAAATGTCATTTAGTCAGTAAATAAAAAGTGAACAAACAGATACGTACCCATGTGAGGAAGAAAAGCAAATAGCAGAACAAAAGTGTTGTCTCCACAACAGCAGACTGACAGTATGGCCTTCACTAACCCCACCCCACCCCCATCCCAGAGAGAAACTGTTTGGCAGTGAGAGGAGCCTGAGACAGACCAAGACCACCAAAAACTTACTCTTGGGGTTAACATCGGTGCACATTGCGAATATATTTGCATATATTACTTGCTTATCATCACCTTCACATTTAGCTCCCCATGGTGCATAGGCCTTCAACAAACTTAAGCCATGTCTTCCTATCCCATGCCATCAGCTCAAGGTCTTTCCATTTCATTCCTTTTCCGGGCATGCTCGTCCGTTCGCGGGCAGCAAAAGTGTTAGGACTTCGATGCCTTCAGGGAAGTACCTAGGTTTAATTTTTATATTTATTTAGGTTCTTATGTGTCCTATCTAGCCTTCACTTTCTTTCCTTTCCCTGACGAAGGCCTTGTGGCCGTAACGTTGGCTATTTTCTTTGTCTTTTGTCCTCGTAAGACGAATCACCTTTTTTCAATTTTTTTTTCACACCCATCCATTGTAATGCTATCAGCAGGTTTCCTCAGTGTGTGTCATTTCCATCATCAGCTTCTTCTTCTCATCTCTTGTTCACCTGTCACTTGTCTAGTTTGTTTACTTGCTTATACTTGGTTTTTACTATTTTATTCAGATGCCAGGGTCATCAAGTCTCATCTTAACAGCAGTTGCCTTACAAGATCATTGGTCTCGTTCTTTATCATTGGGTACACATTTTGGTCCAAGAAAAGTTGGTCTAGGACCAGCAACCAGAGCAAAGCAAAACCATGAGGTGAAATCATTAATAAACACAGGTAGACACAAAGGTAGGTGAAAATACATGTTTTATATGAAATATGTTAATTATTTACTGTATCTAAATTTGAGATTTAATAGGACTGAGGACATGACATCCCCTAGTTTAAGACCTGTTTGCAGGGCTGACCTTGGAGCGAGTGATTGAAATGTCCCCTCTCCCACACTTCTAGCCAAGAAAGTTATGCTCTATCAGAAAATTACCATATATACTCAAGTATAAGTCGAGACGTATTTTCCCTTTTTTGACCTGAATAAACATACCCCCAACTTATATTCGAGTCAAAAAAAAAATGTATGAAACCTGTCAGTGTTGTCTCTTCCCCCCACCCCTTACCACCGCACACTGGAATCCTTCAGATATAAACTTGCTGCTTCATTAAATGTGTTTTTCAAAAATATCTACACATTTGAACTCGTATTATCTCACCAATTTCATCTGGAGCACGCCTTGTTGACCAGCCTCCTTTGTTTGATCTGTCACCAATACCATTACTTCTTTCACTAGATTAAATTTCATTAGTGCCACTGTCAGAGTTTAAAATGGGCCCTTTTTCAATATCCACATCTGATTTTGCCAAAAGGTTAGCATCCTGATCAAATAAAAAGTCACTTCTCAGATTCCAAAGCAAATATTCAGCCTTATGGAAAGCCTTGGCTTTAAAACTGAAAAAAAATTTAAAAAAAAAAAAATTATAATATAAATCATTTCTAAACAAAATTCAGAAAAGCGGAAGCTTTTGAATGTAACAGAAATCTATTTATAACTCAGGTCTCACTAAATACCGAGATCTCATTGCTTCTTAGCAATGACCAACAATAGTAATCAGACTTTCCGGGCGAATGAACGAACAAACTTTATTTTCAAAGGGTTGAGAATTGAGCATGCAGGCCTGTCTGACATCTTGCCCTTCCTTTCTCTCATCTTTTATACTGCATTTTACATATTAATGGGGGATTTCAAGAGTTTAAAGCTGGGAAAGGGTTACACTGGAAGTGAAATAAAATGTGCAGAAAGCCAAGGAAATCCCAGTACAATACAGAAATTTGGAATTGATGAAAAACTCATTGGACTTATAATCTGGTCTTTCATTTTGAACGGTTTTTAAGTCCTAAAGTCTAGAGATTGACATAGTCGAATCGACTTATACTCGAGTATTTACGGTGAGTAAGATTTGTGAAAAAATAGAACGTCAGTTTTAAATAGTTATTGCTTATAAAACAAAAAACACAACAACATTCCAAAAATGGAATGTTAAAAGTATGTCACACTTTCGTTTTATTGGTTTTTTACACAAGATTTACATTGTGTTCTTTGGCATTTGAAAATTTGTCACAGCTGAAGAGAAATTTAACTTTGATGAAAAATACTTTCTTTTTCTCACGTGCTGCACAGCCCCCTTGTCTTTAGCACCTGGCGATGCCTTGCCTTAAAGCTCTGCCTGTTCGGGCAGTAAATAAGTTACATCTTTTTTCCTTTACAAACCAAAGTATAGTTTGTGTATTTACTACCACTGTAGCAAATTATATAGTCTTTAGGAAATCTTAATCCTTGTAGTGTAGTAACCTACTGTGTGTTTCTGTAGTCACTGGTACACAGTTTGTTTTAAGTGTTCATTGATGTTTCCATTTTATTTTTAGGGAAGGCGAAGACTGAAAAAGCTGATGATAAGAAAAAGGTGGAAAAAGAATATATTCTAGATGCAAAGCCACCACCATTGACCCTAGGTATGTAGCAGACGTCATGTTGTTTTTAGGGATCAGAGAGGAGGCAATTAATGAACAGGATTACTGCTGCCTCAGGCATATTATAAAAGGTGACTAACATGAAGTTGTCAATGTAGCTGATGTTATGATACATTCTGCCAGCAAAATGGGAAATCTTATTTGAAAGTGTTTGTCACGCGAAAATGTATCAATATAGATGGGTTTGGGTTGTTATGTGATGACATGCTTTTGTTTTGACTAGTGATATGACTAGAGCATCATATGGTGTGTGGCTGAAGACAGCAGTGTTTTCAAGTGTTGAAAAAGGTTCCTACTTGGGAAGATGGATCATGTCATTGGAATAGAAACCTATTATTAGTTATAGTATTCTGGACCTATGTTGTAATGGAATGAGATAGTGGATTGAAGCCAGTCTTTATGTGGAGAATATATCATCAAAGTGTACATGAAACTGATATGTTATGACCATGAATGACGGACACATGATGAAGATATATGTAAAAGCTGTGTGTGAAATAAATGCCTTGGATCAAGGAAACTTGAGCTGAATTACACATTAAGAGCTGTTGGTCTTTGTTGACCCATATTAAGTTGTTCTGACTGAACATTTTCACTATGTATATTGTTCTGCATCAAAATGACTGTGAGTCATATGTCTGATGTTTTGGAGTCCAACCATGTGTGCATATTAAGAGATCAACCTGACCCTTAACAGCTGACTTCAGAATCTACTAATGTAAAAGGAAGGATCCCATTACATGCCCATTAAGGCATATTGGGATTACGGTGTTAGGTCCACACTTTCTGGACCATCGGCACACTAGGAGTGATGTGTTCTGCATCATGCCGGCCACCTTAACCTTCCCAGAAGTTGCTCTGGTATCCAATTCATGAGGCTGGGTCGACCCTGGAGCCGTTTGCGGTCTAAAAAATCCCACCTCAACTGGGGATCAAACCATGGATCACCGAGCTAGAAAGCCAGTGCACTAACCACTGAGCTTCCGCAGCTCCCTACTACTGTAAGAGCACCCGAAAGCTTTGGTGCAGGCTTCAAGGGACCACCTGCAGTTTGAGCTGCGTACTCTATAAGTAGTGAAAAATGGAAGTGTTGATAATGATGATTATGTAATAAACATACTGTCTAATATTGTGAGGTAATGCACAGGTTGGCAACCTCATCACGTAAAACAATTGATGAGACAAAGAAAATAATAAGACTATTGCTGCCTCGGGCATGCCGTACAAGGTGACTAATACGAGGTTACGCATAGGGCAGACAACCTCTCTATGTGAAATAAATAGCTACAGAAACCACTGTACCAAGAGTGTTTGTGTGCTTGCTGCAGGCTTCCTGCAATGGAACTAGCTAAAATAGTATCTCCATGCTCCATTAGGAGCTAAAAGAAAAATGATGATGATACTAACTTCCATCCATCTTGACACGGCCTTTCATCTGTCAACATTTTTCCCTTGACAGACCAAAATTATCATCATTGTAATCATGAAATGTATCATCATATTTATCACCTTCTCAGACAATCAGAGATTTATGGACCAAATTGGCTTTTGGTTTTTTTCCCCCCCACAATAGCTCAAAAGTTTGGCTTAGTCTATGCACCAAAGCCGTTGCTATCTGAGCAAGAGTGGGAAAAGGTCAAGGCCAGATCAAATGAGCGAGATGACTCAAGAGAACCATGTGTTATCTGCAAAGAAGATTTTGGTGTGCAGGAACAAGTGCTTTTGTCATGCACACATGTGTTCCACAGGGTATAATTGTGCAGTGCAGACTGTCCTCATGTGTTTATTTAGCTGAGTATAAATATGTGCCATACAGACTGTTCTCATATATTTATTTAGCTGACTATAAATATGTGCCATACAGACTGTTCTCATATGTTTATTTAGCTGACTATAAATATGTGCCATACAGACTGTTCTCATATGTTTATTTAGCTGACTATAAATATGTGCCATACAGACTGTTCTCATGTGTTTATTTAGCTGACTATAAATATGTGCCATACAGACTGTTCTCATATGTTTATTTAGCTGAATATCAATATGTGCCATACAGACTGTTCTCATATGTTTATTTAGCTGACTATAAATATGTGCCATACAGACTGTTCTCATATGTTTATTTAGCTGAGTATAAATATGTGCCATAGTGTTAAACCATCATTACTCTTCATCTTGTCATGGAGCATATGCTTTCAACAAGCTCGTACCAAGTACTCCTGTCCTGTTCTATCAGCTCAGCATCTTCCCATGTCTTCCGTTCTCTCCTTCGTGTCTGTTAGTGTCTCCCTCTACCTCTCTTACCCTGGGAATTCCAGAACAAGGACTATCTTGTAATGCTATCAACATTTTTCCTCATTGTGTGTCATATTCATCACCAGTATCTTCTTCACATCTTCTGTTCCACTGGCACTTATCTAGTTTTTGTCATCAGTTCCACAATAGTGATCTTGTCATCAGTTCCACATTAGTGATCTTGTCATCAGTTCTACATTAGTGATCTTGTCATCAGTTCCATGTTAGCAATCTTGTCATCAGTTCTACATTAGTGATCTTGTCATCAGTTCCACATTAGTGATCTTGTCATCAGTTCTACATTAGTGATCTTGTCATCAGTTCCACATTAGTAATCTTGTCATCAGTTCTACATTAGTGATCTTGTCATCAGTTCCACATTAGTGATCTTTTCATCAGTTCTACATTAGTGATCTTGTCATCAGTTCTACATTAGTGATCTTGTCATCAGTTCCACAATAGTGATCTTGTCATCAATTCCACAATAGTGATCTTGTCATCAGTTCCACATTAGTGATCTTGTCATCAGTTCTACATTAGTGATCTTGTCATCAGTTCCATGTTAGCGATCTTGTCATCAGTTTTACATTAGTGATCTTGTCATCAGTTCCATGTTAGCGATCTTGTCATCAGTTTTACATTAGTCATCTTGTCATCAGTTCCATGTTAGTGATCTTGTCATCAGTTCTCCATTAGTGATCTTGTCATCAGTTCCACGTTAGTGATCTTGTCATCAGTTCCACATTAGTGATCTTGTCATCAGTTCCACAGTAGTGATCTTGTCATCAGTTCCACGTTAGTGATCTTGTCATCAGTTCCATAGTAGTGATCTTGTCATCAGTTCTACATTAGTGATCTTATCATCAGTTTCACATTAGTGATCTTGTCATCAGTTCCACATTAGTGATCTTACCATACCATTTCAATCCTTCTATTCTCTAACAGCTCTGAATTTAAAAAAAAAAACTTACATTAAAGATACCCGGGTAAGGAACAAAATGACTCAAAAGAGTCTTAGGGGCATGAAAATAATGTCAAACTATCCCGTATCTTTTCTCTTTGTTGTCTCCTATTTCTATTTCCTTAAATCTTCCCTGCTGTTACAAAATATTTAAGCTATCCTCTTTTTATAACATGTCATGTCCAAATAAAGCAAATTGCTTTGTTGTAATAAGCGAATTGCTTTGTTGTAACAAGTGGCTTCACCAGGTACTTTTAATCTATGTTTAAAAAAAAAAAACACGGAATTTAAAAATAGCACTGGGGACAAAAAGTTTGGAGAAACAAAGTTATGTGTACAAGCTGGTATGATATGTGAAGAAACAGAAGAAGACTAAAGATTTTTTTTTTCAGGCGTGTCTCCAAGCTTTAGAAAGATTTACAGGCAGGAAATCTTGTCCAATGTGCCGGCATCAACAGTACCAAACAAGAGTCATTCATGAAGGAGCTCGTGCCCACAAGCATAAATGTGCCACAAGGTACGTTGTAAAAAATTACAACGGAAAGCTGAAATTAATGTGGTATATATTTTTTCTCTTTTCTCAAATAAAATAATTGCTAGGACCAGACTGATACCTTCTTCTATATAGGGTATTAATTTGACATTGGGATATCACAGTAGAGAACTAATAGATTTCAGAATTTACTATCATTGGTAGAAATAATATACCAGCCTTAGGTGTGGATCATGAGAATGAATGCATGAAACAATAACAGAATTGCTCTTCAAGAAATATCCCTACAAGATTTAGAATGATACATATACAGTATCTTGGTAGCAACAGACAGACTTGAAGGTACAGATAGTGATATCATACTAAGGATACAGAAGGCAAGAAGAGGTTTCATTGCATTGGAAAATATAAGGAAATAAAGTTCAAACACAATAAAAAATATATTTTAAACACACGCTTTTAATGCACTAAAAAGCCACAAATAATTTTTCAAGGAGTTTATAGCTGGCAGTAAAAAAATGTAACATCAAATTGACAAAAAGTGTGGGCCGCTTAAACGCTTATCATATATTTTATCCATAAGTGTCTAATGAAGTATAAAGCAGAAGTTAATTTCATGCAGAATCAGCGCCCCCACGCATTTAAAGACTAGTTACTAGTCTCATTCTGCAGCAGTTTGTTTAACCTGATGAAGTTCTCAGCCTCATTCTGTTACAGTTTGTTTAACCTGATGAAGTTGTAAGCGTCATTCTACAGCAGTTTAACCTGATGAAGTTGTCAACCTCGATCTGTAGCAGTTTGTTTAACCTGATGAAGTTGTCAGCCTCATTCTGTTACAGATTGTTTAACCTGATGAAGTTGTCAGCCTCAATCTGTTACAAATTGTTTAACCTGATGAAGTTGTCAGCCTCATTCTGTTACAGTTTGTTTAACCTGATGAAGTTGTCAGCCTCATTCTGTTACAGTTTGTTTAACCTGATGAAGTTGTCAGCCTCACTCTGCAGCAGTTTGTTTAACCTGATGAAGTTGTCAGCCTCATTCTGTTACAGTTTGTTTAACCTGATGAAGTTGTCAGCCTCATTCTGTTACAGTTTGTTTAACCTGATGAAGTTGTCAGCCTCATTCTGTTACAGTTCATTTAACCTGATGAAGTTACTAGCCTCATTCTGTTACAGTTTGTTTAACCTGATGAAGTTACTAGCCTCATTCTGTTACAGTTTGTTTAACCTGATGAAGTTGTCAGCCTCATTCTGTTACAGTTTGTTTAACCTGATGAAGTTGTCAGCCTCATTCTGTTACAGTTCATTTAACCTGATGAAGTTACTAGCCTCATTCTGTTACAGTTTGTTTAACCTGATGAAGTTACTAGCCTCATTCTGTTACAGTTTGTTTAACCTGATGAAGTTACTAGTCTCAATCTGTTACAGTTTGTTTAACCTGATGAAGTTGTCAGCCTCATTCATTAATTCCTTCTTTTCCCATTTAGCTTCTTATGCTCCATAGAGCATGGATTCACCACCACCACCACCACCACCACAGACCTCCTTACAGGAAGCCTGCATGAAAGCAGTTATATGCTCTTGTAGTTGTGGTTTCTGTAACAATTTATGTTACTAGGTTCCCAGCACCATTCATTCATTTCCCTGTTTTTGTTACTTTAGGATCATGGGGCCACCACAAATAATTTGTATACAGAAAAAAATCATTATCATTACCCACCTGAACCCCCATATAGGATGGGCTTTAAAAAATGCACGCTAAGCCCTGCTGCCCTGTGTCACCCCTCTAAAGTCATTCATTATCATCTTTATCTCTTTCATTTCTGTGTCTTATTTCCTTCTCCATCTTGCTCTATCTTTTCTTACCCTGGGGATTCCAGAATAACGCCTGCCTTGTAATACTATCATCAGGTTTTTCTTAGGGTAAGTCCTATCCACTGTCAGTATCTTCTAAACAGAAAAATACTAAATGAATATGGTACAAGTCAGGGCCCTGGGCAAAGCAATGCACTGGGTCCCTACCAGCCCTACCCACCCACGGGAATAAAAATTTAAATGGTCAATAAAATTTAACCTATAGATTTATAATTTAATGGTACTTTCAACAAAGGGAGGCATCAAAGAAGAGTTGGCCACTCGAAAAGCAGCAGCTCGGAGACTTTTTCAGGCCATAAATCGAGGATTCATCAGCAAGAGAGAGGTTGGTAAGAAAACGAAGATGGCTGTATACTGCTCCACCTATGTCCCAGTCTTGACATATGGATGAGAGTCATGGGCAATGACTACAACCCACAAAAGCCAGATCCAAACCTCAGAAATAAAGTATCTGAGGAAGGTGGTTGAAGTAACAAAAAGAGACATGGTCTGCAACCAGATGATACGTCAAGGCCTAAAATCCCACCCCATGCAGACCCAAGTAGAACAGTCCCAACTAAGATGGTTTGGCCATGTCTGCAGAATGGGAGAAGATCAGCTACCACGACAAGCATGGGAAACAAAGAGCCAGGGATCCAGACCCCCAGGACGACCCAGAGTCCGCTGGGATGACAACATGAGGCAATCTTTGAAAGACCAAGGACTAGAATGGAACCAGGCCAGGAGAAAGACAGCCGATAGGATAGTCTGGCGCTCTCTTCCAAACCTCTACACCTCACGGTAGAAGGGGAACGACTAAGTAAGTAAGCAAGGTACTTTCAACAAACATTTTGTCAACTTACCCACGTCATGTTTGATTTGAATGCCAGGCCTTTCCAGCGAGAGATCGAGTAATTATCCACTCTGCCAAGAGATGTCTTATGAACAATATGGCAGCATCCCAGCATGGGGCCCCTAGAATCGTGGGGCCCTGAGTTCTGCCCAGTGTGCCCATGCCTTAAGACGGCACTGGTACAAGTAGTGTAGCTGTGGTGTGTGTGTTGGTGAGGGGTGGGGGTCTGCTAGAAAACAAAGAATGAATAAGACCACTGTTTCTCAGGCTTGCCATAAGAGGTAACTAATGTCAGATTATGCCCGGTGCTGGTAACTAATGTCAGATTATGCACGGTGCTGGTAACTAATGTCAGATTATGCACGGTGCTGGTAACTAATGTCAGATTATGCACGGTGCTGGTAACTAATGTCAGATTATGCCCGGTGCTGGTAACTAATGTCACATTATGCACGGTGCTGGTAACTAATGTCAGATTATGCACGGTGCTGGTAACTAATGTCAGATTATGCATGGTGCTGGTAGCTAATGTCAGATTATGCACGGTGCTGGTAACTAATGTCAGATTATGCACGGTGCTGGTAACTTCATCATGTCAAATAAATTGCTGCACAGACCCCCACTGCAGTGCTTTAGGGCAAGCACAAAAAACCAAATATTTTGGACATTTCATGCATCGTGAACGGAGAATAAGTGGAGAATAATGAAAATGAATTATTGTGATTTATGATTATAGACCAAATAATGAACAACTGAAACATGGAAAAAATGGTGTCGACCTAGGTATCATCTATATTTTCTTGAAACTGGATGTGTAGTTTCTATATACTATATGGTTTTACTGAGTCTTTTTTTTTTTTGGTCTCATGTTCCTACTATTCCTAAGCTATAGACTTTAATTATGGTAGCTTTTTTTCTAGCTATGGTATACAAAACTTCTATAAAACCATTTTAAATGTTCAAGTTTTTTTTTTCTTGAAGTGTACATTAATTAATTCATGCAAGGATGTGTAGGCGCCCATTGGCTAAGTGATTAGAGCACTTGCCTCTTGTAGCAAAGTTTCTGAGTTCCGGGAATGAAACCTGGTAGTGTCATATTCCAGTCTACCGTGCTGTAAATGGGTACCTGTCTCTGATCTTGAGTTAGGGATGGCAAAGACAGTGAAGGAACTGGTCACCCCCACCTCATGAAGCTAGACTTGGTATAGTGAAGTCTCTAACACTTCACTCCCCTATAGCAGTATTTACTATGAGGCATTCACGTTAAAAGTGATGGGTACCACTTGTAACATAAATATATGCTTATCAACAAGAAACTATATAACTTCCAGAATTCAGTCCTTGTGGAGAGGTTATGTTGTGAGATGTTGGTACAGGAAGCTGCGAGAGACTATTCCTCCTAAAGATCCTATAATGAGGAAAAAGTTTTACGAAGAAAAGGTAATGTTGATTTTTTTTTTGCTGGATGAAACAAAAATCTGCAATTGTCTGTATTTTGCATGTTGTATTTTTTTCCTTGTCTTGTGTTCATGTCCACATACCATTATAAGGTAAAGAATTATGCTTATATAGGTCTTTGTGGATCTTTAGAACTTCATTTAAAACACACTGATGCAGAAACTAAATGCTACAAGAGCATATGTGAATGTTTTGTTGTATGTTCCTGAAAAGGGGGAACGGGCAGTTGCAATTGTGGCTCCATGCTCCATAAAGAGAGAAAAGGGAAGTGATGATGATGATGATTCTTCTTCTTCTTCTTCTTGCGATCGCATCTTTGATGATTACACCGTCAGACGAGTTCTCATGATGAATTCGACTGTTGTTTGAAGTTCCTCTTTAACTCCATATAGCTTTGAGTTTAGTGTTGAGTCATTGGGCCAGTATATCTTTCTTAACTGGTCATACAGAGGGCAGTCCTGTAGAACATGCTCAGCAGTTTGTTCGTTTAATCCACATGCGCACAGTGGTGAAGCAGACAATCGTAGCTTGTGCATGTGTTTGTTCAGTTTGTTATGCCCTGTCCTGAGTCGAAAAATAGTTATCTGTCCCTGCCGGTCGAGAGTGTGATAGTCGTCTTTGGGTTGGTTCTGTTCTCTTCTGATAGTCTGGATAGCTCTCTTTTTCTCAAAGTATGTGACTTCATTATCTTCTTGTTCACATTCTCCTCCCTTTTTTGCAAGTTTATCTGCCTTTTCATTTCCGGGTACACCACAATGAGATGGTACCCACTGAAGTATGGTTCTCTTTTTGGCAGCTACCTTGTTTAGTTCATTTCTCAGATGCGGGAGTTTACCACCCTTGAGAGCTTGCAGGACAGACAGTGCATCTGTGAGGATGACTACCTGGTGGCAGTCAGAGTTGGTGTTATAAATCATATTTGCAGCTTGCTCTAGAGCTTGAACCTCAGCTGTATAGTTGGAACAGAATTTACCAGTGGGAATGTGCCTAGTCTCATAGTGGTTGTCAGGATATGAGATAAAGATACCGGCACCTCCGTTCCTAACAGCTGATCCATCTGTATAGGCATGTATCCATGATTGATCGGGATAGCTTTCTTGGATCATACTCAATGTAGCAGTTCGTTTTTGCAGATCATTATACTCACATCCACTTGTGAGACCACTGACTGATGTATTAATTTGGAGGGCACTGCTGGCCTGCTCCCATGGTACAGGGTATAGGGTGGGCTTTAGTGGTGTTGTCTTCATGGATAGGTCTTCTTGATGCTGTCTTATAAGTCTTTTCCCCCGATGCATAAAGCTGCTACGCTTTAGACGTCCCAATGCCAGATCATCTAGTCTTGCCTTCATTGGGTGCATTGGCATACTGTTGTACTTTTCCATCTGGATCATGGTTTTTGTGTCTCTTCTATGGGACAATGTCTGTAATCCAGCAACCTTCTGCATCTCTGATATTGGTGTAGTTTTCATGGCTCCTGTAATGAGCCTGAGAGCTTGATTTTGCACCTTGTCCAAAGACTGCAGATGTGAGTTAGCAGCTGATGACCATGCTGCTGAGCTAAACTCTAAGTGTGGTCTTATTACTCCATTATAAATCTTCTTTAGATTTCGTTCATTTGCTCCCCAGTTGGTACCTGCTAATTTTCTGAGTATGCCTAGTCGTCTTCGGGCCTTTCCTTCTGCATTTTCAATATGCTTATTCCATGTAAGCCTTTGGTCAAATGTCACCCCAAGATAGGTGGGGTAGCTTTCTTCCTTGATCACGGTTGTCCCTAGGTGTATGTTAGCTGGTTTGTCCTTGGGGGCGAGGGAGAACAGTGTTGTGGAGGTTTTGTCTGTGTTTATTGTGATAAGCCATTTCTCTGCCCATGACACTAGCATGTCTGCTGCCCGCTGCATTCTATAATTTGCTGTGGTGACATTTTCATCAGCGCACCAGAGTACTAGGTCATCTGCATATAAGGCAGCTTTAACTCCTGCCGGGAGATCTTTCACCAGGTCATTGATGTAAACAAGGAAGAGTGTTGGGGAAATTACTCCTCCTTGAGGTACCCCCTGATGGAGCAACACTTTTCTGCTCTGCAGACCGTCAAGAGTGACTCTAGTTCTGTTATGCAAGTATGACTGGATCCATTTCATCATGTTGCCTTGGATTCCACTTCTCCTAAGTTTTGCAATGAGGCCATCTTTCCACACCTTGTCAAAGGCCTGCTTGAAGTCGACCCAGATCGTTAGGACCTTTTTCTTCTCCTGGAAGGCATCTTCTATTGCTTGAGACAAGTAAGTAACTTGGTCTTCTATACTGTAGCATTCTCTAAATCCAGCTTGTTCCGGCACCGGGATCTGCTCAGACTCTAAATACCATTTCAATCTGTGGTTGACTATTCGCTCCATAGTCTTCCCAACACAGCTTGTGAGACTGATTGGCCGGTAACTTGCAGCCTCGGTCTTACATTTCCCTTTCTTTAGTATGGGTATTGTGATGGCTTCTCTCCATACTTGGGGTACCGTTCCTTTCAACCAGCTGTGGTTGAATATCTCAAGCAGTTTTGTCTTTGCTGCTGAGCTCAGATTTACTAGCATTTCGTTGCTGATTTTGTCTGGGCCGGGTGACTTTTGAAACTTAAGCTTGGAAATAGCCTTTTGTAGTTCTCCTAGTGTGATGGGTTCCCTCATTGGGGCAGGAGTATCTGTCTGTCCCATGGTTGCCAGTATTTCTTTTCTTATCTCTCTCTGATGATCTATGTTAATGGGTAAGTTGCTTTCTGAACTGTATCTTCTAGCTAACAAGTCTGCAGCTTGTTTTCCTCTGAAAAGTTTGCCACCTTCATCCAATGTGATAGTCTGCCTAGGTGAGGAACGCTCTTCATTTAGAGACTTGACTAATCTCCAAAGTTTCCTGCCGTCTTTCTCAAGGTTCAGCGATGCCGTTTTAGTTCTCCAGCTTTTCCGTTTTTCTTCTAGCTTTGTTCTCTGAAACTCTGCTACAGCCTTTTTCCATTTGTTGTGAGTTTCAAGTGAAGGCTGAGACTCTGCGTCCTTTCTAGCCCTGTCCATAGCTTCCTGACGTTCTTGGAGTGTGCTGGACCAGTATGGTATGTAGTTACGCCGGCATCCTTTGGGAATGGTTTCTTTTGCAGCTTGTAGTATGCATCTGTTGAAGTCTTTTACCACTTCATTAATGTCTCTGTTCTGTACCTTGAGGGTAGACAGCAGCGTGTTCACCTGATGCCTGAATAAAACCCCAGTTGGCTTTTTTGTAGTTCCATCTTGTAATGGCTGGGCCTGTACTGAGAGTTGCACTCTGGACAGTAAGAAAGATTGGGCGATGGTCGCTTCCCCCTAGTTGGTCTCCTACTTCTCTACTAATAGATCCAGCTATATCTGGTGTGGAGAAGGCAAGATCTGATGTTGAAGTTGTGTGCCATCCTCTGGAGTAGAAGGTAGGAGTATCTGTGGCATTATTGACTAGGATTAGGGAGTGATCATCTTGCCAAGTTTCAACCTCTTCACCTCTGTGATCCAGATGGTTATAGCCCCAGCTCTGGGAGTGGCTATTAAAGTCTCCAACTGCTATAAAGTTGGTGGCTGGTACCTGTATAGAGCTGAGACTCAGGGGTTTGTTGTTCGGACAGTAATAGTTCAGGAGTTCTATTTCCATCTTGTCTACCTTTATCTGCAACAGCTGATATTCTGCTCCATCCATGAAGGTTTTCCTTTCGTGTGCAGGAATGTTATTCCTTACAAGAGTAAGTACTCCTCCTTTTCGTCTATCTTTTCTGTCGGATCTGAAGCATTGATATCCCCTATTTTAAAGGTTTGATCTGCTTTCAAGTGAGTCTCTTGGATACAGCAAACACTGACTTGCTTCTCATACAAGATGTTTTCCAGCTCTGTCTTTTTGCTGTATCCAGCCTGCTTGCTGTTCACTCCCTCTGCATTCCAGTGCATCATGACAAGTGGCACTCTGGGTTTCTCTTTTCCTGTTTTGTTTTGGTCAGTAGTTCTCCTCCGCCGTCTGCTGACTCCACAAGACGGTCTAGAGGGTCCTCCAGTAGCTGAGGGTGGGCTCTGTCGAGGCTCAGAGCCCGGCACTGCACCTGCCTGGTGGAGCTCCACAGGGCGAGCACCATTACGAGATTTATTTGACGGTGTACTCTCCATAGAAAAAAAAAAAGCGAGTTGCGTGATACTGTGGTTTCCGGTGCGCCTTCTGGCCCAGTATCTATGACTTTAGCACCTGTTCAACGGGAGAGTGGGCTCATCCCTAATCTGTTTATGTTCCCAGTAGTAGACTATTCGCAAGCAGCCTGGGGGTGTCACTGCTCTGCGCGGACCTTGTTTACCGAGGCGGCGTCCGAGCTCGTATGGTGAAAATATGGTTGCGTTATCTTCAAAATAGCCCTGTCTTTCCCATGGCTTTTCTGCCATCCTGCAACTTTGAGTTAGGGAGTTCTGAGCTCCAGTCTCTTTCCCAGGCATTTTATCCTGGCCTGGCACGCATACAGAGGACCCCACTTCTGGTTCTAAGTTAGCAGTTGGGGATAGGTGGGGTAGCACACTGTGCATTCCCCGTCATCCAGGGGGCTCTCCAACTATGCAGAGCTTGCACAATGCTGTGCTCTGGTTCTGGGCTCTCCCAAGGAATCCTCACGTCCTGCACAGAGCCACTTCCAGATACCCACCACCTGCCAACCCTCCATTGTAGAAATCTCCTGCATGCGGCCATCCAGTCAAGAGCCAGTATTAAGTCTGGTGCCCAAGTGATCCCCCCAAGCTCAGTGTGCAATGCTGGGTTCTCATCATGCTGCAACACAGGGGGGATTGTGATGCTCAGCCATCTTTCTCAACTCTGCACCGATAAGTGACATCGGGGACTTAACTGTGCCTCAGTACTGGGAGGCCCCGTTTCCGGGTACACCACACACAGCCAATTGAGGCAACGGTCGCCGTGGGCGTGTCTTCAGTGGGGAAGTTGTGGAGTCTTCCTGTCCATGTTCTTGCACATCCTAACACTGCCCGCAAGACATCGGAGGTTTGGAGAGTGGCCTTCTCTATGATGATGATGATATTGAATGATGATGGATGATGAATGGTAATGATGGATGATAATATTAAATGATGATGGATCTTGAGTGGTGATGATGGATGATAATATTAAATGATGATGGATCTTGAGTGGTGATGATGGATGATAATATTAAATGATGATGGATCATGAATGATAATAATGAATGGTGATGATGGATGATAATATTAAATGATGACGGATCATGAATGATGATGATGGATGATAGTTCAGTGACTGAGGAATGCATTAATATACAAGTAAAGTAAAGATAAGTAACATTCATGCATTATTCACCAAATAACATGGAATGTAATAACATGAGAAACGTTATGTTGCCTGAAATCTCTCTTGTTTTTTCTTTATGCAGCTTTCATCCATTGTTGACAGAATGATCAAATCCTTTGATGTGAACATGGCAGAATTTATGAGAGAGATCGACAGCAGTGTTCAGCATAGCAGGGCCATATTCAGTCAGTGGGATGCCATGCACAATGAAATTACACTAGAGCAGTGGGACTCAATTCAGCTCAAGGTATGAAGACATTTATTCTAGCATATGCAGTTTTTGCTGTGATGCCTTGATGATAGTGGTGATGAACACTATAAAATTCTATACTTTTTTTTAAAACACTGCTGTCGTTACAAGGTAGGCCTTATTTTGGAATCTTCAGGGAAAGAGAAGTTGAGGGAAACCAAAATACACATGGAGAAAAGAACTAGACACAGACATGATTGGGAGGAAGAAGATGTGAAAAGATCATGAACAGGTTGTATAAGACAAGAAGGCTTGGTATAAAATAGTTGAAGTTCTATGCTCCTCTTGAAGCTGAAAGGTAACATTTCACTCCCCTACATCAGTATCTGGAACTACTTCTACCTTTTTTTAAAATAAAATAAATTTAAGATATAAAAGACTGCTTGAAATCTGAATTATATGCAACAATGCAGCAAGATTTAGACAATTAATTCCTCCGTTTTTCTGTCCCTCGTACCTCATACTATCCAGTTTCTCAACCATATCGCTGGATGAAGGTGTAACTATTACCAGTTTAGATTCAAATTTCTTCAAAATGTTCATCTTCCTCTACAATCTTACTTACCTACTTAGTCATTCGCCTTCTACCGTGAGGTGTAGAGGTTTGGAAGAGAGAGTGCCAGACTATCCTATCGGCTGTCTTTTTCCTGGCCTGGTTCCATTCTAGTCCTCGGTCCTTCAAAGATTGTCTAATGTTGTTCTCCCAGCGGACTCTGGGTCATCCTGGGGGTCTGGATCCCTGGCTCTTTGTTTCCCATGCTTGTCGTGGTCGCCGATCTTCTCCCATTCTGCAGACATGGCCAAACCATCTTAGTTGGGACTGTTCTACTTGGGTCTGCAGGGGGTGGGATTTTAGGCCTTGACGTATCGTCTGGTTGTGGACCATGTCTCTTCTTGTTACTTCAACCACCTTCCTCAGATACCTCATTTCTGAGGTTTGGATCTGGCTTTTGTGGGTTGTAGTCATTGCCCATGACTCGCATCCATATGTCAAGACTGGGACAGAGGTGGAGCGGTATACAGCCATCTTCGTTTTCTTACCAACCTCTCTCTTGCTGAGGAATCCTCGATTTATAGCCTGAAAAAGTCTCCCAGCTGCTGCTTTTCGAGTGGCCAACTCTTCTTTGATGCCTCCTTTTCGGTCTATAATAGCTCCGAGGTATTTAAAGTGGTCGACCTGCTTCAGGACCTGTTCTCCCAGCTTAATCTGATGTCTTCTTTCTTCTCGTGATATCACCATGGATTTTGTTTTAGAGCTGCTTATGACCATCCCTCTCTTCTCCAGCTCTTCCTTCCAGACTTGCAAGTTGGATTGGAGATGTGCCTCTGATTTAGCAATCAGGGCAACATCATCAGCAAATGCCAGCTCTGAAATACAGACCTGTCTCATCTTCCAGTACCCCACTGAATACTTTCTTGTTATCTCCTTACTTGCCTTGATGACATCGTCCATGAGGAGTATGAAAAGATAAGGTGACAGGATATCACCTTGTCTTACACCAGTGGTGGTCCTGAACTCTTCTGACTTATGGTTTGCTGTCCTCACATAATTTCTGCAAGACTTGTAGAAGCTCTGTATAGCATGAATCAGAGGTGCTGGAATGTTCTTCCTTTCCAAACAGTACTAAAGTTTGCTCCAGGGGACCCTGTCAAACGCCTTTTCCAGATCTATGAAACAAAGATGGATCTCACTCTTATACTCAAGGGCCTTTTCACTCAGCTGTCTGAGTGTGAAGATTAGGTCTTGAGTACTTCGGTTTGCTCGGAATCCGCACTGGACCTCATCCAATTGTGGCTCAGCTAGGCGTCGGAGTCTCTGCTCTAGGATTCTAGAGTAGATTTTACCAGGGACACTGAGAAGGGATATGCCTCTATGGTTTCCACATTGTCGATTGTCACCCTTTTTGAAAATTGGTGTTATGATGGCAATCTCCCAATCTTTTGGTATGGTCTTGTTGCACCACACTGCCTGTAGGACCCTTAAGAGTAATAGGTCACCTGATGCTCCCATGTACGTAACCATTTCTGGTGTTATACCATCATGCCCTTCTGCTTTGCCCATCTTGATTTTCTCCAGTGCTGCCTTCAGTTCTTCCATCTTTATGTCATCTTCACCATCATTGGTTTTCTCTTCTGTGCTAGTGGTTATCATTTGTGATGCTTCACCATCCAGGAGTTCTGAGAAATATTCTTTCCATTACTTCCTTCGGGGCAGTAAGCAATTTGCCTTGCTTGTCTTTTATAAATTTGAGAGGGCATTGTTTTTCCTTCCCCATGTTCTCAAGGGTCTTATAGAACAATTTCTGATTTTCTTGTGCATCTTTTTCTAGCTTTTCTCCAAATTCTTCCCAGGACTTCTGTTTTGCTGCTAGCACCTTGTTCTTTGCTTCTGTTCTGAGTGTCACATATTCTCTATATTTCTCCATTTGTCCTGTTGTGTTTTTAGCTCCTAAGTATTGTTTCCATGCCATTTTCTTCTCTTTTATTTTCTCTTTGACTTCCTCTGTCCACCAAGGTGTCCTCTTCCTCTTGTTCCCAAGTCAGACTTCACCACATGCTTCTGCAGCAGCTGTCTTTATGATGTCCTTGAATTTAATCCAGAGGGTTTCCAAGCCATCAGGTCGTTCTTCTGTGTTGCTCACCGCTGCAGCAATAAGCCCCTGATATCTGGTCTTAATTTCTGGCTCTCTCAGCTTTTAGGTCTTAATGCTCATTTCTCCCATTCGTTTACTTAGTTTCTTGCATGATGTTGGGCAGTTCCTAGGCTGAGCAACTCTTTCAGTTGTTCTTTTGACTGTAAGCAGGTAGTGATCACTTCCAATCTCTGGCCCCCTCCAGACTCTAGCATCCCGGGCGTATTTGAATGAGCTCCTCCTAACAATGGCATAGTCGATCACTGACTTCTCATTCTTTGTAGGTTCACATCTAGTGTATGCATGTATGCGCTTATGGGGAAACTTTGTGTTTGTAATGATCAGATTCTGCTCACTGCAGAACCTAAGGAGTCGCTTTCCATTGTCATTGAGAGTATCTTCTCCATATCTTCCGATAACTCCACCCCATCTAGCATGGTCATTCCCAACTCTGGCATTGAAATCTCCGAGCATGATAATTTCATCTAGGCAGTCATCCACTGTCCTTTGAAGCAGCTCGAAGACTTCCTCCTTGACCTCTGCTCTCTCATCCTTATTTGGTCCATACACTATGACCAGGTTGACTATGGTTTCTCTTTCTTTTAGTTTTACAACCGTAATGCGCTCTGAGACAAAGTTCCATCCCTTGATACTATCTTTTTGGTTTTTGGCCACAATGTAACCCACGCCCCCTTTAGCTCTTTCAGATGTGGGTACACCACTGTAGAGCAGCATGTTGCCATCGAGATCCATGACTCCTTGTCCTTTTTTCTTTGTTTCCGATATAGCCAGGATTTCTTGTTTTGCTTTCATCTCTTCCACAGCTCCTCTTCTTTCCCATTTATACTTCTTGTGTTCCAAGTTTCATAAGTCGTAGTCCGTTCCAGGTCGTCGCCTTTAGAATCAGTCAGGTTTTCTCTCTTGTAGTTCTCATAATCAAAAGTTTAAAGCAAACAGGTGATCGGCCTGTTGTGCCTTTGCATGGTGGAGGGGCTGCCTCCTTACGGCCTCCATGCAGGCCGCCCTTCTCCTTTTTCAGCCGGGCTTGGGACTGGCCTAGGCAGAGTTCTCTACAATCTAATAGACACAACTATTTCGGCCTTTGTGTGTTATTTGGCTTATACTTGCTAACAGGATAGTTAAATAGATGATTGAGTCTATAATTGCCCTGCTCATTTCCAAGTTCTATATTACATAGTTCTTTATAGTTTTGTGAGAATTTCCGCTTACAATTATTAATTTTTTGGAGTGCTTAGCTGGCTGTGTGTCCTACACACGATTCACTCTCACAGTGAGCCAATGGTACCATTTGAAAGGTCTAGTGAACCTCTCATGTCTGTTATTTTTCCTTTGTCTAGTGTCCTATCTCTGTGTCTTATGAGTGCATGATATTTACTTGTATCCATTTTATATTTTTACTATTTTTTCCAAATTATTGTGACAAAGTTTTATTTTGAAAACAGACTGTTGAGAGGGGGGAGACTGTGTGCCCAATCTGCCTTACTGAGCTTTGTTTAAGTGATGACTTTCAAGCTGATGACTTTCAAGCTGGCTCTAGCAGTGCTCAATTTCCAGAGAGAAACAACAGCACAACTTGCAGCAGTCAAAAACAGCTTCACAAAAGTGCATGCCCTGCCCAGACTGCAAGAATAATCAGCAGGAACAAGAAAACTGAGAAGATAGAAAACAAGACTGTAAATCATGCTATAATTACTTCACTAACTGGGAACAATTCAGGTCATAATAGATGGGATACATGTACCAGCAGTCATGTCAATTTAAACTGCTCTGCTAGTGAACTGCCAGATTCATCAAGTGACATGAACCAGACAAAGTGCGTTAGAAGCACTGTGTTATTGTCCTGCACTCATGTATTTCATGCAACATGTCTGAAGACACTTGAGGAAATAGCTATGCAGGACATGAGAAATACCTGCCCCGTTTGTCGGGCATATTACCAAAAGAAAGTCATTGTTATCTAGGAAGAACTTTGTAGTCCTTTTTTTGTGTGTGAATACAGGAAAGCTGACCCCCGTAAGGTACCCAGGGGTCTCACTACTGCACCCTCAGGCATGTCGTACAAGGCAACTAATATGAGCTTGTGCATGGGGTGTGCAACCTCATCATGTGAAACAAATAGCCACAGAAACCACCACGTGAAAGCTTAGTGGAAGCTTCTAGCATTTGGAACGAACTGCAATGGTTGCTCCATGCTCCATAAGGAGCACAAATGGAAGAAGAAGAAGAAAGGAAAGCTGGACATATATTGTGTATGCTAAATATACTACTCGTCAAAAATCAAGGGCCACTTAGAAAAACCTTGGTTGAAACCATAAAACAAATCTGATATAAACGTAATTGGTATCAGTCAAAATGGCATTTATTGAATACCAAATTGACATGTCACGTAAAGAAATGGAAACACACATTCAAACGCAATGAAGCTGTGAAGTGTGTCACCCACCTTTTCAAAAGTCACATGGAAACACACATTCAAACGCAATGAAGCTGTGAAGTGTGTCACCCACCTTTTCAAAAGTCACACAATAGATATTGGACAAATAGACATTTCAAAATTGGGTATGACCACTGTTTGCAGCAAGGCATTCAAGACAGCGTAGACGCATCGAGTCCACAAGGGTCCGAAGAGTATCCTGAGGAACAGCTTGCCATTCCTGAAGCAGAAATGTAGTCAGCTGTGCAACATCCATTGGCAGGGGGTGATTTGTTGACAATCTTCGACCAAGGACATCCCAGAGGTGCTCAATCGGAGAAAGGTCAGATGAATGAGCTGGCCATGCCATCCTGATGATCCCATGTTGCTGAATAAACTCATTCACCACATGAACTCGATGGGGTCGAGCATTATCATCTTGGAGGATGACATTACCACCTATGGCCTCCAAAGCAGGCTGAACACTTGGTCTCAAGATTTCGTTCTGGTATTTTGGGCCGGTCAAGTTGCCTTGGATGATGTAGAGTGGGGTCCTGTCATGTCTGTAGAAGCCTCCCTAGTCCATGACAGAACCCCTACCCTAACGATCCACCTCTCGAATTGTGTCATCAGTAAATCGCTCTCCTGGTCGTCTTCAAACTCGAATCCTGCCATCATTGAATGACACAGTGAAGCGAGATTCATCAGTGAAGAGAACTTGACTCCATTGTTGCCTTGTCCATCGGATGTGCTCGCGACACCAAGCAACACGGGCTCTGCGATGAGCAGGAGTAAGAGGGATTCTGACTGCAGGACGTCGAGCAGCCAGTCCAAATTCATGTAAACGTCTGCGAATGGTGCTTTGACTGACATTAACGTTTACAGTTTGTTTCAGCTGACATCTCAGAGTGGAACAAGTCACTGTTCAATGGCGCAGGGCTGACAACAAGAGGTACCGGTCATCATGTCTATTGGTGCATCTAGGGCGACCTGGCCGGTGGTGATCCTCCACACTTCCTGTGGCCTGAAATCTCTCTAAAATTATTTGGATAGTAGAGTGTGACACTGCAAGCCGTCTAGCAACCTCACGGACAGATAAACCACTTTCAACCCACGCTATAGCCCTCATTCTTTGTAAGGTGTCAAGACTTCTTCTCGGTGGCATGGTTTTTGCAAGTGATGAAACTACCCTAAGTCTGCTGATTGTAAAACAAATTAAGAGTGAACTCTGTTCATGAAAAGTCGCCATTGCACGTGGAATGTCAATCAGCACGATTACTTCACCTGTTTGGTTGTACGGAAGTTTGAAAAAAACACATTAAAAATGTGAATTTATGGCCAGCAAACCAAATTGCAATTGATCGCCATGGTTGTCGGTGAGTTGTTTTTATGCTTAACGTGTATAGAGGACTGTCAGAGGAAGATATTGCACCCATTTTTACTAAAAACTTCCTTCATTTAATCATTCTATGCGCGTATATAAAAGTGTATTGAAAATAATAGGGTGGCCCTTGACTTTTGACGAGTAGTATATTTCCTTTTAGACATGCGTTATATTCAAACTTTCTTTTTTATTTTGTAATGCATATTTCCTGTTTTAGTCATTGTTTTAACTCTTAGTAATTGTATCACAAAATGTGTAGCCATTTCTTTTACACTTCACTGCCTCCCTTAGATTTCACCTTCCAATTTCTTCACAGAATGTGTTCTCTAGGTTTCTATTTTGTCAAGCCTTTCTTATTAATGCTGCTTTCAAGTTGTAAGTTTAATTAGTTCTGGATAAATTTGTGTGTGAGTTACTAATATCTGTTTGCCACTTCTTTGGTGTCTGAACTTGTTAGATTTTAAATGCTGAAAATCGATTGGGACATTTATACTTAATGGCTCTGTTTTCCAGCATATCATTAATTTTATTTATTTAAAGGAGTCCACGACGACCCAGAGTCCACTGGGAGGGCAATATTAGACAATCTCTAAAGGACTGCGGACCAGACTGGAACCGGGCCAGGACGAAGACAGTCATTAGGAAAGTATGGCGCTCTCTCTGACAAACCTCAACACCCCTGGGTAGAAGAGGTATAACTAAGTAAGTAAAGGAGTATACTTAACTCTTAAAGGACAAGAGACCAGTGATCCTGCTCAGATTTCTCAGATGCTCCTGATGGGAAGCCTGTTTTTGGGTGCCTTACTGCCGGTATATTTGAACTACATTGTTCTTTTGTGTTATCCCAAGTTTATATTTTATTAATCCTCATTCAATTTCCTTTACATCTATATATTGTTGTTGTTGTTTAACTCGGGCGGTTGAGCTTCTTGCTCTTTAGCAGCCAATACCGAGTTGAAGACTCCTTGGTATTATCTACACTGTAGATCTAGGCTTTTCCTGAGGCTCTTCTGCCATTCCGAAATGTGTTGAGTTGAAGTCATGAGTTCCAGTTTCTCCAGCTTGGCTTTCATTTAAAGGATCGTCACATCTGGTCCCAAGCTAGGAGTAAGAAGTGCGTGGCATGCTGTGCATTCCCCGCCATCCAAGGGGGCTCTCCAACTATGCAGAGCTAAAAGACTGTACTTTGGTTCTGGGCTCTCCCAAGGAATTGTCACATAATGCACAGAGCTACTTCTCAGCTTCCCCTGACTATCACTAGGTCCACAGTGAGATCCTTCTGCATGCAGTCAACTAAGTCAAAGCCAAAGAATTACCTGGGGCTCAAGTAACTTCTGCAAGCTTAGTGTGCAATGCTGGGTTCTCAACAAGTTTCACTACAGGGTGAATCCCTAGAAGTATGTAGATGATTTCATGAGTCAATGAGGATGTAATTAGCCTCAAAGACATAGGTTCATTTCCACGTACATATATTGTAGCATTGTGTATAGATGGTGGTCATATAAAGGTGACTCCAGATATGCCTCAGTGCATTACAACTATATATAACATTACCATACTTTTAAAGAACTGAGAAAGAGCCGTAAACTTTAAACTATATGAAAACTCAAAGCGACAGAAGAATCCTTGCATCAAACATGGGTTAATGTTACGACCCTTTTTGTGCACTAGATAGAGACTTGTATTTGAAGGCTATGTGGTAGTAAACATAAACAACCTGGTCCTAAAAGAGTTAAGTCTCCATTTACATGTGTACAGTTAATGCAGTCTATCTGCTGGCATATAGTTAATGCTGCCATTAAAAAAATACTTCCAGTGTTTTCATCTTCATGGAACAAAATTGAGAACAATAGGTTGCAGCCAGTGGGTTGTAGACTTGAGGGCGGTGCTTGGTACAGAGGGATTGAAATTGACAAGATCACCAATGTGGAAATGATGACAAGAACCAGATAAGTGCCAGTGCAACAGGAGCTTAGAAGCTGGAGATGGATAGGACATACATTGAAGAAACTTACTGATAGCATTACAAGGCAGTCCTTGTTTTGGAATCCTCAGGGGTAAAGATGTAGAGGAAGACTGATAAAATATGTGGAGAGAACTGGAGACATCAATAAAGGCAGAAGGCATGGAAAGGCCTCGAGTGGATGGAAGAGTAATAGAGGGACTTGGCATGAATTGTTGATGGCCTATACTCCTGGGGGAGATGAAGGGCATTGAAAGAATGAACCTGTATGGAAGCAGAACATGATAATTTTTTTGTATTTATTCTTCTTACAGCTTTAGCCAATCTTATTTTTATGAGCCATAACTTTTTATGTTCTTCAAAGTACAGCAGCTGGGAGCAGTAATGTAACTACAATTTAAGGGGCCCCCAGGCACAAATTAAGTGGAGCTTTCCTTATATAGAGACTCCATCAGAGAGGTCAGTGGTAGGGACATGTCGCAGATTGAAGATAATTTGCCTATTTGAAATTGTCTGTCCATCCTGTATATTGCTTTATTTTCTGTCTATCCTTAGTTTTTTTCTCAAGCACTTGCCTTTCCCATCCTAACTCAGGTGAAGCTTTGGTCAACCAGCGTCCATATCTGTTAGGATTTTCCAGACTTGGTTTCTAGATATTTATGGCCTGTCTTCTTTCCCATTGTTAATACTTTTGAGCTCGAAACCACAGCACGTACTATCGTGACATTCACTATGCAAACTAATTTGCGGAGATACTTTTGCCGGTGGATATCGTGGGAATTTTTTAATGTAGCGGGTAAATGGAAAATAATTCCTTCTTTCTTAAAGAAACTAGTTTTAGTCTTCACTTGGTGATAGCATTCTGAAGGAGAAAGATGCAATTCCAAGTCTTGTAAAGTAAAACTGTGCATAGGGAGACTTGAGTTAAACAAACAAAGTGCCCTCAATACTACAGACTATAAATTCCTGTGCAGGTATGTATTCGCTTGTCCAGTATACAGGAAATTAGCTCAGATATATAATCATGGTGAAACTCTAAGTGTTGTATTTTAAATGGATATTACTTTATTATGTATGTATCATAAATGATTACCATTTTTTTTCACTGCTTGTTTTTTAAAGCGATCATCATCATCATCAGTTGCCATCTCCACAACGAAGGTTGGCTGTAATGGATCTCCAATGTCTTCTGTCTCTTGTCTTGGTGGTGCACTCTGATAGACTCTTTCCTGTCCATCTCTTGATGATTACTTTCCAATGTTTGTATCATAAATAATTACAATGATCATCGTTCTTTTCAATGTTTTTAACATTAAAGTATGAGCATATTATTATGGATGCTGGAAGGAATGAACGATGAAAGGAAATAAGGATTCTGTAGCGGACCCTCATGTAACCTTGTCTGACCGAGACGGGAGCAAAACGGCGGTCTTGTTATTGTGTATGTACGCGGCCTGGCCAGCTGAATTCATTCACAGCAGACAGGAATGTTTAAGAATGGACTGACCTATTTTAGGAACGAGACGGAGAGACGCAACATGCCAACGCTGAGGACACTGCTTAAATTGTTATGAGTATCTGCGTGTTGCAGCAGAAAAGTAATTACACATGTAATTTTGTTTTGTCCAACAGATATATGCAGTGCAACCTACCACGTCTTGTCTCTTATTGCTGAAAAGAGGTTACCTAGCCCACCAGTCACCATAATAATTCCCTTCAATTATTTCAAAGATTCTCAACACCAGACATCACCCTTACCATACTCCACCCATTATAACCCTCCATCCCACCTTTGGAAGCAAATTCGTTATCTGTGGATATCTCATCAATTGTGGATACGTTACACCAATCTTGGATTTATAAAATCGTGTTCAGATTCTGTGCCCTTTGTGGATACCTTATTCGAACAGTGAAGTTAATTTCAAAGCATTGGATTACGTTATTTTTTTCCCAAGAGAACACCAGGATATAAGTTGTTTCCAACATTCACACCAAAGAAACAAACATTCATTTTCACACAACCAGTATTTCACATATTTCCAGCAAAGCCTAGGATGTTATCAGGCGTGCCTTGAACTTTACTAACACAGTTCATTCATCATTTATTTTCACTATTTGTGTAGTATTTTTTCTTCTTGAAAATCATCAATTTGTTGTGAGTTTATTTTCTCATGATAATTTTTTTTGCTGTAAAATCCCTTATTGATTTATTTACATTTTAAATTGAAATAAATAGAGTTAGCCGTGATAAGATTGTTCGTTCAGTTCAGACTACCAAATGCTCAATCTAACTTTACCCTACTATTTGTGAGTGACACAGTGTGTGCACTAGAGTAATATTGTCGCCAGAGAAAACAAGGACAGCTGCGTGTGTGGTTTTCTTAGTGAAGCACTCACTGACTCAGCCTGTGCCTTCTGCCTATCTCTCTTGCGCATCACTATCACACGTCCGTGTGCACTATTGTCCATCACCCCTATACAGCTGTCAAGCTTTACCTACTGTTTATTAAATTTTCATGCGACAGGACATAACGTTCAAAATCAGTTATTAAGAGACTATTTATTGCAAGAGAACATGATTATGTCACAGGGGTGGCTTTACAATTCAACAAATAAGAACTTTAAATCTCTTTGAAGTACCAAGGAAATTTTCCTATAAGAGGAATGAGAAACTGAAACATGAAATAACATTAAACACATGAACAAAGACAATTAAAAGGATATGTATACGGGTGAGGGTACCTTCTGACCAATTGATGGGGCCCACGGGACGTGCCCGGTCCAACTGGGCGCTAATTACGCCACTGGCTGAGAGACTTTTTCAGGCCATAAATCGAGGATTCCTCAGCAAAAGAGAAATTGGCAAGAAGACGAAGATGGCAGTATACTGCTCCACCTATGCTCCAGTCTTGACTTGTCGATGCGAGTCATGGGCAATGACTACAACCCACAAAAGTCAGCTCCAAACCTCAGAAATGAGGTATCCGAGGAAGGTTGTTGAAGTAACAAGAAGAGACATAGTTCACAACCAAACGATACTTCATGGCCTCAAAACCCAGTCCCTGCAGACCTGAGAGGAGCAGTCCCAATTATGCTGGTTTGGCCATGTAGGCAGAATGGGAGAAGATCAACTACCACGACAAAAATGGGAAACCAACAGCCAGGGATCCAGACCTCAGGACGACCCAGAGTTCACTGGGAGGACAACATCAGACAATCTCTGAAGGACCAAGGACTAGATTGAAACCAGGCCAGGAGGAAGGCAGCCGATAGAATATGGCGCTCTCTCTGGCAATCCTCTACACCCCAGGGTCGAAGAGTAACGACTAAGTAAGCAACTTTTTATGAAAGGAGCAAATGAACAAACTTCATTTGAAAAGTTGCACTTGGAGTGCAGGCCAATCTAACATTCTGCCCTTTGTCTCCCCATCTAACATTATGTCCTTTGTCTCAGCCTACATACTGTCCTGGCATTCATTAAAAAAAAAAAAAAGGAAAAGGCAGTCACAAAGCAGAAACTACAATAGAGGAGTGAGTATTAGAGGCTTCCCTATATGAGGTCCAGCTTTATGAGGTCATGGTGACCAGAACCCTTCCTCATTGCTGTTGCCTTTCTTAAATCAAGAGCAGAGCCAGATGCTCCTGGCATTCATACATACAATAAAAGAACCAACAACAACAAAATTTCCATATTGTCATACACTGGACAAATGGAAAATTCCTGGGGGACCTGGATTTCGCAGATGATTTAGCATTCTTAAGTTCAACACCCAGACAATCCCAAGAAGCAGTAAATAATTTGTGTCATCTTTCGGTTAAAATAGGTCTCCAAATAAATGCCTCTAAAACTAAAGTTATGAACTTTTCTAACGAGACCTTTAATATCATCCTGAACGGGGAAAAACTACAGAAAGTTGAAAGTTTCAATTATTTAGGCAGTAAAATAACTCAGGATGGTGACACAACAAGAGAAATTCATACTAGAATTGCTTTGGCAGCTAGCGCCTTCAATAGATTATCTAACATTTGGAAATTACGATCATTGAATATACATACCAAGCTTCGTCTGTTTAATTCAAATGTTATCTCAGTGTTAACATACGGCTGTGAGAGTTGGAAAATAACAAAAATCATTGGAGAACAAGCTGAATAGATTCGAGAACAAATGTCTTAGAAAACTCATGAACATCAGTTGGAAAGAATTCAAGACTAATCGACAAATAAGAGAAGACTCTAGGCAGAAATATGTCTCCAACTATATAAGGAAAAGACGATGGTCATATATCGGTCATGTCCTACGAATGCAAAACAACAGAATACCATTGCAGGCACTCACTTGGGTTCCTGAGGGTAAGAGGAAAAAAGGAAGACCAAAAGAAACACTCAGAAGAACAATAATAAGAGAAGGAAGAACGTTGGGATTAAACAATGTGCAAGAGCTAAGAGGAGTGGCGTCACAACGAACAACCTGGACAGCACTGGTTTCTGCCTTATGCGCCGTGTTTGGTGCTTAAAGAATTTATTATTATTATTATTATACACTGCACCAATATTACTAGGCATCAGTGCATTCTCACTCTTATAATAGCCCCTTTAGCCATAACTGACTGTGGGAATGTGCCCCTGAGGTGACAGCCCTCAGGTGCTTATTTTCCTGGTGTTCCTTTCAACATTTTCTCCTCTCTTCTGCTTGCCGTGAGAGCTTCTTTTTGCCAAATCTGAGGTGGCACTGCAGAGAGCATTGCCACTTGGTGCGATTGGCAGCTTCATCCTCCCAGGTTGCTGGATTTATGTCCTGTGTCCTCATGTCTCTCTGGTACACATCTTTGAACCTCAGCTGTGGTTGCCCAACTGTTCCTTTGCCATCTGCCAGTTTTCAGTAGAAGATATCTTTCGGGATGCAGCTATCTTCCATGCGGCAGACATGGCCAAGCTAGCATAGTCTATGCTGTCTAAGCAGTGTATACATGCTTTGAAGACCAGCACATGACAACACCTCGACATTTGTCACAACTTCCATGAAATACCAAGGATGTGGCGTTGACACACTAGATGGAAGGTACTGAGCCTTCTATCTTGCTTAGCATAGGCTATAGGCTAGAAGTTTGCTGGTGATGTACCTCGCTGCCATATGCAGAAGCAAACCCATTTGCTGGCTTGACGCAGGACCATTACGTATATACCATGCATCACTGGTCTTTGATCGGAGAGGGAAGGCAAACCCGGTTGTGAGTCGGATTGGAGCGCAAATATCGCAGCTCTGCTGTAAACAGACACAACGCAACCAACGTCCTTTTCAGGACGAACGAGGAAGAAGAAGAAGAAGAATATATACCATGGCTTTGGTCTTTGTTGTGAGTTTGGAGCTTCCCCAAACACAATTTGTGAGGCAGGCACAGGTAGCTGTTATGGCTAGGCGTTTGTTTACACAAGTCAATCCTAGGTTTGGGTAGACATAGTTTGGTAAAGTCTTAGCCCATCAATATCATTATCATTCTCCTGTGTGCTCCTTATGAAACATGGAGCCACCACCACCACCATCACCACCACCATTGTATCTGGTCCCCTTGCAGTAAGTCTGCACCAAGCATCCACAAGCTCTAGCAGCAGTGGTTTCTGTCACAATTTAATTTACATGATGAGGTTGCCAACCTCATATTAGTCACCTTGTGTGACATGCCGAGGCTGCAGTAGCCCTACTCTTTGTCTTCAGAGACCCCCCGAGGAACTATTTGGAACAGTCCGTCTCTTACTTGTGTTAAACAAAGTTTTAAATAAAGAAGGGACCTTATTTGACAGAACAGTGTGTCCTCTTGGCTTCTTTGTAAGGAAGTATGTCTTTAGTGGGAGTATTTCTGGTTAATTTGTGAAAAACTTGACCATTCATAATTTGAACGTGCCACAAGTAGTTGTCATGGGCCTTTGATGGAACAAAGACAGAATATGGTTACTGGTCCCTCAGGCATGTCACACAAGGCAACTAATATGGGTGGTGCATCATGTCACACAAGGCAACTAATATGGGTGGTGCTTCATGTCACACAAGGCAACTAATATGGGTGGTGCATCATGTCACACAAGGCAACTAATATGGGTGGTGCATCATGTAAAGGTGGCTCCATGCTCTGTAACAACAAAAGAAATAAAAGGGATTAAAAAAAAGGTCATGATGAAAAAGGTGTTCTGGGAAAAAAAAACAGTCTTGAGAGTTGAAGAAATAAGATGAAACAAACTGAAATAAAGAGGAGGGACATAATGACAAAGTAAGAAGTGTACAAACAAAACAGAAACAGGAACCAAGTGTGAGCTCCCCTGAACTCTTTCCATTGCACTTTCTGTTTGCCATGCCATTTCAAAAGGTCACAAAATTCTACAGATTTATTTCATAACTCATTTCTTGATTCAGAGGTGTATTTTTTATTTTTGTCAGAAACATTATCTGAGAGATATAAGGAATGAAAACTATTTTTAAACACATGAATGTAATTGTATTGCTACAGTTAAAACATAAGTTACTCATTAGTGATCACAATCCTGGCATATCTCTGTATCTATGTCTGGTTATATTTGGACAACACAGACAATTTATAAGACAGAAAGAGGAAAGAATAATAAGCTAGTAACAATAATGTGGCGTCCATTAAATGCTTCATAAATGCCAATAAACACTCGTTCTTAAAAAAAAAAAGGAGTAAATTTAGAGAAAACAATCTATAACCACAATAAGTAACCCAGAACTGCTTACTCGGATCGATCAAGGAGATGTTCACACCATCACAACTGGAACTAGATTGTGTCATTTCCTCAGAAGAGACCCACACACTATCACAAGAACTTCTATATTATAGACTCTATGACAGCAAAGGAGACCAAAAACAACTTGGTGGAGAACTGTGGAGGCCAAAAGGCAACGCAATAGCCAGAAGGATGGTCACAGACCAAGCAAAGTGCTGACATTCTGTTGCTGCCCTACAACATGCCATTAGGCCTAGCAGCCACAGACGGCTTTGTCAGCCAGGTGAAGAAGAATATGCATTAGATAAGATCAAGAGATGGACAGGAAAGATCCTATTACAGAGTACTATCATGCCAACAGACAACAAGCATTGGAGATCAGTATCACAAAGTCTTTCAAAACTATTCTGTAACGATGAAGCATTAATTTAAGTGATAATTTGGTAGTCTGCGTCCAATCGGCTAAGCAATTAGAGTGTTTTTCTCTAGCAGCACAGTTACCATGTTCCGGTATCGAAACCTGGCAGCATCGTGCTCCAGTATGCCCAGCTGTAAATGGGAACCTCACACTGCTATTGAGTTAGGAAAGGCAAAGGCATCAAGGAAAGGAACTGTTCCCCCCACCTAAAAAAGCGGGACTTGGTATGGTGAAGTCTATAACACTTCACTCACCTACAGCAGTATCAACCATGTAACTACCTTTACCTATAACCTGGTGGTGAAGCCTTTTTTATTTGAAGATAAACCAGAATATATTTATTGTTGTGTCTTTTTTGCTTTGGTCAACTTATTTAAGTCTATTTTAAAAATGATACACGTCTCTGAATTTTTAAAACTAGATATGACAATCATAGGTCAACTTTATCAACAAGACTCAGACTGTTGAAATTTGACATCAAATATTCAACTAGCTTGGATGAACGTATGAGAGGAAAGGTCAGGCATGTAAACAACCAGTGAGCTACAGAAATATCAGCATTCATACCCTTAAATATCTGCTGACGGAGACTAAGCACCTATAGGTTTGTCTGGAGTGCAATGATTTCGATTCTGAACCACAATGACAACAAGAATTGTGCAAACTACACACATATATGGCTGGGAAATTGCAATATGTGAACTGTACGAGTTTACTGCTGAAGAACTGAATTCAGTAAACTGAACATGTAAATCATATGGAAACTGCATCTTGTAAACTAAAGAAGTAAATAAACATAAAGAAACTCAATTTTGTAAACTAGACAAGTGACAGCAAATAGGGAAACTCAATTTTGTAAATTAGACAAGTGAATAAAAATAGAGAAACTCAATTTTGTAAACTAGACAAGTGAATAAAAATAGAGAAACTCAATTTTGTAAACTAAATTTGTTACTGACAAAGTAAACTTCATGAAATATAATGGACAATGCATGCAAAAAACGTTTTAAACCAGACATTTTAACAGTTGAGAATTGAAATCTTCTGAAAGCACGTATTAAATCATTATTTCCTGCTTTCTTGATTCAGTTCCTGCTAACATACAACATACCATACAACACCATGTTTTATTACTAAGATATCCCGTTGATTATGATGTGACACTGCAATAAATATATATTATGTAACACTGTATGCAATTATTAATTTTTTTCATGTTTCAAATATTTTCTGACAAGCTAATAAACATGTTTCTGAACACAAAACAGATAAAATTAAAGTAAAGTCTCACAACAGCCATAAAATGTAATAAGATTAGCCATAAGATTAGACTAAATTTAATTATTTATTCAAAGTTTTTGTTGTTGTAATATTTGAGTAATTAGAGTTCATGAGGAGAACTGCAGTAAGATTGTGATAAAACGAGCGGTGAATGATTACAGGTGGTGTATATCTTAATTAAATGAAAGACAAAGAATGCTTCGACATTATGACTACAAAAACTTTATCAGGGGCACATCAAAATTCATTTTAAAAAATAAATAAACACATTATACTTACTTTACTTTTACTTCTTCTGTCCACTATTGCCAAGAAGTGTACTGTGGAGATGAAGTTGGCGTTCTTGGACCAAGTGTGATGCAGTAGCTGTCGTCAGCCCATGTTGATGTAGGATTTCTACGATGTCAATTTATCTAGAATAGAGGTGACACTCTGCGTGTCTAAAAGCAGAGAGGGATACAGAGAAGATATTGGGCAGTCTAATAGCAGATAGGAATACAGAGAAGAAATTGGGCACTCTAACAGCAGACAGGAATATAGAGAAAGAAGATACTCAGCAGTCTAACAGCAGATAGGAATACAGAGAAAGAAGATACTCTGCAGTCTAACAGCAGAAAGGAATAAAAACAAAGATACTGCACAGTTTAACAGTGGTGACTTCTGCTTCCTTAGGCATGTAGCACAAGGTGACTAACATGAGATTGTGCACGGCACTGGTGACCTCATTGACAACAAATTGCAACAGAAGTGGTGTCACCATGCTCCATAGGGAGTGAAAAAGAAAATGATGATGTCTATTCATCTGCCTCTTGGTTGTTCCTGTGCTCTAAAATTAGATCTACTGTTGTGGATGCATGAGGGTAATTTATCCAGCTCCAGTCTCATGAGATGGCCAAATCACTTAATTTTCTGTCTATATACGAGTACATGATGCAGGATGTAGAATTTTTCTGATATCATCTTTTCTCATTCTGTCTCTCCTGGTAACATTAATGGCTTTTCTTAAGCACCTTATCTCACAGGATGTGATTTCTCTCCCATGCTTTGGTTAGGGACGATGTCAATGGTAAGAATATAATATTTATCAGCTGTCATTCACTTCCCAAACTGATATTCTGATGTCTGAATAGTGGTGGCAATTTGTAAGTCACTACACTGGTTTCTGACGTTTCAATTTCTCACTCAGGTCTTCCATTTTTCTTTAAAAATGTGCCCTAGGCACTTGTTTTAAGCTTGATTTGTTGTCGACATGTAGGTTAAGTAGGCCTGGTGATCTGCTGATCAGTTTCTGTCTATCATGTGCTAATATTCATGTTGTATATTCCTAAAGTTGAATTAAGAATGAATAATGTGCTACAAGTTTTAAATGGAAATTGTTGTAGCCATTCTCGTAAACTCATGCCATGGGAACACGATGGAAAATACTACCTATTCTCATTCACCTCACTGTTTAAATATTTCACCAAGAAAGCGTAGTCTGCTAAGTGTATTGAATTAGAAGTTACTCAGATAAAAATGGCAACAAAACCAAAAGCTTGTATTTTCATCTTCACAAAAATACATCAAAAATTAGTTTGGCTTTAAGGGCCATCTTCAATGCACAAGACAACTCCATAAGTGCTCCCATCTTCTCCCTTTAGTTCACACACAAAAATATAATAACTTGACTAAACAATAACCTAAAATAGTACAAGAAACTATATCAGTAAGAAACAAGTTTAAAATGAGTAGAATGTTCTATGCAAAACATATTATGTAAAATGAATTCTTCAATGCAAGTTTCAAAATAATGCTTCTATATGGGGCAGATACAGATAAGAATATGTTGGTGCTGGATCAGACACACACTGACAAACCTGCTGATAGCATTACAAGGCAGTCCCTGTTCTTGAACTCCCAGGGTAAAAGAAGCAGAGGGAGACACATGGAGAAGAGAACTGGAGAAAGATTTGAAAGTGTTAAAGACATGAAAAAACCTTGAACAGATGGTACAGGATAGGAAGGTTTGGCATGAATTTGTTAAAGGCCTGTGTTCCTGTGGGAGCTGAAGGGTCATAATGATGTCAGTTGTGGGAAAGGTCACATAAGGAGAGAATATGCAGTTAGATAATCTGATAAAAGTGGGAATTGACACTAAAAAACGGTCATGTTTTCAACAAATTAACCAAGAAAGAATGACAAGGAATATCATGCAACAAAACAACACCTGAAATGTTTTCTTTAAGGACCTGCAATAAGCAATGCTCAATAGTCATTTTCTTTAGTTAGAGAAAACAATTTTTTTAGTGACCCATTTAGTTAGTGAAACATGGTAAGATGATGAGATTTTGAAACAATATTTATTTTTTTTCAAAAGATAAAACAGTGAATAGACAAAAGGTGTGATGACAATAAGGGGTCGTCCAGTGACTGTGAGGGGGGTCCAAAAGTTTGTGACAAAGTGTGATGATAGGCGTAGTAGGGTGGGGGTTGAAAAAAAGTGACATCATAAAAAATTACCAGTGAGAATTGCGTGGTGGAAAGGCAGAGTAAAATATACACACATACAGAGAGAGAGAGAGAGAGAGAGAAAAGATAATGGGCAGTGTAACACAAAAGAAGAATACAGAGAGATATATATATATATATATATATATATATATATATATATATATATATATATATATATATATATAGAGAGAGAGAGAGAGAGAGAGAGAGAGAGAGAGAGAGAGAGAGAAGATAATGGGCAGTGTAACACAAAAGAAGAATACAGAGTATAGAGAGAGAGAGAGAGAGAGAGAGAGAGAGAGAGAGAGAGAGAGAGAGAGAGAGAGAGAGAGAGAGAGAGAGAGAGTATATAATATATAGTGTATACACAAAAGAAGATATACAGAGTATAGAGGAGAGAGAGAGAGAGAGAGAGAGAGAGAGAGAGAGAGAGAGAGAGAGAGAGAGAGAGAGAGAGAGAGAGAGAGAGAGTGGTGGTGTGGGACGAGATATGAGAGAGAGAGAGAGAGAGAGAGAGAGAGAGAGAGAGAGAGAGAGAGAGAGAGAGAGAGAGAGAGAGGATACTGGCCTGTGTAACACAGCCCATGAAGAATAAGATGTCTAAAACTAAATATAATGCCTGGATATAATATTAAATTTAATAAAGTCAAATATTTTTGTTACACTTTTAACATTTATAGAACTTCATAGCATTTACATGATGGCTCTGGATAAGCAAAAACATATTTAAATACATGAATCATTATGCACTCACAGCCAGATTCTGCCAAACAATGTATTCATTTTTTAAATCAGAAACAGGGACAAAATAAGTGAATACAGTGAAAACATGTGAAGAGAAATGAACAAGATGATAATAAGTAAAACTAACAAGATGTGAAATGTGCCACCTTTTACAACACAAATTAAATCATCAATTCTGTGTGAAACTTCAGCTATGAAAATAATGTGCACAACTGAACTTTTGATAAAACAGACACCTTGAATTATTTTTCAAATGATACTTTGCTAGACCACTGAAATACAATCACTCTGGAAACTGACGAGGCATGACAGAGCTGCCCATAAATTCATTAACCCAATAAGGAAAACATAATAATGAAGACTTTCTTCTTTCTTTCTTATTCATTACCTCTTCTGCCCATGGGTGCAGAGGTTTCCCAGAGAGCACAGTAACTCTTGGGTCAACATGCAATCCAATATTAAGACAAACAGGTGATGAGCCTGTTGTGTCTAAACTTCCCCTCATGACTGCATTAAATTGCTATAATGAAGACATGAAATACAATTCTTCATGAAGGATAATTTTCAAACACTTTATGAGATAACAAGCCCAGTGTAGATCCTAGGGGTCTCTGAGGAGATAATGAAATAACAGGCAGGCTGTTTTCTCAGGCTTGTTGTAAGAAGTGAATAACATGAGATTGTGCATAGGCCTGGCAATCCCATCATGTACAAAACCCACTGATACATGAACACATGGACGCTACGGTGTAGGGTAACTACAAGATGACCAGCTGGTGTAGGGTAACTACAAGATGACCAGCTGGTGTAGGGTAACTACAAGATGACCAGCTGGTGTAGAGTAACTACAAGATGACCAGCTGGTGTAGGGTAACTGCAAGATGACCAGCTGGTGTAGGGTAACTACAAGATGACCAGCTGGTGTAGGGTAACTGCAAGATGACCAGCTGGTGTAGGGTAACTACAAGATGACCAGCTGGTGTAGGGTAACTGCAAGATGACCCGCTGGTGTAGGGTAACTACAAGATGACCAGCTGGTGTAGGGTAACTGCAAGATGACCAGCTGGTGTAGGGTAACTACAAGATGACCAGCTGGTGTAGGGTAACTGCAAGATGACCAGCTGGTGTAGGGTAACTGCAAGATGACCAGCTGGTGCAGGGTAACTGCAAGATGACCAGCTGGTGTAGGGTAACTACAAGATGACCAGCTGGTGTAGGGTAACTGCAAGATGACCAGCTGGTGTAGGGTAACTACAAGATGACCAGCTACAGTGGTGACTACAAGCTCCATACTTAACAAAAAGAGAAATAATAATAAGGTAAGAACTGCAGCGTGGCAGCAGCACCACTTGTCATACTTTCTCTTCCTGCTGGCTATACACCAGATTATGACAATAATGCTACATCAACCACCACAAAAGGAATCCTAAGAAATCTGACATAAAGAGTGTAATGATCTAGATTTTTCTGATGACATTACCCTTCTATTCCTGTAACCAAAACCAGATGCTAGACAACATGAGAATAATAAATGAGGAGATGTCACAGCAGCCGTGTCTGAAAGTCCACAGAAAAAAATGAGCAGTGCAGTTAGACAGTGGTAAATTTGTGCCATGATAGTATTTGTATTTAATTTTCATGTTTTTCACTTAGTTCTAGCTCTCTGTCCTTTCTGGTTTTGTTCATTTGTCCCTGACGAAGATCTTGTGGCAGTAATGTAGGTATTTTTCTTGTCTTTTGTCCTAGTAAGACGTACTACTCTTTTTTTCTTCTTTCTTTGCTTTTCTAAACTTCACAGAGAAAAGACAACAATTACAAGAATTAGAATGGCAAATGACAGCCAGACTACACTTGGAGATACACCCATATACGGTGCAGACTCATGCATGTATCTCAACAGCAACACAGACAAAGATGGAGGAATGTAGAGTCAAATCAAAATAATAATACAGAATGTAAGAGGGGCTTTTATTACAATGGACAATTTATGGAAATCAACATAAAATAGCTGCTGGCACTGGAAAGACAAGCACTGTAGAAACAACCTGAGAGCATTATGAGATAGTTCTTGTTCTAGAATACCCAAAGTAAAAGAAACAGAGGCAGACCCCACAAACACACAGAACAGAGAACTGGAGACAGACTTTAAAGAAGATAAAGAAAACATGGAGTGAACTTAAGTAGATAACACAGGACAGAAGAGCTTGGTGTGAACTGAGATCTATTCTCCACAGATAGCTGAAAAGTGCTGATGGTTATCATTATAAAACACTTAATGAAACCTGTCTGCTGATGAAATCATAAGAAAACTCAGATCTGAATTGAACAAGTCAATTATTAGACTCTCATGCCCCATGAAAACACACTTTATTAGCTGTTAGAAAATATACATTACAAGTGTCAAATTACATTTTTTTTAAGTGTACTAAAATATTAAATAAAAAACTTAACTTTTATGCCTAAATTTCCTCAAAACTTGCTATTTCAAACAAATATAACTTACGACCAATAAATCTATTTTCACATATTTTTCAACAGTACAGAAGTTTTAGACATCTTTTTCCGGTGAAAAATAAATATCTTAAAATAAATAGGTAATCCTGAATTTTTAAGTCACTTTTAACAGATATGAGACTCAACATTGCAATAAAGAAGACAAGGATTTTATATCCTTCTTATCTATCACATAAGAAGCTATTCACAATATTTTCAATGAAGAAGAAAGAACATACGCTCACTTCCATTTATCTTGTGACATCCAACATCATCACTCCCTATAGAGCATGAAACAACCACTACAACTAGCTCCCTTGAAGGATGCCTGTACAAAGTATTCACATGTGGTTTCTGTAGCTATTTGCTTTACATGCTGAGGTTGCCAAACTCATACTAGTTGCCTTGTCCGACATGCCTAAGGGTGCAGTTGTCGTATTCTTTCTTTGTTTCATGACAGACTCCTGGAACTATTGTGTGTGTGTGTGTGTGTGTGTGTGTGTGTGTGGGAAAGTTGTCGTGCCGCATCTATAAATCATTTTGAAGAAATAAAGAAAATAAAAGTACAGTGAATTCCCTTCTCTCTACAAGATATATAAAATGAGAAGATAATTAAACTTAACAAAGAAGGAAGAAACACATTTCAATTTGAGAGATGAAAGCAATTATAATAAAATTATTACAGAAAAATGGCATGGAGAAAAACCAAGAGTCAGATATAACAGAAGTGTACGAAGTTTTATCAAGCAGCGATCAAGTGATAATTTTCAGGCTGCATTCCGGCCACTGCTGACTCTTACACCAATTGTCCAACAAGAAAAAAATCAAACAGATATGTGTCCACATGGGAAAGACAAAGAATGGACTGGGAAAAAAAAAAAAAGAAGAATCAACATTCAAACTCAGGACAGGACAAGATATACTGAGATAACAGCAATAACAACACAATCACTTCACCGAATATTGGCATAGAGAACACACAGAATCATATACTACTCCTTACATGGAAGAGATCAGGTGATCATTTTCAAACTGAGAACCTACCAATGGGGACTCAAATATCATCTGTTTAACACTTGAACAATAAGATAAACCGACATCTATTCATGAGGGGAAAGAAAAACAAACAACAAAACGTGTCCTCCAAGAATATATGCTTCATGAGATGATCAGATGTACAGCATGGTCTTCAACAACCCCTTTGAGGCAGAAACTTTATGACGATGATGCCTGGGACAGAGACCCAACTATGTGAAAGAAATAGATGTGCTTACATAAGATCAAACAATGAAGATGATAAAGACCTATAAACAAACATTACATACATATTACCCACTAGTTAACTTTTTATCACCAATCATGTACATTTAAAGGGGACCAGCTGTTATGTTAACTACCTCAGTGTTTACCAAAACAGAACACCCAATATACATACAAGTTTATAATTTGTAAACATTCACACATAAATATAAATTTGCTACAGGAAATAATCACAAATGATACTTCAGACCTGATGGTTCTATTTACCACCAAAAGCTTGATATGCTTTAGCTGAATTATGCTACATACATCACTCACTGCACAATCTATCTTCATTCTGCATGTTGGTGTTCTTCCCGTGCTCCCCCTCGTTCTCCTCCTGTTGCTGCTGAAGAGGGACTTGCTCTCTGCTGTGGTGGAGCATGCTCTGCTGTCCGCAGTGAGGAGATGTAACTGAGAGCAAGCAAGAAGCTGATGCCAATGAGACAAACAGTGCTCATGGCACTAAAGTACTGCCTGCAAACAAAAGTAATGTCTGCTATAAGAAAAAAAAAAAACCATGTGAAAAGACATCATGTAATAACTTAAATCACAACTTATTCATATTCTGTCTTTGTTTTCTTTCATTCTCTTTTCCTTTTTATTTGTTCCCTTAAGAGCAGAGGGTCTTTAACTTTCGTGAAGGGTTTCCTGAAGCAATTTTTAAACAGGGTGTCTCAAAAGTCTGTTCCCATAGGAATATTACATTAATATTATTATAATTTCACCAATGTGGAAATGCTTACAAGAACCTGAAAAGGTCCAGTGGAACATCACAGGAGAGAGAGAGAGAGAGAAAGAGAGAGCTTGGCATGGATTTGCTGATGGCTTATGCTTCACAGGGATCTGGCAGGCAATGATGAACCTCCAGCTGTGTTGATTATAGTTTGTTGTCTTCCATACATCTGTGCTTGTTATTATATCTGATCATCTTATTTTGATTGTGAATTTGATTGTCCTGGGGAAAAGCAGTGATAGTTAAAGGCACACCTGGCTTTGTTCATCTCAGCACTGACATTCTGATCTGCTCCAATCTCTCAGCCACTGTTATCTCCCAATAAAGCTGTGCATGCACTTCTTCAATCATCTGATCATTCACCTCTACTGAATCTTTTTTCTTATTATCATTCTAATTTCCTTTGATTACACTGATGTACAGCGCTGAGTCTGGTGTGTCTATTGTTAGCCAATGTCTGTTCCTGCATGTTTTGTTGTTTATGTGATAGATGATATGGGTCACCAGCAGTGTCAAGTTTCTCTGTTTGCCAAGTCTTTGTATTCCTTCTTTTATTCTTTGTTTCTTCACCCAGTACACGACAGCGAGAAAGATTGCTGGTGAAAATAAATGAATGAATGTGTTTGGTTCACGTAGTGGGTCTATTCTATTTAAATGTTTATTGACAGGGGCATGGCCTGTTCTCAGCTGGAAAATTAGACTCTGATCTCTTCTTTTCAGTTGTTTAACTGGATCTTGAGGGTTTGGTTTAGCTTGATGTTTGAAGAGAGGACGCCCTGTCTGGGAGGTAGCCCACTGATTTAGCCATTCTTCCCTATAATTGTTTCTCAGGATCTGTTGGCAGGTTTGTAGTGTGGTACTTGATGGGAACTGGGGCAGTGCTGCTCCACTTTTGGATAGTTTATCGGCTTTTTCATTTCCTGGGACTCCGACATGCCCTGGGATCCACTGGAGTGTAACTTCGACGCAATAGGAAGTGAACAGTTGGTCAATAAATCTACAGATGTTATTAATATTAGGGGACATTTTGCTTTCTAGGGCTTGGAGTGCTGATTTTGAGTCTGAGAATATAACAATATCCTCAGGTGGAGTGATGCCACTTTCAAAGTCTGAGATTATCCGGCACAATGCTTTTTCTAGTGCTGTTATTTCTGCATCATAGCTGGAACAAATTTCTCCGCAAGGGCCAAAGATGCAAGGGTGGTCTTCTGGGTGCAGGTTGGGGTATTTTATCACTGCGCCATATCCAGCATTGGTGGTAGCTTTAAATGCAGATCCATCTGTGTAGACATCGATGATGTACTTGGACCCATGATATGAGTCTATAGTTTCTAAAATGATGGTTTTCTGGCAGTGGTACTGGAGAAATTGTCTGCTGAGGAGTCAGGGAGTTCAGTTCTTACTGTGGTTACCTGCCAACAAGGTGGATTATTGATAGTTACCATTTGGCTTTTTCTAACTGCTGGTAGTGGTGTTTGATGCTAGCTTCTTTTGCATTTTTAAGAAAGATTTTGTAAGGTTTTTGGTGCCACTGTTGATGACTAACCTGATGGTTATATTAAATCGCTGTTATGTTTTTCTAGAATGGACCAGACGGACAACGGTAGCCTTTTGAATCGCCACACACGGTCTAATTCAATATACCGTAGAGGAAGCTATTGGTATATACACAAAGTCCTGTGATTGAATTGGAATGTTGACCTGGGTGTGTGTTGATATGTTCCACACCACAGTAGTAAATAAGAGTACATGCAGGAGTCAAAAAAGGGGTTATGTCAGGACAGAACAGTTCGAACCTATTCCGTTACAACACATGACACGATGACATAAATGACATTTATATCGATATAAAACACGAATCATATAATTTCCACATTGTATTAAATATATAATAATACGGCCTGTCCACATCCTAAGAATTATTAATGTTCATATGAGTAAACAGTACTCCAATTGGTCAATATAAGATACGCAGCTTAGATAATCTTCATATGGCGTACACAAATCTTACATATACTATGCCGGGCAAAGGAAATCCTCACCCGGCAGCTATAATAACTATATTTGTTAGAAACAGTACATCCAATACTCAATAAAGTGATGCATCACATTGTGATGTATGAGCTTTATAATAATCAGATGACTGTCTTGTTACGCCGTAATATGTCACGTTCAATAAAATCAGTACTGTACATCAATAAATCTGCTCACAGCCTTGCGTTCATATGGCCTACACAAATCTTCACTACACAATAAAGTGCTCGTTTGCTATAATAATCTTCATATTGAAATTTTACTCAATACTCAATAAAGCCTGCATCACACGGCAGCTATAATAATGTTCATATGGCCTAGTAAACTGTACTCATACAAATAAAGCCTGCTCAACGGCAGTATAATAATCTTCATATGGCCTACACAAATCTTTTTCTAGTGCATTTCTGCATCATAGGCTGACACACAAAATTCTCCGCAAGGCCAAACGTATGTATACATTATGGTCTTCTGGGTGCTCGTTGGGGTCCACACGCCCAAAACACAACTGCCCATATCACACATTGTGGTAGCGCCAAAAATGCAGATCCATCACGAGACTGTAGCATCTTGAACATGTCTTCTCGATAACACTATGCAGTTTCTAAAGCGATGCTTTTCACATGACTAGTGGTACTAGAGTCTTCTTTTGAGAATGAGGGGTCCCAGAGAGTTCAGTTCTTACTATGGGAGTAGTTGCCTGCCAACAAGGTGGTTCATTATTGACAGTTAACCATCGGCTTTCTAACTGCTGGTAGGTGGTGTTTGATGCTAGCTTCTTTTGCATTTTTAAAGAAAAGACTTCTTTTGTATTCCATAAGTTTTCCACTTGCAACACTGCTCTATCATTTTCCTATTCTCCTCCTTTGTGTCCATTCTCAGATACCTTTCGTATGTTTCCACTGCTGAACGTTCTCTTCTTAGGTTTAAGGGTTCAATATTGGTGTTGATTTCGCATGCATCTGTCGGCGTTGTCTTCATGGCACCACTTATAAACCGTAGAGCGTGATTTTGGACTTTGTCTAGCTTTTGTAAGAGGCTTTTACTTGCAATAGTTTGGAGGGGGAGCGAGTAGTCAATTACTGGGCGCACATATCCAGTATAGAGTTGGCGTAATGAGTGCTGGTCTGCTCCCCACCCACAGGAAGAAAGGTGCTTAATGAGCCTGAGTCTTGTGGATGCTTTCTCAATCAGCTTGTCTATGTGGGGTCTCATGGTAAGTCTACGGTCGAGCTCGACTCCAAGATATCTCGGGCATTCTTCATATGCTAATTTCTCTCCATTCATCCAGACCTCGATGTTGTTCTCATTAACTCTCTTGTTTAGACTGAACAAGCCATACACAGTTTTCTTTACATTTATTTCAAGTTTCAAGAACTGGCAGTATGCAGAGATGGTTGTCAGGTTTTTGTTCATATTTTTGGTGATGGTTTGGAGGTATTTTCCTTTTGTCCAGATGACTAGGTCATCAGCAAATAGTGCTTTTTGGCAGGTGATGACATCTGGGAGGTCATTTATAAATATAAGAAACAGTGTACAACTTAGTGCTGATCCCTGAGGCAGTCCAGGTCTTTTGTTTTGATATTGGTCCACTGAATGTTGTTTGGATTGTTCTGTTGTGGAAGAAACCTTTTAGCCAGTTGTACATTTGCCCTGATATTCCCATTCTTTGCATTTTGAAGAGAAGGCCTATCCTCCAGACTCGATCATAGGCTTGTCTAAGATCAATAAATGTTGCTAGCACATTTTTTGGGTCTTGGAAGGCATCACCTATCTCTTGGGTGAATCGTATCAACTGATCCATTGTCTGTTTGTTTCTTCTAAAACCTGATTGATTGGTATTTAAGATCTTATTGCTTTCTAGCCACCAATATAGCCTTTCATTTATCATAATTTCAGTGATCTTGCCTAGGTTTGATGTCAAGGAGATTGGTCGATAGCTTGTTACTTCATTGGATGGTTTGTCCTTTTTAAGGACTGGGATGATATTGGCTTTTCTCCAGTCTGTTGGTAACTTGCCTTCTCTCCAGGTCTTGTTAATGAGGTCAAGGATGGTGGAGAGTTCATAATTTGAGAGATTTGAGATCATCTCGTTAGTGAGCCGAACAGGTCCAGCAGCTTTTCCTTTCTTGCATTTTTTTTAGGGCCATCTTGAGTTCTGAAAGAGTAAAGTTCTTTTCAAAGACCTCACAGCTAGCTGTTGGTTGTTTGTTTCTCCATCATTTTGGTGAGTGATCTGATAGCACTGTCAAGTCTCTTGCATGGTTGTTTTTTGTTTACGTTGGCAAAGTGCTTATTGAAGGCTTCTGCTTTCTGTGCATCCCTTGTTAGTGGTGGTTCAGTGCTTGTAATGATGGGTTCAGGGTTTTTCTTTCTTTTAATTCCTGAGAGATTTGATATGAGGCACCATGCTTTCTTTCCGTCTTTCCGCAAGTTTAACTCTCCACATTTCTTAGCCCATGTTTCTCTTTTTGCTTGTTTGCTCAGACGTTTAACTTTTGCAGTTAGATGGTTATAATTTGCTTTGTTGGCGGGGGTTGGCTGTTTCTCAGCTTGCCATCTTGCTTTTTTCCTCTCGGTTACAGCAGCCTCCAGTTCTGTACTCCAGTAAGGTTTAAACTTTCTCCTACATCCTCGTGGAATGGCTTCTTTTGCATACTGCTGTAGTGCTGTGGTGGTTTTGCTATATACCTTGTCTATGTCCAGTGTCATGTCGATGGCCTCAAATCGTTGTCGTACTTGTCTCCTGAAGAAATGCCAGTCTGCCTTTTTGTAGGTCCATGGGGGTGATGTTAAGCAATTTCTTTTTATTTCCCTGGTGTTTGTGATCTCAAGGAGGATGGGTCTGTGGTCACTTCCGATGTCGTCGAGCACTCTAACTGAGCAATGTGGGTGGATATCTGCTGTTACTAGGGTGAGATCTGGTCTGCTTTTTGTTCCACTGGCGCGGTGGAGCAGTGTTGGTGGGGTGTGAGCATTCTGCAGTAGGATGAGTGTGGTAGTGTTAGTGAGTTCTTCTATAGCTATTCCTGTTGGGTTCCTGTCTGTGTAGCCCCACAGAGGTGAATGACCATTCATGTCACCAGCAATGATCATTCTCATCAAGTCCGTGGTCTGGAAAAGCTTCAGAGCAAGGTGTGTTTTTGGCGGGTTGTAACCTCAGCTGTGTATCATTCCGGATACGTGTCACTAATCCTTGACATTTTATACACTTGCACTGGTACACTGTATAGCCTGTGATATGGAAGGAGGTGTCTTTTGGTAGCATTGCTTCTTGGATAACTGCAACATGGATTTTTAGGTCCAGTAGAAGCTTGGTTAGTTCAAGTATTTTGTTTCGGATTCCTGATATGTTGAGTTGGAGGATGCGTAGTGAGTCTGTGTTATATATATTATTATTACTGGTAGTATACTTTTCACTACCCTCCCCAGGTACCGAAGGGCAGCGCGGGCCTTGATAACCGAGGCGACACCCGAGCTCGTATAGAGGTCCTGTTGTCCCCTAAGGAGGCATGTTCATGATTTCATTGGGGGGTATGGATGCATTTTTCAGTATCCCAGAAGGGATGGCCAGTCCAGTGTATCAGTATCCCAGGATCGTCACGTCCTGCCAGAAAAATAGCATATACATCTGGGTCAGCTAATTCATCATTCTTCAGTCAGCTCTGCCAACCCTTCTGCAGTGATGGTATATCTGGCGTTCCCCGCCACCTAGGAGGCTGTCACAGAGGGACAAAGGTGCAATGTCCGCTGGCCTGCATCTCTTCGTCATCCATGGGGATTATTGGATAGGAGACAAACAGTGAAGAATGAGGCAAGAAAGCATTTAACCCATGAAGTGGGGGTGGATTGGTGCAGACCAGAGCTTGTACCACTCGCCGGTGGGTTCTGCATCTACACCTATAGGGTTCCACCAACTCCACAGCCCTTTTGTCTGGCCCCTCACCAAGGACCTGTCCGGCTTGGGTGACCCTGCCAGGAGTAAAACTCCCGCCGGCATAGCTCCCGGGATCATTGAGGCACTCAAGCTCTCCAACCAACGGCAAGGTAGGCTTAGGTGTGGAGAGCTTACCCATATATAAACATGAAGTACCTAATAACTTTATATTACTATTTATAACTGGTGTCTGGAAAGCTCTATATTATTTTTCTATAATTAGCACCTAGAAAACTATAATTCATTCATAACCCTCCACTCCCAAAGGTGCATAGGCCTTCAACAAACACATGCCAAGTCCTCTTGTCACGTACCATCATCTCAAGTTCTTTCCACGTTCTCCTTATCATTTTCACCTCTGTTTCCAGCTCTCTTCTCCATGTGCTTCTTGGTCTTACCTATGCTCATCTGCTCTGGGGGATTCAGAACAAGACTATCTTGTAATGCAATCTTTGCATCTGGTGGTCCTATTCCATCGCCATGGCACTTGTAATACTAGTTCTGGCACTGTCATGCTATCCAACCAGGTTGTCATCAGTTCCACGTTGGTAACCTTGTCATACCATTTTAATCCCTCTATTCTACGCAAGCACCCATTTATGAAAGTCTGTAGCTTTTTGGTAGTTGTCTTTGTTGTTCTCCATGTCTCAGAGCCATACAATAGGACTGACTTCACATTTGAGTTGAAGATTCTTATTTTCGTGTTGGATCCGATTTCTCTTGATCTCCATATATCAAGATGCAATGAAAGCTCCTCTTGCTTTTTTTGATATCACTGTCTGTCCCTCCAACTTTGTCTATATTGCTGCCAAGATATGTGTACGATTCTACATCTTGTATTGGTGCTTCTTCAAGTTCAACCCTGTTATCATTACCTGCATTTATTCTCATTATCTTTGTCTTTTCCCTGTGTATTTTCAGACCCAATTGCTGTGACCTCTCATCGAGTGTTTTCAATTTGTCCTGCATCTGATTACGGTTATGGGACAGAAGAGCTAAATCATCAGCTAAATCCAGATCATCCAACTGCTTAGTCAGAGTCCACTGGATTCCATTTCTGTTGTGTGTTGTCGATGTTCTCGTAACCCAGTCTATTGCTAGTAAGAAAAGAAATGGAGACAAGAGGCATCCCTGTCGCACTTCTGTTCTTATCCCAAACGGTTCTGTAAGCTGTCCTTCATGAAGAACTCTGCATGTCATGTCTTCATATGTTTTCTTTATTAAATTAATGATCTTCAGGGGAACTCCATAATGCCTCATCAATTTCCAAAGTGATTCTCTGTCTACATTGTCAAATGCCTTTTCGTAGTCCACAAATCCAATGTATAGTGGTGAATTCCATTCCAGACTTTGTTCAACTATTATTCTCAAAGTGGCTATCTGGTCTGTACAGGATCTGTTTTGTCGAAAGCCTGCTTGTTTATCTCTCAGTTTCTTGTCTATGGACTCTTTAAATCTTTCAAGGATAATCCTGTTTAATACTTTTCCTGGCACTGAAAGTAACATTATTCCTCTATAATTTGTGCACTCTTGTAAATTTCCCTTCTTAGGCAACTTAACCAGATATCCTTCCTTCCATTCTGTTGGTATCTCTTCGTTTTCCTAGCCTTTACCAAGTAATTTATATAACATCTCTGTAGCCGTGTTGATATCTGCTTTGATGGCCTTTGTTGGAATGCCATCACGTCCAGATGCTTTTCCATCTCTTAGAAGCTTTATGGCTTTCTTTATTTCTTCCTTCGTTGGTCTTTCACCGTTAATTTGTAGCTCTTCTTCTGCTGGCTGGATGTCTGAGGGGTTATGTGGAGCTGGTCTATTGAGAAGGTCCTCAAAATATTATGTCCACCTCTTCATTTGCTCTTGTATATTGCTGAGCAGTTTTCCATTCTTGTCTTTTATGAAGCAACTTGTTTGCTTGTATTTCCCCGTTAGCTTCTTTGTGCTGTTATACAGTTCTCTCATATTCCCTTTGGCTGCAGCATCTTCTGCCTCTCTTGCCAACTCCTCAATATACTTCCTCTTGTCTCTTTTGATACTTCTTTTTACTTCTTTGTTTGCTTCTGTGTACACTTCTTGAGCCTTGGCTTTGGAACTTCTGGTTTTGCTTGTGTTTAAATCTGCTTTCTTGTTTTTTCCTGTCTTTTATCTTATTGATGGTTTCTGTTGTTATCCATGCTTTTTGTTGTCGTTCCCTTTTCCCCAGTATTTCTTCACATGTCTCATTCCATACCGTTTTGATTTGCTGCCAATAGTCTTCTGTATTCTCTGCATCTTCCAGCTGTTGGAGCACTTGGAATTTGATGAATATTGTGACCGCAAATTTGTCTCTTGTTTCTTGATTTCTTAGATGTCCTACATTAAATTGTTGTCTATAATTTTGCATTGTTGTATATCTCTTGAGTTTCATTTTTACTTTGGCTATCAGAAGGTGGTGATCTGATGCCACATCTGCTCCTTTATATACCTTTACATCCTGCAATGATGATCTAAACTTCTATTTATGCATATATGATCAATCTGATTTTCTGTTCTATGGTCTGGTGATATCCATGTTGCCTTGTGTATTCTCTTATGTGGAAACATGCTTCCTCCTATAGCCAGTTGATTTGAAGCACAGAAGTTTGAGAATAGTTCCCCATTTTCATTCATTATTCCTAGCCCCTGTTTTCCCATGACTTCTTCAAAGCCGGTGTTGACTGTACCTATCTTTGCATTCATGTCACCCATCAAAATTGTGATGTCTCTTCTTTTTACTTTTTCCATAATTTCCTGTAGTCTAGTACAAAATGCTTCTTTCGCCCGACTCTTCTTTGTCATTAGTTGGTGCATAACATTGGATGACATTTACATTTATTTTCTTTTTAGCTGTTTTAAAAGAAGCTGTTATTATTCTGGATCCAACAGCTTCCCATTCAATGAGTGCTTTCTGTGCTTCTTTAGATAACATAAGAGCTACCCCTTCACTGTGGTGTGAACTTTCGTCTTCATGTCCTGAGAACAGCACCAATTCACCTGTGATAAGTTTCTTCCTGTCTACCCCCTTCCACTTTGTTTCACACAGTCCCAGAACCTCGATTTTATATTCCCTCATCTCTGCTGCTACTTGTGCCACTTTCCCTTGTTCATTTAATGTCCGAACATTCCAGGTGCCAAATCTGGAAGTTCTCTTAGAAGAAAGAAGGTTAGTCAGCAACACAGACTCCTTTCGGCTTTCTCTGTGTTGCATCATACGCCTCCCTGCGAGAGGACCTTCCCCTGTCTTGGATGGCTGTGTTTTATTTTCTTTAATTGACTTGTCCATGTTTGTTGAAGTTTTTTGTGGTTTAAATATTTTACGGGATGGGGTAGCCGGCCCCATGCCCAACCCTCCTTAGTCGCTTTCTACGACATGCTTGGCAGGGAACAGTGTTACTATTCGGGCCCCGGTAACACACGGGTGGGAAAACTATAATATTTGACACTAACTAGAGACTGGACAACTATTTATTACTTTTAAATAACTAGTGCCTAGAAAACTATATTACTTTTCTATAACTAGCAACTGGAAAACTGTATATTACTTTTCTATAACTAGCAACTGGAAAACTGTATATTACTTTTCTATTCATTCATTATCTTCAGCTCCCCAAGGAGCCCAGGCCTTTGACAAATGTATGTCAGAACCTCCTGTCATGTGCCACCAGCTCAAGGTCAGTCCATGTTTTCAACTAGTGCCTGGAAAATTCTATATTACTTTTCTATAACAAGATTGAAAATCTCTAAATTACTTTTCAACAACAAATTCTGGAAAACTATATTATTTCTCTGTAACAAGCGCCTGGAAAACTCTATAATACTGACCTATATGTAAACCTGAAGTACCACACAATCAGGATTATTATAGTAAAGAGTGGGTACATCATTGCCCCCATGAACGAGTCTTCATCTTCCTCTGCTACAGCATCACGTGGTAGATGTGGCTGTGTCTGGGCAGTGATCAGGCAGTGCATTGTACAGTTATCACTAATATTGCAGGCTTGTAGGGTTCGAGCATCGTCTCGGAGATCCTGCCCATTGTAAATAAAGCGCACCCATTTGTTGTCTTGTAGCTCAGTCTGAAAATGGGTTCTGTAATGGGAACAAGAGGAACTACTTGATATAAATGCAATTTACATGTTAAGATTGATTCGGAAGCACATAAAATAGCACATCTTAGCAGATTAAAAAAACGTAAAGGTAGTCCCATTGCAGATACTGCCATAGAGAAGTGGAAGTGTTAGAGACTTCACTATAGTAGGTCCAGCTTTATGAGGTGGAGTGGCCAGTTCTCTTCCTCACTGCCTTTGCCTTGCCTAACTCAAGAGCAGCCTGGTACCCATTTACAGCTGGGTAGATTGGAGCGTGATGCTAACCGGTTTCAATCCTGGAACCCAGTAACTATGCCGCAAGAGACAAGTGCTCTAACCCCTCTGCCAATCAGATATTTCTAAGTAGGTAACAATATGTTTCTGGTTCTTGACAAGAACCAGACAAATGCTAGTGGAACAAGAGATGAGAAGAAGATGCTGGCGATGGATAAGACACACACTGAGGAAGCCTGTTGATAGCATTACAAGACAGTCCTTGTTCTGGAATCCACAGGGAAAGTGAGACAGAGGTACACCAAAACACACATAAAGAAGAGAACTGGATAGAGAAGTGAAAATGATGAGCAAAACATGGAAAGAACTTGACTGATGGCAAGTGATAGGAGGACTTGACATATGTTTGTTGAAGGCCTATGCTCCGTGGGGAGCTAAAGGGTATTGATCTATGCTCCTTCGGGAGCTAAAGGGTATTGGTCTATGCTCCTTGGGGAGCTAAAGGGTATTGGTCTATGCTCCTTGGGGAGCTAAAGGGTATTGATTGATTAATTGAACAATATGTTTCATTCACTCATAATCATTCTGCTCACCAAGTAGTACAGGTATTTAACAAGCTTATGCCAAGTCTTCCTGTCACGTGCTCAAGGGAACAATATATTTAATAAACAGAATTAACACTACTGTAAGTTATAACCTAATAAATTAAGGGGCTGCAGTAAAACTGGTAAGGAATATAAGTTTATAAACTAATAAAACGGTATTGAATCAGTTTTACAAATAACAGTTCTCATGTGAACTGTTATTTGTAAAACTGATTCAATACCGTTTTATTAGTTTATAAACTTATATAAGTTATAACCTAAGCATCTGAGTGGGGGAATGGTCATAGTGCTTGCTTTTCAAGGCAAAAGGACCACGTTTAAAACCAGGTCACTTTACGCTCCAGTCTACCCAGCTGTAAAAATGGGTACATGACTCTGTTCTTGAACTAGGAAAAGCAAAGGCAGCAAGGAAGGGAATTGTCCAAACCAGCTCACAAAAATGAGATGTAGAATAAGTAACATCCCTAATACTTCACTCTCCTATAACTGTATCTGTTACGGGACTATCTTCACCTTCAAGTTAAAAGTTAAACATTCATTATTATATCACATACAATATGATAACATTTATCTTGGCAGCAATATAGACAAAGCTGGAGGAGTAGACAGTGATATCAAAATAACAATACAAAAAAAAACCTGAGGAGTTTTCATAGCATTGGTAAATGTTTCGAGACAAAAGGAAATCAAATTCAACAAAGAAATCAATCTTAAACTCACATTGCAAGTCAGTCCCAAAACAGGAAAACAGCATTAAACTATTTCATGTGCTTCTGTAGTGATGGTTTATGTAGCAATTTATTTTACACAATAAAGTTGCCAGCTTCCTGCACAGCATTAATTAGCTTAGCTGCCTTTTACAACATGCCTCAGGAAGGTTCTAGTCTACCACTACAGGTATATCCTTGCAGTAGTGGTCGACAATGAGATTCGACCAGTAACTTGTGTCATAAGCTTGGTGCATCACTGTTACCTCAGCCTACAAGAACTACTTGTTATATTGCTGCAGGGGAAAAGACTAATCAGAAATATTTTAAAAGGCTGTTTTATTTATATACATGACAGACTGTGTAAAACTGCAAAATCTAATTCTCATCCTCACAAGTCTAATGGTTAAACTGAAACTTGGTACTATTGATTATTTACTCAGACGGTGGCTTGTATTGAGTTTATGCACAACTGATGGCGCTCTCCAAGTTTATCACCACTAGTGCTGAAACGCCAACCTTACACAGGTAAGTAATCTTAACAGGTGGCACCAACCTGGTTGCCTCCTGATTTGCCAACTATATTTGCTTTTTATCCCCAGAAAACTCACAATTACCCCCCCACACACACCAGGACATGTTACTCCTTGTTGCTGACTACTTTAGCGATTTCCATTAACCACATTAGCTGGGTTGGCCATGTCCTCAGAAGAGACCCCGATGCCATCACAAGAACAGCTATGCTTTGGACCCCTGAAGGAAAATGAAAGAGAGGCCGACCAAAAACAACCTGGCGCAGGACTGTGGAGGCTGAGAGGCAAAGAATGAACCAGAGTTGGGGCACTGTACGAAGGATGGCCACCGACCGAGCAAAGTGGAATCAATTTGTTGTTGCCCTACAAGACGCCACTAGGCATGATGGCCACTGACTGCTTTGACGGTCGGCGGCTAAGGATCAAAGAAGAAGAAGATTAACCACATTGGACGATTTCCTCTTTACGTCACTGAAAATTATTGATAAACAAACAAAATTAAGAAATGCTGTAACTTTCTCACCTCCTGAACTCTCCTATGGTGTCAAGTGGTTCTGCATAGACAAGACGCTGTGTCTCGTTCATGTACTTGAGTCTGACACGGATCTTTGACGAGGGAGAGCTTTCTCCTTGCACATTTGAAGAATCACTAATGTCCTCTTGGTGTGAACTGGTAGCAATGTTATCTGAATCTGCTGCTGGTTCTGACGCCAGATGAGATGTCATTACAGAATGCCCTGCGATGCCCTCTTGAGTTGTCCCTGCACTTTTGTTCTGGTCTGATGAAGGGGGGTAACATGACTGAACACTATCTTTTAAATGTCTTGTGATATCACTGTCGTAAGTTGATGTTTCTGAAAGACTGTCATCTTCAGGACCTGAATGTATTGTGTTTTCCCCACTAATAGTATGTCCTGGCTTATTAGACTGAAAGTACTGCACCCTTCTTTGCCTAATTTCATCTTCACTGGGATAGGCAAGAACTCTGCTATCATCCACCACAATTGATGCTTTAGGTACAAGTGTCTCAGAGTCACCCAAATCATTAGACAAGTTACCGCCTTCAGATTTATGACTACTTTGTGGAGAAACATTCGTTAAGGAGGCATGCTTTACAGTTCTAGTTAAATCCTCTACATTCTCTGGCAATAGATCTGGCGATGCTGAGGCACCAGCCAAACTTGTTTGTATATCTACACTTTCATTTGAAGATGGAGAAGAAGAGATAAGAATTCTTTCACCTGCAGTGTCATAATTTTCTGATGCCGATCTATTTTGAGAGCTGGATGTTTCACCAGATCTGTCATGTATTTCATTTCTTTGCCTTTCAGCATCAGTTGAACTAATTTCATGATCTGCAGAACTACTGGTGTCGTCTCTTTCTGACCTTTCTTCACTTGCTGCATGTTGAGTTCGACTGTGCCTTTGGCTGAGCTCCACCACAATCACACCAACCTCCCGCAAGAGGGGGATATCTGCTGTGTGGGTGGATAACCAAGCAAGCATCAGAATGATACACAACAAGAGTCCACCCATGAGTAGGGTAACTTCATCTCCAATACCTTCTATAAGTGGCATCTTGTCCATGGAGAGAAAAGACAAAATATATCTGTTAAAGTCAAATCTACACACACAAAGTATACTATATCAATCGTAAACACAAAATAGTTCAGCAGTATGTCTGCCTCAGAAAAAAGAAAAGAATGATTAAATAACTATGTAATACTAAAAGTATCTTTAACAAATACACAATAACTACTTGCCTAATAAAAGTGTCATCAGCCTGGCTGAGAAGTTATAGTAGATATAGGATTACTGGGAAACTTTCATTTACGCAACTGAACCCATTTTTAAAGCAGATTTAAGATATAGGGCCTACAGAGTATTAGAACACTAAAAAGGTTGAAATGAACAACAGTGGGCCATCTGTTCGATACAGCCTAAAAAAAAAGAATTCAGAGTAAAAATGGGTAAGGGTTAAATATCCTAAACCTCACCCTAATCCTAACCCTGATGATGTTGTCAACTTAATAGGATGGAAAAAACATGGCCCTTTGTGCTTCATTTCAACCAAATTAACAATAGTGCACCGTGTGTTTGATACGGCCTTATAAACAAATTCTGAGACGCAGTAATAAGAGCTAAGGGTTATGATTCCTAAACCCTAACCTTGATCCTAATGATGTAGGAGACTTATCTGGATGGCAGCGAAAAATATGCCCCACTCTTCTTCATTTCAACCCACTCAAAATAAATTTCCAAAATGTACTTGTTCTGTGAATCACTTTAAATACACAATGCACTTTGTCAGCAAATTTGCTGGCAAATACTTTGGGTTAAAATGAAGAACAGTGGGTTGTTTGTTTGATACAGTCTTTAAAAAAAAGAATTCAGAGACGCAGTAGAAGAGGTTAGGGTTAGATATCCTAAACTGAACCCTAACGACATTGGTGACTTACTGGGGTGATATCAAAGAACACAGCCTACTAATTGTTATTGTTATACAGAATTGACATCACTGCACTCCGGGCAAACCCATAGGTGCTCAGTCTCCCTCAGTATATGTCAAAGAGTATAATGTCCTGTAGCTCAAACGTGAGATGTGGATGCTGGCCTTAAAACTGTTATTGTAAATATACAATTTTAGCAATGTCTTGTTTAGAGTGGAATGGATGTTGTTCCTCTCCACAATTGGCACAGTAACCCTAACCCCCATCTCTGATACTAAACTTAACAACATGAACGGTTTGAATGCCATGTATTCGGTATTTATAGGGGACTTAGTGTACTGACTGAGATCAGCTGTGAAGGTATCTATATCTATTAAGAGTAGTGTATTATAGATAACCTTACTTGCTACCACATATCTCTATATCTCAGTCAGAATTATTCTGGAATAGTGTGATGCTACGTTATGTGTCTAGGGTATGTGTATGATGAAGTGTAAGTCACAACAACAGACAGATAAACAATTTCATTTAATCCACTACTCTTAACAACACTGTGACACTCACATACATATAACACTCTATTAGAATATCTTACAGGAAAGGCATATTCATGTGTCCTGATTCAAAGACAAAGGAACCAGGAATCACAATCAATGTTAATTACAAGTTATGTACAGAATGTATTAATATGAATCTGGTAGTGACATATATTATTAAAAATATCCTATGTGTGTCAGTTGTGTAATAGTAGTATGAGGTAATACTGGTTTTGTTTTGTTCAAGCTCTGTTGGTAGTTGTCATCATGACTTCAATAGTTTGTCTTAAGGAAACTAGTATTGGAGATGTTCTCAGTTCCTGATATTAAGACAATTAATTTCCCCTCTTAATATTATTTTTACAAAGTCATTTCAAGATGAGGGGACATAATGTTGAGCTCAGCTGGCCAATTCGCTTATCTGGCGTGATGGCGGCAGGAAAGGACTCCTCTGCTCGAATTCTCCTCTGGGTTCAGGAGACACCTCACTGATAGCTAAAAAGACCAAGGAGTATGCTGTCCGACTCAGGATTCAGCAAAGCTCTGACTAGGTGCTGCTCACTACCATCAAGACCACGGTCCCTGAAATCAAGGAGGATGTACCTTCTACTTCATAACTAACTTATAATTTCTTTTTACACTGATCACAACACAGCACAAACATTGAGTTCAGAGCGTTAGGCCAACTGTCAGCTTCATTTGAAATACTTTATTCCAGTATTACCCTTCTTAATGGTTACTACGCCTCTGCACTTCCAGCATTATTTCTTTCTAGTCAATCATCCAGGTGTCAGTGTACTGTTTGGCCATTCCATGCCGTTTTACTTCTCTCCGACACCCTCTGTTCAGGCTGGAGCATTATAGGCTTTACCTCACGTTTGCCACTGAACTACACATATATATATATACAGGCATAAATCAACAATTCACATTCAATTTTCATTAAAAGATATTGAATGGTTCAAGCTTACCACAATTCCTAGGAATAAACACAGATACGTTGATTAGCAATGAATTCTGGCACAAACTGGCACAAATTCCCATCTGCCTATGTTCCAGGCTTTTATTTAGCAAAATATAAGCTGGCTTCAACGCACTGATGCTTTATCAAGCTTATTTAAACAAGTGGTTTCGAACTAACGCTCCCAAGTGTGTATATCAGCGAGACTGGCCAATGAGCCACGTTTCGACAAGTGTTTGAAAAAATGTTACCCTTCCCCGTCTCCCTTGACAACGAAAGATAGTATTTATAGTCCGACCAATCGTGGTTAGGCTTTCATTTGTTGCGCTCCAATCAATTTGGAGTTTACATGGTAGACTATTTCTGTAACGTAAATTTTTTTCAAACACGTTATAAAAAAAATCTTATGAGCAGAAATGATTTTATGCTGTCAGGCATCCCCAATATTTTATTTTGGTTATAATTTATTAATTCCTGGACTATTTGCGTAACGTTTTACATATTCTTTGTCAGCAAGCCCTAAGGAACCCAAAAATACAAATTTAAAAGAGCTACGTGGCTGCGTTCAAAATATGGATTTTCTACCTCCTGTTTCGAAGATGTGCTGTCTGGGTACTGTTATGTTTTCAACCGTAAACCCATCTATTGTTATCTTTCCTAATAAGCGTTTTTTGTGATTTATAAACCTAACTCTGGGATGGGTAATGTATTTTATCACTGTCCGTCTGAAAAAAAGTTAGTGCATGTAGTCTTACACGCGTGATGGCAGCATTTGTGTATCGCGCGAGGCGGGTTGGGGGGGGCATTAATAGCGAGACGCGTGTTTAATTTTGCATGCGTTCGGCTTTATTCGCCCCTCTCTCTTCTCGCTATCCTTTAGTCCATCTGCCTTTTGTTTTTGGTAACGTAATATAATTAATGTTAGGATTAATTTAGGTCATTACGCAGGGCCTCTCAATGTTTTTCTTAGAAATGCAGCACACGTTTCATTGAAGAAAGCGGGTAATAATACAGTAAGCTTTTACTATCAACGTGAAAGCGTTACAATTTGCAGACGAAGCAGAAAACAAGGGGGATTTCTAGTACATTCTTTGTGACAGCACTGTTATTTTACCATTGCTCTTCTCTTTATTAATTTTATTTGTTAGGCTTCATATTTACCTAATAATTTATATATGTGGATTAGAATATTCCACGACAAACGGTCATTCCAAAGGGAAGTAACTCTAAACAAGAAATTGCTAAAATTGTATTTTGCCCCATATTCCAACAGTCTTAACTCTTTGACTCCTGACCAACGCTCACAGCATTGCAAAATGCAATGCGCCATGCCCGCACAATGGTCAGAGAGTTGTTTTTAGTTTGTCGCGAATAAATCCCAAAAATCGTATGTTTAATGCAATTCATATTTTAAAACTCATAGAATGACTTCCGTTACTATTTAAACAACTAAATTGAGTGTAATTAAGCAGCATGTTTGCATGTTTTGATGTTATTATCACAATTTGTGTGACAATTCACGTTGTTTGCGTTTTTCGTTGTTATTGCTAGAGAAATATGTCACGCTTTATATTTACATTCATTTTATAAGTCTCCTAGGCGAATAATTGTGTCAAACTACTTAGAAACATTGCTGATGATTGTTTGGTAGTCACAGTTTGTTGTCAAAAGATGGAATCGGTGCAGAATAGCTAGACACATTCGATTTAGTTGGTGACTGGGCAGTCATATTCTGACCGATCGAAAAGCAACAAAACTAGGACTACTGTAACATCTAATCACTTGATTGTGATGTGGTTAGTCCTAAAGGTAGAAGATGAAGCAATAGGAATACTAGTTGAATTGGTAAAACATTAAACAAATGTAAACAGAGTTTTTTATATGATGTTTATTCTTCTATTATTTGTATTTGAAAATTACATAAAGCAAGATTGCATAATTTAATTTTTTCTTATATAAGGGACCCACAGTAAAAAAACTGGTGTGAGAAACACTTAAATGTACTAAACTGTGGCCATAAGCACAATGTTTTTTTTTTACTTTGAAAAATGGATTACCTTGATGTTTGAAGACTAAAAAAGAGTGGAAAAAGACAGATTTTTTGTCACCAGAAAACAGTAATTTTGTCCCTTTTCAATTTTAGCATAGCAAAATGGTTTTAAAGTATAACGCAAAGCATCACTTGTCGTTAAATACTACACCGATATACAAGTCACATTAGGATATTTACTAATTCTCTATCTAATTTCCCTACAGTTTGGTATGATAATATCAAAGTTACATTTCACAGCATGGACAAGATTAACATAAAATTTACACTAAAAGACAGCATACTTCACCGCTTAGAATTCTTCAAATAGTCCTAAATAATATGCGGCACAGCATACCTAACTTAATGGATTAAATACAATTGGGGATGGAAAATTACAGATGGAGTCAGAGTTAATACCTTGATGATTTCATTTATGACAGCTCACTAATCTTACATTGCAAGTGTTTCACACACAATTAGCATAGCTAGTTCATGAACACTCTACTATATAGGCCTATCTGTTCTCTCTGCCTTATAGGCCTAATGCTCTTTCAAGTTTTTGGATATGTGAACTTGGTTGCTGCTCGATGTGTAAATAGTATGATGTAAAAATACAGTTTATAGATAATGTTATTAATTAACTACCAATTTTCCATACATAAAGACCCATACCAGTGCATTTGACCTTTCCGTACACTAGAAGATTAATTGTAAGTGCTTGCTGTTTGTTTTTCTTAGTCGTTGATGTTGGCAGAAATGAGACAGGAAGTTCGTACAGTTAGAGTAGTTTCCCTTAGTTATTTCAGATGTCCTTTGCCAATTTGTACTAATAACGTCACTCGTTAAAATCTTTCACCAGAATGTACATGCGTAACATGAGAAGAAGAAGCTGACGATTGTTATGATACACAGTAAGGAAATCTGCTGATAGATAACAAGGTAGTCCTTATTCTGACATCGACAGGGTAAAAGAGGCAGATGGAGACCGAATAATAAATTTTCAAATTCACCATGACAAATATGAGGAGACAAAGGAAAAAACACGCGCGAATCCACACATTTTTTTGCACTTTTCATTTACTCTATTTACAGTACTTGAAAAGGATAAATGATACCTCCATCAGGTTATTGGCAATTGAAAATGTTATCTGGAATTAGAGACAATATATCCAAATTATAACCTATCAGGGGTTGAACGGAATATTTTCCTTTTAAATTAAACAAATGTGTTGTATATACTTGGTCAACGTTTCTCATTGTAATAAGCTACAAAACGTATATCACTAAAGATGTTTTTCCCCCAATAAATGAAAGCCTGTAAAATTCCCGCAGCTGCACGTACTTGCTTTAATTTCAGCAATATTTGAGTATAACACACGGCGGTTTTAAAAAACTGGCTTTGTCAATTATCATATGACAACAAGATGGCTCTCTCCGCTGCTAAAGGAAAATTGATTGCTGTGATCGGAGATGAGGCAAGTTTACTTATAATTAAATTGAATTATCAGCCAAATTATAACTATCCCTTTTAAATGCGCTTAATAAATTTTAGTTGCACATAATTAAATAGGCTACTAATTTAGTTGCTCATAATTGTTGGAGTAACAAGTCAGATTCTGGCCCGAATAGCCTACAATCGCAGTTGAATGTGAGTGCAATATTGGGTTGAAATTTAAAAAAATATGGGTCGTGTTGTTTGATGTCATACAAATAAGTCGCTGATGTCGTTAAAGTTACAGTTTAGGGTTAGGTTTAAGATTCCCAACCCGTACCTCTTATTACTGGGTCTCTGAATTCTTTTTTTGAGGCCGTATCGAACACTGCCCACTATTCTTCATTTCAACCCAATATTGTATTAGTGCAGAGTAATGCACGCAGCAGTATTGTATCCTTTAAATTTAGACAATACAGTTATACTTTTTAGTACTGTTTTGCTCTCTCAATGAGACTTGTCTCCAGTAAGATTACTTAATATCACCATTAATGTCAAAGTTAAATAAAATGTGTGTTACTGGTTTTACACAGCAGCATTGAAAACAGTAGCGTGTAACCTCACAAGGCCGTCTTTGTTCTGGAATCTCCAGGGTAAAAGAAATAGAGGAAGGCAAGAAAATACATGCAGGCAAAACTGGAGACAAACATAAGAAGGATAAAGCATGGAAACAACTTCAATGAATGGCACAAGACAGATGGGCATGACATGAACTAATAAAGACCTGTGCTCCATAGGGTCTTGAAAGGGGCCCTGGATAATGAATGGTAACTCTTACTTACATGGTAGGCCTTGTAGTAGCGAAAAAAAAAATAATTTACAGTGTAGTCCCCTTCTCACAGTGGCCATCTTTGCAAGGATTCTGAGGTAAAAAAATTTTTACTTTGTTTCTCAAATGGCCATTTCGTAGTCAACTGAATGTGTAGTGTCGTTAGTGATGTAGATTTTCTGTTAATAATGTTACTCTCTGACAATACAATACAGGATTTGAGATTAGTCAGTTAGATCATTCAGATTTTAAAATGCTTTGATAATTATATTACTACCAAATAATATGACATTGCACTGTATACTTACATTAAATTGCTCTTCAAAAGTGGAAAAAATGCAGTTGTGTTAATTTAAAAAATGAAACCGTTGTATATAAAGGGTTTAAATAATTATGTTTGCTTTATGACTGGTGCTAGCCATAAAATTTCCATCTTTGAGCAAACTGCAGATAAGCAGAAATTCTGATCAGTAGAAGTACTTTGGATTGTCCTGGTGATGTCTGCTTATCCAAACTGCACTGTGTCATGTTTATGAAGATCCTAACTTCTTACTAGCATATTTGTCCTTGAGGACAAGCTCAAAGGTCTGGAAACCCTTCGACCGCAAGAATAGTAAAAATGTCATCAAGAGCACAAGAAGCAACACACTTTTTTTCAGAACTTACTTACTTACTTAGTCATTCCTCTTCTACCATGAGATGTAGATATTTGGAAGAGAGAGCGCCATACTATCCTATCAGCTGTCTTCCTCCTGGCCCGGTTCCATTCTAGTCCTTGGTCCTTCAAAGATTGTCTAATGTTGTCCTCCCAGCGGACTCTGGGTCGTCCTGGAGGTCTGAATACCTGGCTCTTAGTTTCCCATGCTTGTCATGGTAGCCGATCTTATTTTCAGAATTAAGAACCAGAAATATTTAAAGTGTTCAAGAAAGTGAAACTTATTAGCGCTGGAAAGTTCTAATAGTGGATTTGGTTATCTTTTCAGGATACCTGTATTGGTTTTGTGTTGGGTGGTATCGGAGAGGTCAATAAAAACAGAACTCCCAATTTTATGGTGGTCGACAAAAGTGAGTATTTGTTATTATTACATGTTAAAAATTGTTTGTTGAAGTCCTTGTAATATGGTTGTACAATATAATTTTAATAACAATAATAGCCCCTTCAGTTATAACTATGGGAATGAGCCGCTGAGGTGACAACCCTCAGCTGCTTATTTTCCTGGTGTTCCTTCGATGTTTTCTCCTCTCTTCTGCTTGCCGTCAGAGCTTCTTTTCGCCCAGTCGGCGGTGGCACTGAAGAGAGCATCACCACTTAGTGTGAAGGGCAGCTTCATCCTCCCAGGCTGCTGGACTTATTCCAGTCCCCTCATGTCTCTCTTTGCACACATCTTTGAACCTCAGCTGCTTACTTACTTAGTCGTTCCCCTTCTACAGTGAGGTGTAGAGGTTTGGAAGAGAGCGCCAGACTATCCTATCGACTGTCTTCCTCCTGGCCTGGTTCCATTCTAGTCCTCGGTCCTTCAAAGATTGTCTAATGTTGTCCTCCCAGCGGACTCTGGGTCGTCCTGGGGGTCTGGATTCCTGGCTCTTTGTCTCCCATGCTTGTCGTGGTAGCCGATCTTCTCCCATTCTGCAGACATGGCCAAACCATCTTAGTTGGGACTGTTCTACTTGGGTCTGCAGGGGGTGGGATTTTAGGCCTTGACATATCGTCTGGTTGCGGACCATGTCTCTTCTTGTTACTTCAACCACCTTCCTCAGATACCTCATTTCTGAGATTTGGATCTGGCTTTTGTGGGTTGTAGTCATTGCCCATGACTCCCATCCATATGTCAAGACTGGGACATAGGTGGAGCGGTATACAGCCATCTTCATTTTCTTACCAACCTCTCTCTTGCTGAGGAATCCTCGATTTATGGCCTGAAAAAGTCTCCCAGCTGCTGCTTTTCTAGTGGCCAACTCTTCTTTGATGCCTCCCTTTTGGTCTATAATAGCTCCGAGGTATTTAACCCTATAGCCCTTTGTGCCTTTGCATGGTGGAGGGGCTGCCTCCTTTCGGCCTCCATGCAGGCCGCCCTCCTTTTTCAGCCGGGCTTTGGCCCGGCCTAGCCGGAGTCTCTCTTGCACACATCTTTAAACCTCAGCTGCAATAATAATAATTTTATATTACATGGAAACAAATAAGTGAAAAGGATCTAGAAAATGGGAGTGAATAGAGATCATAAAGGTGGACAAATTAAGGGTTTCAAGCACACGGCAACAATTTATGACTTATCAAAAGATAATGAAGAAGCCATGGAAAACACTTTAATGGATTGTGCAGGATAGAACGGTTTGGCCTTGGCATTGACTAATTGAAGCTGTATGCTTCAGAGTTGTCAGAAAGGCAGTGAATGAATGAAACTCTTGGAGAGGAGCACTAAAGGCAGAAATATGAAGGGCAGCATTGACCTTAAAAGATCTGCTAGAATTGCAATATACAGGGTTCGTAGCGACCTGGAAAAACCTTGGAAAACCTGGAAAACGAAGAAAAAAATTCCAGGCCTTGAAAAGCCTGGAAAAATGGCTAAAAGCCTTGAATTTTCCGCATCGGACCTGGAAAAAAAATACGAAATCGAAAGTTCGATACTTTGCGTCCATTTTTCGGTTATTGATGGTATTTTTCGTTAAACTTCAGTTACCGTAGAATTTTTACTTCCCTTTGCGCACTAAATCCATTTCCAGAAGTTTTCGGCGGTTTCGTTTTCGGCGCTTTGCGTTAATGACGTAAACGCAGATTTATTTTTAGCGCTCGTCGCGTCTGTTGTTACTCGAATGCTACTGGGATAAACACCAAGAACTTCATTCAAGTTGTATTACATCGTTCATTTCAACTGAGGTAAGTAATAAATTCATTTATCTCATTTATAAAACCTATTTAAATAAGTCCAGTTTATAGATAGGCCTACTGTACTTGCGTCTGTAATTTACAATGTAGGCCTATTTACAGTTTTATTTTTAACCATGGCCAAAATTAGCCTATAGGCAAGCGTTTGAACAAAATTTCTTGGTTTACATCTGCATATGGGAATATATTTGACACAGTTTAAGATGGTCAGGAATAGAAATTGATGGCGATTCCATATCCTATAGCATACCCTGTTATCAGACCCATGTCCCACTGTTCATTTCACCACGTTTTGTTGAAATAAATATATTTTGAATGCTTTTTTATTATATTTATGATGAAAAGACTTATCCCGTTCTACCTCTAAAGGGTTATAGGCTAATTAGGATAGGCCTACATGTTTTCAATTCCAGATAACATGAATAACCGCCGATACACGAAAGTGGCATCACATCTGTCAAATCACTGTAGTTAGGATAAATGAAAATCACCAATTTTGTGCATAGGCCTATGTTATTTAAGAAAAAAAAAATTAAATTAAATTTTTTTTTTAAATCTAAACAAACGAAACAAAACCCAACAAAAATAGTAAAGATGGGGGGGGGTGTAAAGGCCTGCTGTTTCCAGTTAGATATTTAATAGATTTTCACTTATCATAAGTATTACCCTCCCAGTTACTATATATTACCTTTTGTTCTAGTTAAATATTGTTTGACTATATTTTGTAGGCGTTTAGAATTTTGACTTGGTAAATATACATAGCTTAGGCCTACTCATAAGTTATTTGTGTGTTCCTTTTTTTTTTTTTTTTAAACAGAAAAGAACACAACCCCAAGGAGCAATTTTTCCCTCAGAAACATCAAAACCATCTATCACTACTCCCTTGGACATGTCAAAATCGTCTAACACTACTAGGAGACCTACAGATGTGACATCATTTGTGACCAAGGAAGAAACTCTCAGAGCTGAGATTATTTGGACTCTTTTTTTCAGTGAAAAGTCACCATAGTTTTAATTCAAATTTCATACGCAACAAGGGACATATTCTCTTTTGTGGTAGTTTTTATTCAGCCTTCAGCTTTATTTCAAGACCTGAAATTCAGATTGGTGCATTTGAAACAGATAAGACCCTAAAGAACATGAGAAAGGAAAAACAATGCCCTCTCAAATTTATAAAGGACAAGCAAGGCAAATTGCTTACTGCCTCGAAGGAAGTAATGGAAAGATTGAAAGAATATTTCTCAAATTGGTGAGCATGAAGCAAAGGATAACCACTAGCACAAGAGAAAACCAATGAAATTGACATAAAGATACTGCACTGGAGAAAATCGAATGGGCAAAGCAGCAGGGTAATGGAAAGAAATGGTTGTAAAGAATACCTTTCTCTTAAGGGAGGCACTCTTGGATGCCATCATAACACCAATTTTGAGCATGGTGAAGGCATATCCCTTCTCAGTGTCCCTGGTAAAATCTATGAATCCTAGAGCAGATAACCACTAGCACAGAAGAGCAGATTCCGAAAACCGAAATGACCTAATCTTCACACTCAGACATGGTGAAGATGACATAAAGATGGAAGAACTGAAGGCAGCACTGGAGAAAATCAAGATGGGCAAAGCAGCAGGGCAAACCATAAGTCAGAAGAGTTCAGGACCACCACTGGTGTAAGACAAGGTGATATCCTGTCACCTTACCTTTTCATACTCCTCATGGATGATGTCATTAAGGCATGTAAGGAGAGAACAAGAAAGTATTCAATGGGGTACTGGAAGATGAGACAGGTCTGTATTTCGGAGCTGGCATTTGCTGATGATGTTGCCCTGATGGCTAAATCAGAGGCACATCTCCAATTCAACCTGCAAGTCTGGAAGGAAGAGCTGGAGAAGAGAGGGATGGTCATAAGCAGCTCTAAAACAAAATCCATGGTGATATCTAGAGAATAAAGAAGACATCAGATTAAGCTGGGAGAACAGGTCCTGGAGCAGGTAGACCACTTTAAATACCTCGGAGCTATTATTGACCGAAAGGGAGGCATCAAAGAAGAGTTGGCCACTCGAAAAGCAGCAGCTGGGAGACTTTTTCAGGCCATAAATCGAGGATTCCTCAGCAAGAGAGAGGTTGGTAAGAAAACTAAGATGGCTGTATACCGCTCCACCTATGTCCCAGTCTTGACATATGGATGCGAGTCATGGGCAATGACTACAACCCACAAAAGCCAGATCCAAACCTCAGAAATGAGGTATCTGAGGAAGGTGGTTGAAGTAACAAGAAGAGACATGGTACGCAACCAGACGATACGTCAAGGCCTAAAATCCCACCCCTTGCAGACCCAAGTAGAACAGTCCCAACTAAGATGGTTTGGCCATGTCTGCAGAATGGGAGAAGATCGGCTACCACGACAAGCATGGGAAACAAAGAGCCAAGGATCCAGACCCCCAGGACGACCCAGAGTCCGCTGGGAGGACAACATTAGACAATCTTTGAAGGACCGAGGACTAGAATGGAACCAGGCCAGGAGGAAGACAGCCGATAGGATAGTCTGGCGCTCTCTCTTCCAAACCTCTACACCTCACGGTAGAAGGGGAACGACTAAGTAAGTAAGCATTTGGAACAGTAGCTGAAAATAGGAAGCATTTTCCTGTATCAATGAAGAAAAAACAACTCAAATTGAAAAAGACAAATCATCCTGTGTTTTGTGCGACAGAAGATATGGCATGCCGACAGTCACCTGGCATGATACGAACAGATTTAACCTTATATCTACTGTTCACTCCAATGATAATATAAACAAGACAGTTAGAAAGACAAATTCTTTAGGGCAGAACAATTCAGAAGCCAGTGCTTGCAGAAAAATACAGCAAAAGTATGGGAGGTGTCGGCCACTTCAGCCAACTAGGTGCAAGCTACCCCTACCCACACAGATCCTATTTTTATATCATTTCTTAGTTGAAACTGCCCTGGTCAATGGGCACATAACCTACAACACTGCCAACTCTACAAAAAAAGATCAAATCAAAGATCAGGATGTCAGTATGACTTTTATTGAACCTGCTATTCTTCGGCGCAATGTGACACCTTCGAAACCACAGGTCACAACAACACGACTTACTGAGCACCACTTCATTGATAAATATGAAAGGGCAAGGTACAAACCAGACTGTAAAGTGTGTAGGGCTGCAGGGAACAGAAGCCAGACTTGCATGTACTGCCCAGATTGCAATGTACCTCTATGCCTGATACTGTGCTTCAAGTTATACCACACAGTCAAGGATTATCAACGATTCAGACAAAGGCTCATGCAGAGGCATACAGCTACAACTTCAGTCCCAGTTGGTGAAAAAAGCAACTCAGACTCCAACTAGAGGTACTTAACTACTCAAACATTTACAAACGCTCATTGTCAGATGCCACAGACGCAGAATACATTTAAAAAAGACAGACACGAAAAATACAGTTTTTTTGTGTGCATTTTATTCACAATTTTATTAGCCTTTTATGTTGATATACGTGGTTAATCGTTAAATCAATACGTCAATCAAGCTTATTTTATTCATTACCATCCATGTCACTAACATTTTATTGCGCTGATGTTGAACAAATTCACTAAAAACTTGGAAAAGATGTCTGTTTTTCAATCTTTTATGAATTTAAAAAAAAACAAAAAAAACAGTTCTTTTTAAAGAAATCTGCAAACACCCTTGGTAATGGGAGACGGTAATGCTACGGATTGCTGGTCAGCAAAGTGATAATTATATCTGAGGAAATTAGATGAGGAAAATATGAGAGTTTTCCATCCTTGAAAATCACGTACTGGACCTGGAAAATGCTTGAAGAAATTTGCTATGAACCCTGAATATAGAATGATGTATAGAGATGCCATGCTATAGAAGGGGCTAAAGGAAAAGAGAGTTCTAAGGTGTGTTGTTGCTCAGTGTTAAATGATTGACATTCTTGGTGTTAATTTAGATTCTGTCTTTCCATTTCCAGTCACGAGCATAGGAGAGATAGAAGAGACCTTCCGTGCTTTCTTAAGGCGGGATGATATTGGTATTATCCTTATCAACCAGAATGTGAGTGTACAGATGTATTTATTTGATTTATTTAAGAGCAGTCTTGAGAGTTGCCTTTTATGGTTCCTAGGGGTCTCTGATGAGAGGCAGAAAGAATAGGCCAACTTCCCCCACATGCATGTCTTGCAAGGCAAATAATATGATGGGGGGTGGGGGATCTGGCAACCTCATCACGTAAAACAAATTGCTACAGAAACTACGGCTGTAAAAGCACATGAATGCTTATTGCAGGCTTCTAGCAGGGGAACCCCTGCAGGGGTGTTTCCCTCTTCTCCGTAAGGAGTGCAAAAGGAAGTAGAAGAATCTTCAGAGTTATCAACTGTAGTAGAACAGCAGATCTGAGAGATGTCTCATCTGATAGAAAAGCTGTGTTGCGAGTTACTTATTGTTATAGAAAATAAAAGCTGCCAATTTTATATGTTTCTGATAGAAAAACTACGTTCGTATAGAAGAAAAAAGGCAGTGTCAAGGTCATATCATGATCATTATTACACTTCAGCTCCCTGTGGAGCAGAGGCTTTTAACAAATACATGCTTAGCTTTCCTGTGCTGTCTGTTCAAAGTCTTTCCATGCTTTTGTTATCCCCTTCAAATCTTTGTCTCAATCCCTCAGCGTTTGAAGAGATTCAGGTACCAAATCTGATGATTTTCCTAGGAGAAGAAAGCCAGATTCTTGTTCAGCTTTCTCTGGGATGCATCATAAATCTATGACCTTCTTCCTTCTTGAATGACTGACTTGAATTTATGTGAATTACTTGCTATGGGTGACTTGTTCATACTTATTGACAGTTTTTGTTGGCTAAAAAACAGGGGGCAACAGTCCCATTGACAGCCTTCCATAGTTGCCTTCTCTGACATTCCTAGATGATGTTAACTATTCTTGTCTCCTCTTACGGGTCCCAGTAACACATGGGGCCCCCATATGGGCATATATGTTTATTAAAACATAAACATAATACTGACAGTTTTGAGCATGATCTGTTTATGGAAAGAGCTTTTCTTTTTTTAATTATGCACCAGCATTACATCACAACATTGGGTTAGTCTCTCATTTTTCTTCAGTACAGAAGAGCTCTCCCTCTATTTTTTGTTTGCCGCCCTCGTGAGATAACTACACTCATTTTCTCAAAAATAACCCATTCATGAGAAAGATGCTGGTGAAAGCAGACATTTGACAAAACTAGTGGCAGCTAAATATAATTACCGTACATCACAAGACTGCCGTTGTTACCAAATCATGATGCACCAGGACAACTCCGCTTCATACAACAATGTAACATATTAAACGTCTTGTTGCCCACAGGTAGCTGAGATGATCCGTCATGTAATCGATAGCCATGATCTGCCAATCCCAGCAGTGCTTGAGATCCCTAGCAAAGATTGTCCATACGACCCCTCTAAAGACTCTATCTTGAGAAGAGCAAAGGTAAATATATCAATACGACACATGATGATGATGTGGGTAGTAATAAGATCTTGCGGAGGTTGTTCAGCTGTTTTCTCTTATTGAAGCCATAAACAACAACTGTGTATGTCATTCATGTGAAAATGTCAGTTATAGAAGTCCTTAGTTGTGTACATCGATTGCCCAGTGTTGTTCACACAAATCTCTAAGGAGACAAAATAGCAGTCAGACTACTGCTCCGTTAGAGCGTACCATAAGAGGCGACTAAGGTTTTGCATGGTGGCTGGCAACTTCACCTTGTTAAAAATGTGCTACATAAACCACTGCTGTAAAATAAGTGTAAATTAATGCTTTGTTTCCTGCAAGTGGTCCAGCTGGAGCAGTGGCTTTGTGCTAGAAAAGCTGGCTGGATTTATTCATTGTTGGTTACATTGTTGGTGTCAGTAAGACAGCACACAGCGGGAAAGCTTTCTCCTTTCCTGTTTGGTCTTTTGTATTGTGACCCTCGCCCTAATATAACTCACAGTCCTTGACTGCAGCACTCCTCACCAAAACCAGGCAAAAACTCCTGTGACGATGAAATGCTATTTTTATAAATAATTTCAGGATTTCAATTAAAACTCTCCAGCTAAACTTACAAGAATAGTAGTTGTGCATAACAAAGCATATGATGGCGTAATGCTATTGGTTGCCATGGAAACTGTGGCCATATTGGATTTTAAAGCAGTACTTCAATTCAAAAAAGGCTTTTATTTTTTTTTTAGTTATGAGCACTAAATTTTAATTGAAAGTTCATCATTTCGTTTTACAACTTTTAACGCAATAGATTTTTTATAATTTGAGTAGGTCTCAAGCTATCAATCAATACCCTTTAGCTCCCCAAAGGAGCAGAGGCCTTCAACAGACACATGCCAAGTCATCCTGTCCTGTGCCATCCGCTCAAGTTCTTTCCATGTTTTCCTCATCATTTTCACCTGTTTCCAGTTCTCTTCTCCATGTGTTTTTTGGTCTACCTCTGCCTCTCTTTCCCTGTGGATTCCAGAACAAGGACTGCCTTGTAATGCTATCAACAGGTTTCCTCAATGTGTGTCCTATCCATCGCCAGCGTCTTCTTCTCAACTCTTGTTCCACTGGCACGTGTCTGGTTCTTGTCATCAATTCCACATTTGTGACTTTGTCATACCATTTCAGTCCTTCTATTCTACGCAAGCACCCGCAAGCTATAGAACTTTAAAAATAATATTTAAACAATAGAAAAACATTTTGCAAAATTCTGCATTATTTGCAGTAATGAAACTTTTGATAAAATATCAGAAATCAGGTATGACAAAAGTTGTATCATGCAGCATAAAGTATCTGTGCCAAATGTTATTTTGGTTGATGAATAAATAAGCAAACTGTAAGAATAATTGTAACATAAAACAGGGTTCAGAGAAATTTGTGGTTTTCTTCACGGGAAATGCAAAGTTTCTAAAGAACGCATATCTTTCAAAAGTCAAAACTACGCAGCTCGAAATGGGATCAGAAAATAGTCCAAACTTTCTTTTCTTTTTTTATATTTAAAATGCTGTCCTGCTCCTAGTCTTTTTTTAAAAATGTGGACTGATGTACGATATTTACTATGGGCCAAAGGGCTCTGAGCCCATGGCCGCTGGATCCATTATTATCATTATTGCTGCCTTTCTGACATTACATACAGCATTTTTTATTTTATAGGGTATGTTCTCATCCGAGGACTTCAGATAGAAGAAAGACTTGGATGTACTGTAGACTTATCTTGACGATGGCAGGAAACTCCATACAGAGCATTACAACAGGCAGTAATCTGATCATCAGAAGTGTTTCTCCCACCATCAGACAAGTGTTAAGTTAATCTAATCATTAGTAAATTATGTAAACTGGATGTAGTAAATATATTAGCATAAATGACAGAGTATTTTTCTATTTTTAGTTTTTGTCTTATATCTATAATTTGCACTTACCAGTTCATAGCTCAAATAATGCTTTACTTGTCTTTTCATGAAAGTAAACGAGAGATGGCTTGAAATAGTACATATAAACCCTCCATTTTTATGGAGTATTTTGTGCAACTTTTTGTCACTAGAATTAAGAGAGTGTTCATGAGCATAGAGCTAATCCTAACAACGAGTGTCCAATTGGCAACGTAGTTACTAGGTTCAGGATCAATGCCTGGTGGTGTCAATCTCCAGTTTACTCAACTGTAAATTGGTTCCTGACTCTGCTAGTGACTTGGGCAAGGGGAAGGCAGCAAGGATGAGAACTGGTCACCCCACCTCATAAAGCTGGACCTAGTATATTGAAGTCTCTAACACTTCACTACCCTACAGCAGTATCTGCTATGAAACTACCTTTACCTGATCCTAACATTCGGAAGTCAATCATGGACAATTAGTAAACAAGAAGGATAAGCTGTAGAGACCACAGTAATGTGGTTTTACAGATGAATGTTAAAAATATGGACAGCTAAAAAGAGTGCTGACAATGTCCTGAACAAGGCCAGCATAAAGAGATGTAATCCACTTTCTGTGGGCATGTTATGAGAAGAAAAAAGCTAGAACATACTGTGACAACAGGAAAGATTGAAGGAAGAAGAAAGAGAGGTCAGCAAAGAGAGAAGATACTAGACCATTTGACATCATGGCATGGAAGGAAGTCAACAACAGAATTGATGAACAAAACTAGAGACAGGAAGTTGTGGAGAGACATGATCACCAACACCACAAGACGTGGTACTTGAAGAAGATACACTCCATGTGATATCGTTAGGATATTGTTTGTTTTTTTTAAATGTGTAATGTGTCTAAAGCAAGCTTAATATTTGAATTGTGTGAAGAATTGTGACTTGAAAGTCAGACGTCTGCCTTTCAGGAGTATATGACTCAAGACACTTTTTAGGCAGTAGTGTCATGTCTCTGTGTCAGAGGAAATGTGAATGAGACAACATCAATAAATAATTCTGTGGAGAGCTATGCCTTCCCCATCCCACTTATTTTGTTTCCCCCAAATTAAATGTTAAATTCGACTTTTCTTGTGTGTTGAGTATCTTCAGTAGAAATTGTTGCAATGGTAGCCATTAATATTTGGTGAAAATTGTTCCTAGCAATTAACATTTGGAGATTATTCCTAGCTATAGACATTTGGAGAGATTGTTCCTAGAAACTGACAATTGTCCTGGGTATAGTCATTCTTATTGACTTTCCAGTTCTTTCTTTCCCATAAGTTCAGCTTGTTGGCCTCTGAAGTTCTTCTTGGTCATTCCTGTGGTCTACCATCTTACCACTGTTTTGTTGAACTTTCTCCTTTATTTTCCATTCTTTTCACATTGTTGGATCAGTCCATTTCATCAGCTAATCAAATATTAGTTATTATGAGTAATGATTATTCATAACATTTTGACCTCATTTATAGTTGGTTCACTTAGTTCTGTATCTGTTCTCTTCCTCCATTCCCCCAGCTAAGTTACCCTTGATGTATTTTCATCTTCTTTTAGTAAATAGAGTATGGGTTTGCTTGAAGACAAAGTATTCAGTGCAGAAGTGGTTGTTTTTTTTAAAATAATACTTTAGTGCTTACAGTCTGGATGAATTTTATGACTGTCTAAATATTTAGTATCAAACCTTTTACAGAATAGGACATGATTTCAGCATTGTCCAGGAAAAATTAAATTTGGATGTTTCACTATCTTGCTGTTTAGTTTCAGATCCTCTTCTCTCTCTCTCTCTTTTTTTTTTCCTTCTTCTTTTTTCAATTTTATTTTTACTCTAAGGATCACAGAACAAAGACTGCATTTTAATGCTGTCAATGAGTTTTGTCAGAACGAATCCTATCCAACACTAGCATCATATCCTCACATCTTGTTCCAATGTTGTTTGTCTGGGTTCTTTCCATTAATTCCACATGTGTGATCTTGCCTCACCATGTAACCTTTAGCACGCTGCGGGCGACATGTGTCGCCGAAGGTAACCTATGTTCTGCACGCTGGAGGCGACTTGTGTCGCCTTGCGGATATCATCGTTTCTAGCATTAGGACTTGTGTACACGTGATTTCAGCCCCGGATGTTAAGTTGTAATGTTATTTGCAAGAGAGTTAGCTTCCGTTTCTGATCTTAAAAAAGTGATGGGTGTATCCGCGTTTATTTTTTGTAAATTTTTTTAATCGAAATGAATCGGCATCGAAAACGCGGCCATTTTCGCTCTAATTTTATTGGATTCTGACGCCATGCAGTGGGGATGAGATTTTTGTCTTTATAAGCGCTGATATCGGTTCTCAGAATATGTTTGATGGCCGAGATGGAAACGAAAGTAGAATGGCATTGCTAGTATGTATAATTTTAGGGGTTAGGATTAGGAATATCGGAAAGGTTTAGGATTACGGCCGAATGTCACTGCTGACGAGGGCGTTTGTTGCTTTGCTACTGATGATGGGTGTAACGAAAAGATCGTCATTTGATTTGTATTGGTCAAATGACTTTCATTGAGATGCAAGGGATATGGACTCTTCGTTTGTTGGTCATTTAAAAAAAAAAAATTTTTAATTTTAAAATTAAAAAAAAAATTTTTTTATTTTTTAACATGTTTTTTTCATCTTTCCTTTCCTCTCTTCCTATCACATCTAACATGTACACAAACAAATTTTATATCATCAGATTCACCATTCATTTATTTATATAAATTCCAAAAATGATAGCAATTGACCAAGAAACACAAAAACTGTAGACATTACAAGTAACCCACTATAAAAACGGGACGCTGTGAAAAAGAATGCAGCGGCAGGCGCAAATTTTCGCCAAAGAATGCAGCGTGCTAAAGGGTAAATCCCTTTACTCTGCACAAGCTTGCATGTGTCACGAGTTGGTTGTGGGGGTGGTTGTAGTGAACCAAACAAAGTGTGGAGTAAGTCAATGTTACTATTCTGAAACTCCGCAAAGTATTGTTCTTTAAATTGCCATCTTTCTGAAGAATTGTGTCAAGTTTATAACTTTGTACTTGAATAACGTTTTTAAAAAAAAAAGTTATGTCAAGCATTTGTGATGAATGGACTTCAAAGCTAATTTAACCAGTAAGCTTTTTCATTTATTCAGCAGACGGATGTTTCATACCAGAAAATTCAGTCTTTCATTAATCGTTTGCTCTCACTGACATTCCAGAATTTTTCTGAATGTTCATCTGTATTTTGCTGATAGATAGATGTACATTAGATGTGTTAATCATGTTGGTAAGAGCATTGGTGTCTGGTAAATTATATACTGCATGAATGTAAACAAGAATATAATTTGACCTTTACAGAATTAATAGTAATCAAGATTTTTGTTCAATTGTTCTTATGATTGTTTTGTCTTATTTGTTTCAATGTTCTTATGATTTTGTGTATGATTATTTTATTTTTCCATTAGTGATTATGATTGTCTTTTTATTAATTGTTCTTATTATTGTTTTTATCTGTTTTGTTGAATTGTTCTTATGTTTTTGTTCTTATGATTGTCTGTTTCCTTAATTATGTTAAAATTGTTTTTGTTGAATTGTTCGTACAATTTTGTTTTTGATTGTTTTTGGTCTTTTTCATTAAATAGTTTGTATGATTGTTTTTGGTTTTTTTTCATTGAATTGCTTTTATGACTGTTTTTGTTGAATTGTCTGCTAGTTATTAAATACCCTACTCTGCTGACCATAAAAAAAAATAATATTGAAAACAAACATAACTTAGGTGAGTGCTAATACGTTTGACCTGTAGTGTTATGCACAAGCAACTCCTCGTACTCAGTAAACTTGCATTAGCCCTGCACACATTGCTGCAGGAAACCTGTTGTTGGGTTTGTTAAATCCTTTAACAGGAAATTTATGTCTAAACTAAAGTAAGAAAAAATGAGTTTTTAACTGACCACAGAGATACAGACTAAATATTTAAATAATTTTTAGTTTACACTGCGAGACAAGCGTAATGTAATGCATTATAATGTTAGCATCACAGATTAATTTTAAACTATTAACTGCAGGCTACTTCTGCTAGGATGATGATTGAAAACATTTCCATATTACCATTGTGCATTCGTGGATCCAATAATTTCAAGGTAGTGTCCCTTTACTTTATGAATGTGGTTCAGGTTGTTTATGTGATTCAGTCTGGTTGTCCTTTTTCACAATTCCTGGAGTGTTCTCTTTCATCTTGGGGAAGCTGTTTTCTCCGGAACTTATTGTCAGTGTATGGTTTTAGCAGTTTTTGTTGAGTCTTCTAAGTTGCTGAGTTTGACGCTTCTTGCAAGACATTTTTCAGACTTGCTGTCCTACACTGCTTCTTCTTTGATCCAAAGCCGCCGACCGTCAAAGCTGTCAGTGGCCATCACGCCTGGTGGTGTCTTGTAGGGCAGCAACAAATTGATTCCACTTTGTTCAGTTGGCAGCCATCCTTCATACAGTGCACCAAATCTGGTTCATTCTTTACATCTTGGCTTCCACAGTTCTCCGCCAGGTTGTTTTTGGTCGTCCTCTCTTTCGCTTTCCTTCGGGGTTCCATAGCATAGCTGTTCTTGTAATGGTATCAGGGTCCCTTCTGAGGATGTGCCCAACCAAACTCCAGCATCTGCCAGCTATGATCGTGTGCATGTCCTCCTGGTTACTCCGAATAAGCAGTTCTTGGTTGCTGATGGTATTCTGCCAAAAGATTCGAAGAATTTTTCTTAGGCAGGTTGTGTGGAAGGAGGACAGTTTCATTTCCTTCTGTTACTCTCCAGCATTCCGCACCATAGAGAAGCACAGAAAGTACACAGCTCTCATACAATCTTAATTTGGTGTTTGTGCTATACTGGGAAGACTTCGAAATGTTGTTGAGACCAGCAAAGGCTGTTCTTGCTTTATTCATTCTGTTGTTAATGTCCTTGCTTGTACCGCCATCAGGTGTTACTATGCATCCTAGGTAAGTAAATGTGTCTGTCTGTTCTAACGTCTGGTTCCTTATTGTTATTGGCTCAGGATTGCCCACATTGAATGTCATGACCTCTGTCTTCTTCAGATTGATGTTCAGACCAACCTGCTGGCTATACTTATTCAGTCTATCAATTTTTTCTTGGATGTGTTGATGTGAATGTGCAAGTAGTGCAATGTCATCTGCATATTCCAGGTCTTCCAGTGTAGAAAACGTTCTCCATCTAATTCCTCTTGGACTGCCCTCTGTTGTCTGGCGCACCACCCAATCTATGGCTGTCAAAAATAATGTTGTTGATAGGGGGCATCCCTGTCGTACTTCTGTTTTCACTTCGAAAGTGTGACGAAATCAGTCGTGCTTTTTTATAACTCTCATTCACTTACTTAACTTACTTAGTCGTTCCCCTTCTACCGTGAGGTGTAGAGGTTTGGGAGAGAGAGCGCCAGACTATCCTATCGGCTGTCTTCCTCCTGGCCTGGTTCCATTCTAGTCCTCGGTCCTTCAAAGATTGTCTAATGTTGTCTTCCCAGCGGACTCTGGGTCGTCCTGGGGGTCTGGATCCCTGGCTCTTTGTTTCCCATGCTCGTCATGGTAGCCGATCTTCTCCCATTCTACTTACTCTCATTCACTCCGGCAGTATCTCTTCATTTCTTGATTTTTCTCATTCATCATCCTATTATTTAGCATATTTATTGCCCTTACATTCTTTTGCTGTGACCACTCCTCAGACTTATTTACGTTCCGCTAGGTGAACTGTGATATTTTCGTAAAAATACCCGCTCATTGTCAGCGGTAATATGTTTATCACTTTGAGTCGCCTGCCACCTTTGATAGGAGACGATCCTTGTTAGACACAATATGGTCTCGTACGAGGATGAATAGGAAGCCAATATTGTTTTCTGAGCGGCCAGCGACCCTTTTGTTTGACTGTCTGGAGAAGGCACGAAAACACGGGCGATAATGAGATAATCGTTTCACTGGACCATCCTGGTGTAAGATTATTACCGATAACCTGTCTGGGGAAGACAATATTTGAAGGTAGCATCTGGCCATCAAAGATGTCACCGGAAATATTACGTCTTATTATAAAGAGGTCACGCGTTGGAATATTAAATGTAATATTTTAAACGCGGGGAAAGATTATGAATTTAAACACCCCAACCCACATAGTGCAAAAGAGCTTACGATTGGATTGAAATGAGAGATGGAATAAACATTGAATTTCATTTGAAATTTCGGCGGGAGTACCATCTGTGATTTGAACTGAGAAGTGGGATGTATAATCTAGCAAACTCGAGACACAGAACAGACAGCTTCGCAACTTCAAACGAGCAACTCCCAAAAAGCCAGAAAGAGAAGGATCGGACCTAGAATTCCATACTTATAAGTGACAGATCGAAGTATTTGGGAAACTTAAAACCTTAAAAAGTAAGCCCGCCTATATAAATACAAACTCTGAAAAACTTAAGGGACCAGGACTTTAAATATTAGGACTGGATACCTAAGGAATTGGATCACCCATCATAAGAGAAACTTTCCCAGGCCAAGTGTTTCGCAGATTCACCCGTCATAAGAGGAATTCAAAATTTTCAGACGAAATTGCTCGTGTCCATTCTACCCTGCTCAAGGAGATTGTATATTCCCAAAACTTTGGGGTAAGTGTAACCATTCTTGCTAAGTGATTATATATAGGAGACTGGTAACCTCAACATATGAAACTAGAATATTCATAAACCACTACAGCAAACACTGGCAGTTTCTTCTAGCTAATCGTGCGGGAAAACCGACAGCAGAGGTGACCCCAGACTCCGAATGGAACAGTGATGACGGATGATTACATCACATGTGCCTAAAGTGTATAATATTTTGTGAGATATATGCACTTTGTTAATTGTAACTCGGGCAACTCATTATTCGCGCTGTCCCAGACACATTTTCCCAGTTGTCTTTGTACCTCCTCATGTCTTGGTTTTGGAGTGCGCTAACTTTATCAAAGTTTAATTTCGCTGTTGTGGCCCATGCTATATTCTATATATGCATTCTCATGCATCCAATATACAGATTTTCAGTACAGTCTAATTTGCTCCCCAGATTGTACCAGCAGGTTTTCAGTACAATCTAATCTGCTCCCCAGATTTTCAGTACAATCTAATCTGGTCCCCAGATTGTGTCAGCTCAGATGTTATTTACTTTCACTCACTGATAAAATTACTGCTGAGCTTCTGCTTCAAAGATGTCAAATATATAAGGAATATAGAAAGCAAATATGGCCATCACCAGTCCCATTCCTGGAAAAACTCAATGGACATGCAAACAGCCTCAAGCTGACTACTGCTTTCGTTGAAAATATTCAAATAGACGTCTGAGTGTATGATAAAGATGATGATTTACTTTCACTGTGCACAGAAAGTGGAACCTTTACCATTAATATTATTCACTATTCATATTTGCTACGCAGAGTAGTTCGTGGGGGGAGAGTGTCTCTGGGGAGACAGAGAAATAGGACTACTGATCCCTCAAGGCTGGCTGCTACACCATGTAAAACGTATCACTACAGAAACCATAGCTTTAACAGCACATGAATGTTTTTAAGTCAAGGAAGATGATGAAGAAGAATGTTTTTAAGTCCAGGAAGATGATGAAGAATGTTTTTAAGTCCAGGAAGATGATTAAGAAGAATGTTTTTAAGTCCAGGAAGATGATTAAGAAGAATGTTTTTAAGTCCAGGAAGATGATGAAGAAGAATGTTTTTAAGTCCAGGAAGATGAAGAAGAAGAATGTTTTTAAGTCCAGGAAGATGATGAAGAAGAATGTTTTTAAGTCCAGGAAGATGATGAAGAAGAATGTTTTTAAGTCCAGGAAGATGATGAAGAAGAATGTTTTTAAGTCGAGGAAGATGATAAAGAAGAATGTTTTTAAGTTGAGGAAGATGATGAAGAAGAATGTTTTTAAGCAGGCTTCCTGCAAGGGGACCAGCTGTACGTGCTGGTTCTATGCTTAGTAAGGAGAGATAAGAAGTGTAACTGTTGTTTCACACTCATTTGATACATTCAACATGCACATGACGATTTGTAATACATCATCTCATTATTTCAATCATTACCCTTCACATACTCAAGGTGCACATGCCTCCTGTCCTGTGCCATCAGCTCAAGGTTTTCCCATGTCTTCCCTCTGCCTAACTTGCCCTGACGGGCCCCGCCCGGGGGGGGGTGGGGGGGGGGGGTGGAGGGGAGGGGGGTGGGGGGGGGGGGGATAGGGGTAAAAAGGGGGGATATTGGGGGGGAACTAGAAGGAAGGGGGGGGGGGGGGGGGGGGGGGGGGGGGGGGGGGGGGGGGGGGGGAAGAAAGGAAAGAACAAGGCTTCTTTCATGCGTGTACAATCCATCACAAGTGTTAAACACTGAGGAAACCTGTTGGTAACATTATAAGGCAGTCCATGTTCTGGAGTCACTAGGGTAACGAAAGTAGAGATAAACACACGGAAAAACTTTTATTTACTGAATACATTACCTCCCATTACTAGCAGCCAAACGTTCAACCTTGCCCAGAATAACAACACAAACCAACCAAATATTTTAACAATAGATTTAGTAATAGCTCTGATCACATAACATTACACAATTTGATTTCTCGTCAAACACTGAACAGTGAACATCCAGCTATGTTTGAATTCAAACAAATCACACACAGCAAACAGGACCTAAGTTTCCACTGCTTTCTACAGGGCCCCCCTTTACAGCATACAATCAAACAACTGCATATAAACTGTTCACATAGTTAGAACAAAAACCATCAGAAATAGAGGAGAGAAAAACTTAACAATATTAGTCAACTATAATGTAAAACAATATGAACTTTTTCTATCCCGCGAGCTGTAGGGAGCACCACAATGTAGCAGATTATTCTCCCAAAAGCCACCAGGTTATGCCCGTTTGGTTTTAGTTGGATTTCCTTTACACAGATCTGCAACATCATGTCAAAACAAACTGCTGCAAGATCATGTGAATGCTTGGTGCTGACTTCCTGCAATGGTGGCTCAATGCTTCATAAATAAGGAGCACTAATGGAAGAAGCACTTTACACCAAAAAAAAAAACATTTGTTGCATCTAAGGTTAACAACACTTCCAAATACTCTTTAATAAATTTACAATAATAGTTTTTTTTTAAGATACTTCCTTATATATGTATATTTTAAGCCTGTTTTTTTTTTTTTTTTTAAAACATCAGCTGTGGACAAAACTACATTTAATTTGGTACTTTGGTAAAATCTAAAAAATGTCAGGGATACGAAGAGTTAATATATACAAAAAAATGACACAACTAACATGATACATATGTCAAGACACCCAGATAAATGATTTCCCACGCATGCTGCTTGTTTTACTTCCAGTTTTTTTTAAATCATTCTGTCACTCGACTGTCAGTGACATTAAATAAATAACAAATTCTGGGCAGGAAAAAAGCTTGCATGTAATCTAGGCAGTTATAACAGCAATAAAAGCAATGTGACATGGTAAAATAATGTAATGTGTGCAGTTTTGTTACAGTAAGACATGTTACATTTTCTATACTTCAGCTCCAACAATATGGTAGTATATAATAACCCAATGCCAAAACAAATGTTAATATGACAATGGTATTGCTAAGTTTTCCTACTTTAAAAAAAAAACTATGTTCCTGGGGGTTGAAGTGGCTAAGAGGTAAGGCGTCTGCCTCTAATTCTACAGGTACAGGGAATATATTTGATGGAAATTTTGTCAGAATCAGAGGGTTCTAATGATGTCATACTCCCCCCTGTGCTTCCTGGATAGTGAGATCGGATGCCTAGCATTCTCGGATAAGGGTGAAAAAATAGGATGTTAAAAATCCCTTGGCAGTTGAAAATCATAAAGAGTAGGCCATATGGCTGCTGCCATGGCAAAATTTACCCACCACAAAAATATTTATAGAATGTGATTCCTGTATACAAACATCAGGATCCTCACAAGTGCTACGGAGTTAGTGCACTGTGCTAAGATCCTCCTTGTGTGATCTAAGGGAAAGATAAAATGACTAATGTCGAGGTGTTGTCACGTGCTGGCCTTCAAAGTATGTATACACTGCTTAGACAGTGCAGACTTCGCTGGCTTGGCCATGTTCGCTGCATGGAAGATGGTCGCATCCCAAAAGATTTCTACGGACAATTAGCAGATGGCAAGAGAAAAGTTGGGCGACCACAGCTGAGGTTCAAAGATGTGTGCAAGAGAGATATGAGGGCATTGGACATGGATCCAGCAACATGGGAGGATGAAGCCGCCGATCGCACTAAGTGGCGATGCTATTTACGGCGCCACCTCAGATTGGGCAAAGAGAGGCTCACACAACAAGCAGAGGGGAGAAAACGTCGAAAGGAGCACCAGGAAAATAAGCAGCTGAGGGCTGTCACCTCAGAGGTGCATTCCCATAGTCAGTTATGACTGAAGGGGCTATTATTATGATCTAAGGGAGGAGATCGGAGCACTGATGGAGTTGTCCGTGTGCAATGAAGATATGGTCCTTAAAAAGGTAAAGGAACCCGTTACACGCCCATTGAGGCATATTGGGAATATGGTGTTAGGCCCATATTATCTTGACCGTCGGCACACTAGGGGTGATGTGGTCGGCATCACGCCGGCCGCCTTAACCTTCCCAGAGTTGCTCTGGTACCCATTTGCGGCTGGGTCGACCCAGGAGCCGTTTGTGGCCTAAAAAATTCCCGCCTCATCTGGGGATCGAACCATAGACCACTGCGCTAGGAAGCCAGTGCACTAACCACTATGCTACCGCGGCTCCTATGGTCCTTAAAACCAAACTAAATTTTCTTCTCTGTGCGACATGTTTAGCTCTTAAAGAATGAGAGGCCATTATTAGGGCTGATTTCCCCAGGCACTCATGATCCTAGGCCAGTTTTCAGGGCCAGTAAATGTTAACTAAGTTTTTGTTTTGACCCATTGTTATATTTTATTAATCCTCAATAAATTTGCTTTACAGCTATGTACAACACTACCTTACTTTAACAAAATGTGGAAAGACCCGACCCTTAAACTTTATATGAAAACTCAAAGCACCGGAAAATACCTTGCATCAATCCATGGGTAAACCATAACTCCCTTTAATTTGTTCATTCCCCCACTTACACCTGTGTACTGCATGCAGGAAATCTGACTTCGTCTAACGCATATCTCAAGCTCTCTTTACCAGGTATTTTAATATCAGTCAGTCAAACTACAATCAGGTATTTTAATATCAGTCAGTCAAACTACAATCAGGTATTTTAACATCAGTCAGTCAAAAACTACAATGTTCACCAGTGTTCAGAAATTTAACAAAGTAGCCTCAAGTGCTAACCCTGCTGGATTTATAAAGTTACAAATGCAGTAAATGATAGTGAGATTTCACTTAATAACCCATACAGAATCATACATGTCTTTGACAGCAATATAGGCACTGTTGGAAGGACAGACAGTGATATCAAAATAAAAATACGAAAAGCAAGATGAGCATTGGACAAGAAATCAAGTCCAACACTAAAATCAGAATCTTCAAGTCAGTCCTATAACCAGACAAGTGCCAGTGGAACAACAGATGAGAAGAGACTGATCATGGTTAGGACACACATTGAGGAGGCCTGATGACAGCATTACACGTCAGTCATTTTGGAATCCCTTGGTAAGACGTAGATGAAGCCCGAAAAAACTCATGGAGAAGAAAAATTGAGACACAAATGACAGTGTGAAGGTGCTATGGAAAGATCATACGAGGGGAAGTCAGTAAATAGGTCACAAACTGATATGGGATAGCTGAAAATTGTAGTTGGTAGTAACATCCAGCTTGATGATTACTTTAGGTAGCAGACGCTAGGTGTCACATACGCAGCTCAGATAAAAATGGCAACCGTGCTCGTGGAGTGTACGACAGAAGAACTGCGTGCTGTTGTGCGTTTTTTTTTTTTTTTTGGCAAAAGCACTTCCTGCAAAGGATATTCATAAGGAAATGTTTCTTGTTTATGTGAGAAGTGTTTGTCTCGTAAAGCGGTACATAACTGGGTCGATAAATTTTCCCAAGAGCGCTCAAATATTGCTGATGAAGACCAGATTGCAACAGAAGCATCTGTGCGGCGGGTGGGGGAGATGATTCGAGCTGACAGGTGAGTAACGATAGACAGTGTAGCAATTGAAATAGGGAGTTCTCATTGTTTAGCCTACAGCATAATGCATGATCGTTTAAATTTCCGGAAAGTGTGCTCATGGTGGGGGCCCAGACAACTGACTGAGGAACACAAAATGAACCGAATGGGCCTCTCCTTGCAACATCTCTCTCTGTACGCAGATGAAGGAGAAGACATGCTTAACAGGATTGTTACTGGGGATGAATCATGGGTGCATCACTACCAACCCGAATCAAAGCGTGCTTCAATGCAATGGAAACATCCTTCTTCACCTTCTGCTCGTGCAGTATGAAAGGTGAGCGAAAGGAAGGGCAGAATGTTAGACGGGCCTGTGTGCCCAATTCTCAATCCTTTGAAAATAAAGTTCGTTCGTTCGTTCTGCCAAGAAATTCAAGGTTACGCCATCAGCAGGGAAGGTTATGCTTAGTGTTTTGGGATTCTCAAGGAGTGCTGTTAGCCCATTTCCAGAAAAAAGGTGAGAATGTGGATGATGCATCGCACTGTGAAGTTCTGTTGATGCTTCGGGATGCAATTCGATGAAAACGTCCAGGCCTACTGACTAGAGAAGTACTGCTCCATCACGACAATGCCAGACCACATACGGCTCGATTAACCCTGGAGAAAACTGAACAACTTTGGTGGCATCTTCTTGAACATCCGCCTTACAGTCCCGACTTAGCCCCGAGCGATTTCCACCTGTTTGGTCCACTAAAAACTCACCTTGGCGGCAAACGTTTCGTGGATGACGAAGAGGTTGAACGTGAGGTGTGAATGTGGCTGAGACAGCAGACCAAAGACTTCTATGCTGCAGGTTTTGAGGCACTGATAAAGTGATGGGATAAGTGTATCAATGTTGGTGGAGATTATGTTGAGAAATAAGGGGAAATGTAAGTGCAATAATAAATGGTTTTCAAGTTCGTATCTCATTTAGTTTTTTGTTTAATAGCTATTTGTGACCTATTTACTGACTTGCTCTCGTAAGTTGATGGCACTGGACAAGAAGATTTGATATGTTTGTTATGCTCCCTGCGGAGCTGAAAAGTAATGAAAGATTGGATTTATAAGTTATCAAAATGAAGAAAGGCTGTTAAAAAATCTTAGTAATAGTGAACTGCTAATCCTCGTCATGCCTGGGATGCACAATCCAGGGAAGAAAACTATAACAAACTCATTCCAGCCTTGACTTTCCATGTTGTCTTCATCTGTGGAGTTCTGCCAACAAAGACCCATCTCAGTTTATTCCTGAATTTTATTTTGCCCACCATGCCTACATATATTCCAGTCCTGAGCTTAGCTTTTCTTTTCATATTTTATGACCAAAATAACTTAATCTTTTATTTGCTTTTGACCTAAATGAACAGATTTATGGCTAGTAATTTGGTTCAAAGCTGTGCATCTCTGAAGAAGACATGTCGGTATCAAAAAGATTTTAAAAACATTTTGCTAACAGCACTTTTTTCTTTCCACATGAGTTATCAACAATCTGTGCCATATACTAATTTAATGGAGATACAATGCATGCATCCAACATTAGTTTGTCACATTTTCTCTTTCATGTTTGTTTCATAAGGAACATTCGAGTGGTTACAGCACTTGCTTCTCAGGACTGTCATCGAGCTCAAAACCTAGTAGCATCACTCTCCAACCTACCCAGCTGTAAATGGGTACCCATATATTACCAGCTCAGCAAAAAAGAACAAGTGGCAATTTTCAGGCTCTGCATGGGCCACAACAGACTGGGATACCATCTATTCAACAAGCTAAAGATAGGAACTACCGATGAGTGTAACTTCTTCTTTGATCCTTAGCCGCCGACCGTCAAAGCAGTCAGTGGCCATTACGCCTGGTGGCGTCTTGTAGGGCAACAACAAATTGATTCCACCCTGCTCGGTCGGCGGCCATCCTTCGTACAGTGCCCCAACTCTGGTTCATTCTTTGCATCTCAGCCTCCACAGTCCTCCGCCAAGTCGTTTTTGGTCGGCCTCTCTTTCGTTTTCCCCCAGACGTCTACAGCATAGCTGTTCTTGTGATGGCATCGGGGTCTCTTCTGAGGACATGGCCAACCCAGCTCCAGCGTCTGCCAACTATGATGGTGTGCATGTCCTCTTGCTTGCTCCGAGTAAGTAGATCTTGGCTGGTGATGATATTCGGCCAAAAGATTCGGAGAATTTTTCTTAGGCATGTTGTGTGAAAAGAGGACAATTTCGACATTTCCCTCTCTGCAACTCTCCAGCCCCCCGCACCACAGAGAAGCACACAGCTCCGACACAATCCCAATTTTGTGCCTGCACTGTACTGAGAGGACCTCCAAATGTTGTCCAGACCAAAAAAGGCCGCCCCTGCCCTGCCCACTCCGTTGCCGATGTCCCCGCCTGCTCCGCCGTCCGGTGCCACCACGCATCCCAGGTATGTGAAGGCATCTGTCTGTTCCAGTTGCTGATTCCTTACTGATATGGGCTCAGGGTCTTCCCTAGGTTGATGTTCAAGCCCACCTGCTGGCTATACCCACCAAGTCTATCCGTTTTTTCCTGGATGTGTTGATGTGAAGATGAGTGTAACTGTGGCACCAATAAAATGACTGCTGAACATCTGTTTCAAAGATGCCCAACTTATGAGCAACAAAGAAAGGACATATGGCCATCACCAGTACCATTCCTGGAAAAACTACGCAGATACAAATAGCCTGAAGCTGACCAGTTTTCTTTGAAAATAATCAAGCAGATGTCTGACAGTGTATGATGAACACGGAAAAAAAATGGATACCTCACTTTGCACTTGAGAAAGCAAAGGCACCAAGGAAGGAAACCAGTCATCTCACCTCATAAAGCTGAGGCCTAGTATAGTGAAGTATCTAACACTTCATTTCCCTACAGTGTTAACTGCGTACCATGTGATTACCTCTACCTTTATTTCACCACCATAAAACTAATTTTGTGGTGCTGGCTCGAAATACACCTGCCAGTGAAACAACACAAGAATACCTCTACGTCTTACTGGCACACTAAGAATACTTCAACATGTTTTTGCTACCTTAATTAAGATACTAGAAATGATTAATTGCTACAATCTGAAATGCTTTTTTTAAATTGCTGTCAATATTAAGTTACTTACTAATTTTATATAGCTACTTGCCTACAGAAAGTACCTTGTCTTGTCTTTGATCCACCATCATTAAGCGTTAGCTCTTGGTGATACACAAAGTACAAGAAGTTATGCCATGCCATCATGTTGAAGAATAAGGTTATATAGAAGCAGAATCTACATGGGGTCTTGGATCCTCAGAACTGAAAGTTTTGAGTACTGTTCTTAGATGACAAAGCCAAATTAATTTGAGCTTTTACAGATTCAAACTCATAAAAAGCTGACAATCTCACCAAGGATTTAGAACTTGAAGAACAAAAAGTGTTTTCTATCACTTTATTATCAAGAGCTCAAATGACTTTAATCACCAGGGACTTTTTTTTTGTATTTTTCAACTGCGACATTTAAAACATAAGAAAATGGTGAACAAGGAATGTAATGAGATCTAGACAGCTGGAAGAAATAAAACAATACATCATCGTTACTACACACCAGCCTGTCCAAATTTGGCCTACAAATGTAAAAAACATACCAGTGCAAACTTTTAAAAAGATCATAGCCAAAATTTATCAAGTGATGACATGGGGTAAAATAAAATTGCTACAGATGCATTGCAGAATGAAATAACTTTTGATATCTTGCACACACCTCGTGTGGGTGTTGTCCATGAGGCACTGTTAATGCAAGTGCACATGTCTGGTTACACTGACAAACAACATTTTTCTTTCTTATATAAGAATAAGTGTTCTTAGGTCAGTTTCTTGCGCTGATTTCAAATTTGAAATCCGTTTATCTCTATCACATCGGGTTCTTAAGATATTTGTGAATAAATATATTTTTGGGAAACCGTTATTTGCTCCGTTTCATTTTTACTATATAAATTATAAAAAATTAATAAAATGCAAAATAATTCCACTTTTTATACTGCTAAAGATGCATGACATATGTTACACTATTTTTCAAATAATTACTGTATTTTGAAATAATTCTGAGCGAAATATGGCTTCTAGAAGTTGTAGAAATTCAGCTGATCTGTTCTGTTACGTGTGCGGATATTTTACCGATCGTGTTTACCAGAAAAACTTTACTAAAGTTTACACCATTACTAAAGAAAGCATATGAACTTTATTTCGATTCAAAAGTTGATGATGCAAATAAATCTTGGAGGCCAAATGCAGTTTGTTGACTTGTGAAAATACATTGGCAGGTTGGTTACGAAAAACGCCGAAGCATAAGTCGATGACTGTTGGAGTGCCAGTAATATGGCGTGAACCGACAAATCACGCTACTGATTGTTACTTCTGCTTGACAAATATCCATGGTTTCACTTTTAAAACTAGAAAGTCTGTGGTTTATCCAAATATTGAATCGGTTTCGAAACCAGTGCCTCATGATCCAATCACGTGTCCGATCCCAGTTCCACCAGAACAATATCTGTTGGACGTGAATGAACCATCAGAAAGTGATAGTTTACCTGCTTTAGAAACTAATTCTGACTCGGATTATATACCGGTGAATGATGGTGTTCACTTAATTAACCATTCAGATCTTTCAGATCTAATACGTGATCTCGCTCTTACCAAAGGACAAGCAGAATTACTCGGTTCGCGACTCAAAGAATGGAATCTTTTAGCGCCCAATACTCCGATATCTAAATTTCGTCATAGACACAGAGAACTTGTTCAATACTTTGAGATGGATGATGACATTTGCTATTGCAAAGATGTAAACGGTCTAATGGTGCACCTCGGTCATGAGCACAGAGTCAACGAATGGCGACTTTTCATCGATTCTTCCAAGACTAGTCTAAAAGCAGTGTTATTGCATAACGGAAATTTATTTTCATCAATTCCAGTCGCCTACTCTGTTCATATGAAAGAAACTTATGACAATATGGCTATAATTTTGGCAAAAATAAAGTACAATGACTACCAATGGCGGATTTGTGGAGACCTAAAGGTCATTGCAATTCTCACGGGCATGCAGACTGGGTATACTAAATTTTGTTGCTTCCTATGTGAATGGGACAGCCACAACAGACAGGAACAAGAAAGGTGTGGCGTATCAGGGATCGTATACAGCTCGGGCATAAAAATGTAATACACGAGCCATTAGTTAACAAAGACAGCATCATTTTACCACCGTTACATATAAAGTTGGGGCTCATGAAGAATTTCGTAAAAGCGTTAGATAAAACGAGCAAAGCTTTCACTTATCTTCGAGAAAAGTTTCCGCAAGTTAGCGATGCAAAGATAAAGGAAGGTATCTTTGTAGGACCTCAGATTAGGAAAGTTATTGCAGACAAACAATTCGAGAACTTGTTACATGGTAGTGAACTTCGCGCATGGATGGCATTCAAATCGATCGTCGATAACTTTCTGGGAAATCACAAATCTGTCGACTAAGTGCATATTGTTAAGCAGTATAGATGCATACAGAATTATGGGCTGTAACATGTCCCTCAAAATCCATTTGCTCGATTCGCATTTTGACTTTTTCCCTGACAACCTTGGCGAAGTCAGCGATGAACATGGAGAACGATTCCATCAAGATATCGCCGTAATGGAGTCACGTTATCAAGGACGGTGGAGTGTGACCATGCTTGCCGATTATTGTTGGATGCTTCATCGCGATGTACCACATGCCATTCACCGACGAAAGTCGACTGCAAAGAAATTCAAGCCTACATAACTGTTATACTTCTTGTACGAATGATGTTGTAATACTGTATGTGTTGTTAAAAAACTTCAATTGTGTATTTCTAGAGATCCTGACCTGATAGAGAAAAACGGTTCGCAGATTTAAAAACAGCGCATTAAAATTGACCAGAAAAACATAGAAATGTTAGAGAAAGAGAAAAATTTTTTTTTATTGTTAGCCAGTGTTATTGGACAAAGATTAAATCAATTTTTTATAGCACAACCACCCACTGACCTCTGCGGGGATGTCCATGCAGCATTGTTAATCAATGCGCACACATCTGGTTTTTGGACAAGGATTAAAAAAATAATTTTTGATATCATAGGGTCATGAAGGGGGAAAGGGGGTGGTCCATGAGGCCTTTTTATAAATATGCATATATCTGGTTACTGGATGAAGATTAAATCATTATTTAAATAGTTTAACCACATACAAGCCACTGTTTGGGTGTCTATGAGGCATTTTTTATGAATGTGCATGCATCTGGTTACTGGACAATGATTAAAATAACTACATACAAACCTGTGGGGTGGGGGGGGAGACGCCTCCATGAGTTTTTAATGAATGTGCATGTATATAGTAAGCAGTCAATGAACTACTTACTCTGCAATTATTTTGTAAATATGCCCTTTCAATAATGATGGATTTTAAAAATAATACAAAGACTAAAATAATACAATGTGTATCTCTTAATGCCAGGTTTTTCTAACACTTTGCTCTACAAGCACACATAATCCATGCAACCATAATATTTCTATTAGCCCAACTATCATGACAAATTATAAGCTTAAAAATTAACACAAAACATGCATTCAAAATCACCAGCTGGGGGTATAAAAAAAAAACCTTTCCTCTTTAAGTCTAACATATTTTTTCATGAAGCAGCTGTGCACTATCAACAGATTACTTAGAAAATAGATCAACAAATATTTCTATCATTACTGTCAAACATTAAAAATTGTTTAGAAATACTAACAGGAACACACGGAATGCCCATATTCAAGCACATAATAACCATTCTCATGTTGTCTTGCATGACTCAAACAGGTAACAGTCATACACGCTATTTAACGTAAAAATATTTCAAGTTTCAATTCAATGTTCTGGTTTAATGCATTGTCACAGAAGGGCAAAACAGACAGAATACAGCAGCTTTTTATTTTGTAAGAACGTGCTAAGGATGCAACATAGTTATTATAGTCAAGTTTTTGAAGAAAACGTTCTGTATGTTATATACTTAAACTTGTGTGTTCCAGTGTGATTACAATTCAGTTTCTTCTTAAATCTACTGCTGAAGACACAAGAAATGGGTAGGGATTATTACTGCTGTCTGATCCAGTGCAAATATTGGAGCCTGGTGTGCTGTTTCTTTTAACATATGCCACCTTCTCAATCCAACTTCTTCTGGGCTGTCCTCTATCCCTGGTCTGTCCATTCTGAGGTTACAAGCCCATTATTCTTACAAGGTGTGCAGGCCAGGTTATACCTTCTTTCTTAAAGCGCCTCCCTTCACTGGTGCTATCTAAATGATGTCTCATCTCTTGGTGTTTCATTACTACTTTTCTCAGACACATTACACAAATGATGATTTTTCTTTCTTGTTCTTTGGCTACTGTCCATTTCTGGCACTGATAACACAACATTGGTGTGAATGCTATATCAGTAATTTCTGTACATTCAGATCTCTGGTGCTTAATCTGTGATGGGCAGACTGAAAATGGTTTGACAAGATCACCAATGTGGAAGTGATAGAAAGAACCAAACAAATACCAGTGGAACAACAAGTCAAGGAAAGATGTTGGATAGAATGAGGAGACCAGCTGATAGAAGACAGGCCTTGTTGTGGAAGTCCTGGGTGCCATAGAGCACGTAGAAAAGGGAAATATAGACAGACTTCAAAGGGATATGGAAGACATCAACAGATCTTGAAAAGATGGCATAGGATAGAAAAGCTTGGCTGTGAGCTATACTTGTTAAATCATAATGTCTCTGAATCAATTAGGTGGGATTTAAGTTGACTCCGGGTTCGACCCAGCCTCTACCAGAGCAACTCTGGGAGTCAATGTAATATAACTGCATGCTGATTTTAATAATCATACTTATCTCACATGGTTAATGACTGCTTGCATAGACTGTCTTACAGTAAGTGCATCTATACCAAATATCTAGGACTGAATCTGGTATTTAGGCCTGATCATTTTGTTTAATAGAAAAACTGCAAGCGGTGCAATGTTTAAACCCTTGTTTAACTGCCACATTTGCAACACTTCCTTTTTCAGAGAACACAAATCGTAAACTTGATGTGTGAATTACATCTCATTTAATTTCAACAATAAAACACAATTTTCTGTATACCCTTCCCATTAAGAATAGTGGAAAGATATACTCTACTTTTTTTACTTGGCAATATACGTGAATGCTGCAAATATCCAAGGCAGTTGGCTACTTTATGGGAAAATTATCCCCATCTCTAACAGCAGGGGTCATTTCGTTCCTTCATTTGAAGCAACTGTATCTTGTGTTACATAAAATGTTGTGATACAATTTACAGCGCTATACTTATTCAGTTTTATGTATAGAAAAAAAAATTACAGACTAAATACCACCAGAGAAAAAAATAGCTTATTTTCTGTTCAGGGGAAATTTTAATGACTTAACCTAAACTCACAAATCACATGAAGTGACTGATCATACAGGCAAATGTCTAAAAATATTAGGCATCAAAAGAGTGGCAGTACCTAATTACAATTCAAAGACTGATCACATGTTGTACTATATAATTTCATATTTTCAGCTGTGCACAAAAACAGTTTGGAAACAACTGTCCTCTGCATTAATTTTAAATGGCACGCCTGAGAATCAAACTTCAATAATTGATGTTTACGAGCGTGAAATTACTTGTCCACAATATAAAATGCCAAAACAAAAGTCAAATATAAGCCATCTGGTTACCACACACAAAAATCAAATTATCAAACAACAAAATGTACCAAGCCAACTTTATGTGTAATACAGTAGAACTCCATTTATCCGAACCCCATGGGACCGAGCATCGTTCGGATAATCAAATGTTCGGATAATTGGATTACATAATATATCGAGTATATGTACACATATTTCTAAAAATAATTAACCATCACAAGGAAAATACACTATAAAACATATTTACTTGTACTGTAATAATAATACCCACACTGTATTAGATCACTGTATCACCAAAATCTTTCATTACACTGCAGTGCATGTACTACTTGTATTAATTATTTTTGTTAAGAAAGAGAAATGTTTTCAAAATAACATTACAAACGATTCAAAACCAGGCTTACGTATACATGTACTTGCACAGATGTAGCCCACTATTTAAAATAATGAGGAATCCTCTTTTGCACCAAACTGGATAGTCTCCTTTTGGCTGCTAAGTACTGCATTCTCTTCAACAGCAGAAGCTGTGTATGACAGCTGTCATCTTCTTGCTCGTACCAAGCTATCGCTGTTTCTAGTGCTATAAAGGCCTCTTCGGGACTTGGTCGACGTTTTGAGTTTTCTTCATAATCTACAAGTACTTCTAGGAGTCTTCATCATCGGTCACTACATGTATTCGGTTTTCTTTTTGCACAAAAGACAAAATTTCTTCTTCATTTAAAAACTGAAAACCAGAATCATTATCATCTTCTAGCCACATGTGTGCAAAATCTTTGTCACTGTCCGAAAATCCGGGCATTGCTTGAAACAGTTCCACAACTTCATTTATACAATCATCATTTGTGTCCACTGCAGTAGTTTCATTTCCTCCTTTTTTCCCAAGCAATCTATTCCAAGCCTTGTTGAGATTATCTTGTGACAGAGAGGTCCAAGCATCAGCTAACATATAGCAGAAGTCTTTGAGATTAAGCTTTTTGGAAAACGCCACCACACTTTCTTCATCTTCAGCCAACAATAAACGACGCAGGACTTCCTTCTTGTACATCTTTTTAAGCTTTGCTATAACACCCTGATCCATTGGTTGAATCAGTGCTGTTACATTGGGAGGCAGAAAAAATTACTTTAAAATTTGCATCAACTGCATTCAATGTATCCGTCTCTGGATGAGATGGTGCATTGTCCAGTAGAAGAATTACTTTTCCAGTTTTCTTTTCTTGTTCTCCCAACCTCTTCACATTTGGGATGAACTGATTTGTATACCAATCAAGAAATATTTCACTATTCATCCAAGCACTCTTCTGTGCTTTGTAGCACAATGGGAGACATGTCACATTCTTTAAACAACGGGGTTTTTTGGCTTTGCCGATCATTAGCACCGGTAAACGATGACTTCCACTGACAATCGTGGCTACCAAAATTGTTACTCTCTCTTTGCACTTTTTAAACCAAGGGGCAGCTGCTTCGCGCTGAGATGCAAGTGATTTTTGAGGCAATGATTTCCAGTATTAGCCAGTCTCATCGGCATTATACACATCATTGAGTGAATAACCTTCTTCTTCCAAAAAAGCCAAGAATGTTTCTTTAAAATTTTCAGCGGCAGTTGCATCGCTAGATAAGGATTCCCCTTGAATCTCCAATTCTCGTATGCCATGACGAGATTTAAAGTTTCTTAACCATCCTTGGCTAGCCTTAAAGTCAGGAGGACCGTCAAGTTGATTATTGAGCTGAAGTGCCTTTTCACACAATAGAGAGCCAGAGATAGGTTCCCCTTTGCTTCTTCTTTGCACAAACCATATATGCAAAGCCTCTTCCAATTTCAAATCTTTCGCATTTCTCATGGTTTTACGTTTCTTCGTCCCATTTTCACTATCCAATTTCGATGCAAAACTCATGATTTTATCCTTGTTACTTTTGATGAAAGAGACGGTAGCTTTCCCAACATTGAAAATCCTCGCAAGTGAAGACACAGTTTCACCTTTTTCTAGTCTCTTGATAATTTCTGTTTTCGTTTCAATTGACAAAACGTTGCGGTTCCTTTTATATGCTTCAGTCCTACTGGAAGATGCCATATCGCACAGAGAAATACTTTTACACCAAAATTATTCTGCTGTAGTAGCAGACACAATCATTTTAAGTTGAACTGTCTGTTTAGCCAGTGTTCTGCCTAGAACGCACACGTACACTGGATTCGTAAACCAGATATTAATTGACTTTATGACCTAACTGACTTCCTGTACGTAAGCGACCGACCATTAGCCCATCCCATCGTCTACAAATTGTTCGCACACATTTAAAGCTTGCCGCATCAAAAGATTCAGAAATGTAGTCTAACGTGACTGGCGGCGCATGATTTTTTTCTTTTCTGGAAAGTGTTCGGATAATTGGATGTTCGGATAATTGGGGTTCGGATAAATGGAGTTCTACTGTATTCTCAAAATACAACATACATTCCTTTAAATGTGCAACAAAGCAAAGACTTAACCAAAATGTATCTTGCCAGATTTACATGAGGTTTTTCTGTACCTAAACATTATTCAAATATAAAGTTTCATTTAACTGTTACTCCTCAACATGAAATACACAAGGACAAAAAAGGACATATAGTATGCAAATGCAGAATATGGACACTCAAAACTGGATACACTGGAAAGTCTAGGCCCCAGAAGATCAATATCCACCCATAATTCTATAAAAACTTCAAAAAGGACTGCTCAGATTAAACTACCCGGCTAACTTTTAGACGACAATAGTAACAACAAAAGTTACCAGATATTATTTCGGTGTGTTGAGACTGTGGGGTTAGACGGCAATTGATCCCATCCGCCTAGTGACATTTTGTGTCAAGGCCCAGTAAGTGATAATTTTTCGTGAAGTTGGAGAGACACCAAATAAACATAGTAAAACATTTTTCACTAAACACATTGCAAGGTAATGAATTATACAGTACATTACAATGGCTTTCACTTGTTTTGGTACAATGAACTCATTCTTGTCTAAATGTTATAATCTGCTACTCTCTGCTTTGCTTGCTTCAATGTAACCATTTCCATTTTTATTCACTCATTACCTGTGTGGAATACCTGTATTCAAAAATTCACATCAAGCCATTGTGGCCTATGCCATCCCTGTCAGGTCTTTTCTTGACTTCTTTATTTTCATCTCCAAATCTCATCTTCCTGTGTGAGTCTTTCTATTTCTCTTACCTTGATGATCCCAGAAATTTGACTGCATTGTACTGCTATCAACTGGTTTCCTCTATGCCAGCATCTTCTCCTTACCTCTTGTTCCACTGGTATTTGTCTAGTAGTTTCCTTTAGTTCCACATGGTAATCTTATCATACCATTTCAATATTGCTATTCCGCGTAGACACCAATTTGTGAAAGTCTAACTTCTGATTGTCATTTCTACTGTTGTCCATGTTCCACAGGCATACAACAACAGAAATGCCTTGCCATCCAAGTTGAAGATCTCTGTGCTGGACTTGATCTCTTTGGGTTTCCATATAATTCCTCTTGCATTCTTATTTTGATATCACTGTCTGTCCCTCTCAATCAGTCTACACTGCTACCAAGACACATTTATGGCTTAACGTCTGGTCATACATTTTACATTCCATTAATTTATGTTTTACTTTGTTTGGTTTGGATTGATTATCTTCAGTGCACACGGACTACTCCATCAGTGCTCCGATGTATGTATGTTTTACTTACTACAGTACAACTCTTTCTTCAGTCATATATTCCACAGTGCACATTTAACATAACAATCTTTCACCCGAAACACTAGCACAAGCATTTAGTCATTTTCATACAAAATGATAATCTACCAAATTCATATGAAGCTAATTAATTTTTACAAATACAAGTCTATGCATTAAACAAAACCTCAAAGGCAATTATATCCCAAGTCACCACAAGCAAGATAACAGATAATAAAGCAAAGAAGAAAGAGAATCAAAAGCCGGGCAGAAAAATACTGATCCGAGTTAATTTAAGAAATAACTGACGTTTATCAGAAGTAAAACATCTTACACAGGTTCTTTCACACGCGGATGACATAATAAAGAATCTAGTATTAAGTTCTCTACACATAAAATACTATAAAACAAAATGAAAGTGCACACACATAAACTATTTGTTTCATTATAACATTGGAGATAACAATGACTGTAACAACACACTAAACATACTAGGCTGGCTATGTAAAAGACAAAAAACGAACACTAATTAGTTTGATAAATGAGCAACAACAAAATAATGGCAAACTGTGAATCACATCAGGTATGTATCTCTGAATTAACATAACTTGACTGTCACAATACACAGCAATAATTCACTCTGCTCTTGTGTGAATTCCAGCAGCAAGACCCAGAAACACCCTCCACGTGGTTCATTCTAGAAACAGAAACTGGCAACCTTGTTGAGTTGCCTAGCTAGTGCTTCAGGGGTTCTAGTAGCTACACAAGAGTGGCTCAACATCACTGCACAAGAACAAAGAGAAGTCCTTAGTTACTAAGGAACATATATAAGATTTCCTACTAATTTAAAAAAAAATCTCTTGCTCAGCTGCCTATGTTACAAGCCTTGACTATATGAAAGCATGTTAACACAGAATTTTGAAAGTAGGTGACAACTTCCTGCAAGTTGCTACCACGACTTGCTTTCATGTTTTAAATTTACTATTTATTTTATACAGGGGGTTTCAGTACAAAGACTGCCATGTAATGCTATCAGTTGCTTTCCTGAATGAGAGTCTTATCCAACGCCACTACTTCTACTGCTGCAGTATTACAATATCTTCTGACATGACAGGCAAGATTAAAAAACTGCTTTACACTGTAGTAATACATTACATGCCTACATGTCCAATTTCCATCAAAGACTACACATGTATAATAACCACTAGGCTAACTTGGCACCATTCTTTAACCAGTTAACTTTAGACACTGTTTATATTGTATCATCATTATGACATCAATGCTTATTATCTCTTGTTTGTCTTACTCATTATCACATCCAAAACCAGTCTCATGATAATATTAACTGCTTCTCTGAGCTCCCTTTCAAGAATAGACCTTTAACTCATACATGCCAAGTCCTCCTTTTTTTTCATGCTTTGTTCAAATTCGTTGCACATATTTTTTAATACTTCTTAAGTCTGTCTTCTGCTCTCCATCTATTTCTGGGTTACCCTTATGTCTTGTATTCTCAGGGTTGCAGAATCAGGACTATTTTCCTCACCTTTTGTTCCACTTGTATTTGGTTCTTTCTGCCAATGTCACATTGACATTAGTAATCCTTTCATACCATTTTAATCATTCTATTTAGCATACGCACCAATTTATGAAAGCTTGTAACTACTAAGATGATTTTATTGGCCTGTAATTCACCCACCCCTTTTCTGGACATTTTGCTCCTTGTTACATTAAGTTTAATGGCACACATAAGGGATAAAGACAATATGATACACATGTTAATTTGACTGATGGACAATAAGACTGAAATATCAGGATCCGAGAAACAAACCTACAGCATCACTAGCAGATACTGAGCGACGTGTCCGCTTCACCACGGTACACATAAGTCCTTTAGGTCAGCATTATTATAAATCTCTGGAAACACTATCAAGACCTTAGTTTTAAATTCAATCAGTCATTTGTTCACTTATCCACACTAAAATCTACATTGCTTTTGTAGCTTACGACAGCCTAATTAATGAAACTGTGAACCAAGAAAACAGAACAACATGATTCTTACAACTGTGTAAAAATAACATCCCCACACTTTTCAACCTCCTTTTATAAATTAAACTTCTTGAGAACATTATATCACCCTGACTGCTTCTCTCCTTCCATCGCTACTTTGACATGATGTACTTTAGGACTTGGACGAAGACTTTGCAGTCAATTTGGATTTCTTGCCCTTCACTATTTTAGGCTTGTTTTTAATTGCCCCCTGTTTCTTGGCAGCCTGTTTGGGTAATAATAGCAAAAAACAAAATAAAAATTACAAATAAGATCGTGAGAATTTCCAATGGAACCACCATGGTATGTTGTTAGGTGGTGGCAGATGGGTTAACATTATAAACATTATACAACACTTTGTGTAGCAGAGGGAAAAAAAAGAATCTATAGTGTACTCTTTTTTAGCATGTTTCTTTTCATTTTGAGATGATTTTGGATATTTGTAGCCTATGTGTTACTGGAGCCTGATAAGGGAGCAAAAGAACAGTAACAGTGTACCCTATCAATGTTGTAACAGGGAGGTGCCTAATGTGGGTTGGGCATGGCTTTAAGCCAAACGATCTTCAACAACAACATGGACTAGTCAACCTGAGGAAATAGCTTAAACAATTAAACATGTGAGACTGAAGAAGAAAGACCTTGAATGGATGGCACATGACAGGAAGACATGGCATAAATATGTTGAAGGCCTTTGCTCCTTAGAAAATTGAAGAATGATGAATGAATGGAGGATGTTTGTATAAGCAAGAGATGATTATATACACACCACCAAAGAAAGTCTCATAATCTATCAAAGGGACAATCAGAAGACCATCACAACAATGCTAAGATTATAAACATCAGAAAAACATCACAACAATCATCATCATCATCACAACCCGTAACCCTTCATGGGTCGAAGGGGTGCTATAGTGGAAGCATCAGCAGACAGAGTCCTCCACTGCTCTCTATCCTCAGCAAATGGTACAAGTGTGGAAAAACCGTGCCCTGCCCTTTCTTTGATGTTATCAGCCCAGGATTTTCTTTGCCTTCCTCTTCTCCGTTTACCTTCGACTGTTCCCTGGAGGATCGTTTTCAAAAGGGAGTCATGACGAGTTACATGCCCAAACCAGGCAAGCTTTTGACGTTTCACTACTGACAAAAGTGGTTCTTGGTGGCCTGCATACATGTTTATTTTCTCTCTAACATAGACATTTGTTTTGTGCTCTTTATAGCAAATGCGCAAAATTCTTCTATAACATTTATACTCGAAAGCCTGAATCCTTCGCTCTGTATCTGCAGTGAGTGTCCAGCTCTCACACCCATACAAGAGAATAGATAATACAAGTGATTTGTATAATTTGATCTTCACCGGAAAACTGATGTTACTTTTCCAGATCACATTCAGCCTTGTCATGGCAGCTGAGGCCATCTCAAGTCTTGTCTTGATTTCTTTACTTGATCTTCCATCACTACATATAGTGGACCCCAGATATTTAAAGGTGTTCACTTCTAACGTTTGCCCATTTAACGTAATGTTCATCGGAACATGTTTCTTATGGCTATTCACCAATATCTTGCTTTTTTCTATATTAATTTCCATCCCATATGTTCTTGTTACTTTCTCCAGTCTAGAGGTAAGGTCTTGAAGTTCTGATTCTGTTCCAGCTATAAGATCGATATCATCAGCAAAACGTAGATTGCAAAGAGGTCGGCCTCCAATCGATATGGTTGTTTTATAATCGTAGAGAGCCTCCTGCATAATATGTTCTAGATATATATTAAAGAGCACTGGGGACAGGATACATCCCTGTTGAACTCCTACAGTTGTTTTGAAAAATTCTCCAATGTCATTGCTTGCAAAAACAGCACTGCTTGCGTCCTTGTATAGTGCTTCAATGATATCTATGATGTTGGTATCAAAATTGAATTTTCTCTCATTATTTGCCATAAGCCTTCATGCCAGACTCGATCGAAGGCTTTGTGAAATCAATGAAGTTATGGTATAAATCGCGTTGATGCTGGAGATGTTTTTCGATCAGTAATCTAATACTGAAGATTTGTTCTGAAGTACTTCTTTTTGGTCTAAAGCCAGCCTTTTCCTCGGACAAGATTTCTTCTGATTTCTGTTCAAAGCATCCTTAACATCACTTTACTTGGATGACTAATAAGGCTAATAGTTCTGTAATTCTTGCACATTTTTAGATTTCCTTTCTTTGGAAGCGGTATTACTAAAACATTTGTTCTGTATGTTGACTCTTTTGGCCATTTTTTTGTACTCCATATCTTCTGGCAAATTGTTGTCATGATTTTTACTATATCTGGTCCTCCATATTTCATGAGCTCTGCTGGGATATTATCCACACCCGGTGACTTCCCTCCTTTCATCGAACATATAGCCTCTTCCACTTTTTCCCGTAATATTGCTGCATTTCCGAGTTCCCTGTTTTCACACTTAATGTTGTTTAATATGCCATAGTCAGGGTTGAGTTTACAGTTATATAATTCTTTACAATATTCTGTCACCTTCTCATTACAGCTGTTTTTTCATTGAGCAGAGCCCCATTGCTATCTTCTATGACAGTTACCCTGAGCTGTTGGGGTTTTGATAGTCTTCTTAATGTGTCGAAAGCTGCCTTGCTGTTACCTTTTATTAGCCCCGTATTAATGGACTCACATTGATCAGCTACCCATTTTTCTTTGGCGTGTTTCATTTTCTTTCTAATATTTTTATTCACCATACTGTATTGCCATGCTGCTTCAGGAACCTCTTTCTTAACCTTTTTCATTTCCCGCCGTGTATCACATAACTTCAGAATGTCATCTGTAACCCATGGTTTGTTTATTTTCTTTCTTTTACCAAGTATTTCTGTTGCTGATTCAATGAGTACGTCTTTCATGTTCTCTGTGATTGAGTTGATATCGTCCACCAGAAAGTTGAGAGCTGCAAATTTTCCTCCAACAGTTGCCTCAAAGATTCCCGCGATTTCTGGATCTTTCAGTATCACAATAATGTAAATGGTATAAAGATCACAAGCACATGGCAACAATGCCTTTTAGGTCAGACATTTTAGTCAAAGGCCTTCAGAGATGTCAATCAGAAAACTGACAAGGGAAAACCATCATCATGTTGCTCTTGTACAGTCACAAATAAAAACAATATAATGAGTGCATGCAGAAAATAATACCTTCTTTGGCTTCCGTCTAGATTTCTTGACAGGTCTATGTGGGGTCTTGACCTCCGGCCTGTTCTCCAAGTCTAACACTCTGTATATTCTCACCAGCCAGTGTTCTGCAAAACCAATGAAAAATTGTATCAGTCAGTTATACAAATAAACAGCAACAGGATTTGTGCATGTGTTTGTTGAAGGCCTATCTTCCTAACAGAGCTAAAACGTGATATATATATATATATATATATATATATATATATATATATATATATCTATATATATATATATATATATATATATATATATATATATATATATAGATATATATATATATATATATATATATATATATAAAAGTAAGATATTTCAGCAGCTGTACACTTCAAGACTTGTTACATATTGAAGACAAATTTACGAGTAAAATGTAAAAGAGGTCCATAAAAGTTACACATACCCACACAGTCAACCAGCACAACACACATAAGTTGACATACAGTCAGCAGCATCTACACAGTCCTATCATTATCATTTACCTCTGTGTTCCTTATAGAGCTTGGTACCACTATTATAGCTGTCCCTTATAGGTAGCCATTTTCCAAGCATTCACATGCTCCTGTGTGTTTTAAACTGACATATAAACATTCAGACACACATTCTTATTTAAACAGGGTGCAGATGTCCCAGGACAGAAAACTTATGCTTCTGAAGGACTGAATATACATATTTTTTATCTGCCAAATCTCTGTAATTTCCCACAGCGACCCATTTAAAATACTAGTAAACTTATTACTATGAACCGAAATGTAAAATTTGTCATACTGTATGGTTATGAAACATGGATAACAACAAAAATGTCAAATTTGTCATACTGTATGGTTATGAAACATGGATAACAACAAAAATGGGAACCACGAAGCTAGACTTCATAAATTGGTGCTTGCATAGAATAAGAGGAATGAAGTGGTCTCACAAGATCACTAAAGTGGAACTGATGACAAGAACCAGACAAGAGCCAGTGGAACATGAGATGAGAAGACCATGCTGGCGATGGATAGGACACACATTGTGGAAACCTGCTGATGGCATTTCAAGGCAGTCCTTGTTCTGATGAGAATTTGAGACAAATAAAAAGACCGTGAGCTGATGGCAAGGGACAGGAAACGATGGCGATGGATAGGACACACACTGAGGAAACCTGTTGATAGCATTACAAGGCAGTCCTTGTTCTGGAACCCCCAGGGCAAGAGAGGCAGAGGAAGACCAAGAAGTACATGGAGAAGAGAGTTGGAAACAGAGGTGAAAATGATGAGGAGAACATGGAAAGAACTTGAGATGATGGCACGGGACAGGAGGACTTGGCATGTGTTTGTTGAAGGCCTATGCTCCTTTGGGAGTGGAGGGTTATGAATGAATGAATGAATGAAGGGACAGGAAGACCTGGAACAAGTTTACAGAAGGCCTGTGATCCTTGGTGACCGGCAGGATGATGATGATTATTATTATTATAAATGCTAGGTAAACATTGTGAGAAAACAAAAAAGACCAGTTTACCGGTAGTGTAGGCTTCTTCCAAATGTGTCAGTTCAAAGTTTTTATTACCAATCTCCACACCTCGAGTACGATCAAAGCCAGCTGGACTTCGGAAATCAAGCTGTAGAGAAAAAAGTGCACTAGCTGTACAGGGTGATTCAAAAGCCACTTTAAACTGTTATTTCTTGACTTCTGTCCAACTAATTTATATGAAACAAACGTTAAATTAAAGATAATTAACTACCATTTTATTACTTAAAATCTAAAAGGCTCAAAATATCGTCATTTTTACTGACAATATCTGCCCTTCAAGCTCTGGAAGGCAGTGGACATTGTAGATCTGAATTAGCCAAACTGATCCTGGATGCTGATCAGCTTATCCCTTCCTATGGCATCAGAATAGTTATGCAGTGGATCCCTGGTCACTCAAATACACCAGGTAATGACAGAGCAGACAGATTAGCAAAGAAGGGAACAATACAAGAACAACCACTCACAGCAACAACTCTCCAAACAGCCAAAACATTCATACAAAGAAACTCGGCTGAACAGATGGGCCTTGGGAAACATCAGGAGAGAGGTTGACATATGGCCGGACGTACTCCTAATGACAACATTGGCCATCTTACAAAGAGGGATCAGAGCACCATTTTTTTCACTCAGAACACAACATATACCACTCAACAGTCACTTGAACAGAATCAAACCACAACTCTCTCCAGAGTGCCAGTTGTGTAACTACCCCTATGAAACTTTTGACCACCACCTCTTTGAGTGTCCAACACTCGATGATGTTCAGAAAGTATTCCTTCCTCTGAGGCCAGATAAGTGGAACACCTTGTATGGAGAAACAATACAACTTGCAAAAACATGCTCACTATATGGCATTGGGCCGAAGGGCGAGAGCCCAAGCACCGCTGGATCGATAACAACAACATTACATAAAATCATATGCTACATAAACATTACAACTCAGCTTGAGATTCGGTTCAACACATGATATCATAGCAGACTTTACATTTTAAACGTCAGTTTTATTACTATTAGCCTTATATTTTTTTCTTCCTGGGAATAAAAAAAAAGCGTATCTGTTATTGCTCATCCTTGTTTTGACATTTTTTTCATGTATGTCCAATTGATACAAGTGAGTATATAACAATTTGCATACTACCAGCTCAGCAGAAGAGAACAAGTGATAATCTTCAGACTCTGCACGGGCTAATGCTAGATGGGGAGATGAAGGGTAATGATGACGACATCTTGATGGTTACCTGCAATTGTCCAAATCTGTAATACGACAGCTTGTACATCAAACAGTTCAGCAAAGTTTTTGATCCCGCTGCATCAACCCTGAACTCTCCTTGTGGCGTGAAGTAATCCACCTCCTGTCAATATTCAACATTTAATGATACAAAATGAGAAATAAACAAAGAGAGGAAACTGAGGTCTGGGAATCATAAACAAATCACAAAAACAGTTAATGGTAGGTACATAAAAGGAAGGAAGGAAGAAAGGTGGAAGGAAGGAAGGAAGGAAGGAAAAGTAAGTGGAAAAACTAAGCTCTGTGAAGATTCGAGCCAAGTCCATCCAAATGATGTCATAGCCTCACTATGAAGGTGGTACATTATAAAAGACAACTTAATTTGAGGCTGTACGTTGAGGCTGGCATAATGACCATGTAAAACACTGCTACAGAAGCTATCACTGCAAGATCACAGCTGCAGCTGTGGGTCTATGTCTACATAGAGTGAAAAATTAAACGATGAATGAAGCAGTTTAGCACAAAGTTTTTGATCTTGTTGCATCAACCCTCAACTCTCTTTATGGACACAAAGTTAACATAATCTCGCCACCAATAAAAAATTTGTTCTGTATTTTCACTGCTATTTGAACTTAAATTAATAACTTGTAAAACAGGAATCTAGAACTGAATTGGAAACCCTTGGTTGTACAACACGTCTTATGCTACTTCTGTAGCAAATTTATTAATTATTTACAATAGTGGTTCCCAAACTTTTTTTTTACTGGCAACTCAATTTTTTTATTTTCACTTCCTGTGACCCTTAGATGATTTAATTTCTTATTTTCTCATACTTTTTCAAGACTCCTAGTGACCCTACTGAAGACATCCGCATCCCTGATAAGGGTCACAGCCCTTGGTTTCGGAACCACTAACTTGATAATGACGAGCAGAAAGTGGTGCTGATAAAATGTCGCGCAGCAAATGGTGCTGATTAAATGACGACTTGCAACTTTACTGTGACTGTACTCAATGAATGAATGAACCCAATGACTGACTGAATGAACTAGAACCAATGAAGTAGGCGGTCTTATATACTGTGAACTAAGTTCTAGAATTATCAACTCTAGTAGATTTGCATAACAGAGATAAAAAAAAAAATGGAATAAACAAAAGTTGATGATGTGAACAAAATACCGTAAAATCTCACGTATGATACACACAATTTTTACTCATTTTTGCCCGCTAAAACTCGGGTGCGTATTATACGCGAGTACTAAAAAAATACATCATTTTCTATAACGAAAGTAGGTGTGTTCAAATGAAACCCGTCCCAGTGGCTTTATAACAAATATATGTAAGGTACATCAGCAGTGCGGATTCCGAGCAAACTGAAGTACTCAAGACCTAATCTTCACACTCAGACAGCTGAGTGAAAAGGCCCTTGAGTATAAGAGTGAGATCCATCTATGTTTCATAGATCTGGAAAAGGCGTTTGACAGGGTCCCCTGGAGCAAACTTTGGGACTGTTTGGCAAGGAAGAATATTCCAGCACCTCTGATTCATGTTATACAGAGCTTCTACAAGTCTTGCAGAAATTATGTGAGGACAGCAAACCATAAGTCAGAAGAGTTCAGGACCACCACTGGTGTAAGACAAGGTGATATCTAAGAGCTTTTCTGCTGCAGTATAACATTTTCTCGACTTCATTTTTAGGGCTTAAAATAATAAAATGACAAACTTCAGAACCAAGCTTAATATCAAAACAGATTGAAGACCAAGAGTGCGAAATGCATTTTGCAACAATGTCTGACACATAAGAAAACACATGGCACATTCAATTTCGCGCCATTTTCACTGTCAAATTGGGATAAAAACATGACAGACTTTCCAATGTACGAGGCATGTTCAAATGAAACCCGACCGTGCTGCGCCAAGTGGACATTCGTAGGAGGAGCATGATGACGTCACATCTGACGTAATAAGCACATACGAATGTACAAGTGTGTAAGTGTTCATTCTCCTAGTATTCATTGGTTGTGCTGCAGACCGTTAAAATAATGGCCGGTGTGATAAGGAATCCGTCCAAAAAATTCAAGTCACAGATTTCCGCCGGTAAGGTTATGCTGACCGCATTTTGTGACCATGAAGGGCTTCTATTGGTAGACTTTAAAGAGCCTGGCGTGAACATCAATGCCATCCGCTACAAAGACACACTAGACAACCTGCATACAGCCATCAAGAATAAACGACCCGGCATGCTTTCGCGTGGTGTGATTCTGTTGCACGACAATGCTCGTCCATATGTTGCGAACATTGTGCAGGAAGCGTTAGCAAGGAAAAGGTGGGAAGTTCTGCCACACCCAGCCTACAGCCCCGATCTGTCACCATGTGACTTTCATTTGTTCAGACCCTTAAAAAAATCTCTAAAGGGACAACGATTCGACTCCAATGCAGACGTCAGAGCCTCGGTGACCAAATGGTTCAATAAGCAACCAAAGTTATTATTCTCGGACGGCATCCGCCGTCTACCCAAGCAGTGGGATGCGTGTCTGAATGCCTATGGTGATTATTTCTAAAGGACCCCAGTGAGTACTTGCTTCAAAACAATTGCTGTATTTAATTCTACTACTCCTGCTGATGTACTTAGTTACTTAGTCATTCCCCTTCTACCGTGAGGTGTAGAGGTTTGGAAGAGAGAGCGCCAGACTATCCTATCGGCTGTCTTCCTCCTGGCCTGGTTCCATTCTAGTCCTTGGTCCTTCAAAGATTGTCTAATGTTTATCCTACCAGCGGACTCTGGGTCGCCCTGGAGGTCTGGATCCCTGGCTCTTTGTTTCCCATGCTTGTTGTGGTAGCCAATCTTCTCACATTCTGCAGACATGGCCAAACCATCTTAGTTGGGACTGTTCTATTTGGGTCTGCAGGGGTTGGGTTTTTAGGCCTTGATGTATCGTCTGGTTACGGACCATGTCTCTTCTTGTTACTTCAACCACCTTCCTCAGATACCTCATTTCTGAGGTTTGGATCTGACTTTTGTGGGTTGTAGTCATTGCCCATGACTCGCATCCATATATCAAGACTGGGACATAGGTGGAGCGGTATACAGCCATCTTTGTTTTCTTACCAACTTCTCTCTTGCTGAGGAATCCTCGATTTATGGCCTTGAAAAAGTCTCCCAGCTGCTGCTTTTCGAGTTGCCAACTCTTCTCTGATGCCTCCCTTCTGGTCTATGACAGCTCCGAGGTATTTATAGTGGTCGACCTGCTCCAGGTCCTGTTCTCCCAGCTTAATCTCATTTCTTTCCTCTCGTGATATCCCCACGGTTTTTGTTTTAGAGCTGCTTATGACCATCCCTCTCTTCTCCAGCTCTTCCATCCAGACTTGCAGGTTGGATTGGAGATGTGCCTCTGATTTAGCAATCAGGGCAACATCATCAGGAAATGCCAGCTCTAAAATGCAGACCTGTCTCATCTTCCAGTACCCCACTGAATACTTTCTTGTTATCTCCTTACATGCCTTGATGACATCGTCCATGAGGAGTATGAAAGGATAAGGTGACAGGACATCACCTTGTCTTACACCAGTGGTGGTCCTGAACTCTTCTTGACTTATGGTTTGCTGTCCTCACATAATTTCTGCAAGACTTGTAGAAGCTCTGTATAACATGAATCAGAGGTGCTGGAATGTTCTTCCTTGCCAAACAGTCCCAAAGTTTGCTCCAGGGGACCCTGTCAAATGCCTTTTCCAGATCTATGAAACAGAGATGGATCTCACTCTTATACTCAAGAGCCTTTTCACTCAGCTGTCTGAGTGTGAAGATTAGGTCTTGAGTACTTCGGTTTGCTCGGAATCCGCACTGGACCTCATCCAATTGTAGCTCAGCTAGGCATCTGAGTCTCTGCTCTAGGATTCTAGAGTAGATTTTACCAGGGACACTGATAAGGGATATGCGTCTATGGTTTCCACATTGTCGATTGTCATCTATTTGAAAATTGGTGTTATGATGGCAATCTCCCAATCCTTTGGTATGGCCTTGTTGCACCAAGCTGCCTGTAGGACCCTCAGGAGTAATAGGTCGCCTGCTGCTCCCATGTACTTAACCATTTCTGGTGTTATACCATCATGCCCTGCTGCTTTGCCCATCTTGATTTTCTCCAGCGCTGCCTTTAGTTCTTCCATCTTTATGTCATCTTCACCACCATTGGTGTTCTCTTCTGTGCTAGTGGTTATCACTTCTGATGCTTGACCTTGATCACCATCAAGGAGTTCTGAGAAATATTATTTCCATCTTTCCATTACCTTCCTTTGGGGCAGTAAGCAATTTGCCTTGCTTGTCCTTTATAAATTTAAGAAGGCACTGTTTTTCCTTCCTCGTGTTATTTAGGGTCTTATAGAACAATTTCTGGTTTTCTTGCGCATCTTTTTTTTAGCTTTTCTCCAAATTATTCCCAGGACTTCTGCTTTGCTGCTAGCACTTTGTTCTTTGCTTCTGTTCTAAGTATCACATATTCTCTATATTTCTCTGTTTTTCCTGTGTGTTTTTAGCTCCTAAGTATTGTTTCCATGCCATTTTCTTCTCTCTTATTTTCTCTTTAACTTCCTCTGTCCACCAAGGTGTCCTCTTTCTCTTGTTCCCAAGTCAGACTTCACCACATGCTTCTGCAGCAGCTGTCTTTATGATGCCCTTGAATTTAAGCAGCAAAAAACCCCTGATATCTGGTCTTAATTTCTGGCTCTCTCAGCTTGTAGGTCTTAATGCTCATGTCTCCTGTTCCTTTACCTAGTTTCTTGCGTGATGTTAGGCAGTTCCTAGGCCGAGTAACTCTTTCAGTTGTTCTTTTAATTGTTAACAAGTAATGGTCACTTCCAATCTCTGGCCCCCTCCACACTCTAGCATCCCGGATATACTTGAATGAGCTCCTCCTAACTATTAAATTAATATGAAACAAACATAAAGGTATGTTTTCAGGCACTCGTAAGAAATAAAGAAGTAGAACACTAGACAACAGAAAAACAACAGACATGAGTGGCTTACCCAGGATTTGAACACCGGACCTTCCGTGCGACAACCCCGCCTAGCTATGCAAGCGAATCACACTATCCTCCCTGCCATCTACGCATCACCAAAAAATGATGCTTTGATGACCGGTCAATAGTGCGAACCGAAAGACATAACACTGGAAGTCCACCATGGGCAGTACGGCCTATTAATGACGCAATCACTTCTGTTGTTTCCCTATCAGACAGCATAGGCCAGTCCACACAAGACAAAGAGACCTTAATACTGTGTCTAGTACATGATAGTAGACTTAGAACAGTAAGAGGGTAGGTTTTGGTATTGTATAAACATTTATAACATATAAGGAAGGGAAACCCGAGGCCTGTAAACAGTAAATTAATATGAAACAAACATAAAGGTATGTTTTCAGGCACTCGTAAGAAATAAAGAAGTAGAACACTAGACAACAGAAAAACAACTCAGGTCGTCACAGACACTTTATGTAACAGCCTAACTGAATATACCCTAACATTTTAAAAAAAAAACCATTTTGTTTGCCACTGCCTACGCTGGAGGTGTAGTGTACAGACTGAACAACAGAGAGGGAGACATACACAGTCACATAGGCATGCACATACACCACAAGTGACTAGGATCGAACCCTATACTCTAATATAAATTCAAGTATGCATATCTATTACTTTCAGAAGTGCAGACAAAAGGGTAATTGACTATGTATATGTTATTCCTTCAAAACAATGCTGGATATACAGGAACAATTAATGGTCCTATTAACTATTCTGCAGCTGTTGCTACATATAAATGGTAAACTGGTTGGAGTTTAAATCAATAAGCAACAGCTTTCATCAGTACTAAATACAACCGAACTGTAGATTAAAATAAGACGAAGGCAGAGTTATAACATACTTGATTACTCAAATAAAATGCTTTAAGGATTGTCAGATAGTAGTAAATAGACTGCAGATTTTAAAAAGACAAACAGAAACTCGTAAGATAGTAGTCTTCAGATTTGAATAATACAAAGAAAAGTTTGTAAGATAGTAGACTTCAGATTCAAAAAGGTAAAGAAAAGCTTGTAAAGCACACTTGAGATTCTAATAAGACAAAGAATAGCTTGCAAGATAGCAGATTTCAAATTCAAATAAATTTCAAACAGAAGCAGACTACACTATAAAAAAGAAAACAATACATACAGGCTTGTAAACTGCCAGACTTAGATACAAATAAAATAAGACACCAGACTAAAAGAATTAAAGATAGTCACATAGCAGATACTGCCGCACTACAAGATGTAGAAACAAACATACACAATGGCTGCAATAAGGACACAGTTGGAGAGACAATGATATCAAAACAAGAATTCAAAAGGCTATAGCAGCTTTAATTACATTGGGAAATATATCAAGATTACAAGAAATCAAATCCAACACCAAAAATTAGAATTTTCAATTCAAGTGTCAAGTCTGGCTCTCAAAGACTGAGAACAACAATAACAAAGTACAAGCATTAGTAAATAGGTGCTTGCATAGAACAGAAGGGCTGAAATGGTATGACAAAGTCACCAATGTGGAACTGATGACAAGAACCAGACAAGTGCCAGTGGAACAAGAGATGAGAAGAAGACGCTGGCAATGGATAGGACACACCATTGAGGAAACCTGTTGATAACATTACAAGACAATCTGTGTTCTGGAACCACCAGGGTAAGAGAGGGAAAGGACAACCAAAGAACACATGGAAAAATCTTGAGCTGATGGCACGGGACATGGCATAAGTGTGTAGAAGGCGTATGCTCCTTCGGGAATTGAAAGGTGAAAGAAGAAGAAAATATTTTCTGTCTGTCTCTGATCTCATTTATTATTTCTCTTGTCATTCACAGTGTTTCTAGGATTTCTTTAATGGTTGTCTTCTCTTGTCATTCACAGTGTTTCTAGGACTTCTTTAATGGTTGTCTTCTCTTGTCATTCACAGTGTTTCTAGGATTTCTTTAATGATTGTCTTCTCTTGTCATTCACAGTGTTTCTAGGACTTCTTTAATGGTTGTCTTCTCTTGTCATTCACAGTGTTTCTAGGACTTCTTTAATGATTGTCTTCTCTTGTCATGAGATGCATCCCACTCTTCTTTATATCCACATTTCAAGGGCCCAAATTCTTTTTTCTACATGCTTGTTCAATGTCTCTGTTTCTACACCGTACAGTAATAAAGAATATATATAACAGCTGATGACTTTCATTTTAAATTAGTGAGTTATTTCTTTGGAAGTGGGTTAACTACAAGCTACTGAATGTTAGTATCAGAAGCAAATGTCAGAACAAAGTAAGCCAGAACAGAAATGTACAAACTATAAGTCAGAGAAAAATTGAAATGCAAAGAGGCAATCAATCTTCTTTTTAAAATACCATGCCTGGTGGAGTAGATGATCATGTCTCTCCACAACTTCCTGTCTCCAGTATTATTTATCAATTCTGTTGTTGACTTCTTCCCATGCCATGATGTCCAGTATCTTCTCTCTTTATCTTCCCTTATATCTTTTTACATCAATCTTTCCTGTTGTTACTATATATTCCATCTTTCCTGTTGTTACTATATATTCTATCTTTCCTGTTGTTACTATATATTCCAGCTTTCCTGTTGTTACTATATATTCCATCTTTCCTGTTGTTACTATATATTCTATCTTTCCTGTTGTTACTATATATTCCAGCTTTCCTGTTGTTACTATATATTCCAGCTTTCCTGTTGTTACTATATATTCCAGCTTTCCTGTTGTTACTATATATTCCAGCTTTCCTGTTGTTACTATATATTCCAGCTTTCCTGTTGTTACTATATATTCCAGTTTTCCTGTTGTTACTATATATTCCAGCTTTCCTGTTGTTACTATATATTCCAGCTTTCCTGTTGTTACTATATATTCCAGCTTTCCTGTTGTTACTATATATTCCAGCTTTCCTGTTGTTACTATATATTCCAGCTTTCCTGTTGTTAATATTCCAGCTTTCCTGTTGTTAACTATATATTCCAGCTTTCCTGTTGTTACTATATATTCCAGCTTACCTGTTGTTACTATATATTCCAGCTTACCTGTTGTTACTATATATTCCAGCTTACCTGTTGTTACTATATATTCCAGCTTACCTGTTGTTACTATATATTCCAGCTTTCCTGTTGTTACTATATATTCCAGCTTACCTGTTGTTACTATATATTCCAGCTTTCCTGTTGTTACTATATATTCCAGCTTTTCTGTTGTTACTATATATTCCAGCTTACCTGTTGTTACTATATATTCCAGCTTTCCTGTTGTTACTATATATTCCAGCTTTCCTGTTGTTACTATATATTCCAGCTTACCTGTTGTTACTATATATTCCAGCTTACCTGTTGTTACTATATATTCCAGCTTTCCTGTTGTTACTATATATTCCAGCTTACCTGTTGTTACTATATGTTCCAGCTTTCCTGTTGTTACTATATATTCCAGCTTTCCTGTTGTTACTATATATTCCAGCTTTCCTGTTGTTACTATATATTCCAGCTTTCCTGTTGTTACTATATATTCCAGCTTTCCTGTTGTTACTATATATTCCAGCTTTCCTGTTGTTACTATATATTCCAGCTTTCCTGTTGTTACTATATATTCCAGCTTTCCTGTTGTTACTATATATTCCAGCTTTCCTGTTGTTACTATATAATCCAGCTTTCCTGTTGTTACTATATATTCCAGCTTTCCTCTTCTCATAACCCACCCAAACAAAGTGGACTAATCCTTTCTAACATGAGGAATAAGCTTCCTTTGTGCACTGACCTCTTTCATGACATGCTCATTATTCTTGTTAGCTGTCCATGGTATCTTTAACATTCTTCTGTAAAATCACATCTCTGTGGCTTCTAGTGCTTTTCCTATTTGTCTACTAATTTTCCATGACTCACTCCCATGTCAGGAATGGTTCTATGTAACACTGCAGAACTTTCTTTCTTACTTCCAATGACAAAGAATTGTTGCATAAAATACTTTTCATCTTATAGAATGCTGTTTTTGCCTGAGTTATTCTGCTCTTCACTTCTGAGATGCATCTTCCATCTGTTGTTATTAACGTGCCCAGGTATTTGAATCTATTGACCCGTTTCATTTACTTTGATAGTCCATTCTGAGGAAGTCATTTTCTTTGAGACGAACATTACTTCTGTCTTATTGCCATTAAGGTTAAGGCCTTTATTTTAATACTGTCACTATTGTATCAATCATTTGCTGTAACTCCCTTGCACTTTTTGCTTTTAAGACTATCATCAGAATAGTTGTTTCCATTAGACAATCAATATAATGGTCTAATACAAATAGGCTGCACCTGCTGAGGATGAAGCAGATGCACTAATGGTGAGCTAGAACCATTTCTGAAAACACTTAAATATATGTTATTGTTCTTAGGATAAATGAAGACGATATAAACAATACGTTGACAGATGTTGCTAACCCAGTGTGTGTATGTTCAGTAGGTCAATCAAACGAGATTGATTGCCTGTTTCATCAGATGTAGTTTTTTTTATTGTCACTTTTGGTCTGTCCCACATCTGTTATCATAATTGTGCATAATATCTACTTACCCATTGTTTGTTCCCACCCTTCAACCAAATACAACCACTCCTTCCCATAAACTGTCTACATGCTGTGACTATAATAAAATGTTTCACATTTGTCACTTCTCAGCCAACAAATTGTTATATTTTCAAGTATCTGATACTTGTTCAGCTAAACCAGTGTTTCCCACATTCTGTTGAGTCCCGACCCCTCCATGGAATCCTTGATTCTTAATTAACCCCAGCCTACAACAAAAAATAATAATAATAAATAAAATAAGCAAGTGATTATACAGGCACCACAATAAATTAACAAGACCTTTTTACTGAACTGGTTAAAATCAATAACGGGATGGAAGTGGCTGATGAGCATTCACAACTGCATTGATTTTAGGTCGGAGAATGGTGAGTTTTAGGCGTAAGTCACCATGCTTATCCAGGTTCAGTCTGTTCCTTTGCTTTGATAACACTGTATTTGAAAGGCTGGAACCAGTTTCAGCTATGTACAAATTTTGGAAAGTAAGTAGAAATGGCTCTACTGCTGCAAAAAGCTTGGGGTATTTTGTAGCAGTATAACACTGTTCCAACAGTCAATGAGGCTTCTATTTGGAACAATGATTTCACTTCGAGATCCACATGATTTCACTTCGAGATCCACATACATATCAATGAGCTCATCTTGTAGGTGAGATTCAATGACTGTATTTTCTATTTTTACATTAAATGGCATAGCAAATCAGTCAAGTATTTGCATTTTCTCAAAGTCCTTGAAATGCACTTGAAAGAAGTTTTCCATTAATTTACAGCAAGATAGGAAACAAACCTTTAACCATCCATAAGAACACTTCCAGATGTAACACTGAGTCACAGCAGGCATTTTCATTTCTAATATGACTGCCAAATTTCGACTCCAAAAGTTAAATCGACCTCTGAGCAGCCCTCTGATATCAACCATTTTGGGGGCCCCTGAGCTAAACTGTCATTTTTGATGTGTGTATATAAAAATGAGTGAATATCCCTTTCAGCTTATGCTTAGTGTCCCGGAACAAATAAAGAATAATTCCCCAAATGCTATACTTCACCTGTGCACTTGTTGTTTTTTAAATTATCATCATTAATCTGTACCACTCATTGCAGTAACCATTAATCTGTACCACTCATTGCAGTAACCATTAATCTGTACCACTCATTGCAGTAACCATTAATCTGTACCACTCATTGCAGTAACAAAATGTATACATAATTTTTCACATAAACAATTTTTTTCAGGAATGAGTCTGCCTCACTTTGGCGAGGAGTGACACTTTCAACCACAATACAAGGTCTATCGATTATACTAATTAAGCATGACTAAATATTTTTAAAAAAAAAACGTGGCCTGCATTTTACTTACCCTAATATCCTTTGGATGCTCTCCTTCTGCAATCCTAACCATCCACAAAAATTTGTTGATATCATCGCCTGAGTAACCAATCACTCCGCCAAATATCACGAGTACGTAATTGACGTCCAACGTTCTCATGATCTCATACGCTGCAGACTCATTGGATGACATGGCTTTGCCCACCTAAAATGTAAAGCAGTTCAAACAATGATCACACCACACCATTCAAGTCCTTCTGACGGGTTTCAGTAAATGCTCCAAAAATGTTCCATTTTATGACTAAAGACATCAAAAGCATTCTCAACATGATTCTGAAGGAAGTATTATTTATCTCCTTATAATAAACCTAAAATACCTAACTCATCTTCGAGTACCATGCCTGATGGCATAAGTGATCATATCTCTCCTCACTTCCTGTCTACTGTTTATCAATTTTGCTGTTGACTTCTTTCCATGCCATAATGTCAAACTGTTCAGCACCTTTGCTCTTTGCTGTCCTCTATCTCTTGTTCTGTCAATCTTTCCTCTTATCACAATATACTCCAGCTTTTATTACATGCCTAAAGAAAGTGGGTTGCTTCCTTCTAATAAGAGTAATAAGATTCATTTGTTCACATGCTTCTTTAAGGACATACTTATTACTCTTAGCTGCCCATGATACTCTTAAGGGGACGCACGGCAGTCAAAGTTGAATTTCAGGTACAAAATAGATTTTTTAAAAACTTTTGAGCCTATTTTATTAAATAATCATCGAGGAATCGATTAAGCAACGTGTTATGACATAAAAAAATGCATTTGATGTGTCAAAAAAGCATATTTTCCGCACTACCCCCAAGCAATGGCTTGCAAATTTGTGCCAAAAATGCAAGATTTGCCTCTCAATAATACCTTAGTTAAAACACAGCCATCCAAGACAGGGGAAGGTCCTTTCGCAGGGAGGCGTAAGATGCAACACAGAGAAAGCCGAAAGGAATCTGTGTTGCTGACTAACCTTCTTTCTTCTAGGAGAACTTCCAGATTTGGCACCTGGAATGTTCGGACATTAAAGGAACAAGGGAAAGTGGCACAAGTAGCAGCAGAAATGAGGGAATATAAAATCGAGGTTCTGGGAATGTGTGAAACAAAGTGGAAGGGGGTAGACAAGAAGAAACTCATCACAGGTGAATTGGTGCTGTCCTCAGGACATGAAGATGAAAGTTCACACCACAGTGAAGGGGTAGCTCTTATGTTATCTAATGAAGCACAGAAAGCACTCATCGAATGGGAAGCTGTTGGACCCAGAATAATAACAGCTACTTTTAAAACAGCTAAAAAGAAAATAAATGTAAATGTCATCCAATGTTATGCACCAACTAATGACAAAGAAGAGTCTGTGAAAGAAGCATTTTACACTAGACTACAGGAAATTATGGAAAAAGTAAAAAGAAGAGACATCACAATTTTGATGGGTGACATGAATGCAAAAATAGGTACAGTCAACACCGGATTTGAAGAAGTCATGGGAAAACATGGGCTAGGAATAATGAATGAAAATGGGGAACTGTTCTCAAACTTCTGTGCTTCAAATCAACTGGCTATAGGAGGAAGCATGTTTCCACACAAGAGAATACACAAGGCAACATGGATATCACCAGACCATAGAACAGAAAATCAGATTGACCATATATGCAAAACAAGAAGTTTAGATCATCATTGCAGGATGTAAAGGTATATAGAGGAGCAGATGTGGCATTAGATCACCACCTTCTGATAGCCAAAGTAAAAATGAAACTCAAGAGATATGCAACAATGCAAAATTATAGACAACAATTTAATGTAGGACATCTAAGAAATCAAGAAACAAGAGACAAATTTGCGGTCACAATATCCAACAAATTCCAAGTGCTCCAACAGCTGGAAGATGTAGAGAATACAGAAGACTATTGGCAGCAAATCAAAACTGTATGGAAAGAGACATGTGAAGAAATACTATGGAAAAGGGAACGACAACAAAAAGCATGGATAACAACAGAAACCATCAATAAGATAAAAGACAGAAAAAACAAGAAAGCAGATTTAAACACAAGCAAAACCAGAAGTTCCAAAGCCAAGGCTCAAGAAGTGTACACAGAAGCAAACAAAGAAGTAAAAAGAAGTATCAAAAGAGACAAGAGGAAGTATATTGAGGAGTTGGCAGGAGAGGCAGAAGATGCTGCAGCCAAAGGAAATATGAGAGAACTGTATAACAGCACAAAGAAGCTAACAGGGAAATACAAGCAAACAAGTTGCCTCATAAAAGACAAGAATGGAAAACTGCTCAGCAATACACAAGAGCAAATGAAGAGGTGGACAGAATATTTTGAGGACCTTCTCAATAGACCAGCTCCACAAAACCCCCCGGACATCCAGCCAGCAGAAGAAGAGCTACAAATTAATGGTGAAAGACCAACGAAGGAAGAAATAAAGAAAGCCATAAAGCTTCTAAGAGATGGAAAAGCGTCTGGACCTGATGGCATTCCAGCAGAGGCCATCAAAGCAGATATCGACACAGCTACAGAGATGTTATATAAATTACTTGGTAAAGTCTGGGAAAAGGAAGAGATACCAGCAGAATGGAAGGAAGGATATCTGGTTAAAGTTGCCTAAGAAGGGAAATTTACAAGAGTGCACAAATTATAGAGGAATAATGTTACTATCAGTGCCAGGAAAAGTATTAAACAGGATTATCCTTGAGAGATTAAAAGAGTCCATAGACAAGAAACTGAGAGATGAACAAGCAGGTTTTCGACAAAACAGATCATGTACAGACCAGATAGCCACTTTGAAAATAATAGTTGAACAAAGTCTGGAATGAATTCACCACTATACATCGGATTTGTGGACTACGAAAAGGCATTTGACAGTGTAGACAGAGAATCACTTTGGAAATTGATGAGGCATTATGGAGTTCCCTTGAAGATCATTTATTTAATAAAGAAAACATATGAAGACATGACATGCAGAGTTCTTCATGAAGGACAGCTTACAGAACCGTTTGGGATGAGAACAGGAGTGCGACAGGGATGCCTCTTATCTCCATTTCTTTTCTTACTAGCAATAGACTGGGTTTTGAGATCATCGACAACACACAACAGAAATGGAATCCAGTGGACTCTGACTAAGCAGTTGGATGATCTGTATTTTGCTGATGACTTGGCTCTTCTGTCCCATAACCGTAATCAGATGCAGGACAAATTGAAAACACTCGATGAGAGGTCACAGCAATTGGGTCTGAAAATACACAGGGAAAAGACAAAAATAATGAGAATAAATGCAGGTAATGATAACAGGGTTGAACTTGAAGAAACACCAATACAAGATGTAGAATCATACACATATCTTGGCAGTAATATAGACAAAGTTGGAGGGACAGACAATGATATCAAAATAAGAATACAAAAAGCAAGAGGAGCTTTCATTGCATTGGGAAATATATGGAGATCAAGAGCAATCGGATCCAACACGAAAATAAGAATCTTCTACTCAAATGTGAAGTCAGTACTATTGTATGGCTCTGAAACATGGAGAACAACAAAGACAACAACCAAAAAGCTACAGACTTTCATAAATGGGTGCTTGCATAGAATAGAGGGATTAAAATGGTATGACAAGGTTACCAACATGGAACTGAGGACAAGAACTAGACAAGTGCCAGTGGAACAAGAGATGAGAAGAAGACGATGGCGATGGATAGGACACACACAGAGGAAACCTGTTGATAGCATTACAAGACAGTCCTTGTTCTGGAACCTCCAGGGCAAGAGAGGCAGAGGTAGACCAAGAAGCACATGGAGAAGAGAGCTGGAAACAGAGGTGAAAATGATGAGGAAAACGTGGAAATAACTTGAGATGATGGCACGTGACAGGAGGACTTGGCATGTGTTTGTTGAAGGCCTATGCTCCTTTGGGAGTGGAGGGTTATGAATGAATGAATACCTTAGTTGCGCTGTCCGCATCATGGAGTATTTGGTATCGATGAAAAGGGGATTTTTTAATCTTCCGGATTATACCAAATTCGAAACTGACTTTCTTATAACTCTGCTTGGTTTGGTATTCAAAAACCTCCATAATTTTTACGCTAACTTCCTTATAAGGAGATGTCACGCAGTGACCCCATGCTCTCATTCATTAGATACATGTTTTTTTTTTGATTTTCATAACAACGCTCTAGTTGGGCTACGCAAATCCGGAAGGTAATAACAGCTACTTCCGCCGGTAAACAACTGTGTTCTATCGAACGTGTTGTTACTCTATTTCTCCCTGGATTACATTCTAAATCTCATTAAATTGTGTTCTATTACTTCAAAATGGGAAGAAAAGGTAAGAAAGCAAAGCAACTATCTGCTGCAAGAGCACACCGACAGTATGTAATTTCTAGTAATGGTAAGACCGAATCAGCGGTGAATGATAAGCAAACTGATGTAGGCTAAACATCAAATTTCTGCATTCCAGTATTCGATAGGCCTATAGTTCAAATTGCTGATCCAATAGTGCCTTTCACCACTGGCCCAAGTCGATCTGATATAAAAATGAACTTGAGCGCGAGCAAGAATGGTGCTTCTCATAACACTGTCTGTGCTAAACCTACGTAGAGAACCATTGTGGACATTTCTGTTTTCAACAATCTTCTCAGCAATGTGTGCAAGCAGAGCACATTACATACAAGAACTGACAACACCAAGTCAAAGGGTTTCTCCCTCTTCCTGGAAGTTGTGTGCGACACATGTGAAAAAGCAATTTCTGGAACGTACACATCCGAGAGAGAACCAGAAGACCGCGGCCCTCAGGGACATGCAATCAACAAATCTGCTGTTCTTGGTGCCCTCATGTCTGGAATGGGCCCATCTATGTTCAATCTCTTCTGTGAGAACCTAAACCTCCCTGGCCTGCACCAGAAAACATTTCATAAATATGTAGATCAAATTTTTGATCATTTGGATACTATGCACTCTACATTATTTCAACGTACCGTCAGCATCGTCCGAGCTGAACATGCTAAGAGTCAGCATCATTCATTTCATTCATAGCCCTCCACTCCCAAAGGAGCATAGGCCTTCAACAAACACATGCCAAGTCCTCCTGTCACGTGCCATCATCTCAAGTTCTTTCCATGTTCTCCTCATCATTTTCACCTCTGTTTCCAACTCTCTTCTCCATGTACTTCTTGGTCTTCCTCTGCCTCTCTTGCCCTGGGGGTTCCAGAACAAGGACTGCCTTGTAATGCTATCAACAGGTTTCCTCAGTGTGTGTCCTATCCATCGCCATCGTCTTCTTCTCATCTCTTGTTCCACTGGCACTTGTCTAGTTCTTGTCATCAGTTCCACGTTGGTTACCTTGTCATACCATTTTAATCCCTCTATTCTACGCAAGCACCCATTTATGAAAGTCTGTAGCTTTTTGGTTGTTGTTTTTGTTGTTCTCCATGTCTCCGAGCCATACAATAGGACTGACTTCACATTTGAGTTGAAGATTCTTATTTTCGTGTTGGATCCGATTTCTCTTGATCTCCATATATTTCCCAATGCAATGAAAGCTCCTCTTGCCTTTTGTATTCTTATTTTGATATCGCTGTCTGTCCCTCCAACTTTGTCTATATTACTGCCAAGATATGTGTAAGAGTCAGCATCGTACCATTAATAAAAAAGAAGTAATTGACATCGCTGTCAGGTTTGATGCAACATGGCTAACTAGAGGTCATAAGTCACTGATAGGTGTTGGCAGTGTTATCGACATTCCAGTACCTGATTCATGCTATACAGAGCTTCTACAAGTCTTGCAGAAATTATGCGAGGACAGTAAACCACAAGTCAGAAGAGTTCAGGACCACCACTGGTGTAAGACAAGGTGATATCCTGTCACCTTATCTTTTCATACTCCTCATGGATGATGTCATCAAGGCATGTAAGGAGAGAACAAGAAAATATTCAGTGGGGTACTGGAAGATGAGACAGGTCTGTATTTCAGAGCTGGCATATGCTGATGATGTTGCCCTGATTGCTAAATCAGAGGCACATCTCCAATCCAACCTGCAAGTCTGGAAGGAAGAGCTGGAGAAGAGAGGGATGGTCATAAGCAGCTCTAAAACAAAATCCATGGTGATATCACGAGAAGAAAGAAGACATCAGATTAAGCTGGGAGAACAGGTTGACCACTTTAAATACCTCGGAGCTATTATAGACCGAAAGGGAGGCATCAAAGAAGAGTTGGCCACTCGAAAAGCAGCAGCTGGGAGACTTTTTCAGGCCATAAATCGAGGATTCCTCAGCAAGAGAGAGGTTGGTAAGAAAACGAAGATGGCTGTATACCGCTCCACCTATGTCCCAGTCTTGACATATGGATGCGAGTCATGGGCAATGACTACAAACCACAAAAGCCAGATCCAAACCTCAGAAAGGTGGTATCTGAGGAAGGTGGTTGAAGTAACAAGAAGAGACATGGTCTGCAACCAGACGATACATCAAGGCCTAAAATCCCACCCTTTGCAGACCCAAGTAGAACAGTCCCAACTAAGATGGTTTGGCCATGTTTGCAGAATGGGAGTAGATCGGCTACCACGACAAGCATGGGAAACAAAGAGCCAGGGATATAGACCCCCAGGACGACCGAGAGTCCGCTGGGAGGACAACATTAGACAATCTTTAAAGGACAGAGGACTAGAATGGAACTAGGACAGGAGGAAGACAGCCGATAGTATAGTCTGGCGCTCTCTCTTCCAAACCTCTACACCTCACGGTAGAAGAGGAACAACTAAGTAAATGTTATTGACATCTTGACTGGCATGGTCATCGATACACGTTATGTCTTCCTTCTGTCACACCTGCGAGAATACTGGACAGTGGCAACTGAAAAATCAGCCTGACAAATTTGAACAATGGAAAGCAGCGCATTAGAAGGACTGCTGCCGTAATTACGAAGGGTCAGCCGGAATGATGGAAATAAAAGCTGTGAGATCCTCTGGCTTCGTTCAGTGGCAAATCACAAGCTACGCTGTTTTGCTATCAGATGGTGATTCCAAGGCCTACAACAGACTCTGCAACATCAAACCGTATGGTCCAGAAGTTGACATAACCAAAGAAGAGTGCATCAACCATGTCGCAAAGCGATTAGGCACTGCACTGAGGACACTCATTACTGACTGCAGGAAACAAAAAGTCACCCTTGGGGGAAATGGCCATGGTCGTCTGACCCAAAATGCCATACGAAAACTGTGTATTTACAACACCAGGGCCATCCGCCAGCATAGTACAGCCCCAGAGATGAAACAAGCCATCATGGCTTCTCTCTACCATGGGTATTCGACAAACGACAAACCCCAACATAATTTTTGTCCGCCAGGTAAAAACTCCTGGTGTTTCTATCAGGCTTCCATGGCCAAAGGAGAAGCTGTCGGACCCCACAAACCCAAGTTCATACTCCGCTAGACTACAACCTGCTCCATAAGCACTTAGCCCCTATTTATGAGCGTCTTACTGATCAGCATTTGCTCAAGCGGTGTGAGCTAGGTGCAACTCAAAATGCAAATGAAAGCCTCCACAATGTTATATGGAGTCGTTGCAGCAAGCAGAAATTTGTGTCATTGAAAAAAGTCAAATTCAGTGTCCTTGTGGCCATTGGAGAGTTCAATTTTGGTCTATCAGCCAGTGCAGAAATAAAAAAGCTGTATGGCCAAGCATCTGGAACAAACTCGAAACACCTTGGACAGGTGCGATTAAGGAAACGTCTGGCCAACAGCCAGAAATATGAGGCTGACAAACTTGTAAAACGAAGAAAAATTAGGCAAGAGGCAAGACAAAGGTGAGAGGAGGAGCTGCTGGAAGCTGAAGGAGGTGCAGCATGCAGTGCTGGAGAATGTTAGTGACATTTGACCCCCCAGAATGGAGTATATTGGACCTGGAACTCAGTGAGTAAAAAGCATTTTTCTTAAAATTAACATTTTATTAACAAAAAATTTAAAAACTAACAACCTGTCTAACAGACCAGTCTCAAATTTGGCATGCATGTAGTACACGTATATATATTAAAGTGATCACATGCTTTTTTTTTTTTTATATTTTGGTAATTTGCTTTGATATATTTAAATAAAATATATTTTTAAAATTTTTTTCATACAAATATAGTGTATTTTTTTTAAAAATCATTAAAAATAGAATTTTAAACGTAACAAAAAAAGCATGTGATCAATTTTTTCAATTGTCAGTCACAACATGTGTGTGCAATTTGATAAAGTTTGGTGAATGGGAAACATGATTTTTGCTCTTGAAAATTGGTTAAAAATACAATATGGTGGATGGTTTTTTTTTGGGTTACCATGGTAACTACGTTTTTTAACAAAATAAACTGTAGAATTTGTTTCATGGACATGCACTGTGTCCATTGAGTGTATAAAAAGTGAAAATATTATTAGAACAACACTTAGTTTTCACTGTAGTGCATCCCCTTAACATTCTTCTGTAAAACCACATCTATGTGGCTTCCAGTGCGTTTTCTGTTTGTTTACTAATTGTCCATGACTCACTTCCATATGGTAGGATTGTCTCTAAATAACACTGAAGAACTCTCATTCTAACTTCCACTGACAAAGAGCTGTTGCACAAAATACTTTTCATTTTATCGACTGTAGCTTTTGACTGGGCTGTTCTACTCTTCACTTATGAGATGCATCTTCAATTTGATGTTATTAACGTATTTAAGAATTTGAATCTACTGACCTGTCTCAAAACTGTTACCTCAACGCAACTGATCAAAACCTTTAAGCTACATAATACACTTTAGCTACTACATTATCAAGAACTTTCTTGTTTTTAGTTCAGGCATATTTCAAAGCAAAAACTAAACAAACAACACCTAGAGAGACTATTCTACATACCAAGGCTATATGGCTGTTATTCCACGTATTGTTGTCCACTAATGTCGTCCGGTTGCCCATACCTGCTATCTGATAGCCATAATCCCACCACGACATGACTCGAGCCTTATCATCTGTATTTTGTCTGAGCCAGTAGTATGCTTCTCTGAAATCATCAAGTATCGTGCGGCTTCTGGAAATAAGACAAAACTTTCAGACCTAATTCACTGAGAAAACTAAATTCTTGAATTATTTGCACACTGACACACACACTAGAACAAATGGTTTCATCTCGGCATGGCAGATTTTTTTTTTTTAAATCATGAATCTGGGTTAATTCACAATTTTGGTGCCTAAACATAACAACAACAATTCAGCTTCTCTGCTATCAAACACGTGTCGCAGTGACAAGAGTGGTTACAGTACTTTCCTCTCACAGCAAAATTACTAGTAAATAGGTTCAATTGCTAGTAACTTCATTTCCAGATGCAAGCATGCTAATCAATTTGCCAATTGACGCTATTTAATATACAGGAACATTTCATTTTTAATATACTGAAACTTGGAATAAAATGATATATAAAGTTAACAATGTATATTAGTTCTAAATCTGTCAGCTCTTACCCTCCCTGTCCATACGAGGCTAACACTATGCTGGGACTAGAATACGCACTGCTGGTCACCCACGTACAGTGAACAGCAAACAACATCAGCATCATGATGAGGGCAACAACGATGATGCTCTTAACATTGATGCCCAGCCCCTCTTCATCCTTAGGCTTGTCATCCCTGACCTTCTTCTTGTTACCAACCTGGAATGGTAAGAACAAATGTACTCACAAATTTTCACATTATGGACATTATGGACATTATGGACATTATGGACATCATGGACATCATGGACATCATGGACATCATGGACATCATGGACATCATGGACATCATGGACATCATGGACATCATGGACATTATGGACATTATGGACATCATGGACATTAAACTGCGCTAAGTTGGTTTTTTCTTTTAAAAACATATTTACATGCCATTTAGAGGAGTTTTAACTGCTTTGGGAAATTTATGGAGATCAAAAGAAATCATGTCCAATACAAAAATCAGAATTTTCCATTCACGTGAGGAGTCACGTCTGACCAAGGCTCTGAAACATGGAGACCAACAAAAAGAACAACCAAAATGCAACAGATTTTCACAAATGGTTGCTTGTGTATAACAGAAGGATTGAAGTGGTATGACAAGATCACAAACATATAACTGATGACAAGAACTTGGCATTCATCAATGTTACAAGAAATGAGAAGACATTGGACATAGATAGGACATACGGTGAGAAAACCTGTAGATAGCATGACCAGACAATCCCTTTTCTGTAACCCCAGGGTAAGAGAGATAGAGGAAGACCAAAGAATACACGGAAAAGAGAACTGGAGACAGACATGACAGGGATGAAGAATTATTGAAAGACCTCGAATTGATGGCACGGGACAGGAAGACCTGGCATAAGTTTGTTGAAGGTCTATGCTCCTTTTAGAGTTGAAAGGTGAAAGAAGAGTTGTGAATAAAGCTTTCTGTTCAAATAACTTATCCTACCTAGAATTTGAACATAATTACATGCCCCTTTCCTTCTAGGAACAGGTAGTCCCATAGTAGATACTGAAGGGAAGTGTTAGAGACTTCACTATACTAGGTCTCAGCTTTATGAGGTGGGGTGACCATTTCCCCTCCTTGCTGCCTCGCCGTCCCTAACTCAAGAGCAGCGTCAGGTACACAGAGTAGGCTGGAGTGTGACGCTACCACATTTTGATCCTGAAATCCTGCAACTTTGCCGTGAGAGACGTGAGTTCTCAACGCTTAGCCAATCAGACGCTACCCTTTGTTTATACTTTACATACACATTTATGTCAGAGTTAATCAACAACAATGTCTGTCATGTGCTGAATTAATTTATGTTCTAATTTCTGTAACTTCGTACGCACTACAAAACTATAATCTCTGCAAAACAGAAAACAAGAAAATACTGTTTTTAATTAATTGAAGGTTTCATATTAATGTAGGTTTCTCAAATAAGTAAGTATTAGGACTACATAATTCATTCATTCATGATGATAGGAAACTCTTTACAGAGTGATACAACAGGAAGCAATCTGATCATCAGAAGAAGTCCCCCCGTCCGACAAGTGTTTTGGCCCGATCTTGGTTTCAGCTGACCAAGAAGCCTAGGCCTCATGCCTGTCCCGTGCCATCAGCTCATAGTCTTTCCATGTCTTCCTCGTGACTTTTATTATTTCTGTCTACAGTTTTCTTTATGTGTTCTACCTCTTTACCTGGGGATGCCAGACCAAGTACTGCCTTATAATGTTATCTATGAACAGCCAGTGTCATCTTCTCATCTCAGTTTCCATGTGGGTCATCTTGTCATAGTAAGTCAACCCTTCTATTCTACACAGGCACACATTTATGAAAAGGACCATATAATAGCCATTGTCCTATATCAGTTATCTGAACAGCTACAGAAACAACACAACAGCAAATCTTACAATATCACATCACAAACTACATCTCAACGTCCATTCTAACCTTGTCATACAGCCTATCATTCTTGTCATCTCCATTCTCATCCACATTTTTCTGGCTCTGCTTGGGTGAGTCATCCTTCAGATATACTTCAAAGGTCTTCGAAAAAGCAATGGCAGCAAGCACGCACACAACGGGGGTCAATGTGAGCATCAGTCGGACCATCACACCAGCAAAATAGCTGGCAAAAATGGCATAGAGAACCACTGGAACAAAAAGAAATTGCTAAAATAATAAACTGAAGAGAACACGGCAGTCATTGGTATATTTTGGGATGTCTACTGTAAACAAAACCATGAATAGCTATATTTCCATTTTCACCCCCCTATGGAGAATGGATCCACCACTGTAGATTGTCCCTATACAGGAAGCATGCACCAAGGAATTAATTTGCTCCTGCAGTTGTGGTTTTTGTAGCAGTCTGTTTTACGTGATCAAGTTGCCAGACGTGTACAATCTCATATTAGTCACCTCTTATGACACTCTTCTACCCCCTTAGAGACCTAAGGAAACTACACAAGCTCTGACCTCAATACATGTTTCTCAAAACTTCAATGTTAATTGCTGTGTATTTTGCAACATTTTCTATTGACTACAACCCTCAAACTAAATGTATATAATACAGTAAAGCACTGATACTGAAGCTAACTGGAACCGTATAAAGGAAATGGATTTTTTATTTGTTCAATTTACCAAACACAAAACCATTCAAATTACAGTTGCAAATTAAAAAAACCCACTGAAATTTCATCTTCTTATTCAAGTACCAATCCTAGTGGCGTAGGAGATCATGTCTCTCCACAACTTCCTGTCTCCAGTACAATTCTGCTGTTAACTTCTTTCCATGCCACGATGTCAAACTGTCTCCAGTATTTGCTCTATTTGTCTTCCCTTATATCTTTTTCCTTCAATCTTACCTGTTGTTACGATATATTCCAGCTTTCCTCTTCTCATAACATGCCCCCAAAAAAAAGTGAATTGCTTCTTTCTAACTTGTGAAATAAGTTTCCTTTGTGCATTGGCCTCTTTCAGGACATCCACATTACTCTTTCTAGCTGTCCATGATAATTTTAACATTCTTCTGTAAAACCACATCTCTGTTGCTTCTAGTGTCTTCCCTATTTGTTTACTAATTGTCCATGACTCACTCCCATATGTCAGGATTGGTTCTATATAACAATGAAGAACTCTCTTTCTTATTTCTAAAGACAAAGAATTGTTGCATAAAATACTCTTCATTTTATAGAATGCTACTTTTGCCTGAGCTATTCTGCTCTTCACTTCTGAGATGCATCTTCCAGTTATTAATTTTCCCAGTTATTTGAATTTATTGACCTGTTTTAAAACGGTTCCATTTACTCTGATTGTGCATTCTGGGGAAGCCCTTTTCTTTGACCATTACTTGTCTTTTTGCTGTTACAGCTAAGGCCTTTATTTTCACTTTCTATCACTATTGTATCAACCATTTCCTGCAGCTCCTTTTCACTTTTTGCTATTAAGACTGTATCATCAGCGTATCTCAAGCTGTTTATATTATGTCCGCAGAATGATATTCCTGGCATGTCCTCTAGAAATCTCATTATATTTTCACTGTACAGATTGAACAGATCCGGTGACAGCACAAAAACCTGCCTGACACCCTTGCTGTTTACTTGCTGAGACGTTCCTATTTGGCTGCTAATTTTTACAGCTGCTGTTTGTTGCCAGTACATGTTCTTTATTATCCTCAAGTCCTTTCCATCAATGAAATATACAGTTTTTAAAATAAATCCATAACTAATGTTTATTAAAAAATTACCATTTATGTCATTTCTCCCCCACCCCTTACTTTTAATGGCAAAGTTTCCTTTTTTTCCCTTCCTGCCAGACTACCTGGATGAGTTGAACTCATTTTAAACAACTTAAGTTAGCAGTAGCTGTATCAGACAGCTGGTGCTCTAATATTAGATTCCATTGTGTGCATCATCAAATCCACATCAATTTAAATTGTCAACCCACTTCTCTGTTCGGTAGAAACATAACAATATGATTTGCCCAATAAATGAATTAAAATTTATAACAAACTTGATTGTGGATATTAAGATTCAGAAAAACAATAACACAGTAAATTCAGTGGAAACATTTGCAGAGTACCATTGTCAGCATGGAAACAAATCAATACAAGAAGCATGAACAACCCCTGCATAAAACAGTCATTAAACCAATAGGACTAAAAATGACATAGTTCCATAAACCAATTAATTTCTTCTGCATCTGAGATGCTAAATTATTGACATTGCCACAAAGGTCAGTCATAACTGGAGGGGTGTGGTGTATGTGTGTGTGAGTGTTAAAACTATCAGTCAATGTGAGGAGAAGCCATGCATAACTGTGTGTCTGAAATGTCAAGTACATAGAAAATCAATTAATGCTATTTTTACACATTTTCCTCAAAAACAAGTGGTCCCATAGCAAATACTGCCAGAGAGGAGTGAAGTGGTAGTTGGCTTCACTATACTATGGCCTGCTTTATGAGGTTGGGGTAACCCTTCTTCGCTGCCTTTTCTGTCCTTAACTCAAGAGCAGAGTCAGGTACCCATTTACAGCTGGGTAGACTGGAGCATGAAGTACCAGGTTTTGAAACAGAAACCTGGTAACTTTGCCGTGTGAGGCAAGTGCACTTATCGCTCTTCCAATAGGACGCTGTTTCTCTAAGAATTTGAGTAATTAGTAAATATTAAATTAATTCTTTCAAAACTTTCACTAAACAACTAATAATGACCATGAAACAAACTGGCATAACGTGACAATACGAAACGGTCATCTAAATAAAAGTTATTTAAAACAGGTGGCAATCTCTGAGAGCTGGAAGGAATATTGCTTACAAGAATGAGTCAGGAACACTGAGGAATAGTAAAACCTGATGAGTCATCACCCATGCATTGCCTGAGGAGTCAACTACTGCTCCCTCAGGCATGTCATAAAAGGTGATCAATACGAGTTGTGCATGGGGTTCACAAACTCATACGTCTGCAAGAGCATGGGAGTGCACCGATGCAGGCTTCCTGCCAGGAGACCAGCTGTTAGTAGTGGCTCTATGCTTCATAAGGAGCAAAAAGGGGGAAAAAAAGAAGAAAAAATAAGTGCTAAAAATATCCTAGAACCCTCCCCTAACTTGTACCTTATTTCACAATTCTGCTAAAAGTGTGAATTCGTCATCAACTCTAGCTTGCCGGTACATATTACTTCTCACTGTTTGTTCACTAAATCAATTCTCGCAGCATCAATAGCTGAAGTGTATTCTAAGTGCTAACAGCATGTTGTGCTTGCAAGTCTGCCACGACATGTTACTATGCTCACATACAAAAAGAACAAACTTATTCTACTGGATGACCACTACAATTCAGCGTTATTATGCTGAAAGTGATTATGTGGGCCACAAACTCATATTAACACATCGTTTTGTTATGTTAAAATTGTACTGTTTTAATCAACCCAAAATTTGTATCTGGTTTGCACAAATATTTTAAATTCAGAAACCTTGCCAATGCTAAACCATGCCCTCAGTACGCAAAGAAGTGTGTTATCAATAAAGAATACTTTTCTCACTTCACTCCTTATTGAGCATGAAGCCACCAAAGTAGCTGGCCCCCTGGAGTATAAAGCCACCATAGTAGCTGGCCCCCTGGAGTATGAAGCCACCATAGTAGCTAGCCCCCTGCAGCATGAAGCCAGCATAGTAGCTGGCCCCCTGGAACATGAAGCCACCATAGTAGCTGGCCCCCCTGTAGCATGAAGCCACCATAGTAGCTGGCCCCCCTGCAGCATGAAGCCACCATAGTAGCTGGCCCCCTGGAACATGAAGCCACCATAGTAGCTGGCCCCCTGTAGCATGAAGCCACCATAGTAGCTGGCCCCCTGCAGCATGAAGCCAGCATAGTAGCTGGCCCCCTGGAACATGAAGCCACCATAGTAGCTGGCCCCCTGTAGCATGAAGCCACCATAGTAGCTGGCCCCCCTGCAGCATGAAGCCAGCATAGTAGCTGGCCCACTGGAACATGAAGCCACCATCATTGTAGCTGGCCCCCTGTAGCATGAAGCCACCATAGTAGTTGGCCCTCCTACAGCATGAAGCCACCACAGTAGCTGGCCCCCTGGTGCATGAAGTCACCATAGTGCTGGCCCCCTGCAGCATGAAGTCACCATAGTAGCTGCCCCCCTGCAGGAAACCTGCTTCAAAGCATGTATGTGCTCTTACAGCAGTAGTTTATGCAGCAACTCATTTTACATGATGAGGTTGCCAACCTCATGAACAAACCTCATATTAGCTGCCTGTTATTATGACATGCCACAGAAAGAGGTAGTGCTATCTTTTCCGTGTCACTTCCTAGGTACATGAGGTATTAACGAATACATAGAATTCCAAATACTAACAGACCATCACAGTCACCTGATGGTAAAAGAAAGTTCATGACCATCACAACTACCACCCCCAAAAACTTACCAAAAACACGCTCATCGTTGATTTTCTTAATGCAGTACCAAGCTCCCACGGGGAAGGCACAAACCAGAATGTGAAGATCAAAGAAAAATGAGACCCACGTGGTGGGCTGATGTTCAGACACTGAAGCAATGATGGGGATGTGTATCTTGGCATAGCCCGTGTCCCACAGGGAATAAAATCTACCACTCCATGGGGCAATGAAACCTGGAAATAAACACCATCACGTGTAAGTCTTTGAGATGTTACATTTTTTTGTTTTAAACAGTCAAAGATATTTTAAGAACTCTTGTTACTAGGAGCCAATTGGATAGCTTAGCCTTACTGTAATCATCATCAATGTCCTTGGCACACCTTACGGAGCATGGGACCAACCTTGCAGCATGCATTCAGATGATCTTGGAAGATGTGGTTTTTGTGGCAATTTGTTTGACATGCTGAGCCCATCAATCATCCTAATTTCATCACACACCATACTCCTCAATCATCTTAACTTGAACTCACAACATGCCATTTAGCTATACTTTAACTCACAACATACCCTCAATCATCCTCAATTCACAGCATGCCCATTAATCATACCTGAACTCACAATATGCACCTCAATCATCCTTTAACCTTTAGCACGCTGCGGGCGCCACATGGCTACGAACGTAACCTATGTTCTCCATGCTGGAGGCGCCATGTGGCACCTTGCGGCTATCATCGTTTCTAGCATAAGACTTGTGTACACGTGATTTTCAGCCCCGGATGTTAAGTTCTAATGTTATTTGCAAGAGAGTTAGCTTCCGTTTCCGATCTTAAAAAAGCGATGGGTGTATCCGCATTTATTTTTTGTAAATTTTTAAAATCGAAATGAATCGGCATCAACACGCAGCCATTTTTGCTCTAATTTTATTGGATTCTGACGCCATGCGGTGGGGATAAGATTTTTGTCTTTATAAGCGCTGATATCGTTTCTCAGAATATGTTTGATGGCTGAGATGGAAACGAAAGTAGAATGGCATTGCTAGTATGTATAATGTTAGGGGTTAGGACTAGGAATATCGGAAAGATTTAGAATTTCGGCCGAATGTCACAGCTGACGAGAGCTTTTGTTGCTTTGCTACTGATGATGGGTGTAACGAAAAGATCGTCATTTGATTTGTATTGGTCTATTGGTCAAATGACTTTCACTGAGATGCGAGGGATATGGACCCTTCATTTGCTGGTTATTTTAAAAAATTTTTTTTTTAATTTTAAAATTTAAAAAAAAATATTTTTTTTATTATTTTAAATTTTTTTTTCTTTTTTTTCATCTTTCCTTTCCTTTCTTCCTATCACATCTAATATGTACACAAACAAATTTTACATCACCATATTCACCATTCATTTATTTATATAAATTCCAAAAATGATAGCAATTGACCAAGAAACACAAAAACTATAGACATTAAGGGTCACCCACTATAGAAACGGGACGCTGTGAAAAGGAATGCAGCTGCAGGCGAAAATTTTCGCCAAAGAATGCAGCGTGCTAAAGGTTAACTCATAAAATGTCCATCAATAATCCTTTAACTTACACTCAAACCTCAATCATCCTGTAACATTTTCACCCCACAAGCCTTACGGTGCATCATATATATGCTACATGAATCTCTAGAGGTGAATAAAAATAGGTAGAATAAATTGTACTGGGACAAAGTCCATTCCTTTGACCTTCATCTCAATCAGACTCCCACTACTTATTCATATTCACCAAGCCATTTAAACAAAAATGGTAAAAGTAATAAACAAATGTTTCATGTACTAACCTGCCCATGTCAATCCAACTACAGCAACAAAAACAACGGCTGCTGCAGCAGTCACGGCAGCAAAGAAGAAATATCTAAACTCGGCTTTTGTCAAGAAATTCTGTATGTACTTGAGAAAAGCATACGCATTCAGCAAGGCAAAGACACCTGTAGACAGATACAGCATGTATTAAGTGAGGGTCTAGCTGGCAAAGACACCAGCAGACAGATACAGCATGTATTAAGTGAGGGTCTAGCTGTAATAAGAAATATCATCATTGTCCGTCTACACTCCATAACAAGCAGGAAGCCACCATGGCAGCTGGCAGTAGAATTTCATGTGCTCTTATGGTGGTGGGTTCTGCAGCAATTTTTTTGATAATGAGATTGCCAGTCTAATGCAAAGATCCATGTCAGTTGCCTTGTACAACATCCCTAAAGAAGCAGTGATTATATTTTTTCTTTATCACCTAGGAGACTAAAAAAAAAATTGGGTCCATCAGTTATATTAGGATGCATGTTCTAGGAGACCTCTGAAAGCCACATGGGATAATCAAAAGAATGTGTCTAATATGTGATAAGTTAAAAGAGCCGGCCCCAACAGCCTGCCATCTGAATGGTTGGGCACACGTTTTAGAAAGCAAATCCAGGAACATTCAACCACAGTCATCATCACTACTCATCACATCCGGCAATTGACCAAAAAACAAAAAAAAACTATAGAATTTACAAGTCACCCACCATAAAAATGGGGCGTTGTGAAAAAGAATGCAGTGGTTGGGCAAGTTTTCTGAATTTTTATGCAGCGTGCTAAAGGTTAAGGTGCAGAGAAATTCAACTAATGTATGCCAAGCCTATCTGTCCTAGGCCAAACATTCAAGAACTTTCCATCTTTTCTGTATCCCTTCCATGTCTGTCACCAGTTCCCTTCTCCGTGTGTTTTCTAGTCTCCCTCTACCATCTCTTACCCCGGAGATTCCAGAATAAAAACTGCCTAGTAATGCTATCAGCAAGCTGCCTCACTGTGCATCTTATCTAATGCCAATGTTGTCTTCTCACCCCTTGTCCCACTGGTTCTCGTCATCAGTTCCACACAGGTGATCTTGTCAACCCTGTATCAACCAATTTATTAAATTTCTTGGTTGTCATTTGTTGTTGTTCTTTATGTTACAGAGCCATACTCTAGGGTAGCTTTGACATATGAGTTGGAACATTTTTATTTCTGAGTTGAACATGATTTCTTTTTCTTCTTCTTCTTCCTCGTTCGTCCTGAAAAGGATGTTGGTTGCGTTGTGCCCGTTTACAGCGGAGCTGCGATATTTGCGCCTTTCGGCCGACACATCCGACTTCCACACGGCATTTTTTGGGACTGGGTAAGCCATCCCTCTTCGATCCATACTCTCTCAGCCAGACTGCAGTGATGCAGCCTGTTTCCAAGACCACCACTTGGAGGTGGAGTAGGGTCTTGGTCAGCTCTGGTTCGCTGACCCTGACGCAAGCAGTCAAGCTATGGGTCGCTGACTGCATTCTCTATTGTTGCGTCTTTGGGTCCCTGATTTCTTTTGACTTCCAAATATGTCCCAGAGCAATGAAAGCTCTTCATGCCGTTTGTATTTCCATTTTAGTATTCACTGTCTGTTCCTCCAACTTTGTCAATACTGCAACCACAGAGAACAATGCAGATAGTTGTGTTCAAGATTTTTTACAGATAAATACAATCTATTTTTGCTGACAAAATACACAAGCCAAGAAGTAAGAGAATACAGATACAACTTTTACAGCCACTTAATTTAAAAAAAAAATCAATTGGTTTACACAATCTACAGGGTGTCTAATCTAAGAAGTCTGGATCTATGGGAGAAAAATGTTAAATGAATGTGCTCAAATTAATATTTCATCTTAGAAATCATTTACACAATCCTGCATGAAGGAATAGGAATGTGCATGCAGGTTAGTGGAGATCAATTTTAACATTTCATAAAGTAATAGTCTTATTATTAATTTCTGCTATGGGTCTGAGATTCTATGTTGCTTTATTCTCTAATTTATGAACATCTGAAACTTTGGTTAAATCTAGAAAGGTAGAAATATAAAATGATGAAACATAAAACAGTGGATAATTTCAGAAACAATTATTTCTTGTTAATAAGCTTTGCATAGATTGGGTGATGCGCCAGACAACAGAGGGCAGTCCAAGAGGAATTAGATGGACAACGTTTTCTACGCTGGAAGATTTGGAATATGCAGATGACATTGCACTACTCGCGCATTCACATCAACACATTCAAGACAAAACCGATAAACTGAATAAGTACGGCCAGCAGGTTGGCCTGAACATCAATTTGAAGAAGACAGAGGTCATGACACTAAATGTGGGCAATCCTGAGCCAATAACAGTAAGGAACCAGAAGTTAGAACAGACAGACACATTTACTTACCTAGGAAGCATAGTAACACCTGACGGCGGAACAAGCAAGGACATTAACAACAGAATGAATAAAGCGAGAACAGCCTTTGCTGTTCTTTACAACATTTGGAAGTCTTCCCAGTACAGCACAAACACCAAATTAAGACTGTATGAGAGCTGTATACTTTCTGTGCTTCTCTATGGTGCGGAATGTTGGAGAGTAACAGAGAAGGAAATGTCGAAACTGTCCTCCTTCCACACAATCTGCCTAAGGAAAATTCTCCGAATCTTTTGGCCAAACACCATCAGCAACCAAGAACTACTTATTTGGAGTAACCAGGAGGACATGCACACCATCATAGCTGGCAGACGCTGGAGTTGGGTTGGCCACGTCCTCAGACGGGACCCTGATACCATCACAAGAACAGCTATGCTATGGACCCCCGAGGGAAAGCGAAAGAAAGGCCGACCAAAAACAACTTGGCGGAGAACTGTGGAAGCTGAGATGCAAAGAATGAACCAGAGTTGGGGCACTGTACGAAGGATGGCCGCCGACCGAGCAAAGTGGAATCAATTTGTTGCTGCCCTACAAGACGCCACCAGGCGTGATGGCCGCTGACTGCTTTGATGGTTGGTGGTTATGGATCAAAGAAGAAGAAGAAGAAGAATAAACTTTGAAAAGACAGTTACTGAAAAATACAACACTGACTTTTTTTTTTTTTTACAATTATGAGCTTTTAACATACGTATGAACAAAGCATGCTAGCACCTGATTAAAAAGTGTAATACTAGAGCATACCTGCGGCAGCCATATGTTCACTAGTACGTATAGGCTGGAAACCCACAAAGGGAATTTGCATGGATAGAAGAAGTCCCACTATGTAAAAACATGTATACGCTGGGGAAATAAATGAAGTCTGTCAGCAATCAACACTTCACAAACATATTGTGTGTCCTCACTCTCAAACATTTATTAACCCTTACATTCACAATCAACACTTCACAAACATTTTGCGTGTCCTCACTCTCCAACATTTATTAACCCTTTTCATTCACAATCAGCACTTCACAATCACATGTTTTCACTCTCAAACATTTATTAACCCTTTTCATTCACAATCACATGTTTTCACTCTCAAACATTTATTAACCCTTACATTCACAATCATCACTTCACAAACATTTTGCATGTCCTCTCTCTCCAACATTTATTAACCCTTTTCATTCACAATCAGCACTTCACAATCACATGTTTTTACTCTCAAACATTTATTAACCCTTTTCATTCACAATCACATGTTTTCACTCTCAAACATTTATTAACCCTTTTCATTCACAATCACATGTTTTCACTCTCAAACATTTATTAACCCTTTTCATTCCCAATCACATGTTTTCACTCTCCAACATTTATTAACCCTTTTCATTCCCAATCACATGTTTTCACTCTCAAACATTTATTAACCCTTTTCATTATCATCATTTCCCTTTATGGAGCATGCATCAACAGATGACCTTTGACCTCTGGTAGAAAGCCTACACCAAAAGTATTCAAGTGCCCCCCTGCAGCAGTGGTTTCAGCAACACTAAGTTGCCAGCCTCATGTACAACCTCAAATTAAGTCACCTCTAACGACATGTATGAGGGAGAAGAAGCCCTAGTCTTTTCTTGTCTGCTCAGAGACCCCCAACAAATGACATAGAGGCAGAAGGTACATGTACTTGAATTGATCTGCTCAATATCAGCTGAATGGTAAGTTACTGTACACATTACAGTGCAAGATAACAATTCAAAGTTGTAAAAGTATAAACTAAAATATAAGATTTGTAGGTAGAAACAGAGACATATCAGCCACTGAATGGAACAAGTGTACTTGTTCAACTGCTACATTAACCACTGAATTGGCGCAAAAATGTATATGAGTGGAAAAGGGTGAGTCACCCATGTTGAATGACACTAATGAGAGAGAATATTTACCCGTCTTAGATATGTTAAGCAGATGAGCCTGTGAAGAAACAGGATTCTTGCTTAACTGGCATGATGGGAAAAGAAAAGTTTAAAACAAATCACAGAGTGATGCTTTCATTCATTACAAAGACATGGATAGACCATTACCAGTTAGCACAGGACAAGAAGGTTTCACATATATTTATTGGTGGCCTGCCCTCCATGGCACTGAATGGTAACAAATGACTCTGGGCTGTGGAGTCGGCCATTATTTAGTGGAGCTGGAAGTCGAAGTTGTGGCGTCGTACTCCGACTACAAATTTTATGCCATACGAGTCCACATTTTACAAGGACGTTTCTCTGACAGAAATCTGTCTTTCGTCTGCTACATTTATTTTCATAATCTCTGTCTTTGATACAAATGCCTGTGTATAACTTGGGCTGCAAGGGAAACAAAGGATAACCACATTGTGACATAAAGGTGTATAGTAGATGGTGACCAAAGAGGGTTGTCTACCCTATTCCGTAGAAACTTCAGTACCATAATTTTCCTATGTGCTTCCTGAGGAGCATGAAGCCACCACCGTAGATGGTCCCTTTGCAGGAAGCCTGCATCAAGCATTCATATGCTCCTGCAGGAGTACTTTCTGTGGCAATGTGTTGTACGTGATGAGGTTGTGTCAGCCTCATATTAGTTGCCTAGTGGAACATAAGTGCAGCATGCCTAAGGGTTCAGTTGACGTATTCTCTGCAATTCTAACCCCCCCCCCCCCCAGCCTGTACACTACAAAGGGCCTGTTGAAACCTAAGACCCCAAAAAACTGTAATGGCATGATGAAGTCCTCACAAGCAAGTAATTCACCTGTACAAACCTACCTGTGTATATTCGCTGGGAGTACCTTCCCATAAGAAGCAGCACAAACACATGCAGGGGTATCAGGTTGATAATAAACACATAACCTCCCCAAGCAGACACCTTAGAACAGAAACAGGAATTACCATTATAACAAATTGTTTAATCTTAACTGTATACAGAATATATAGAGTAACAAAGATTGAACTTCTCTAACTGTCTTGTTAGAGTGTAACAAAGATTGAACTTCTCTAATTGTCTTATAGAGTGTAACAAAGATTGAACTTCTCTAACTGTCTTGTTAGAATGTAACAAAGATTGAACTTCTCTAACTGTCTTGTTAGAATGTAACAAAGATTGAACTTCTCTAACTGTCTTGTTAGAATGTAACAAAGATTGAACTTCTCTAACTGTCTTGTTAGAATGTAACAAAGATTGAACTTCTCTAACTGTCTTGTTAGAATGTAACAAAGATTGAACTTCTCTAACTGTCTTGTTAGAATGTAACAAAGATTGAACTTCTCTAATTGTCTTATAGAGTGTAACAAAGATTGAACTTCTCTAACTGTCTTGTTAGAATGTAACAAAGATTGAACTTCTCTAACTGTCTTGTTAGAATGTAACAAAGATTGAACTTCTCTAACTGTCTTGTTAGAATGTAACAAAGATTGAACTTCTCTAACTGTCTTGTTAGAATGTAACAAAGATTGCACTTCTCTAACTGTCTTGTTAGAATGTAACAAAGATTGCACTTCTCTAACTGTCTTGTTAGAATGTAACAAAGATTGCACTTCTCTAACTGTCTTGTTAGAATGTAACAAGGATAACTTGTAGAATCATCATTTTCCTTTCAGCTCCTTATAGAGCATAGAGCCACAACTGTAGCTGGTCCCCTTGCAGAAAGCTTGTATCAAGCATTCACATGTCCGCTTGCAGAGTGGTTTCTGTAGCAATCTGTTTTACATTATGAGGTTGTCAGCCCCATGCATAACCTGATATTTGTTGCCATGTAGGACATACCTGAGGGAGCAGAAGTTATATTATTTCTTTGTCTCATCAGAGACTCCTGGGACCTAACTTGTAGAATGAACCTTGTATGTTATGTTGATCTCAAGTGCCTTCTCCACAGTTTATAGAATAAACTGTACAATGTTTACATCAAAATGCTTAAGAACTAAACTCAATGGTCCACTACTCTTAAATTTAAACATTAACAGAAGTCTGTGGAGGTGAACAAATATGACAGAAAATTAATATGTTGTGTTCTTCCTGCTACATGAGCTGACGATGACACTAACTGACCATTTCATTTATTTCCACTTTGATTCAGAAATACAGAAACATTGACATGATAGCCTTGGAGCTACATCTATGATGAGCAAATAGTTTTCAAGGCTAAATATGTATGATGCAGATACTTATGCATAATTCCATGAAATGCTGAATACAAATGTGGAAAATTCCACAATTTTTGTCACGAAAAGGCAATAGCGGCAGGAATATTTCTTAAAAAAACCAAAACGGCAATTAGTATGTATCATAAAGATGTCATTTTTAATCTGTCAGTGTTATGTTATTACACTTTTTCATCAGTAAAACAATTGTTTGCACCAATAATTCATTCATTCATAACCCTCCACTCCCAAAGGAGCATAGGCCTTCAACAAACACATGCCAAGTCCTCTTGTCACGTGCCATCATCTCAAGTTCTTTCCACATTCTCCTCATCATTTTCACCTCTGTTTCCAGCTCTCTTCTCCATGTGCTTCTTGGTCTACCTCTGCCTCTCTTGCCCTGGGGGTTCCAGAACAAGGACTGCCTTGTAATGCTATCAACAGGTTTCCTCAGTGTGTGTCATATCCATCGCCATCGTCTTCTTCTCATCTCTTGTTCCACTAGCACTTGTCTGGTTCTTGTCATCAGTTCCACGTTCCCAATAAAAAATTTTCATATTTCTGTTTCAGTCTTTGCCAATCATCACACATCTTCCTAATTTTCACTTGAGAATTGCATCGTAAGCAACACAAACACTGAAATAGAAAGCAATAACATTACTGAGAACCCTATAAGATGCATACCCCTAAAACTTATTCACGTCAAGTCCTCGTGTCATGTGACATCTGCTCAAGGTCTTTCCATGACTTCTTTATCTCTTTTATTTCTGTCTCCAGTTTTCTTCTCTGTGTGTCTCCCCCCCCCCCCCCCCCTCTCCCCCCCCCCCCCCCCCCCCCCCCCCCCCCCCCCCCCCCAGGAATTCCAGAACAAGGACTGCCTGGTAATGCTGTCAAAAGGTTTCCTCAGTGTTTGTCCCATCCATCGCCACCGTCCTCACCTCATCACCTGCCCCACTGGCACCTTATGCTCCCACCAACAGGTTTCCTCAGTGTTTGTCTTATTAATCACCAACATCTTCTGCTCAACTCCGGTTCCACTGGCACTTGTCTGGTTCTTGCCTAACAGTTCCACGTTAGTGATCTTGTCATACCATTTCACTCCTTCTATTCTATGTACGCACCCATTTATGAAAGTTAATGGTGGTTGTTTTTATTAATAACTTACCATGTAAAAATATGAAAGCGCTGTGCAGATAGACCAAAATACTTGACCAGTCTTAACCGACTTGATCTGTACAAGAAGAGAATAAAATGTCTCAAATTGATGTTTGCAGTAAGGGAACAGTCGAAGGTAAACGGAGAAGAGGAAGGCAGAGAAAATCCTGGGCTGATAACATCAAAGAATGGGCAGGACACAGTTTTTCCACACTTGTACGCATTGCTGAGGATAGAGAGCAGTGGAGGACCCTGTCTGCTGATGCTTCCACCATGGCACCCCTACGACCCATGACGGGTTACGGGCTGAGATGATGATGATGATTAATCAACAAGACAGCATGAACAATGCGACACACAAGAAAATTATGAAATATATGAACTGACACCACAAGATAACAAACATGACTAATGCTGACGTAAAATATCCAAACAAAAATGACATCATCAATAACCTACGATGTGTGGAGCAGAGTACAATCTTTCTACTAAGAACAGAACACACCAAACTGAATAAACACTTAAAACAAAGTAAACCTCTCTTGTGAACATAAATACTACAATAGTACCCATCCATATGAGACAATTCAGCATGTGCAGCTCACTTGCCCTGGACTCTCCACAGAAAGGAGAAACCTACTGTCGGCCACCCTATCACATACACACTATACAGCACGACTCAATAGTTAAAAAACACGTGCAAATTCTTCAACTTAGCATTGGCTGCAAAAGAGCGGCAAACTCAGCAGCCCTTGTTGAGCAACAACAATTACAAGGAAAATAACGAAGATCCCTGTTAATCAATCTTCAGTGAGCAATGAAAACAACGTTCCAGGTTAGCTCCACAGTAAATTTCACTTTGTTATTTTATCAGAACTAGATTTCTCAGACAAACACCTATCTTACACAAGTACATTTTAAAATTTTAAGAATCAGGTTAAATGATTTTGTTTTCCACCAATATTGTAATTTATGAACAAACATCTGAGCAATACCACCATCTCAATATTTAAAAGATCATTAAGATTCCCGTTATTAATCCAGAACTTATTTAAATAATCAGTTTTACACCACTTTATGTCAGACTTACCCACAGATAATATGTGAACATAAGGGCAAATATAGCAATGCCCTCATTGTCATAGCTTCCTGCTACAGATCTGCTAATGTAGCCGGGAACTAGGGAAAGAAAATAAAGCATCATTTGAGATGAAGTCTTTTATCTGTGGTGGTCCAATGCTTTGTAAGGAGCGGAAAAAAGGGAGTAAACATCATCTGAGACCTAAGTAAATACCCATATAAAAACATTTAAGATCTGGACCTATATCTGCTTAACTAAACATCATTTGAGATCCAAGTCGATATCTGTGTATCAGAACATCATCTGAGATGTCAGCTGATATATGTTTACTAAAACATTATCTGACATCTCAGTTAATAAAAGATCATTTGAGATCTCAGATGACCTGTTTACTAAAACATCATCTGAGATCTCAGATGATATCTGTTTACTAAAACATCATCTGAGATCTCAGTTGATATCTGTTTACTAAAACATCATCTGAGATCTCAGCTGACCTCTGTTTAACAAAAGATAATTTGAGATCTGAGTTGATATCTGTGTAATAAAACATCATCTGAGATCTCAGCTGATATTTGTTTAATAAAAGACTGAGATCTCAGATGACATCTGTTTAACAAAAACTCATTTGAGATCTCAGATGATATCTGATTAATAAAAGATTGTCTGAGATCAGAGTCTACAACTATCTGTGTACTAAAACATCATCTGAGAACTCTGTCTCTCTCTCTGTCTATCTGTGTGTGTGTCCACAGACTTCATGTAATAAAACATCACGTGAGATCTGAGTTGATATATGTTAAATAAAACATCCTTTTTAATCCGGAGTCAATGATTTTATCCATATTTCACATACACTGTTGGCTAGTTCTCTTGCTATGAACAGAAAACACTAAGCTCAGAAGCAGACATGACTTCTCTAATAACCAAAGTCACTTTACAGGCTGATAGATAGCTTTTTTTTTTTTAAAATTAATAGTTTTTATAAAAATAAGACAGGGAACACACTAGGGAAACCTGTTGAAAGCATCACAATCTCCAGTGTAAGAGAGTCAGTGAGAGACTGAACAACACACAGAAAAGGGAACTGGAGACATGTATGATGGTGGTGGGGGGGGGGAGAACAATTGGATGGCAAGGGTCAGAAAAGCTGGCCACGAATACGCTAAAGGCCTATGCTCCTTAGGCAGCTAAAGGGTAATGAATGAATGATAAACATAAGCGTGTACTCTAAGAAAGCACAGAATACCTAGTGCCACTGAGTACAACTAGAGATAAAGAAGACTTCAGGATGGCAATGAATCATTTCCAGAACACACAAGTTGTATAAAGGTAACTAATGCCTGTCACTCACATCATCAAACACTACAAAAAAACTAGTACTCACCTATTGCTATGAAGCAGGCAGCAAATAAACCTGCTCCAGGACTCCAGATCTCCTTGGTGAAAAGATACACTGACATTGAAGTCATACCACTTGATGGAAGAAGACAAAAAATGGTAATAATTAACTCAGGGCAACTTTGGGAGCCGCGCTGGTGTAATGGCTTCGGCGTTGTACTGGCGACCAGGTGTTCATGGTTCAAACCCGGGCGTCGGCGTTTGAAGAAATGTTTACGGCCGGAAATTTGACTGAATAGCCTGAACGGCTCCTGTGATAAACCCTCTGTGGATGGGAAGGAGCGAAGCTCCTGACCGGGTTGGAAGGAAAGTCCTCAGGTTCCCCAGCCTCGCAATGACATGTCATTGGGCCGAAGGGCTGAAAGCCCAAGTGCCGCTGGTTAAGGGAAAAAAAAAAAAAAAAAAAAAAAAAACTCAGGGCATTCAAATAACTATCAAGTCCAACACGAAAATCTGAATGTTCATTTCAAATGTTAAATCAATACTATTGTATGGGGAGAACAACACAAAAATAAAAAAAAAAGCTACAGACTTTCATAAACGGGTGCTTGCATAAAACAGAAAGATTGAAGTGGTTGGTATAACAAGATCACTAATGTGGAACTGATGACAAGAACTATACAAGTGCTAGTGGAACAAGAGATGAGAAGAAGATGTTGGAGATGGATAAATAAGCCACACATTGAGGACAACCGCTGATAGTCGTACAAGGCAGTGCTTATTCTGGAATCTGCTGAGTAAGAGAGGCAGACCAAAAATCATATGGAGAAGAGAACTGGCAACAGAAATGAAAATTATGAAGATATGGAAACATGTGTGGTGCGTGTGCAAAATGAGATAACCCTAAATAAGGTGCAATTCTGCAACCTTTCATCTGAAATTCCAAAATTCAAGATCTGAAACACAATGTTTTTCCATGGTGCATCACTGGTGTGCACAACGTGACCTGAGAAGCGCAGTGTTTGTTTGTTAGCACAATGCGCTCAACAGTTTCCACTTTTCCCCACAAAATCCTACATGAAGTGCCATCTCCCATGTTTTTTTCCCCTGCAACTGTGTGCAGATTCCAGTTCCCACGGTGTCGGAGTTAGGGTGCTGTGACGAAAGTACTGAGATTCTGTCTTTCAAATGGCCCATGTCTTTTTCTCCTTGCATTTTGTTCACTATTTTTAGGAGGGATTACAGGAAATCCTTCTCCATGTTTCTTCTCCTTCTATTATTTACGTTTTTTCAAGATGAGATCACGAGGGAGTTTGATCTCATCTGCTTTATGGTTCTTCTTTATGTGTTTAGAATGGGGGGTGTAGGGAATTAGACAGTATTTTTCTAGAAGAAAGATTATAGATGCTAGATCAGGATTGGCACCAGATTGTCTTTTTTTAAAGATATTGCGTGGCCATATACGCATTTTTCGGGAGTTAAATTATTTGCGGCCATTTTTGCTTCATTTCTGCAGTATAGGGCTAGGCTTAATCTCGTTTCTTTGTCTAAAACCCATGCACGTTACATCAGAACGATCTAGGTTCTGATTGGCTGAGAGATAACTGCAGTTGAAATGCAGAGCTCTCATTGGCTTTACAACCACGCCGCGCATATGACGTCACGAAGTCGGCGCGTGGGGGTCTTGATTATAAAAGGCCTATATTTCATAGTTTCTTTCTCTAACATCTCTTTTATTCTGTCACTCTGATTTGGGATAATTATTATGCCAAAATGGGTTTTTGAAATTTTGGCTATCGCCTTTTTGCCTAACACAGGATCAAGGATGTTTATAATTTTGTCTTCATCTAATGCCTTGATCTTGACAGCCTCACCAGCTACTTGCGTTATCTTTAAACGACATATGTTTACTACATCTGTATTTTTGGGATCTGCCTGGGTTGCTAGATGTCTTGAGTCTTTTTTGGTACTTTCATTGGTTTTTTTTTGGGTTATTATTTTCTTCTAGTTTATCATGTCTGGTGTCCCTACCTTGGTTTTTAACTGCTTCTGCCCACGTTTTGCCTTCTTTTGTTGTTTTTACTTCTGAGCCTCCTTTCAGTTTATCCCCTCTGGTTTCATGACTTGTTTTGTCCGCGTTTACCTGGCTGTCCTGATTATCCTTTTCCCTGGGTCCTTTCTTTCCGTTCGCTGTGCTGGTTCCTGATCTTTCTCCTTTATTGATTCTGCTTTTTGTTGTTTTTCCTTCCGCGCCTCCTTCCCGATTTTCCATTATTGTTTTACTCGTGTCCTTTAGTTCTGTTTTTTTTAATTCAGGGTTCGTGGTCCTGTTTCTTTCTGTCCGGTTTAAAGTTTTGTCTTTTTCTGAAGTTTTGTCTTTTTCTGGAGTTTTGGCTATCGTTTTCCCTTCCTCGGACTGTTTTCTGGTGAATACTACCATTGGTTATTTTCTCTGTCTTTTAGTATGCTACTATTTGTTGTCTTTGAATTATATTCTGATGATTGAATATTATATGTAATCTTTGGCTTTTGGTTTATTTTGTTATATATATCTTTATCCCACTACGATTCTTAAATTAAATAGTCCCCTAATACTTAACCTTAACTACAGTAGGCCTACTCTAATACTATCAACAAAAGTATAAATTATTCACCACTTAAATATGTCTTTCAAGATGGCTGCCTGATCTCACTCAAAGAATTGCCACGTGGCGCTATTTAATTTCTATTATTTTAATTTCTAAAATTAACTGCAATACGCTAACACTGAGGATGGATAAAAATATCAACTTATCTGATAACTTGTGTAGTTCTAAGGATGTCTTCACTGTGTCTCGTCCTAAAAAGAACGTATCAAGCTTGTGTGGTTTGAGGTAAGCAAAAATGCGTGTTACCCCTGTAGTGGTGGTCTTGGTTTCGCGTATAGTGTATCTTTGGAACTCAAAGTAGAAGCAAAAACAGTGACTCTTGCACACGACATAGAAGTAAAGATAGAGCTAGCAAAAGTGACCAGTAGATGTGTGTTAAAAGGGATAAACACTACCCTTTCAAGCGAGGAAGTTATGAACATCCTCGCAAAACATAACCCAGACATAAAGCTGGTACACGTGGACAGAATAATGGTGAAAGGGAGTATCGTTACCCCAGTGGTAGTGATAACAACAGAAGGTAGGGAACCCCCCAAGACGGTACTATTTGGGAAAACACAAAAAAACACAGAAGCCTTCATTCCCCCAGTGTTGCAGTGCTCCAACTGCATGAAGTTTGGTCATGGGCGCCACACTTGCAGGGGGAAGGCAGTATGTAGGTTTTGTGCGGGGGCACACCCTTTCACGCAATGCGAAAAGGCAAAGTCAGATACTGACTATAAAAAGGATAATGCAAACAGAAAATGCATTAATTGCAAAGGAAGCCATAGCGCCAGATTCCAGGGCTGCCCAGTTTATCAGCAGACCAAAAAAGCACTGAAGGAAGCTATAACAACCCAAACCCCTTTTAAAACTGTCATTAAAGAATTAAAGGAAAACGATACCTATACGAGCACTAAAGTTATAACAATAATTAAGAGTGTGCAAGAAGATGTCAAAATGCTTAAAACACAGAGGGTAAAAAGAAAGTAAGAACAAGTTAGAAAATAATAAAATAGTACCAAAAAACCAGTCAGATGATTCAACTACATCCTCGAACGACACAAGTGCACTGAAAAGTGCAGAGGCAGTGCTTCAAGAAGTGAAAGCCATACAGCACCAAATTTCCCAGGATATAGCTAAACTGACTGTACTAAAAGAAGAAAATGAAATGATACTAGTCAAACTGTCTGAACAAAAAGAAGAAAGTGAAATAATACTAAAAAGAATGGAAAGTGAAAAACAGGAGATTAACATAGGAAGAGAAGGGAATGTAGCATTGGATGAAAATAGGAAAGTGGTCAAAAAGAACAAAAGCAACCTAGAAGAAACTATCATAGAAACTATCAAAAAACGATTTGAGGGACTTTTACCACACTTAGCGGAAGAAGTTAGGGAAATAATGACAAGTTTAAATAAGGATTTTCTTGACAACTTGATGGATAGTGGGTCCACAAGTACAGGAAATGCAGAATAAGAGCAAATTTGATAGCTAACCAAAATAAAAGGTAAACTAGATGATGTTAAAATTCAATTTAGAAAGATTTAGAATTATCCAGTGGAATTGTAGGGGTATTAAAAAAAAATTTTGCACCCCTACTATCAGAGACTGGATTAACTACTGATATATATGCTCTTCAAGAGACCCATTTAAACCCAAATAATAGATATAGTTGTAAGGGCTTTAAGATACTTAGACACGATAGGAAAGAAGGTAGAGGAGGAGGTGTCGCAGTCTTAGTTAGCGAAAAATTTAAAATCATAGACTGGGAAGTATTTAATACAACCAATATAGAAGGTATCCAGGCTACTATAGCAGCTGAACCAAACAATCTAACAATTCTAAATGTATATGCTAAAGATGGCACAATTAAAGATGAAGAAATACTAGCCATAAGTACCAGACTAGGCCCCAAAACAATCATAGTAGGCGATTTTAATTCCCATCATTGTGCTTGGGGTGGACAACATGCAGATAATGCAGGAAAATGCCTACTTGACTTCATAGAAAACAATGAACTACTAATACTAAATGATGGATCTGCAACAAGAATTAATCCACAAGCTAATAGGGCAGACTCAGCAATAGACATAAGTATAGCAACTAACAACCTAGCGAATGTAAATTGGGAAGTGTTACAAGACACAAACTCAGATCATCTGCCCATTGTAATAACCATGCATGAAAATGTCATTCCAAACCCAGAACCAGAGAAACCTACCTTCAACTATAAAAAAGCAAACTGGGAAGCTTTCCAATCAGAGCTGGAGGGGATGGAATATAAAGACATGGAATCAGATGATACTGACTTGTGGGCAGAAACACTGACCAATGAAATTCTGAAAATAGCAATAAAGTATATACCAAATAAAAATATGCCACAACACCTTAAATCAATAAATAACATTAATAAGAAAAGAGAAACTCAATGGAATAAAGAACCAGTTGCCTGGTGGAATAAAAGCTGTGCAGAAATTCATGAGAGAAGAAAAAGGGCCTTACAAAAATATAGAAATAACAGAACAGAAGAAAAACTATGATAAGTATAAACTTATTAGGAATGAATCTAACAGAATAATATTCAAAGCCAAAGAAACTAACTGGAAGGAGTTTTGTCAGTCACTTAAACCTAGCACTCAAATTAGAGAAGTATGGAAAAAGCTTAAGGCAATCAAAGGGAACAATAAGAAAACAATAATGCCAACAATCAAACTACCAAAGAGAGCAGAAACAGATAAAGAAAAAGCTAATGCCCTTGCCGAGTATTTCTATAAAGTCAGTGCAAAAAGTAGCCTTGGACAGGAAGAAAATGAGAGAAGAGAAAGACTTAGGATACAGTTTTTTAAAAGAAATACCAGACCAGATAGATGAAACAAACTATTTAGATGCTGATATAACAGAGGAAGAAGTAACTAATGCAATAAAAGATAAATCTAATACTGCCTCAGGGCAAGATATACTTAGTTATGAAATCCTTAAGAAAGTACCCAAAAGAACTATAAACATAATAACTTCACTTTATAACAAAATCTGGAACTTAGGAAAGATACCAAAAGCATGGAAAGTAGCTATGATAGTACCCATTCTAAAACCCAATAAGGAAGCCCATGATGTAAGTTCATATAGGCCTATCTCCTTAACATCACAACTAGGTAAAATACTGGAAACTGTTGTGAATAAAAGAGTTAAATTCTACCTAGAAAAAAACCAGTTATATAGCCCAAACCAGTCAGGGTTTAGAGCAGACAGAAGTACAGTAGACCAGCTTGTAAGATTAGAACATGATGTAAAGCTAGGGTTCAAGAGGAAAGAGAAAACAGTGGCAGTCTTTCTAGATGTAGCCAGGGCATATGATGAATGCTGGCGAGATGGAGCTCTTTACAAAATGAAAAAGATTGGCATTACTGGTAAAACCTATAGGTATCTAGAAAACTTTTTACAGGACAGGTACTTTGCTGTACAGGTGAATAATGATAGGTCAGAAATATATGAACAACAGAATGGGATTCCTCAAGGATCAGTGATTTCTCCTTCAATTTTCACTATAGCTGTAAATGATTTAGCAGATGAATTTAATGACATAAAGAATGTAGTATCACAATTTGCAGATGACTGTGCCATTTGGCGATCTGGAAAAAACTTGGACCATGTTTACAAAAAAACTTCAAAATCAAATAGACAAAGTTTCAGAGTGGATGAAAAGTTGGGGCTTCCAAATTAATGTAAACAAAACAGTAGGTATGATTTTCAGCAAAGGAAATTTAAAAAAAAAATAACAAAATCAATATAACCATTAAAGGACAGAAAATATGTACCTCCTCAACAACAAGATTTCTGGGCATAACTTTAGATAAACAACTAAATTATAATAAACATATAGACAATTTGGTAGAAAGCTGTAGGGGACCCCTAAATATACTAAGGATTGTAAAAGGTAATGGATGGGGGGCCAGCAATAAAATAATGCTTATGTTCTACAAATCCTTCATCAGGGGGAAACTGGATTATGCCAGCATAGTCTATGACTCAGCTGCAGCTTCTAACAAAGCAAAAACTGGACAGGATTCAAAATGCAGCCATGAGAACCATTACAGGTGCATTTATATCGACACCAGTAGAAGCTCTAGAAGTAGCTCTCGGCATACCTCCCCTTGGTCTAAGACGGAAAGAACTGAGATTAAATTATTGGAGTAAAGTAGCACAAGAAGTGACCCACCCAGCACATAAAGCATTTGTCAAAAACCAACCAAGTGTATGGGACGTCCCCTTAAATAAAGATAGATATCCAACAGGGTGGAGAACTATAGAAGACCTAATGCATTTCAAAGAACTATCAAACACAATTGAAAATAGTAATAAATACAGAAGCAAAATACCACCATGGGAACTAAAAACACCAATCATAGACTACTCACTTACTGAAAAGATCAAACAAAACATAGAAGATAAGGAAGCCAAAATGATAAGTAGAAAGTTCATAGAGCAACTAACTAAACAAAGTCTGGCCGTCTACACTGATGGATCCAAGGGTGATAGTGGGCAACTAGGTGCCGGAGTTGTAATACCACAATGGGGAATAAAAAAGAGCTACAGTGTAACGGAAGGGGCATCGATTTTTACTGCAGAGATGGTAGCAATTCTTAAAAGTCTAGAAATAATCGAAGATAACCCACCAGAAGCTGTTACGATATTTACAGACTCACTATCATCACTACAAGCACTAGAACACCCAGGTAAATGTAGCCGGCCAGACATAAAGGAAGAAATTCTAGCAATTAAGGCTAGTGTGGGTTCCAGCACACAGTGAAGGAACGACTTAAACCGAGCCAAGAAGGGAAGAACAACATGGAAGGAAAGTAGAGCCAAAAGGCAGACGAGGAACGCAACGTTCAAACTGCTGAAAGAACCAACGAGGACATGCCAGGTCAGAGAAGAGTTAAAGATACCATCGAACAAAAAACTGTGGCGTCTCCGACTCGGTGCAGCATACTTCATGGTAGAAGAACCACACTGCCAAGAATGTCAGGAAGAGAATGACATAGACCACTACCTGATCCACTGTAAAAAGTATGAACAACAAAGGCTTGAATTAAAAACTTACTACAGAAATCACAATATAGACTTAACAGGTGATAAGGTTTTAAGTATAGATGCCCCAAGAGATGCCCAATCAATACTTAAAAGATATATACATAAAACAAAGGAAAAAATATAAGGTTAGAACTTCAGGAAAATCATCCAACTAAATAGAAATTAAGCAGCAAGAACTAACTAAGCATTAACAAAAAATAACTACTCATAGGACAAGGAAAGACAAGGTATTAAAAAAAAAAAAGGGACAACAACTCAAAAGGAACAAATACTAATACAAATTAAAACCAAGTGTAAAGGACAACAGTTATCTAGAAACAATACAAAAGAGAAAATAAAATTGACAAATACTAATATAAATAAAAACCAGCAACTGCAAAAGGCAACAGTTATTTAAATTGAAAACAAAATTAGTAAATTAAATGACACTAAATACCCCAATTATAACCAACTTTCAGGTTGAACAGGGTAGACCAAGATGAAACGAGAAAAGGCAACAATGATCAGATGCTCAGTGCCCGATCTCCACCCATCAACTCATCAAAACAACAACAACGTTTCTTTCTCTTTTAATGAAAAAAAATTGCCAAAGCCGGGTTGCCAGTCAAGTCGATTGCCTTCAGTTGGACATTCGAGATTTGGTAAGCATGAATTTTTGCGTGAGGACTTTATTTAATTTTGCTAGTCCTAGCCGATCATTTAAGTTTCTTGGGAAGTTTTAGTTTAATTTAATTCTCATCGCCAGAGCCATCAAATACGATCTTAGTGATAGACTTGAAAATTTATAGGTCCAATTAATTCCTTGTTGAAAGAATAGCGGCATGGTTTAAAAGTTGAGATATCACCGCTTTGTATTATTGCAAAGTCGGTCGGGAGAGAAACTCGCATCTGCGAATTTTATTTATTTACAGAATAGTCGGGAGCGCGTAATGTGTATTTTTATTTGTGATTTTAGTGAGAGTATTGATGCTCGCTATTTATATAGTTACGCATATATCTGTGGACGGGAGTGAAAGAGGCATAATTTGGAAGCGCGTGGGCGCGTTGGTTACGGAATTGTTATTGATACGACGTTCAGAGGGACGAGGGGGGAGATAAGCACGTGGTCATAAAATTACAAACACGTGGTTGAACTACGGGGTTTTCAATTTGATAACCAGGGGTTATGTATAACTTTTGACGGCATGTAGATGCTAGCGTAAACAGGGTTATAGGTTATTGATTGTGCTTTGTTATTCTGTGTATTCAGAAGATGGAGATGACATTTATTTATGTTAAGGGAATTATTTTGTATTTCATTTTGAATGTGATTACTATTATTGACGGGAATTTTAGGAATTCCTTGAGAAGGCTAGTTTTAGTTGTGTTAAACATTACGGCATTAGTGTCAGCGTAAGAAGTAGGCCACAGTACGTCTGCCCAGACGGGCCATTGAAAATATGGTTGTTGCTCGGAGTTAGTCAGGCAGAACAGGCGATCTGGGTTAGCCAATGTTTACCTTGTGGGCTCAGGTAGAGAAGGGAGCTCAGTGGGGGGAGCGGACTTTGTTTGCATGATTTTGTATGGTGGTGCATAACGGGAGAGAGTAGGGGAGCTGTATTGATTATAGACGGGGGAGACTTAAGTGTTAAAGACTTAAGGGTTTGTCAGGAAGTTAATTGTTATTTGTAATAGAGTATTAACGTTTTGTTTAGCTGTTGTTTTTGCTTTTGTCTAAACAGCAGGTGCCGGCTTTTTGTGGGAATGAGAGCGGAATTTTGAGACCACAAAATTTCTCCCACGGCAAAGTTGGGGCATTCGCAGAACCGCAAGGGTTTTACGTTAGTTGCCAGTAGTGGACGGAGAGGAAGAAAATACGTTTTCCCAACCAGGGGAAGACATTTTCCAGCGAATAGGATTTTTGTGGATAAATCCTGAGCTCTGACGCTCGTTACACACGCAGATTTGGCAGGCTGCCAGCGGTGTGGTAATTTTGTGTTCGTTTCTTCACGGCCATAATAAAGCCGACAGCCCAGTTATAGGTACTCGGGCAGGTAATTTCCGAGTGGTAGAAGTCCGCTACAGTTCCAGTCCAGAATCCAGTGGGGTTTTGTTAACCCTCAGTCATCAAGTCCAGAGTTAGTGGAGAGAGATAGGGTAAACATTCTCTCTACTGAAGTCAGCACAGATAGGCAGAACTGTTAGTTTTGGTGAATCATAGCAGAGGACAGCTGCTGAAGTTTAGAGGTGCAGTTAGTTGTGTTCAGGAGATTCCAGGATAGGCTGTGTAGAACCGAAGTCTGTGCAGAGATTGTGTAGTCACTTCGCCGTCGTTCCAGCTATCAGTGGACTTAGAGTTAGAGTTAGAATTTAGAACAGCTAGTTTGGAGTGTAGGCGACATCAAGTGCAGTGTAGTTCATTTCAGTTAACCTTACCTTCTTTCTCCATACAGGTTGCAATTGTGGGAGAAGGGTTGGGGTGGATGCATTTTTTTTTAACTGTGCTTGATTTTGTTTTCAGGAGTGCATCCTCGCACTTGATGTATGGGACATGCATATGTTTGTTGTTTATAGGTGTATAATAAACTTGTATAAATTGTAGCTGGCATCAGTCATTTCCTTTAGTACAGTAGCTATATGTTGTCTGTACCTTGGTGTTTGTGAATCTTAATTGAACCTTATCCCCATAGGGTAGTTAGAGGTGGTTCGAGGCCATAGCAATTTAAACGTCCGAAGTGGCGAGGAAAGAATCAACCTCGGTTCTCAACCTCGGAGCCAATGGTCTCAACTTTCACAGTTTGCACTATATTTCTATCTGAATCTATCATTTCAGTCTTTCTTCTTACTATTGTCTTGTCACTATATGTAGACAGTCTCTAGTCCTAAATCCATTTCGTGACAAAGTGGGTGCTATCGTCCGGTGAATCATCTTTGTTACGTTCAATTCTGTGATCTTGACAAAGTGGTGGCGTCGTCCTTGGGATCATCTTTGTTGGGATCAATTCTAGATTCATAGATTGTCTCTGTAGAAAGTTCTGGAAATAGATTTCAAAAAAAAAAAATCCCCTAGACTTGAGCTATATTAAGACTGATCCAGCTATAAGTTTTTTTCCACAGGTTCCAGTTAGTATAGATGATAGTGGTTGTAAGGTTGTTTATGACTTAGAAGTAATTGATGGCTAATGGAATTTTTTTCTTGACAGGAAAGTAAATTCGGGTTTTGGGTAGCTGGATAACTTGAATTTTTTTCAGGTAGTTATTAGTCAGACTTGGTGCTAGTCTGAGTGCGGGTTTTTGCGACAGCATATTCCTAGTAGGTAACAGTAAATTTTTCTTGTTCCTTTTTTGTCATTTCCCCTCGTTGTGAGTACTGCTGATTTGTCAGGTAAGATGGCTGAATTGGTCAAGCTACTTACTGCATGGAAGGACGCAGCTAAAAGCATGGGGATGAATGAGGCCGAGACTAGGGCTTACATTATGAGGGAACAGGACCGGCAGACGGAGAGAGAGAAAAGGGAAGCGGAGAAAGACCTGCGTAAATTGGAAGCAGAGAAAGAAGAGAGAGAGAAGCAGAGAGGGAAGCCCAGGAGAAGATAGCAGAGAGGGAAGCCCAGGAGAAGATAGCAGAGAGGGAAGCCCAGGAGAAGATAGCACAGAGGGAAGCCCAGGAGAAGATAGCACAGAGGGAAGCCCAGGAGAAGTTAGCACAGAGGGAAGCCCAAGAGAGGGAGAAGGCAGCAGAGAGACAGCATGAACTTGCCCTGCGTTCACTGGAACTGCAGTACCGATCTTCGGAAGGCAGTTCGGCTAACGGAGATTCTCCCGGAGCAGGGGCAACAGACACCTCAGGAAACGGAGGGCCCCGGATGGCAGCCATGAATTTTCCGATGGACTCTTTTCCTAACGGGAATGAGAAAATTGAGGTATTTTTAGAAAAATTTGAACGGATGGCAAAGGCATACGGGCTGGATGATAGTCTTTGGTGTCTCAAATTATCTCAATCTCTAAGAGGACATGCGTATGAGGTCTATAGCAAGATGCTGGTAGATGACCAAGGTAACTTTGAGGCTCTGCGGAACGCCCTGTTACAGCGATTCCAATGGACTCCCCGGAAGTGCCAAACGATGTTTAGGGAAAGTCGACTGGAGAAAGGAGAAAGTTTTCCCCAGTTCGCAGAGAGGCTGAGGAATTACCCACTCGCTGGAGAGAGTTGTCGGGTTTGGCTAAATCTTTTGAAGGACTCGAAGAGCTCATCATGTGCGAACAGATAAAGGCCAACATGTCTCCGGACTTAAGGAAGTACCTGGCGGAGCAGGGCGCCCAGCAACTGGACCAGATTATTCTATTTGCTGAAAGGTTCCAGTCGGCACAGGCCGAAGTACTGGGCCAGAAAAGAAAACACCCTGACCTGCCAGCCCCGGACAAAGGAGCATCTTCCTCGCATTCGCCTTCCTCTTCAGCTCACCAACCGCAAGGGCCGTCTCGCAAGGAGCCCCCTCCCAGTCATAACATGCGCTCCCAGCCGCCTAACAGAACACAGGGGCCGACTTCTCATGAACCCGTCAGGAACCGGGGAGATAATGAGAGATATTGTAGGTTCTGTCGGACTACTTCTCATTGGACAACACGGTGCCCAAACAAACAACCCGCTCATCAGATGGCTTGTTTAAGGCCTGTGAGGGTGAAACAAGGGAAGAAGTGGAAACCCTTCCAGTCAGAGAAGTTGTTTTCCAACAGCGGGCCAGCAGAAGTGAACGGGACTGAGACTACATGCTTATTTGACAGCGGGCTTACCTACCCCAGCATAGTCGCCCGACATCTGGTGAAGCCCTGGCAGATGACGAAAGAAAAAGTGAATATTGGTGGAGTTTTAAGGAAAGGGACTTCACAGTGCTTTCCCGTAGCCAATATTAAAGTGAAATGTAAGTTCGTGTCTGGCACCATCAAGGCAGCTGTAACGGCTCAGCCAGCCTATGACTTCATTCTTGGCAACCCATATTTGGTTTTGGGGAACCCGACCACACCGATCCTTGCTGATGCAAGGGGGCCTACTGCAGGCCAGAAACGTGAAAAAGGAGAACCCCTAATTCACGAAGCCCCGAGAGAGCTCGAACATAACTGTCGTGCTAAGGAGAGGTTCAATGCCTCCGACGACAGCGGTATGTTATTTGCAGAGGCAAATTCGCCCGCCAGCCCTGTTCAGCCAACCGGCCAAACAGTGGTGAAGACGCCTCTGATTCCGGAAGTACACTCTTTGTTGTCGGGAATTAGGCCCCCGATGGTATTAGCTTCCTCAAGTGAGGAACATACTGACAAGAGCAGTATTACATATGTCAACGACCAGCGCCATCTTCATAGGGCACAAGATAGCGGTCTGAGCGAGCATATAGTTCCAACCAGCCCTGGAGCCCCATCCGACCAGCACTTTACTCAAACGGAGGAGGACAGTGATCTGAGTATCCGTTTGCCTATAGACGGAGATGGGCCCCACAACTCTCGTATCTCGTTTACAGGAAACGACTCTTGTAACGAGCAGCCTGAAAAATTGGCTATCTTTTCCAATTCGTTTCACGGAACATTGGAACCAGTTACTGAGAGCTTTAACTCAGATTCTCCGCGATCTAACGGGATCTTAAACCGTCAAGTGTCACTGCAGGACACATTCCAACTGACGCCAGTAACTCTCACAGGGGAGGGCAAGGTTGAAGGTAGAACCAGGGTGTTAGACGGAGAGCTCCCGTGGTCTACAGTTTCATCTCACCAACTTTTCAGGCCAGAAAAGAGTGAGAAAAGCGACCTTACGCATTTGCAAGGAGCTATTTTGGAGAGCTCTGTCCCGCTTCAGATTGGTAGGGGAAGAGCGAGTCCAGAACCACTGCCAGGGGCAGATCTTACCTACCTTTCTTCACAGGTAGAAGCTATTGAGGTCGATCGTGATCCAATAGACACCCAGCAAGAAATCGGAGGCTCTACACCAGAGGAACCCGAGACGTTGCATCAGTTTCGCACGGTACCAGCAGTCACAACTCTGCTGACGCGCAGCGAGGAAGTCGCCATCGCCAGGTCGCCACAGCGCCCGCCGGTCACATCAGCTGACCAGAACAGCCTTTTGACGGTCATAGCAAGGGAAAGTTCAGACCCGCCATTAGACGGCACAGGTCTGAAGAGAGATCAACTCTCCCAACGGAGCATAGGAGCTCATTCTAGGAGAGGAGGAAGGAGGAAACGCAAAAGAGGAAGGTCGAAGAACACTGAATAGGAGGGGTAAGGACAGACAGCCTTGTAGACAGAGTTAAGGGCCAGTGTGAAACACAGAGATTTCAGTAATGAGATCGATGCTCAATCTTCGAAGGTGGGAGTGATGTGACGAAAGTACTGAGATTCTGTCTTTCAAATGGCCCATGTCTTTTTCTCCTTGCATTTTGTTCACTATTTTTAGGAGGGATTACAGGAAATCCTTCTCCATGTTTCTTCTCCTTCTATTATTTACGTTTTTTTTCAAGATGAGATCACGAGGGAGTTTGATCTCATCTGCTTTATGGTTCTTCTTTATGTGTTTAGAATGGGGGTGTAGGGAATTAGACAGTATTTTTCTAGAAGAAAGATTATAGATGCTAGATCAGGATTGGCACCAGATTGTCTTTTTTTAAAGATATTGCGTGGCCATATACGCATTTTTCGGGAGTTAAATTATTTGCGGCCATTTTTGCTTCATTTCCGCAGTATAGGGCTAGGCTTAATCTCGTTTCTTTGTCTAAAACCCATGCACGTTACATCAGAACGATCTAGGTTCTGATTGGCTGAGAGATAACTGCAGTTGAAATGCAGAGCTCTCATTGGCTTTACAACCACGCCGCGCATATGACGTCACGAAGTCGGCGCGTGGGGGTCTTGATTATAAAAGGCCTATATTTCATAGTTTCTTTCTCTTTTAATGAAAAAAAATTGCCAAAGCCGGGTTGCCAGTCAAGTCGATTGCCTTCAGTTGGACATTCGAGATTTGGTAAGCATGAATTTTTGCGTGAGGACTTTATTTAATTTTTCTAGTCCTAGCCGATCATTTAAGTTTCTTTGGGCAGTTTAGTTTAATTTAACTCCAGAGCCATCAATTCGATCTGAGTGATAGACATGAGAAACTAGGTCCATTTAATTCCTTGTTGAAAGAATAGCGGCATGGTTTAAAAGTTGAGATATCACCGCTTTGTATTATTGCAAAGTCGGTCGGGAGAGAAACTCGCATCTGCGAATTTTATTTATTTACAGAATAGTCGGGAGCGCGTAATGTGTATTTTTATTTGTGATTTTAGTGAGAGTATTGATGCTCGCTATTTATATAGTTACGCATATATCTGTGGACGGGAGTGAAAGAGGCATAATTTGGAAGCGCGTGGGCGCGTTGGTTACGGAATTGTTATTGATACGACGTTCAGAGGGACGAGGGGGAGATAAGCACGTGGTCATAAAATTATAAACACGTGGTTGAACTACGGGGTTTTCAATTTGATAATCAGGGGTTATGTATAACTTTTGACGGCATGTAGATGCTAGCGTAAACAGGGTTATAGGTTATTGATTGTGCTTTGTTATTCTGTGTATTCAGAAGATGGAGATGACATTTATTTATGTTAAGGGAATTATTTTGTATTTCATTTTGAATGTGATTACTATTATTGACGGGAATTTTAGGAATTCCTTGAGAAGGCTAGTTTTAGTTGTGTTAAACATTACGGCATTAGTGTCAGCGTAAGAAGTAGGCCACAGTACGTCTGCCCAGACGGGCCATTGAAAATATGGTTGTTGCTCGGAGTTAGTCAGGCAGAACAGGCGATCTGGGTTAGCCAATGTTTACCTTGTGGGCTCAGGTAGAGAAGGGAGCTCAGTGGGGGGAGCGGACTTTGTTTGCATGATTTTGTATGGTGGTGCATAACGGGAGAGAGTAGGGGAGCTGTATTGATTATAGACGGGGGAGACTTAAGTGTTAAAGACTTAAGGGTTTGTCAGGAAGTTAATTGTTATTTGTAATAGAGTATTAACGTTTTGTTTAGCTGTTGTTTTTGCTTTTGTCTAAACAGCAGGTGCCGGCTTTTTGTGGGAATGAGAGCGGAATTTTGAGACCACAAAATTTCTCCCACGGCAAAGTTGGGGCATTCGCAGAACCGCAAGGGTTTTACGTTAGTTGCCAGTAGTGGACGGAGAGGAAGAAAATACGTTTTCCCAACCAGGGGAAGACATTTTCCAGCGAATAGGATTTTTGTGGATAAATCCTGAGCTCTGACGCTCGTTACACACGCAGATTTGGCAGGCTGCCAGCGGTGTGGTAATTTTGTGTTCGTTTCTTCACGGCCATAATAAAGCCGACAGCCCAGTTATAGGTACTCGGGCAGGTAATTTCCGAGTGGTAGAAGTCCGCTACAGTTCCAGTCCAGAATCCAGTGGGGTTTTGTTAACCCTCAGTCATCAAGTCCAGAGTTAGTGGAGAGAGATAGGGTAAACATTCTCTCTACTGAAGTCAGCACAGATAGGCAGAACTGTTAGTTTTGGTGAATCATAGCAGAGGACAGCTGCTGAAGTTTAGAGGTGCAGTTAGTTGTGTTCAGGAGATTCCAGGATAGGCTGTGTAGAACCGAAGTCTGTGCAGAGATTGTGTAGTCACTTCGCCGTCGTTCCAGCTATCAGTGGACTTAGAGTTAGAGTTAGAATTTAGAACAGCTAGTTTGGAGTGTAGGCGACATCAAGTGCAGTGTAGTTCATTTCAGTTAACCTTACCTTCTTTCTCCATACAGGTTGCAATTGTGGGAGAAGGGTTGGGGTGGATGCATTTTTTTTAACTGTGCTTGATTTTGTTTCAGGAGTGCATCCTCGCACTTGATGTATGGGACATGCATATGTTTGTTGTTTATAGGTGTATAATAAACTTGTATAAATTGTAGCTGGCATCAGTCATTTCCTTTAGTACAGTAGCTATATGTTGTCTGTACCTTGGTGTTTGTGAATCTTAATTGAACCTTATCCCCATAGGGTAGTTAGAGGTGGTTCGAGGCCATAGCAATTTAAACGTCCGAAGTGGCGAGGAAAGAATCAACCTCGGTTCTCAACCTCGGAGCCAATGGTCTCAACTTTCACAGTTTGCACTATATTTCTATCTGAATCTATCATTTCAGTCTTTCTTCTTACTATTGTCTTGTCACTATATGTAGACAGTCTCTAGTCCTAAATCCATTTCGTGACAGGTGCCTTGAAGCCACTGGTAAACAACAGGACTATGTGCAATGGTTATTGGACGGGGATTTTTTTGTAGCAAGAATATCACGGATGAGGAAGTTGATGAATATACTGTGTTAAATAAAAGCTCATTTCATAAAATGTACGAAAATACACTCAAATGATAATTAAAATACAGATCTGGATGTCATCGTCATGGTAAACAGTTTCGTAAAACTTCCAGTCATAGTGTGGTCAGTTTGTCACACTGCTACAAGCCATACATGTGTCTGCATCTCAATAAATAATTTCTATTACTTTAATTTCACTGCAAAAATGTCAAAAAAAGAGTTACAGATATCTCTACTGGTAACAGAAGAAGAAAATGAAGCATCTCTGACTGTTGATAACGGACTGTATAATCATTGTGCAGATAAGACGGAAAGCGCTCCAGAAAAGAGTCGCTGGCAACTACCAACAAGACAAGCGTTACTAGCATACTGACAACCGACCTACGGCTCATTTGGGGCAGGGCTATTTTTTTCTGAGACCCCTGTCGAGCCACGTTGGGATATTACCATAATATACAAGACCTGTACCATACTACCATTCTGAAAAATTCCTAAACACATCTGGGACCAAGGGTTTCAGATGAAAGAATGAGGCTTGTAAGTCGTTAGATAGCTTGAAAACAAAAATGGAAATGCAATATTGTACCTGAAAATTGGTGCCAGGAATACACAAATATCTCTTATGTGGATTGGGATGTGCAGTGCGTTGACGATCCAGTGTATTGCACCCGATGTTACCATCAGGCCTGGGTACACCTATTGGGAATAAAATTATTAAAATAGTTGAAACTGAACTTATCAAATATTGTTTTAAACATCTTAATAATTCTAATAATAAGCAATGCCCTTATCTGCTTCTGTTAAATAGTTTAACATCAACTGAAGCAGTTACTACCTTAACAAATAGTAATTTTTAAACCCTTAACAATTAATAACAACTGCATGGTTTAGTCATGCGGAAATAATGAAAAATACAGAGGGTAGAAAGATGGTCAAGTAAGGTCAAGGTAGTCCCATGGCAGATACTGATGTTGGGGAGTGAAGTGTTAAAGACTTCACTATACTAGGTCTAGCTTTTGTTTATGAGGTGGGGTGATCAGTTCTTTTTCTTGTGACCTCTGCCTACCTTAACTCATGAGCAGTCACATATGTATTTACAAATGGGTTAACTACTGCACTGTAGGGCAACAACAAATTGATTCCACTTTGCTCGTTCGGTGGCCATCCTTCGTACAGTGCCCCAACTCTGGTTCATTCTTTGCATCTCAGCCTCCACAGTCCTCCGCCAAGTTGTTTTTGGTCGGCCTCTCTTTCGTTTTCCTTCAGGGGTCCAAAGCATAGCTGTTCTTGTGATGGCATCGGGATCTCTTCTGAGGACATGGCCAACCCAGCTCCAGCGTCTGCCAGCTATGATGGTGTGCATGTCCTCTTGCTTGCTCCGAGTAAGCAGATCTTGGTTGGTGATTGTATTCGGCCAAAACATTCGGTGAATTTTTCTTAGGCATGGTGTATGAAAAGAGGACAATTTCGACATTTCCTTCTCTGTAACTCTCCAGCTTTCCACACCATAGAGAAGCACAGAAAGCACACAGCTCTGATATAATCTTAATTTTGTGCTTGTGCTGTATTGAGAGGACATCCAGATGTTGTTTAGGCTAAAAAAGGCTGTTCTTGCTTTGTTCATTCTGTTGTTGATGTCTTTGCTTGCCCTGCCGTCTGGTGTTACTATGCATTCTAGGTATGTGAAGGTGTCTGTCTGTACCAGTTGCTGATTCCTTACTGATATGGGCTCAGGGTTGCTCACATTGAGCGTCATGACCTCTGACTTCTTCAAATTGATGTTCAAACCCACCTGCTGGCTATACTTATTAAGTCTATCCGTTTTTTCCTGGATGTGTTGATGTGAATGTGCTAGTACAGTGCAGACCGCTTAAGGCGATCTCGGATGTGGCGAATTTCTGTTGTGAAGAACAATTTGTTTATCCCCGGCAATTTTTCTTCTTTGTCTTTGTAAAAAATGTCCGGTTAAGCGGAATCCGTTTATCACGAATTTTCGGATATGCCGAACGATTAAACGTGTCCCGACTATATAATTTGATCTGCTTAAGACAAACTTTTTTCAAATACAGTACCTGGACATTTGTACAACTTTTCGGCTATTTTCGGAAATTGCGCGCTTCGTCGATGTTAGAATTTGAGTTATTTCCCCTCTAAAAATGGCTGGAAAGTTAAAATCCATATCTTTGAAAAGAAAGATTGAGCTATTACAAGAAGTGGAAAATAGTGGCAAAAAGAAAATGGAAATAGCAAAGGAATTCGACATTCCAAAATCAACGCTTTCAGGAATCATAAAAAATAAGGATCGGTACAGAAAAATGTTTTATGGTGGACAAGTTCATTGTCACAGAATGAAGAACCGAAAAGCGGCGTGTGATGTTGTTGACACGGCACTCCTAAAATGGTTCACCATGGCGAGATCAGCAAATGTTCCTGTAAATGGACCTATATTAACTGCAAAGGCAGAAGAGTTAGCACTTCTGGAAGGTCGGACTGGCTGGAAATGTAGTCCTGGCTGGTTGGGTCGTTTTAAAAAACGGCACAACATTACTTACAGAGCTTTGTGTGGGGAAAGGCATTCTGTTAATGAAACGACTACCGAGTCATGGACGGAGGAGGTGCTAAAACCAGCCATGAGTAGGTATAATTCCGCTGATGTGTTTAATGCTGATGAAACTGGATTGTTTTGGAGATTGCTGCCTGACAAGACTTTTTCCTTCAGAAATGAAAAGTGTCATGGGGGGAAAAAATCGAAAGAAAGAATCACAGCTGTTGTGTGTACAAATATGGATGGTTCAGAAAAATTGCCATTAGCCTACTTGTAATCGGTAAATTAAAAAATCCACGCTGTTTTAAAGGTTTGAAAAAATTGTGTATTGATTATGCAGCTAATTCAAAAGCCTGGATGACATCAGACATTTTCACCAAGTGGCTACATGCATTTGATCATTCTATGGAACGTCAACATCGCAAAGTTCTTTTGGTGCTTGACAACTGTTCAGCCCACCTAAATGTTCAAAATCTAAAAGCAACAGAACTTTTATTTTTACCACCAAATGCGACATCCAAACTTCAGCCTTGTGACCAAGGTATTATTCAAAATCTGAAGGTTCATTATAGGTCAGCAATGTTGTCCAAACTTGTAGGTCACATTGATGCAGACTTGGTTGCTGAAGACTTCAAGATAACCCTTCTGGACGCTATTGTTATGTTGAAATCTGCATGGGGTAAAGTGTTGCCTGTGACTATTGCAAACTGTTTTCGAAAAGCAGGCTTTAAAGTTGGAGATGATACAGATGATGAAAACACGGTTGTATCAAATACTTGTAATGGCAGTATTATAATTGAAACTTCTGTGGAACCTTTGCTTCATCGACTATATCAGGAACTGAACATTTCAGCAGAAGATTTTGTCAACATTGACAATGATATTGTTACTACATGTAGTGCTAGCCTTGCCAGTGCCGATATTCTAGGGATGTGTATGCCAACAGTTTCATCTTCTGTCCTTTCCAGTCCTGACCTAGATGGAGATGATGATGATGACTGTGGGTTGCCAGTGCAAACTGTTTCACAAATGGAAGTTTCAAATTGCATGGATAAAATTAACATGCATATAATGCAGGCTGGATGCCAAGATGATTTAATTTCTCATTTCTTTGGATTTAAAGAGGCCATGGAAAGACATTTTATTAACTCAGGTACCAAGGCACAGAGGAAAATTACAGACTTTTTCATTTAAGAGTGCTTTATCATTTAAGAGTTTACAAATTCTAGAGATAATGATGACTGTGGGTTAACGGTACAAACTATTTCACAGTTGGAAGTTTCAAATTGCATGGATAAAACTAACATGTATATAATGCAGGCTGGATGCCAAGATGATTTAATTTATAATTTCTTTGAATTTAAGGATGTCATGGAAAGACATTTTTATTCATTCAAGTACAGGTACTAAGATACAGAGGAAAATTGCAGCTTTTTCTTTTCAAAGTGTAAAAAGTGCTGTTATTATCTAGATATCTGTGCCAACGTTGTACATTAACACTTTTGGTGATTTACATATTTTCTGTGTCATACATCTGTCGTATTCAACGCTAATTCATTATTGCATTGTACGTTGCAAATGCATTACCATATGCTTGAACTCTTATCTGATAAGAGGAATTTCTGATAAGAAGAACTATTTCTTGGGTCCCTGGTGAGTTCTCCTTATCAGGTCTGCACTGTAGTGCAATGTCATCTGCATATTCCAGATCTTCCAATGTAGAAAATGTAGTCCATCTTATTCCTCTTGGACTGCCCTCTGTTGTCTGGTGCATCACCCAGTCTATGACTGTTAAAAATAGAGTGGTTGATAAGGGGCATCCCTGTCATACTCCTGTCTTCACCTCAAAGGTTAGGTTGCTCTGCCCAACACTAAACATAAAGTTGGCATAGAGGCTTTTTATGATTGACACTATGCAGCTTGGAATTCCATAAGCCCTCAGTATTTTCCATAAACTGTCCCTATGTATACTGTCAAAAGCCTTTTCAAAATCAATGAAATTAATGTACAGCTGTCTTTGCCATTCTGAGCACTGCTCTATAATGTTCCTGAGAGTAAATATATCATCTACACATCTTCTGTTCTTTCTAAATCCTGCTTGTTCTTTCCTCAGTTTGTGGTCTGCTTTTGAAATTCTCTGTATAATTATCCTGCCTAGTATTTTGCTGGGAACTGAGAGAAGAGTGATTCCTCTCCAATTATTGCAGTCTGCAAGATCTCCCTTCTTGGGCAATTTGACAATTATTCCTTTGTTCCACTCTGTTGGCGCTGTCCCTGTTTTCCAGACTTGTGCAAATAGTGGTTCTAATAGTTCTGCTGCTAGCTCAGGGTCTGTCTTAAATAGCTCTGCATTTAAGTTATCATGGCCAGGAGCTTTTCCATTCTTTAACCCTTTGACTGCTGTGATGATTTCTTCTTTTCGTGGAATGTCTGTATTAACATCTAGATCGTTTTCAGCCTCAGGAACATTCGATTGTGTCTCTGGTGGTTCCTTGTTCAGAGTTTCTCTGAAATGCTCTGCCCATCTTGTTTCCTGTCCCTCTGCTGTCGTGATGAAATTTCCTTGCTTATCTCTTACTAATGTAATATTGTTTGCACCTCATTTTCCGCTGATGAACTCAGCTGTAATATTTTCTGTGGCCAGGATGCTTTGCTTCCCACTTGGTCCTGTATCTACTAATAAACTCTTGGCCTCAAGTAAGTTAGGCTTGTATCAGGCTGAGGCAACCTTCCCTCTTCCTTTGTCTATTCATCAGCCTCTTTCATTCATTGACATGGAGCCGCGGTAGCACATGGTTAGTGCACTGGCTTCCTAGCTCGGTGGTCCATGGTTCAATCCCCAGTTGAGGTGGGATTTTTTTAGGCCGCAAATGGCTCCAGGGTCGACCCAGCCTCATGAATTGGGTACCAGAGCAACTCTGGGAAGGTTAAGGCGACCCGCGTAATGCTGACTACATCACCCGTAGTGTGCCGATGGTCAAGAAAATATGGGCCTAACACCATATTCCCAATATGCCTCAATAAGCGTGTAACGGGATCCTTTACCTTCATTGAGATGCCACAATGAGATGGGATCCCATGTGTCGTAACTGTTGTGAATCACTGACATTGTTATATAGTACTGCTCTTAGATCACTTAGGTCTGCATTATTTTTGACTCCTCAGTGCTACAACTACTGACAACACATCTGTGAAGAAAGCAACTTGTTTCTCTGTGCTTTCCTCTTCCATTAGAAGTTCTGCTGCAGCTTTCAAGGCCTCTGCTATGAAATTACCTAATTTTTCTCATCACTGACATTTCTTTTTATACTCAGAAAAGTTCCTCCAGCGCCATTCATTGTTGCCTTAGTTGCTGAGCCATCTATGTATGCATGGGTCCAGGTGTGGCTTGGGTAATGTTTCTCTATGTATGCATGGCTCCAGGTGTGGCTTGGGTAATGTTTCTCTATGTATTCTGCGGTTACAGCTCTTCTTTATCTCAATACCAGGAATTAATAATGGGGCAAATAGACATTTTGTGTCCATGTAAGGAAGACAAACTAACAGTAGAACTTCCTCTAACACTGTCATCTCCATGAGAGGAACAGCATGGCCTTCACTGGCCCATTTTCCCCATCGAGGCCAGCTCCTTGACGTGGAGATGGGGCTCAAGTACAGCCATCAGCTGCTGAAAAACCAAGACTGGCCAGGCCCTCCTACACTCGAGCAAGACCACAGTCTGCCCTAGCAAGTCAAGGTGCTGAAGACGGATGCAACCAGCCAAGAGGCGCACCACAGCAATCAGGATGCCACGCACATGCGCTATGGAAGTATGCCTATATCTGCAAAACGTTATGGCACTCGCCCTGTGACGGACACCCAGGCAGGCGCAGTGCCGGGCCCTCTGCCTCGGAAGAGCCCATCCCCTACTACTGGGGGTCCTTCTCAATGCCCCGTGGAGCCAGGAGGCATGAGAATAGAGCTAATGGCCAAGCAAAGAAAAGACCACTTAAAATAATGCACTGGAATGCTGAAGGCGTCAATAGTAAAAAAGACGGCTACAGCAAAAAATTAGAGCTCGAAAATATCTTGAATGAAGAGCAAGTAAATGTATGTTGCTTGCAAGAAACCCACCTCAACAAGGACATAGCCTTCAAAATCAGAGGCTACCAGTGCTACCGATCTGACCGAATAGACAGGCGAAAGGGTGGAATACTGACACTCGTGAGGAATAACATCAGTGCATGTCAGCTTGAAACATATATGGAGGGGGCAGAATACCAGATGCTTCATCTCAGGACAGAAAGTTCAGAATTCCACCTGCTCAACTACTACTGTCCAAGCGACCGCCCACTGGCACTAGATACAATCCCAGCAAAAGAAAGACTGATTGTATGCAGAGACTTCAACAGCCACTCACAGAGCTGGGGCTATGATCACATGGACAGGAGAGGTGAGGAGCTTGAAAACTGGCAGGATGACAATGGGCTTATCCTGATTAACCAGCCAATTGACCCACCAACCTTCTACTCGAGATCATGGCACACCACCTCTACATCAGACCTGGCATTCCTCACTCGGCCTGGAGTGGAACACCACACGCGTTGTAGGGAAACAACTTGGAGGCAGTGACCACCGGCCAGTCTTCCTAATTGTGGAAAATGAACTTATCAAGGAGAGCAGCACTCTCTCTAGGTGGAACTACAAGAAGGCAGACTGGACAATGTACCAGCACCGTACTAGTATACTGGCTAGAGATCTGACTGTAGACAAAGACATCAATAAGCTAGTCGATGAATTCAGCAGATGCATATTACCGGCTGCTCGTGAAACAATACCTAGAGGGGCTCGTAAGCACTACAAACCATATTGGAATAGTGAACTAGAGCAGCTGCATAACGACGTGGAAACATCTCGAAAGCAGGCATAGACCAGTCCATGCCAAGAACACCACAATAACTACCAGCAAGCTAAGGCCAAATTTCAAAGGGCCAAGTTGCAGGCCAGGGGAAGAAGCTGGAAGGAGAAAACAGAGTCCTTGAACTTCGAAAGAGATATGAGGAAACTGTGGAAGCTGGTAAAACAACTTAATGATGAAGGTACAGGGAGAAACTCAAGGATTGCTCTGTACAAAGATGGAAACATCCTCATTCAGAGAACTGGAGCTTGCAATATCCAAATTGAAAATGAGAAAGTCACCAGGAGTCGATGGAGTGTCCAATAAAATGATTAAGAACTTGGGAACCGCAGCAAAAACAAAGCTGCTGCAGATCTTCAATTTCTGTTGGAACTCAGGCAGAGTTCCACAGACCTGGAGGGAAGCAATCATGATATCACTCCTTCTTCTTCTTCTTCTTGCGATCGCATCTTTGATGATTACACCGTCAGACGAGTTCTCATGATGAATTCGACTGTTGTTTGAAGTTCCTCTTTAACTCCATATAGCTTTGAGTTTAGTGTTGAGTCATTGGGCCAGTATATCTTTCTTAACTGGTCATACAGAGGACAGTCCTGTAGAACATGCTCAGCAGTTTGTTCGTTTAATCCACATGTGCACAGTGGTGAAGCAGACAATCGTAGCTTGTGCATGTGTTTATTCAGTTTGTTATGCCCTGTCCTGAGTCGAAAAATAGTTGTCTGTCCCTGCCGGTCGAGAGTGTGATAGTCGTCTTTGGGTTGGTTCTGTTCTCTTCTGATAGTCTGGATAGCTCTCTTTTTCTCAAAGTATGTGACTTCATTATCTTCTTGTTCACATTCTCCTCCCTTTTTTGCAAGTTTATCTGCCTTTTCATTTCCGGGTACACCACAATGAGATGGTACCCACTGAAGTATGGTTCTCTTTTTGGCAGCTACCTTGTTTAGTTCATTTCTCAGATGCGGGAGTTTACCACCCTTGAGAGCTTGCAGGACAGACAGTGCATCTGTGAGGATGACTACCTGGTGGCAGTCAGAGTTGGTGTTATAAATCATATTTGCAGCTTGCTCTAGAGCTTGAACCTCAGCTGTATAGTTGGAACAGAATTTACCAGTGGGAATGTGCCTAGTCTCATAGTGGTTGTCAGGATATGAGATAAAGATACCGGCACCTCCATTCCTAACAGCATTAGTTGCTGATCCATCTGTATAGGCATGTATCCATGATTGATCGGGATAGCTTTCTTGGATCATACTCAATGTAGCAGTTCGTTTTTGCAGATCATTATACTCACATCCACTTGTGAGACCACTGACTGTTGTATTAATTTGGAGGGCACTGCTGGCCTGCTCCCATGGTACAGGGTATAGGGTGGGCTTCAGTGGTGTTGTCTTCATGGATAGATCTTCTTGATGCTGTCTTATAAGTCTTTTCCCCCGATGCACAAAGCTGCTACGCTTTAGACGTCCCAATGCCAGATCATCTAGTCTTGCCTTCATTGGGTGCATTGGCATACTGTTGTACTTTTCCATCTGGATCATGGTTTTTGTGTCTCTTCTATGGGACAATGTCTGTAATCCAGCAACCTTCTGCATCTCTGTTATTGGTGTAGTTTTCATGGCTCCTGTAATGAGCCTGAGAGCTTGATTTTGCACCTTGTCCAAAGACTGCAGATGTGAGTTAGCAGCTGATGACCATGCTGCTGAGCTAAACTCTAAGTGTGGTCTTATTACTCCATTATAAATCTTCTTTAGATTTCGTTCATTTGCTCCCCAGTTGGTACCTGCTAATTTTCTGAGTATGCCTAGTCGTCTTCGGGCCTTTCCTTCTGCATTTTCAATATGCTTATTCCATGTAAGCCTTTGGTCAAATGTCACCCCAAGATAGGTGGGGTAGCTTTCTTCCTTGATCACGGTTGTCCCTAGGTGTATGTTAGCTGATTTGTCCTTGGGGGCGAGGGAGAACAGTGTTGTGGAGGTTTTGTCTGTGTTTATTGTGATAAGCCATTTCTCTGCCCATGACACTAGCATGTCTGCTGCCCGCTGCATTCTATAATTTGCTGTGGTGACATTTTCATCAGCGCACCAGAGTACTAGGTCATCTGCATATAAGGCAGCTTTAACTCCTGCAGGGAGATCTTTCACCAGGTCATTGATGTAAACAAGGAAGAGTGTTGGGGAAATTACTCCTCCTTGAGGTACCCCCTGATGGAGCAACACTTTTCTGCTCTGCAGACCGTCAAGAGTGACTCTAGTTCTCCTGTTATGCAAGTATGACTGGATCCATTTCATCATGTTGCCTTGGATTCCACTTCTCCTAAGTTTTGCAATGAGGCCATCTTTCCACACCTTGTCAAAGGCCTGCTTGAAGTCGACCCAGATCGTTAGGACCTTTTTCTTCTCCTGGAAGGCATCTTCTATTGCTTGAGACAAGTAAGTAACTTGGTCTTCTATACTGTAGCATTCTCTAAATCCAGCTTGTTCCGGCACCAGGATCTGCTCAGACTCTAAATACCATTTCAATCTGTGGTTGACTATTCGCTCCATAGTCTTCCCAACACAGCTTGTGAGCCTGATTGGCCGGTAACTTGCAGCCTCGGTCTTACATTTCCCTTTCTTTAGTATGGGTATTGTGATGGCTTCTCTCCATACTTGGGGTACCGTTCCTTTCAACCAGCTGTGGTTGAATATCTCAAGCAGTTTTGTCTTTGCTGCTGAGCTCAGATTTACTAGCATTTCGTTGCTGATTTTGTCTGGGCCGGGTGACTTTTGAAACTTAAGCTTGGAAATAGCCTTCTGTAGTTCTCCTAGTGTGATGGGTTCCCTCATTGGGGCAGGAGTATCTGTCTGTCCCATGGTTGCCAGTATTTCTTTTCTTATCTCTCTCTGATGGTCTATGTTAATGGGTAAGTTGCTTTCTGAACTGTATCTTCTAGCAAACAAGTCTGCAGCTTGTTTTCCTCTGAAAAGTTTGCCACCTTCATCCAATGTGATAGTCTGCCTTGGTGAGGAATGCTCTTCATTTAGAGACTTGACTAATCTCCAAAGTTTCCTGCCGTCTTTCTCAAGGTTCAGCGATGCCGTTTTAGTTCTCCAGCTTTTCCGCTTTTCTTCTAGCTTTGTTCTCTGAAACTCTGCTACAGCCTTTTTCCATTTGTTGTGAGTTTCAAGTGAAGGCTGAGACTCTGCGTCCTTTCTAGCCTTGTCCATAGCTTCCTGACGTTCTTGGAGTGTGCTGGACCAGTATGGTATGTAGTTACGCCGGCATCCTTTGGGAATGGTTTCTTTTGCAGCTTGTAGTATGCATCTGTTGAAGTCTTTTACCACTTCATTAATGTCTCTGTTCTGTACCTTGAGGGTAGACAGCAGCGTGTTCACCTGATGCCTGAATAAACCCCAGTTGGCTTTTTTGTAGTTCCATCTTGTAATGGCTGGGCCTGTACTGAGAGTTGCACTCTGGACAGTAAGAAAGATTGGGCGATGGTCGCTTCCCCCTAGTTGGTCTCCTACTTCTCTACTAATAGATCCAGCTATATCTGGTGTGGAGAAGGCAAGATCTGGTGTTGAGGTTGTGTGCCATCCTCTGGAGTAGAAGGTAGGAGTATCTGTGGCATTATTGACTAGGATTAGGGAGTGATCATCTTGCCAAGTTTCAACCTCTTCACCTCTGTGATCCAGATGGTTATAGCCCCCGCTCAGGGAGTGGCTATTAAAGTCTCCAACTGCTATAAAGTTGGTGGCTGGTACCTGTATAGAGCTGAGACTCAGGGGTTTGTTGTTCGGACAGTAATAGTTCAGGAGTTCTATTTCCATCTTGTCTACCTTTATCTGCAGCAGCTGATATTCTGCTCCATCCATGAAGGTTTTCCTTTCGTGTGCAGGAATGTTATTCCTTACAAGAGTAAGTACTCCTCCTTTTCGTCTATCTTGTCTGTCGGATCTGAAGCATTGATATCCCCTTATTTTAAAGGTTTGATCTGCTTTCAAGTGAGTCTCTTGGATACAGCAAACACTGACTTGCTTCTCATACAAGATGTTTTCCAGCTCTGTCTTTTTGCTGTATCCAGCCTGCTTGCTGTTCACTCCCTCTGCATTCCAGTGCATCATGACAAGTGGCACTCTGGGTTTCTCTTTTTCTGTTTTGTTTTGGTCAGTAGTTCTCCTCCGCCGTCTGTTGACTCCACAAGACGGTCTAGAGGGTCCTCCAGTAGCTGAGGGTGGGCTCTGTCGAGGCTCAGAGCCCGGCACTGCACCTGCCTGGTGGAGCTCCACAGGGCGAGCACCAGAACGAGATTTATTTGACGGTGTACTCTCCATAGAAAAAAAAAAAAGCGAGTTGCATGATACTGTGGTTTCCGGTGCGCCTTCTGGCCCAGTATCTACGACTTTAGCACCTGTTCAACGGGAGAGTGGGCTCATCCCTAATCTGTTTATGTTCCCAGTAGTAGACTATTCGCAAGCAGCCTGGGGGTGTCACTGCTCTGCGCGGACCTTGTTTACCGAGGCGGCGTCCGAGCTCGTATGGTGAAAATATGGTTGCGTTATCTTCAAAATAGCCCTGTCTTTCCCGTGGCTTTTCTGCCATCCTGCAACTTTGAGTTAGGGAGTTCTGAGCTCCAGTCTCTTTCCCAGGCATTTTATCCTGGCCTGGCACGCATACAGAGGACCCCACTTCTGGTTCTAAGTTAGCAGTTGGGGATAGGTGGGGTAGCACACTGTGCATTCCCCGTCATCCAGGGGGCTCTCCAACTATGCAGAGCTTGCACAATGCTGTGCTCTGGTTCGGGGCTCTCCCAAGGAATCCTCACGTCCTGCACAGAGCCACTTCCCGATACCCACCACCTGCCAACCCTCCATTGTAGAAATCTCCTGCATGCGGCCATCCAGTCAAGAGCCAGTATTAAGTCTGGTGCCCAAGTGATCCCCCCAAGCTCAGTGTGCAATGCTGGGTTCTCATCATGCTGCAACACAGGAGGGATTGTGATGCTCAGCCATCTCTCTCAATTCTGCACCGATAAGTGACATCGGGGACTTAACTTTGCCTCAGTACTGGGAGGCCCCGTTTCCGGGTACACCACACACAGCCAATTGAGGCAACGGTCGCCATGGGCGTGATAGACGACAAACAGTGAAGAATGAGGCAAGAAAGCATTTAACCCATGAAGTGGGGGTGGATTGGTGCAGACCAGAGCATGTACCACTCGCCGGTGGGTTCTGCATCTACACCTATAGGGTTCCACCCACTCCTCAGCCCATTTAGTCTGGCCCCTCACCCAGGACCTGTCCGGCTTGGGTGACCCTGCCAGGAGTAAAACTCCCGCCGGCATAGCTCCCGGGATCATTGAGGCGCTCAAGCTCTCCAACCACGGCAAGGTAGGCTTACATGTGGAGAGATATCACTCCTAAAACCAGGAAAAGACAGTTCCACTGCCTCCAGCTACAGACCAATCAGCCTTACAAGCTGCCTCTGCAAAACAATGGAACGTATCATCAACCTCAGGCTACAGTAGTACCTTGAAAATGAAAACCTTCTTGTACCACAGCAGGCGGGCTTTAGGCAGTGTTATTCCACCAAAGATCAGGCAACTTACCTTTCCCAAGAGATTAAGGATGTGTTCCAAGATAAGAAACTGGTACTAGCAGCATGGATAGATCTAAGGAAAGCATTTGACAAGGTTTGGAAAGAAGGGCTTCTGAAGAAACTGAGAAATTGTAGAGTGAATGGTAAGTGTCCCCCACACTTTTCCTAGTCTACATCAACGACCTGGTTGCTGGACTACCACATGGAATGAAAGTGGCAATGTACGCTGATGACCTGGTAATATGGTGCACAGACGAGCATGCAACAGTGGCCACCAAACTGCTACAAAGAGCTATAGATGCCTTAACCTCATGGGCAAATAGATGGTGTGTCAGCATCAACACAGACAAGTGCAGCACTACGCTCTTCACCCTCTCTCCCAAACAAAAAGCTGCTGTCATCAAGATAAACGAAGAGCTCCTGAGAGAAGATAAACAACCCACCTATCTCGGAGTTACATTCGATGATAGGCTGACATGGAAGCAGCACATCAACAAGGCAGCAACAAAGGCCAGGAGGAAGTTAGCCATCCTGAGAAAACTAAGTGGAACCACATGGGGAGCCAGCGGGAAAATACTTAGTAAAGTTTACCAGCAGGGCATACGACCACACCTGGAATATGGGTCAGCTGTGTGGTGTCCAGCATCAAACACATTACAAGAGCTAGATAAGGTGCAAAACCAGGCGCTTAGGGTCATCATGGGGGCAATGAAATCAACGCCTATAGTGGAGATGGAGAAAATGGGGAGGATACAAGCACTGAGAGAACGCAGAGACACGAAAGTGCTAACACAGGCAGAAAAGTTCCTCTGTATGCCGAGCCATCCAATGAAGGACAGATTCCAAAACCTAGCAATGGGGCGACTGAAAAGAAGCAGCTTTATCCACCAGGCCAAACGATTTCGTAGACAAACCTCAGACCTGCCTGAAGTTAACAGCCCCCTAAAGTCTGTGCCAGAACAAACCCCTTGGAGAGAGGAACATGGACTACCAGTACACATCCACACAAAAGTGAAAGGAATATTCGACAGGGATGAACAGAACAGCGTGCAACGTAGGACAGTCACTCTCAGTTTCCTGGATGATGAATACCCACAGGACCTCTGGGTCCGAGTATACATGCATGGGTCAGCACAGAATGCAGTAAAGAATGGAGGAGCAGGAGTGTACATAGAATACCCAAACAACACTAGGGATACGGTCAGAGTACCAACGGGGAAATTCTGTAACAATTATGATGCAGAAGTCCAGGCAATCAAGGTGGCAACTGAGAAACTGTTGAACACCAATCTCGGTCCACAGCCTGTGGTATTCCTGACAGATGCAAGATCAGCACTCCAAGCACTTCAGTCCAGAAAATTGCCAGGTATACAAGCCCTACTTTCTGAACTGTGCAACCAGCGCAGGGTCGCCATGTAGTGGATACCGTCTCATTGTGGAATACCAGGAAACGAGAGAGCAGACGAGCAACCGGATGTACCAGTTACGTACCATCAGAAGAAAATGATGATCAAATCTATCAGAAAGCCACCAACACCAACGCAGGATGACTACCAAGCTATGAACAGATCAGAACAAATAGTCATTCTGCGCCTCAGAACAGGACACAACCAACACCGCAGCCACATGTATACAAAATTCAAGATTGGCAATTCAGCCATGTGTACATGTGGACAGGCACCCCAGACTGCGGAGCACATACTTCAAAATTGCCCCGAATATGATATTGACACAAACCCACTGGCCCAGAGAAACAACACTGGAAGCAAAACTATATGGACCTCTGTATGAACTACAAAAGACAGTGAAGTTTATACAAGAAACAACATTGCAGATATAGACAATATAGTTCAAGCGAACGAAAGAAGAAGAAAACTGGTCCATTTGAGGGAGAAACTGTATGGCAAGTAGTGAAGCCCAAGACAGACTCTCAACTTTCTGACAACAATAGATGTAGTTATGTGAGAGTGATTGAAGTAGAACCACTTACTGTGCCACCCACAATCCTGCCAAGTGGGTACCATGCTCGATCATCAAACCAGTTCAAGAAGTTGTAGAATCCATTTTCTACCATGTAGTGTGTTGCTCTATAGTTGAACCTGAAATGAAAGATGTGTTATAATGTCAGCACTATTTATAACCCATCAACTTATTATTGCCAGGAAATGAAATGAGGTGAGTTACATTAATGTGCCCAACAAAACTGAACTTTCAAGATCTCCAAGGTTACACATACAAACAAGGTCTATGTACAGCTGCATGTTAAGACACCCTAGTAAATCTAAAATGAATCTAAGTTATACTGGATTTAATCAGTGCAGACAATCTGTTAGAGAAGACTGTTACAACCACTATTACTGTTTTTAATGTCAAAGCGACCCATTTGTACAGCTCTGAAACATGGAGAATAACAAAGACAACAACTAAGAAGTCAGACTTACATAAATAAATGGGTGCTTGTGCAGAAAGAAAGATTGAAATAGTCTGGTAAGATCACCAGTGTGGAACTGATGACAACAGCCAGACATGTGACAGAGGTACAAGAGGTGAGAAGAAGATGCTGGCATGTATCGGACACACATTGAAACCTGCTCGCGTGTATCGGACACACATTGAGGAAACCTACTGGTGTGTATCGGACACACATTGAGGAAACCTACTGGTGTGTATCGGACACACGTTGAGGAAACCTGCTCGCGTGTATCGGACACACATTGAGGAAACCTGCTCGCGTGTATCGGACACACATTGAGGAAACCTACTGGTGTGTATCGGACACACATTGAGGAAACCTACTGGTGTGTATCGGACACACGTTGAGGAAACCTACTGGCATGTATCGGACCCACATTGAGGAAACCTGCTGGCATGTATCGGACACACGTTGAGGAAACCTGCTGGCGTGTATCGGACACACGTTGAGGAAACCTGCTGGCGTGTATCGGACACACGTTGAGGAAACCTGCTGGCGTGTATCGGACACACATTGAGGAAACCCGCTGACAGAAAGGCACTACTTGTTCTGGAACCCCCAAGTTCTGATAGGTAGAGGGAAACTAAAGCTCCCTTCCTCGCTGCCTTCCCTAACTCGAGAGAGGGGAGTGCGGTACCCATTTACAGCTGGGTTGACTGCAGCATGACCAGGTTTTGATCCCAAAACCTTTTAACTGTGTTGCAAGAGGAAATCACTAACCGCTTAGCCCATCTGACGCTATGCAGAAAAAAAGTGGCAGATTTAAATCGACCTGTATTTCATTAACTGTACTAAAGAACTACCTCTGACCTGGTATCTTTTCATACCTTAGAACAGCGGTTCCCAACCTGTGGTACGCGTACCCCTGGGGGTACGCGACAGGACGTTTCGGGGTACGTGAAAAAAATTGAGTAATGGCGGAAAAAAGATACAAATGTCAACAGTGTAAAAGACAAGTCAAAAGTTGTGAAATTAATTCAACGCTATACTATACAACATGAACTGTGTGAAACAATCTCCACCGTTTTTCTTGCGCGCCACTGTTTGCTTGGACTGGCGTGTGTGAAAATCTATGGCGTTTCGTGTGACCACAATTCAATATTTTTACACAATAGTCTTCATTTTGATGACTATGGGATTATAGTTGTGCCGATGAATATTTCATCAAAAATATGACTTTTTTGATATTCCACAATATCTATGAACGTCTAATGTTCCGGAAGTAATAGTGTCAATTCTTGACCCAAATTTTACAAACATGAGACAGTAAGACAGTGTTTCTATATACAGTAGTTTTTGTCAGCCTTATCCGGCTGTTCGTACGTAGACATGAAGTCCAACTTTTTTTCTGAAGACCATCCTTTCCAACTTACTTCAAAGTTACACGACTGTGATTGGCTTCAGAGTCTTGCATACTTATCGGATATTTTCCTACAAATAAACAAACTAAATTTGGCACTTCAGAATAGCTCGGTAACGATCTTCAATGTTTCAGACAAAATTGAATCTATGATTAAAAAATTAGATTTTTGGAGGTCGTGTATTGAAAAAGGCCAGCCTGAGGTATTTGAAACTGCACAATTTCCTTTCTGAGAACGAGCTGCACCTCTCCCAGGAAATGAGCGAGAAAATAATTGAACACTTGAAAGGGCTAAAATCATCTTTCGAGAAGTACTTTCCGAAACCTGGAAAAGAGAACTACTGGATTGTAAATCCCTTTGAAGAAGAATATTTCCAAGCAGTCACATTATCAATCAATGAAAAAGAGAAGTTGATTGAACTTTCGACTGATACTACTTTAATAGCTGAATTCAAAGGAAAATTCCTTATTAACTTTTGGGGAGACATCAGCAGAGAATATGAACAGCTGACCAACAAGGCGCTTAAGTTTCTGTTGCCATTTACAAATACTGAGCTGGTGGAGAGGGCTTTCTCTTCTTATACATTTATAAAAAATAAATACCGTAGTAAACTGAATACAGGTCCAGAATTGAGACTGTATCTTACATGACTTGAACCTGATTTCAAAAAACTATGTGCCTCAAAACAAGCTCAAGGATCGCACTGAACAATTGTCATGGTCACGTGACATGTGTGTTATAAAATACTTTTAACAATAACAACGTTTTTATTATTATTATTAATAAATTAAATGTGTTAATTTTTATTGTAACTTCTGATTTTTTTAATGTAAAAATATATGCACTGTTTGTTCATCTTTTTATTACATTGTTTTTTAATCTCGTGGTTGGCCCCTTTATTTCTGGTTATAATCTATAAATTTTGAATAAAGCAACTATATTAATTTCAAATATTTTGCTAATATTAGGGGTACAATTTATAGAAATGGGCTGCCAAGGGGTACGCATGTGAAAAAAGGTTGGGAACCGCTGCCTTAGAATAATGAAAATCTATGGAAAGCCAACTGGCATTTGAGATAATTAACTTTACTAACTGGAGTCTGACATCCTTGAGTTCAATTCCTCCCCTCTGAGTCTTTGCATACCACCCTTTTTACGTTATTGAACTTCACTCTCATATCATGGCTCCCTCTGCCCTCCATATTCCTGACCTCAATCTTACCCTCTGACGGAAAAATGTATATTCTTATGTATGAACGAACGAACGAACTTTATTTTCAAAGGGTTGAGAATTGGGCACGCAGGCCCGTCTAACATTCTGCCCTTCCTTTCGCTCACCTTTCATACTGAATTCATTTATTCTCATATGCATATTCCATATAAATTTCAAGAAATTCAATGTAAAGTAAAATAATAATATAGCACACTCATATTAACATTAATTACTTATAAGCATGACATAACATATGTTGAAAAGTACAAACATCGTCATTAGAACCTACAGTTGATGTTATAAGAAAAGATAATCCGATTAGGGGGGCATGTAATCAGAATTCAGAAAGTATTCAAAAAGTCTATGATTGTATGAATAGGGACTGAGGTTGTTTCTTAGGTTATGTGGAAGACAATTCCAAAGATGAGCAGCAGAGTACGCTAAGCTTTTCTTGAATAAGTCAAGCCTAGGCTTGGGCACTTGCAATCTGTTAAAGCGTAGACTGCGTCTTTCATTGTAATTGAACATTGGCCACAGATATGCTGGAGCATTGTGTGACAGGATTTTGTGAACAAATTTAGTTTTGTTAAACAGAAGGCGCTTTCTTAAGGGCAGTATTCGGAGGTTTTTATAGAAATCTACACACTGAGTTAGGCAGTTGTCAGAGACTAGACGCACTGCACGCTTTTGTAGTGAACGGAGTCTCTTTGTGTTGGACATTGAGCAACCATCCCAGATTGTGGAGCAATAGTCAAGGTTTGCTTGTATGTGAGATATATAGAACAATTTTCGTGCATCTTCATCTAGGAAATGTTTGATTTTAGCTAACTGGTAAACTTTCTGTGCCTTTTGCTTGGTCAGTGCATGTACATGTGAGTTCCAGTTTAGATGCTGGTCAACGATTATACTGTACCTAGAGTTTTATGTTCATTAACGTTTTGAATTAGTGAAGTACCAATGTAGATCTGAAGTGTTGTTTTCTCTGAATTTTGTAATTTTTGTCTAGATGATATTAACATGCATTTCGTTTTAATGATATTTATTAGCATGCGATTACCGTTGCTCCACTTAATCAGATTATCTGTATCCTTTTGTAACGATAGTTCGAGTGTTTTACAACTTTTATCACTCTTGTAAACAGTACAGTCGTCCGCAAACAGATCACAGGATGAGTGCTTGATGTGAAGAGGAAGGTCATTAATGTATATGGTAAAAAGTAGAGGACCAAGTATTGAACCCTGAGGAACGCCAGTATTTATTACTGCTGGGCTAGAATAGGAGTTATTGTAAGAAACTACATGTTTTCTGTCTGACAGGAATGATGTAATCATTGTCATCAGTTGAAAGTTTATTTTTGATGTTTCTAGTTTTCTAATTAAAATAGCGTGAACATTCACTGAGTGCCATGCCACCTGGCACAGGTGATCATGTCTCTCCATTTCCTAAGATCTCAAGTTCAAGCGTTACAATGTCCAGTTTTTAATTAAAAAAAATAATCTCTTGAGGAAGTTATTTTCACAGACCACCAACAAAGAAGGTTCTGGAGAGTTTTAACAGTAGAACATCACAGGACAGTGCTAATAAAATTACCTTTCAGTAATTTAAGTGCTTGAAGTTGTGGACAGATATTATCACCTATGCTCATCAACATAACTATTTTCTTTTCTTTCTTAATTGGGGAAGAAGAGATAATGTTCTTTAAAATTGTAACTACCCACATATGTGATCAAATTGCACAAAATCTGTTACATGTCGGCATTCTGAGATATTTAGATATTGCTATCAGCAGAGACATCATTCAATGATTTTTGTAGTGATGACAAAAATTGTAAAATAAACAAATTAAGCAAAAAAATGTACGCAAATTTGAAAATGTCAAGTTTGGAGAACATTGGGTTTTAAAGTTTCTTTCATATTACAGGTCCGCAACCCAGAATCCAAACACCCAAAAACTGAAATATTCAGAGAATGGAAAGTTTTTCCGGCTGACATTTGGGCGATTTTCAAACCGATTTTTAGACGACTTGGACTAACAGAATATCCAAACCCCCCCCATCAGATTTCCAAAACATGGCCGTCCCGGAACACTTCGGATTCTGTGTTATGCACCTGTAAAAAAAAAAACCTCAGAGCTTTGATGGGTGGCTTAAATGCAAAGATTGGTACAGGACAATACTGGCTTTGAAGAAATCATGAAGAAGTAGAGACCTGAGACAATTAATGAAAGTGGGGAACTATTCACAAACTTTAATGCTTAAATTCAACTGGCTACAGCAGGATGCATACAACTACATAAAGCAACACTGATGTCACCAGACCACAGTACAGAACATTAAATTGATCATATATGTATAAGCAAGAGGTTTAGATCATCATAACAGGAAACTAACTCCGCCTATGCCGGTCCCAAGCCCGGATGAAAAAGGAGGAGGGCGGCCTGCATGGAGGCCGTAAGGAGGCAGCCCCTCCACCATGCAAAGGCACAACAGGCCAATCACCTGTTTGTCTTAAACTATGATTACAAGCAATATAAGAGAGAAAACCGGACTGATTCTAAAGGCGACGAACTGGAACGGACTACGGACTACGACTTATGGAACATGGAACACAAGAAGTATAAATGGGAAAGAAGAGGAGCTGATGGAAGAGATGAGGAAAGCAAAACTAGAAATCCTGGCTATTACCGAAACAAAGAAAAAGGGACAAGGAGTCATGGATCTCGATGGCAACACTCTGCTATACAGTGGTGTACCCACATCTGAAAGAGCTAAAGGGGGCGTGGGTTGCATTGTGGCCAAAAACCAGAAAGATAGTATCAAGGGATGGAACTTTGTCTCGGAGCGCATTATGGTTGTAAAACTAAAAGAAGGAGAAACCATAGTCAACCTGGTCATAGTGTATGGGCCAAATGAGGATGAGAGAGCAGAGGTCAAGGAAGAATTCTTCGAGCTGCTTCAAAGGACAGTGGATGACTGCCTAGATGAAATTATCATGCTCGGAGATTTCAATGCCAGAGTTGGAAATGACCATGCTAGATGGGGTGGAGTTATCGGAAGATATGGAGAAGATACTCTCAATGACAATGGAAAGCGACTCCTCAGATTCTGCAGTGAGCAGAATCTGATCATTACCAACACAAAGTTCCCCCATAAGCGCATACATGCATACACTAGGTGTGAACCAACAAAGAATGAGAAGTCAGTGATCGACTATGCCATTGTTAGGAGGAGCTCATTCAAATATGTCCGGGATGCTAGAGTCTGGAGGGGGCCAGAGATTTGAAGTGATCACTACCTGCTTACAATCAAAAGAACAACTGAAAGAGTTGCTCAGCCTAGGAACTGCCCAGCACCACGCAAGAAACCAAGTAAACGAACGGAAGAAATGAGCATTAAGACCTACAAGCTGAAAGAGCCAGAAATTAAGACCAGATATCAGGGGCTTATTGCTACAGCGGTGAGAAACACAAAAGAACAACCTGATGACTTGGAAACCCTGTGGCTTAAATTCAAGGACATCATAAAGACAGCTGCTGCAGAAGCATGTGGTGAAGTCTGACTTGGAAACAAGAGAAAGAGGACACCTTGGTGGACAGAAGAAGTCAAAGAGAAAATAAGAGAGAAGAAAATGGCATGGAAACAATACTTAGGAGCTAAAAACACAGCAGGACAAATAGAGAAATATAGAGAATATGTGATACTCAGAACAGAAGCAAAGAACAAGGTGCTAGCAGCAAAACAGAAGTCCTGGGAAGAATTTGGAGAAAAGCTAGAAAAGGATGCACAAGAAAACCAGAAATTGTTCTATAAGACCCTAAAGAACATGAGGAAGGAAAAACAATGCCCTCTTAAATTTATAAAGGACAAGCAAGGCAAATTGCTTACTGCCCTGAAGGAAGTAATGGAAAGATGGAAAGAATATTTCTCAGAACTCCTTGATGGTGAGCAAGGTAGAGCATCAGAAATGATAACCACTAGCACAGAAGAGGATACAAATGGTGATAAAGATGACATAAAGATGGAAGAACTGAAGGCAGCACTGGAGAAAATCAAGATGGGCAAAGCAGCAGGGCATGATGGTATAACACCAGAAATGGTTAAGTACATGAGAGCATCAGGCGACCTATTACTCCTAAGGGTCCTACAGGCAGCATGGTGCAACAAGGCCATACCAAAGGATTGGGAGATTGCCATCATAACACCGATTTTCAAAAAGGGTGACAATCGACAATGTGGAAACCACAGAGGCATATCCCTTCTCAGTGTCCCTGGTAAAATCTACTCTAGAATCCTAGAGCAGAGACTCCGATGCCTAGCTGAGCCACAATTGGATGAAGCCCAGTGCGGATTCCGAGCAAACCGAAGTACTCAAGACCTAATCTTCACACTCAGGCAGCTGAGTGAAAAGGCCCTTGAGTACAAGAGTGAGATCCATCTTTGTTTCATAGATCTGGAAAAGGTGTTTGACAGGGTCCCCTGGAGCAAACTTTGGGACTGTTTGGCAAGGAAGAACATTCCAGCACCTCTGATTCATGCTATACAGAGCTTCTACTAGTCTTGCAGAAATTATGTGAGGACAGCAAACTATAAGTCAGAAGAGTTCAGGACCACCACTGATGTAAGACAAGGTGATATCCTGTCACCTTATCTTTTCATACTCCTCATGGACGATGTCATCAAGGCATGTAAGGAGAGAACAAGAAAGTATTCAGTGGGGTACTGGAAGATGAGACAGGTCTGTATTTCAGAGCTAGCATTTGCTGATGATGTTGTCCTGATTGCTAAATCAGAGACACATCTCCAATCCAACCTGCAAGTCTGGAAGGAAGAGCTGGAGAAGAGAGGGATGGTCATAAGCAGCTCTAAAACAAAATCCATGGTGATATCACGAGAAGAAAGAAAACATCAGATTAAGTTGGGAGAACAAGTCCTGGAGCAGGTCGACCACTTTAAATATCTTGGAGCTATTATAGACCGAAAGGGGGGCATCAAAGAAGAATTGGCCACTCGAAAAGCAGCAGCTGGGAGACTTTATCAGGCCATAAATCGAGGATTCCTCAGCAAGAAAGAGGTTGGTAAGAAAACGAAGATGGCTGTATACCGCTCCACCTATGTCCCAGTCTTGACATATGGATGCGAGTCATGGGCAATGATTACAACCCACAAAAGCCAGATCCAAACCTCAGAAATGAGGTATCTGAGGAAGGTGGTTGAAGTAACAAGAAGAGACATGGTCCGCAACCAGACGATACGTCAAGGCCTAAAATCCCACCCGCTGCAGACCCAAATAGAACAGTCCCAACTAAGATGGTTTGGCCATGTCTGCAGAATGGGAGAAGATCGGCTACCACAACAAGCATGGGAAACAAAGAGCCAGGGATCCAGACCTCCAGGACGACCCAGAGTCCGCTGGGAGGACAACATTAGACAATCTTTGAAGGACCGAGGACTAGAATGGAACCAGGCCAGGAAGAAGACAGCTGATAGAATAGTCTGGCGCTCTCTCTTCCAAACCTCTACACCTCACGGTAGAAGAGGAACGACTAAGTAAGTATAACAGGAAACTACACAGCGTTACTACAGGAAGCAATCTGATCATCAGAAGTGTTTCAGTCCTTTAATCTCCTTATATGAATCTCCTTAAATAAAGGTATGTAAAGGAGCACGTTATGAGAAGAGGAAAGCTGGAATATATCGTAACAACGGGTAAGATTGAAGGAAAAAGAGATAGGGGAAGACAAATAGAGCAAATACTGGACAGTCTGACATCGTGGCATGGAAAGAAGTCAACAGCAGAATTGATAAATTGTACTGGAGACAGGAAGTTGTGGAGAGACATGATCTCCTACGCCACTATGCACGGTACTTGAAGAAGAAGAAGAAGAGCAGATCTTGTTCGCCAAAATAAAGATGAAAATCAAGAGACATGCAACAGTACATAGCTATAGACAACAGTTTAATACGGGATATCTAAGAAATAAAGAAATAAGGCAAATTTACTATCTCAATATCCAACAAATACTATGTATTCCAACAGCTGGACGATGCAGCAAATACGGATGACCACTGGTAATAAATTAAGAATATACTCAATGACACATAAGAAGAGGTAATGAGAAAAAGAGAACGTCACCATAAAGCATGATAAACAATAAAAACCATCAACAACATAAACAACAGGAAAAACAAGCAAAATTAAACAGAGGCATAACCAGAACATCCAAAGCCAAGGCTCATGAAGTATGCACAGAAGCAAACAAAGCAGTAAGAAAAAACATGAAACAAGAAAATATAACAATGAGTTGGCAAGGGAAGCAGAGGCAGTTGCAATCAAAGGAAATATAGGGGACCTGTATAACAGCACAAAGAAGCTAACAGGGAGATAGAAGTAAGTTAATGGCCTCATCAAAGACATGTATGGAAAATTGCTCAGTAATATACTAGTGCAAATGAAGAGATGGACAGAATATTGTCAGGAACTTCTCAACAGACCTGCTCCACTAAATCCCCCAGACATCCATCCAGCTAGTAGAAGAGGAGCTACAAATCAACTGTGAAATATCAAATACAGAAGAAATAAAGAAAACCATACAACTCCTGAAAGAAAGACGGAAACACTGATGGCCCAGACGGAATTCCAGCAGATGCCATCAAAGCTGATATTGACACCTCTACAGTGATGTTATACAAATGACTTGGTTAAGTTTGGATGAGAAAGAAATACCAGCTGAATGGAAGGAAAGATTTCTTGTCAAATTACCAAAGAACTGAGATTTACTGGAGTGCACAAATTACAGAGGAATAATGTTACTATCAATGTTCTCCAACCCAGCTGAGGGAGAAACAGTATGCTGACGAGAGAAGCCTGAGACAGGCTGCCACCTTTATAAGAGAGATAGATGTGGCTATTTGAGAGGGAATAATGAAGAAGAAGACTGTCAGTGCCACGGAAAATATTAAACAGGGTCATCCTTGAGAAAGTTAGAGGCAACAGATTGACAACTTGAGAGGAACGACCAGATTTTCAACCAAACAGATTCTTTATAGACCAGATAGCCACAATAAGAATACCAGTTTTAACAAAGTCTGGAAATGAATGGATTTGTGGACTATGAAAAGGCATTTGAGAGTGCTGAACAGAAAAGACAAAGGTAATGAGAACACAAGTAGAAAACACTACAAGACTGCGCTTGTTATAACAAGAAGCACCCCTACATAATGTAGAACCATACAAATATCAGCAATATGGGGAAAGTTTAAGAGACAGATAGCAATATCAAAATAAGAATACAAAAGCACTTTTACTGCATTAGGAAAAGTATAGAGATAAGAGAAATCAAGTCCAACATAATAATAATAGCCCCTTCAGTCATAACTGACTATGGGAATGCGCCCCTGAGGTGACAGCCCTCAGCTGCTTATTTTCCTGGTGCTCCTTTCGACGTTTTCTCCTCACCTCTGCTTCTTGTGTGAGCCTCTCTTCGCCCAATCTGAGGTGGCGCCGTAAATAGCATCGCCACTTAGTGCAATCGGCAGCTTCATCCTCCCATGTTGCTGGATCCATGTCCAGTGCCCTCATATTTCTCTTGCACACATCTTTGAACCTCAGCTGTGGTCGCCCAACTGTTCTCTTGCCATCTGCTAATTGTCCGTAGAAGATATCTTTTGGGATGCGACCATCTTCCATGCGGCGAACATGGCCAAGCCAGCGAAGTCTGCGCTGTCTAAGAAGCGTATACATACTTTGAAGGCCAGCACGTGACAACACCTCGACATTTGTCACTTTATCTTTCCACGAGATGCCGAGGATGCGGCGTAGACACCGCAAATGGAAGGTATTGAGCCTTCTTTCTTGCTTAGCATAGGTCGTCCAGGTCTCACTGCCATATAGGAGTGTGCTGGTGACGCAGGCATTATATACCGCAGCTTTGGTCTTCATTGTGAGTTTAGAGTTTCCCCAAACACGCGATGTGAGGCGGGCAAAGGTAGCTGCAGCTTTGCCAATGCGGCTGTCGATTTCTGTATCCAGTGAGAGTTTGTCATTGATGGTAGACCCTAGGTATGTGAAGTGGTGCACCACTGCCAATTCATAGTTATCGATAGTGATAACTGGTGCAGCACCCACATCCTGACTCAGCACATTCGTTTTCTTTAGACTTATTGTGAGGCCAAAGTCCTTGCATGCTTTAGTGAAGCGATTCATCAAGCTCTGAAGCTCCTGTTGGCTTTGAGTGACGACTGCAGCATCATCAGCGAACAACAAGTCTCTTATAGTGACCCTTCTGATTTTTGTTTTTGCCTTCAGCCTTGAAAGATTAAACAGACGGCCATCTGACCTAGTGTGAAGGCATATTCCTTCAGTTGCATCTCTGAATGCATGTTTCAAGAGTAAGGCAAAGAAGATTCCGAAGAGGGTCGGAGCCAGAACACTGCCTTGTTTAACGCCACTTCGTATATCAAAGGGCTGTGACGTGCTTCCAGCATATTGGACTGTTCCCTTCATGCCGTCATGGAATAAGTCCAACAGAAACATGAGAATATTAATCTCAAATGTCAAGTCAGTACTAATGTATGGATCTGAAACATGGAGAACAAAAGTGAGAACTAAAAAGTTGAAGACATTCATAAATGGATGCCTGCATAGAATAGAAGGATTAAAATGGTATGACAAGGTCATTAGTGTGGAACTAATGACAAGGACCAGTTAAAAGCCAGTGGAACAAGAGATGAGAAGAAGCTGGTAATGGATTGGACAGACATTGAGAAAACCTGTTAATATCATTACAACGCAGTTAATGTTCTGGAATCCCAAGGTGGAAGAACACACAAAGAAAAGGGGACAGAACATTTAAGGGATATGGAAGATACAGAAAAGACCTGTAGCTGATGATATGGGATAGGAGGACTTGTCATAAGATTCTTGAGGGCCTGTGCTCCCAGAATGATGAAAGAATGACTGAGCCATATTAGATGCCTGAATGGGTCACTAACTTTGACATGTATATTGAATGTAGGCCTATCTAAGATAATTGTTCATAAGTGTAACTTATACCACTTGACAGCAAAGAATCTAAAGTTCCATAAAATGTAAACATCTAAAAATGGATAGTTTCTACTAATTTACACTGTTTCGCATCTTTCTCAAAATCCATTACACTGAAAGACTGTTAAGTCTGTCAGGTCAGAACAAGCCACCAACACAGAATAGTTATACTTCGATGTCACTATCACAGTGGATCCATTTTTTTATTCTGTAAATTCCCTTCTGCGTTTGTCTGGAGAAACTTCTCTTAAAAATTTTAAAGTCATTTACACTCATGAAGACTGTTCTTACAACTCTATTCATATCATTTCAAGGCTTCATTCATTCATAACCCTCCGCTCCCCAAGGAGCATAGGCCTTCAACAAACACATGCCAAGTCCTCCTGTCACGTGCCATCATCTCAAGTTCTTTCCATGTTCTCCTCATTTCAAGACTTTGCAGTTTACACGGCCATCGTGGGTGAGCTTTCTAATTTAGTCAAACTGTCTTGATTTAAAATAATTTTAAATTAAATATTTAGTGCACTTTTTTAAATATTGATTTTACTACTGCTTAAAATCTATGGAATGTTTAATCTTTTGAGTTGAAATGAAGGGGAACGTTTTCTTGATCATTATTTTCCTTTGGGCTCTTTATGAAGCATGGAAACATCGATGCAGCTGGTCCTGTCTGCAGGAAGCCTACACCAGTTACATGCTCTTGCAGCAGTGGTTTCTATGGCAATTTGTTTGACATGATGAGGTTGCCAGCCTCATGCACAACCTTGTACTAGATGCCTTGTATGACATGCTTGAGGTTGCAGTAGTCGTATTCTTTCTTCGTCTCTTCAGAGATCCCTGGGAAATTTTCTTCTTCTTCTTCTTCTTCGTTCGTCCTGAAAAGGACATTGGTTGCGTTGTGTCCATTTACAGCAAAGCTGCGATATTTGCGTCCTACGGCCGACACATCCGACTTCAGCACAGCATTTTTGGGACTGGGTTAGCCTTCCCTCTTCGATCCCTACTCACTCAGCCAGACTGCAGTGATGCAGCCTGTTTCCAGGACCACCACATGGAGGTGGAGTAGGGTCTTGGTCAGCTCTGGTTCGCTGACCCTGACGCAAGCAGTCAAGCTATGGGTCGCTGACTGCATTTCTCACTGTTGATGCGTCTTAGGTCCCAACCTTGGAAATAAACAGTGTATTCTTCCTTGTCATCCACATCAGATGCCAACATCATTACGGTTAGGAGCTTGAAACAAAGCACCTTGGTCCGTGTGACGCCTTTAGCCTAAATGTCTATTTTTAAGTAAGAATTTGATTAGAGATTGATAATGGGTAAATTGGAAGTTTATATTGTTCGTTATTTTTTAACATATGATGTTGTCTTGCGGTTTGTTTGTTTGTCGATTTATTATGTATCAATAAGGTGGGAAAGGGGTTTGGTTAGGATTAATGTTAGGCAACATCTTTGTTTATGTGCATTCTCATCGTTGACGATGAAACCGGAAGCACACCACGCATTGCATTTTTGGACGTGTGAAGCGTCACATACTGCGTATGGCCAGTTATGTGTGCAGACGTAAAAGAGATGATGTGCGAAAAATCTAGTCCTGATAATTATCAATTCGGCAGCCAACTGAGTTAGCCTTGTCGTTCGGATTAGAGTTGGATTTTAAAATGCCAAACCTAAGACAAAAAGTCTATAGGATTAGCGTTTTTGTGTTAGGTTTAGCAGTTCTAAAACTAAACCCAACTCTAATCCTAACGACGCGGCCGACTTAATTGGCTGCAGGGTAGATAACGATTTGTGCGAAACAGAGGACATGGCAAATGGTGTTTCGTTTTAACCAGGTTAGGATTAAGGTTATAGTTAGAACTCATAAACCTAATCCAAACCCTTATTACTGCATCTTCTTTTGTACAGCCATATAAAACATATGTCCCACTGTCCTTCATTTCAACAAATGTTTTGTTTATTTTATGTCAATTTCTTTTCTTTCTTTCTCATAACTTTAATCCAAAAAATTCTATATAGGCCTAGCCTACCGGATGCTGCACAACTTTGCAGTTCAAACTACTTCTGATTTTAAAGCTGATATTCATCAATTAAGCATAAAGGGTGATACTTAACCCTACACTCAAATAAATATTATTGACAATTAGGCCTACGCTCTGCATAGGCTAATGGTTAACTAGAAGTAGGCTAATAATAATAAATATTAGGCGTACGACACAAGGACAAATTCCAACTTTTTTTTGTTTAGAAACTGTTAGGTTTGGCAGCAAGCTTGCAAAAATGGAAATGCACAGCTGCACAGACATAAAGAACTTGAATCGATGAAGCACCGTTACCAACAAAATCGTTACGGTTTGGTTTGGTTGCTGGGGCGTGGAGTTAAATGTAAGGAATGACACTGACGCATTAGGCCTAACGATTGGCAAGATAAATACAACATACCACGGATCAAATTCGTGAATAATACTTTCGAAGCGTATCACTGCGAACAAGCGAGCACTAAAACCTGCAAGCCAGGTTAAAGCAAGTATAAAAAACGACAGCAAGCTTTTCCATGCTCCTGGGTTCCACATTGCTAATCTAACGTCGCTTCGGACTACCAGATCGGTGTCCGCCATTTTGATATAAATGCTTCCGCTACAACGCCACGCATGCCCATCTATCCAATCAAAAGATAGCATGTGTAAACGGATCAATACGGTAAAGTTAAAAGAAAAAGCAATTATTACCGAAACGGGTTATACAGTGCTTCTCGGCGTGTAGTAATCCAATTTCATATCTGCAGCCATTTTATCAAAATATCATAATCACTTTATCATCCATGTGTTACCAGAGCCCAAAGGGGGAGCAGAGAATAATACGGCTGTAACATTCCAGGTATGGCGTAAAGGTAAGGGGGGGAAATACTGACTTTATACTTGATACGTCGCCCTGAAACCAACACCTTCCTTGTTAGAGCATCCTTACATAACAGATATATTATAATTTCAAATGCTTTGTGACATATAGTTGGATAAACTTAGTCACCCATATTTACTGACATAGTAGTGATCCGCTCATCTGTCTCCTTGATTACGACTTAATTATAGCAATAGATGTCACAGACATGCTACGTTCTGACAAATCTCTGGTTTCAGAGGCAGATACGATGTCGCCATATACTTATGTACTTTAGTCTCATTATAATGTTTGATGTTTACAGTCCGTTGAACCTTACTAAGTTCTGAGTTAAGTTTACATGCCTTCCTAGAATAATAAGATATCGACAATAAGATAACATTGCTATTGTGGTTTAACATTGACAAGTTTTCATGTTATGACAATTTTTTTGTATTAAATTTGTATTGTCAGTGAAAATGTAATATACGGGAGCATAAAAATGTATATCTACGGGGGTTTCTACCAGTTTTGTTAAGTAACATAGAAAATTTTTTAGGGACTCAGTGGTTCGTTGATAGAACGCAAATGCCTCCCTATGGGATACATTTGTGTGGCCCCGTGACGTATGTGACCGGATGGCCTACTACGATAGCATTATTCGTGCTAACTAACCTATTAGAATAAGTATAAACAAAACATAAGTAGAAGACCTCAGAAGAGAAACCTACAGAAGGTTTTTACATTAGTAAAGCCGAGAATCGCAGTTGTGCATTCTCTAAGATTGATACCTTGTAAGTACGCCTCGATTTATCTTAGTAATATTTTAGGAAATATTCATCTCATGCATCGAGATCCAAATGTCACTAGAAGTAACTAACACTGAACAACAGATACTAAATATATGAAAAGAAGGTAGAGGAATCTTTCTCAATTGTGACCAAGAAAGTAATAGATAATGTTGAGAAGTCGGAAACTTGTCAAGGGATTTATGTACCTAATTATCTTGAGATAAAAGATGGAAAATTGAAACTACATGCAGACTTCACATTTTTAGAAGAAGTCTAACAACTGCATTTGAACTGATGTTGATCTTCGATGTTCCATTTCGTAAACAAAATGTTTTAATTGGAACTCTATGCAGTTGACTTACTTCCTACACTTAAAGAGATATTTGTTGACCATTAATTCACTACTACTACTCACATTGCATAACATCTGAGAAGGAACTGAACGAACCTGGAATAATAAATCTTCGACCAAGAATAAACATCTCTGGAAGGATTGTCCAGTAACTCTTAACATGTACGATAGACAAGGTGTTATAAAATATTACTGGGTTAGCCATCAGCCAACTAGTAAAACTACTACCAGAATAATAATAGCTGCATACACTTAAGTGGCGCCGTGTGATGGGCTACATACTTCTAAGTGGTGCCGTGACAAACCTGTACCACCACGGCTACAATAGCACAAGATGCCGGCTGAAGTCTGACCCAACGATATGAAGAGGTCACACGTGGATATTCAATTTAAAATTTGAAACACGTGAGGGTATTTTTTTAATTTGAAACACCCCTACCCACGAAGTGCTGAACGAGATTCGATTTGATTGGTTTGAAGTGAGAGGCCGGAATATACAATGCATCTAATTGGAAAATTAGGCGGAAACACAGCTAGAATTTGAACTGAGGATTGTGAGATATAATGTAACAAATTCGGAGCCACAGCACACATTGCAGCGCAAACGTCAGACCAGCGACTCCTAAAAGCCAGAAAGAAAAAGGAGACATTGGACTTAAAAATTCCACAACTATAAGTAAGAGATCGAGTATTGGGCAACTTAGGAATTTATAAGTAAACCCGCAATTTTAATACAAGACTGGAAACTTAGGAATTTGATCACAAGTAACAGAGGAATTAAACAAATGTTTTCCCAGGCCAGTGATTTCGCAGAACACCCGCCGTCAGAGGAATTAACTTTAATTTCCAGACTAAGTGATTTCGAAGCATCTAATACAGAGCTGCGTCCAGTCTAAATCTGTGCAAGGAGATTGTGTATTCCCAAAATTTTGGGGTAAGTGTAAACAATTTATTTACTAATGTAAATTTTACAGGTTTCTTGCTAAGTGGTTATATACGAGGCTGGAAACCTCAACATATGAAAATAGTATATGCATGAACCACTATTGCAAGAGCTGGTGATTGTTCTGACTAGTGCGGAGTCCCGACAGCAGAGGTGACCCCAGGACTCCGACTAAAGCAGTAATGAGTGATGATTAGATCATGTGTGCCTCAAGTGTAGCATATCATTTTTGAGATGTATGTAACTCGTCAATGTTAGTACAGGCACAAATCATATTCTCACTGTTCATACACATTTTACCCGTTAATCCTCAGAGTAATATTTGTGAATTTTAACCATCTTCTCAGAGTTACGTTAGGCGTGCTCGAGAATTAAATTATTCTGAGAGTTTAACATTGGTGGGTGGACAACGGGAACGTGAGCCTGTTAGAGTGCTCCAAACAAATGTATTTAGCAGAAGGCATTTGTTTTTCTATTTTTCTAAAGTTCGTGATTACAAGCCATCAGACGATTAGTGGTACTAACGCCGCTAGTGTGAGAAAAAAGCATCCACCCTAACCGCCTACAGTGAAAGAGAGTGTAGTGAAGGCTTTCGTCATCCAGAATTGATGAACCACAGCTGCAGGACTCAGCTAGAGTTAAATTTCTTGTAAAATAGGCGAAAGGAACGAACTTTTGATAAGTCCTCACCAAATTTTTCATTTTTATTTTAACTGTTAAAGACTAATTCATTATTAAAATTGTTACATGTTGATTTAAACCTGAACAATCATAGTCGTTTGAAAGCAAACGTTTGAACCAGAATATTTAATATAAATATAGATATAAATACCTAGACATATATTTACCTCTAAACAGATCTATTATAAGAGGAATTTCATTGGATTACACCAACTGGGGGCTTGAACGGGCTAAACCATTGCTTAAATCCTTCACAAAAGGCGACGGACCAGATATAATACGTTAAAAATTGTTCAGCCCAATGCAACATTGTTCGTGACTTTTGGAAATATCTTTTGAACCCTCCCTTAAGGTAGAAGTGTAATTAATCTTCTATCTACATCTATGCCAAGAGTAATCTTGTGCGAAGGTAAACACCTTTGACAACCCATTTAGATACTCTTGAGTTTTGGTCACTGTTGGACCACTACTGCAAAGCAGGGGAGGCAATCCGTGACAGACCACATCAGTATTTAGTGCCATCACCACGACATGCAGAAGAAAGCTCACAACATTAACAATATCCTGCTATATTTTGATGGGTGACTTACTCGTTTTTCCAGAAACCAGACAAAGGACCATGATGTGACATAATGAATTGATTAGTAAATGTAAACACTCATAAGGAAGACCACATTAGACAACATAAAAGAAAGCAAAGTAATTGACATTTGGAGATTCAAAGGTCACTGCAAATAATCATTGTGATAGGGAAATTAACCAACTGAATACATCAAAGATACCCTTTCTAATGCTAGAACTGACAGCAGTGGAGTGTGTCCAATCTAGACATTTTTATAGACACTTCCAAGGCTCTATATAGTTCCTGAAGGTATCCCATGGGGAGGGGGGAAGGGGAGAGAGGGGACAAAGTAGTCATTGTGTTAGGGAAATTAAAAGTCAGAGAAATGCTTTGATTGGCCCTTCTCATGCTAGAACTGACAGCAATGGAATTGACCATCCAGACATTGTTATAGACCCTACTAAATCCAAGGCTCTATGTAGTTCCTAAAGGTATCTGAGGGGACAAAGAAAGAATTGGAATATTGCTACCTCAAGCATGTCACAAGAGTTGGGTAATATGAGGATGTGCATGTGGCTGGCAATCTCAGCATGTAGAACAAACTATTACAGAAACCACAACTGCAGGAGCACACAAATGCTTTGGTGCAATCTTCTTGCAAAGGTGACATTTGCAGTGGTGGTTCTATGCTCCGTATGGAGCAAAAAGTGAAGTGATGACAATGACTAATTCCAAGCTTTATTTTATGTACTCCACGTGCACACATACACACACACAATTGCGTATGTGCACAATAGCTGCAGTGCTTATAACTAGTAAACAGATGGCTCTTGACTGTTTGTGTAAGCATGTGAGCTTCAGGGTTTTCCTCTTTCTTTGCTTATTCTTCTCCGTTCGCCTTCAGACTTCTTCATTAATGACTCTAATAAAGGAGTAGTCAGCTCAAGGTACCTGAAATCTCCGAAATGTTTTTCGTTGAGAGAAGTGGGTTGTTGCCACATGCCACTCCGTTCAATGCTGTAAGTTGGGCAGGACTGGAGCAGATGTTCGGCTGTCATGGGGCTGGTGCCATAGGAGTACAGATCTGATGGACCAATCCTGTACTACTACTTGTGATATAGATGGTGCCTCAACCTGTTGTGGCCAGTACGTAAGCGGAAAGTGATGACTGTGACGTATAACGGAAAGAGAGCCTACAGTAATCTGACAGGCTCGTAACCTCGTAGCGTTCTATGATTTGCTAGCAAAACCACGCATTTTTTCTACCTGTGTTTTACTTACACAAGCGTACTTTTCGTCCCACCTCTTTTTCTGTGAACACGAGCTAACGCAATGTTTACAAACTTTCGTGACCTGCCTGTCATAACAGATAGCCAATCAGGTTTGTTTTTACCTAAGTCTTCTCACGTCAGTTTATCTTTCAATCATACGATACCTGACAGACCGCACGTGAATAACATAGAATCTTTTGAAGTTCGTACTCAGGGGAAGTCAGAAACCCCCTGGGCTCTTTGATCTCAGAAGCGGGCATTCGTACAGAGAAAATCTTAGAGAACTCCGTTACGGATATAAGTCTTTCGATGGCGGTCGAACGCCCGAGAAAGGCCGACCGTAAACTTGTATCTGGGGAACTCTGTTCGTCTGATTCTCCGTTACTCACACAATAGTGCGAAAAGTAACACCATCTATAGATCAGAGAAACACAATGATATATAAACTGTGTTTTCTTAAACCTGCTATCAGTTGTCACTCAGAATTTTTGGATAGTCTAAGCACGTAGTTCTAGAACAATTGTGGAAAATGTGTTAATAGCATTCGTGGGGATTTTCATTCTGATTTTTCTGGTAATAGAAATTAGTGCTTACGTGTTTAAAAGTGTTAAGCTTTTACCATTATAATTCACTTAGATTTCTAGCGTTAAAACTAGTGAAATAAAATAACGCGTAGCTATTTCATACCCTTCCAAGATGGAGGTGAAATTCGTTTCTCACCTTAGACGCCGAAAGAAAAACATCAGGAATGTGTATATTTCGATGGATATCACCATGTTATGTTAAATTATAGAATAAAAGATACACCAGAGTATCTAGTGGTGTAGATATTTTCCTATAACTGACCTCGAAACCCTCGAATCGGTCGGTTGGATCGGAGGGTTGATCAGTGAGTTAACAATTCACTATCGTAAAACAAGCTATTGTTACCGAAACAGAACCAGGCTCGACAGTAAACATGACTCACTCTAATATCTTGGGGGCTAAGGAGATTTCTAAAATTGGATACTGGAATGTAAGAACTATGTATCAAGACGGAAAATTGGAAGAAGTAATTAAAGAAATGGATAATTATAAGTTGGACTTATTGGGTGTCAGCGAGTGTAGATGGACGGGGAAGGGCATAAAATATATTTCAGAAGAAAAAAAGCAAATTATAAACTCTGGTAGTAATGATAATCGTCACACAGAGGGAGTAGCCATCCTAATGACACAGAAAGCAGCAGCATCGCTTATCAGCTGGGTACCTATCAATGAGAGGCTAATATTAGCTAGATTTCAGACACGATTTTTCAAGCTCTCAATTGTACAATGTTATGCACCAACTAACGACGCTCTTGATACCACAAAAGATGACTTCTATGAAGCACTTCTAAGTACCATCAACACAATACCCAAGCATGACATAATAGCAGTCATGGGTGATTTTAACGCCAAAGTAGGTGACAACAACGATGGAGTACAAAGATATCTCGGTACTCATGGCATAGGCTGTATGAATCAAAATGGCGAAAGACTTCTAGAACTTTGTGAAATATCAAACCTCGTTGTGGCAGACACCATCTTTCCACATAAGAATATCCACAAGATAACATGGAATTCACCTGATGGCAGAACTAAGAACCAGATAGATCACTTCTGCATAAGCGCTAAATTTCGCTCATCAGTTCAAGACGTCAGAGCATACAGAGGTGCAGAGATCGGAAGCGATCATAACCTCTGCATAGCTAAAATGAGAATTAAACTGAAGAAGTTATACCAACCGAATAAAAATAGAAGAATAGATGTACACAGACTGCAATCAAATGATATAAAGAAGGAATATAATGTCAAAATGAACAACTATTTCGATGCTTTAGGCAAAATTGACAACGATATCACCACCAAGACAATCGATACTAAATGGGAACAACTGAGAACAGCAATGACAGAAGCAGCTGTAGCGACCACCGGATACCTAGTACATAAAAAGAAAAAATGGATGAGAGAAGATACTTGGGATAAAATACAAGAAAGGAAAACAGCAAAACTTAAACTACTAGCGGCAAGTACACATAATGCAGTTGAATCTTGCAAACTAACTTATAACTTGTTAAATAAAGAAGTGAAGACAAAAACTCGAAGAGATAAAAGACATTTCATCAATGAACTGGCCGTAGAAGCTGAAAATGCTGCAAGAACTGGTAATAGTAGGTGCCTTTATCAAATTACAAAACAACTATGTCACCAGCCTACTGCTATGGAAACACCTGTTAAAGGTAAATTAGGGAATTCAATACCAACAGAAAAAGAACAAATGAAGAGATGGGCTGAGCACTTCATGGAGGTGCTAAACAGACCACCACCAACAGTAACACCTGATTTTAATAATGAAACATCCACAACCACCTTGCCAATAACTTGCGATGAATTCACGCTGGACGAGATCAAACAAGCCGTTAAAAGATTAAAAAATTTTAAAGCTGCTGGAGTTGACGAAATTTCAGGGGAAATGATTAAAGCAGTTAATGACAACAACCTCTTGAGAATTTTAGATATTATAAATGAAGTATGGAGAGAAGAACAACCACCACAACAATGGAAAGACAGTATTATTGTAAAGTTACCGAAGAAAGGTGATCTATCAGACTGTAATAACTGGCGTGGTATATCTCTATTATCAGTACCTGGAAAATTATTATGTTGCATGATGTTAGAAAGACTTAAATTGCATGCTGACGAAAAGATCAGAGAAGAACAAGCGGGTTTCAGGCCGAAACGATCATGTATTGATCAAATATTCACACTAAGAACAATTATAGAAGAATCAATGGAAAGGCAATGGCCACTTATTATTATCACCTTCGTCGATTTTCAAAAAGCCTTTGATAGTCTACACCGCCCATCATTGTGGAAGATACTTACAATCTATGGTTTTCCAACAAAATATGTGAATATAATCAAAGCGCTATATGACAATGCAAGATGTTGTGTTAGAACAAATAAAGGGAATACAGAATGGTTTACAGTAGAAACAGGGGGTGAAACAAGGCTGTATTATGTCACCACTACTTTTTGGAATAGCTATTGATTGGGTTATGAGAAACTATACCCAGAATGAACAATTGGGTATAAAATGGACAAATGGAAAATTCCTGGGGGACCTGGATTTCGCAGATGATGTAGCATTCTTAAGTTCAACACCAAGACAATCCCAAGAAGCAATAAATAATTTGTGTCATCTCTCGGTTAAAATTGGTCTCCAAATAAATGCCTCTAAAACTAAAGCTATGAACTTTTCTAACGAGACCTTTGATATCATCTTGAACGGGGAAAAACTACAGAAAGTTGAAAGTTTCAATTATTTAGGCAGTAAAATGACTCAGGATGGTGACACAACAAGAGAAATCCATACTAGAATTGCTTTGGCAGCTAGCGCCTTCAATAGATTATCTAACATTTGGAAATTACGATCATTGAATATACATACCAAGCTTCGTCTGTTTAATTCAAATGTTATCTCAGTGTTAACATACGGCTGTGAGAGTTGGAAAATAACAAAATCATTGGAGAACAAGCTGAATACATTCGAGAACAAATGTCTTAGAAAACTCATGAACATCAGTTGGAAAGAATTCAAGACTAATCGACAAATAAGAGAAGACTCTAGGCAGAAATATGTCTCCGACTATATAAGGAAAAGACGATGGTCATATATCGGTCATGTCCTACGAATGCAAAACAACAGAATACCACTACAGGCGCTCACTTGGGTTCCTGAGGGTAAGCGGAAAAAAGGAAGACCAAAAGAAACACTCAGAAGAACAATAATAAGAGAAGGAAGAACGTAGGTTCAGTTATAATGTTAATTTTCATCACATGCTTTCTCACACAAGAAGAGACGGTTAGCTGACTGGTTTAAATGCTAGGCGCGACTGATAGTGACAGAATAGAATTCACGTTTTATTTCATTGTGCGTATTTATTATAAGTGCCTATTATTTAATATCATTTGACTAAACTACCAGATGCCGACAATTTAATAACTATTAAAGACAGGCGATACTTTGTGTAAGTGCACATATAGATCAATAAATAATAATTGACATTGTACGCTGATCGTTAAGCGTGGGCAAGGGGCGGGAAGAGTTGCATCCCTCCATCTGACCTGAAAACTCAGCGCTAGCGACGGGCGATAGGGTAGGCTAAAGACACCGTGTGCCTTTTAAATTTAAGACTGACGGAGTGGATAAGAGATCGTCTTGTCTCTGTCTGTGTGCATATATGTAGCTATATAGAATAGTAGCATTTTTCCATAAATGTTTCTTATATATTCCTAGCAGACCTGATCAAGGGCGTCCAGCGGTCTTTTGGTCTTTTTCCTTTTTACTGATTGGTTAATGTTGTCTTTCTTGGCTTGTGCGTCACCAATCTCATTGGTGAGCAAGCATTTGCCAACGACACATAAGAAACATTTTAACTTGTAAATTTAACTGGACTTACCATACCCAGCAATATTTTTTCAATTTTATCAGCCCACTGGGGTGTGAAAAAAATAACACTTATTCCCGACTTCTGACAGTCGTGTTCAAGCGAAGCATCCAGAAATTTACGCTGTTTCAGAACCGGCGCTCTAACATAGAGTGCCCGATAGGATAATCAATCATCATCATATGTAACATTTTTAGCAACCAGAGGTTTCCCAATACTGGAAGTATTTTCCTCTTGTAACTGTGAACCCCAAGATCACGTTTCTACATCAACTATTGGCGGTGACATATTGTTCATCCAGGAAAAACCCACACCAGATTCGGCGTTCACCTCACTAATCTTTATTTGTAGAGGATGGACTGGGGCCAATTTGGGAATTAAACCTGACTTTTTTTATATTCAGGATAATTGTATTTCCAAGGGATATCACCAAGAGTAGGTAAGAGTGATTGAGTGGCCACTGTATGAAAGAGAGAGTGAATATTTTTCTTGGTTACAGGGACTTTACCAACATTGGATTTTGCTTAAACTTGTTAACTTTACTGGGTAGCCTATAGTAGGAACCTGTTTACCTAACTGTCTACCCTGTAACATAGTGCAAACCTTCGACCTTTGGGTTATTAACTTTTTGGGTTCTTTTCTCCATAGGGGGAGGGCACATTTATTCTGCTATTTCATATGTATGTAAATCTGATTGTATTGGATCTTTCTTTAGATACTTGATGTTGTCAAGTTTAAATGATAATAAACAACAAAAGAAACTTAACTTTGTGTGTTGGTCAGACCCATACCCAAGTAACCGTAGTTTTTCACGTTTGTGTGTCTTGATGTCACATAGCTGTGTGTGTGTGTGTGTGTGTGTGTGTGTGTGTGTGTGTGTGTGTGTGTGTGTGGTTAAACTTATATTTATATGTATGAGGAGGGCAAGGTTGTCTTGTACTAAATTATAGTCGTATAGATAGGCTGGAATAGAGAAACTTATTCATTCCATAGACATATTTTGTTCCTTAAACTATCACCCGTGAAATCTATTTCTCACACCTTTTTTTTCACGTACTTATCACCATCCACTCTACTCAGACGGGACAAAAATAACTCACAACCTATCTGTACGACAATGACCTGGTCTCGCCTAGATAGCCGGTGGAAGGCTTCATCTTTTATGTGACCTAGGTGTTCTCAGTCCCATTTGGCCTTGAATATAGCTTTTATAGTTGTTTTAGCCATTTCATAAGTTGTCTCTATATCGTTTTGTGCAGGGCTCCCCCTTCTTTAGCAAGTTTATCTGCCTCTTCGTTGCGCGGAATGTTGCAATGGGCTCGTATCCACTGCTCTGTGTACTTGTTGAAGCATTTGGCCAGGCTTTCAGGTGAGTATAAGATCTTTTAATCCTTTAGCATGGTGGCTCTTCAGGGTTGTTATTACTGAGAGGGCATCTGTAAAGATTACTATCTGTTTTTCTGCATGTGCTTTGTACTCAATAAGAGTTTCCGCTGCCTGTTTCAGGGCCTCTGCTTCATCATTGAAGTTATTGCAGTATTTGCCAGTGACAATTAGCATAGTCTAAATTATATTGTCTCTCGGGGGTCAATAATTTATTGAATATTTTTTCAGAACCAATGGTCCTAATGATGTCGTACTAACCCTGGTCACCTGGGTAGTGAGATCAGATGCCTAGACTTCACAGATAAGGACGAAAAAATAGAAGTTCATGTGTGCAAGTTGCGTACGTTAAAAATCCCTCGGCAGTTGGAAATCGTAAAGAGTAGGCCTATTAGGCCGCTGCTCTGGCAAAAAAATTTTTTAAAATTTATAAACCTACCCACCACAAAAATATTTATAAAATGTGTAATTCCTATATACACATTGGGATTCTCGCCGGTGCTACGGAGTTCGTGCACTGTGCTGAGATCCTCCTTGTGTGATCTAAGTGAGGAGATCGGAGCACTAATGGAGTAGTCCGTGTGCAATGAAGATAGTCCTTAAAGAACCAAACCAAACCAAATTCTATTCTTTAATTTAATGACGATGCCAGCTCCCCCATTTTTTTAATACCGGTAGCATTTTTTTTTTTTTTTTGCCGAATCATCAGTAGGCCTATATGCATGTGTTCAGAGCTTTGCTGGAAATTTTTGGTCAATATATTTAGTTGCTATACGCTTTCTTTGAGATTCTGTCTGAATTCCTTTACTTCTGATGCTGGAATATCAGATTTTAGATCAGGAAAGCTCATTTTTTTCTTCAATTGGATAATTGAACTTGGTGGTGTTTTCTTTACGATTGAGTTTGCTAGCATGGTATCTTTGTTAATTTTTTTTCTTGTGATATATTTGATTTTCGTGGAATTTAGTATCCCTGTGAAATGATAACATGATGAATGAGATCAGATCTGAGCTTAACATCATCCAAAGGTCATCAACCATTGCCCTTCAGTGGTTACCTGCCCATTGTGGAATCGCTGGTAATGAGAAAGCAGATGCTCTATCAAGAAGTGGCAGTAAAATGGAACAATACAGCCACCCATTGCCCTATCGGGAAGCAAAAACCATCATCCACAACAAGTACAAAAATCAGTGGAAGGAGGAAGGGGATATATAACAGCAGAGATGACCCAATCCACCACCTAAACAGACGACAATTTTCCGCCTGAGAACTGGTCACTGCAGATTACTTGGACATCTCTATCGCCTCAAGATATCCCACACGAATGAATACCCATGTGGAACTGATATCCAGACTCCAGAACACATTCTCCAGAACTGTCCAACCCATGATAAATTGCGACGTGCGACCTGGCCAAAAGGTGATGAGCTCCAGCAGAAGCTATGGGGCTGCCGCGCCGACCTGGAAAAGACTGTGGACTTCGTCCTGGCGACAGGCCTGCAGATTTAGCATGACTACAAACCGAACGCAGAAGAAGAAGAAGTATCCCTGTTATGAAACGCGCTGTTTGATTTTGGAGTTTGTTTTACTTTATCTAAATGTAACTTAGCTGCCGTCGACCAGGCTGTGATGCCATATTCCATAACAGGCCTGACTCTGCCCGTGTAGTTTTTTTTTTTTGAGGATGTGTTCATCAGTACCGTACCTCATGTGGTACCGGCTAACATTTTCATGACCATGCGCTGTTTTGCCCTAACCTATGTCTTCCATCTCAATCGGCAGTCCAGTCATAGGTGTGTCGGCGTTTTTTCTTCTCGCACTGCTTGCCCATTAAGTTTGGTTTGCTTGACAAGGTAAATATAGTGTTTGTTGTTGTTTTTTTTGTGTTCATTGATTTTGAGTAGCCACCTACTGGACCAACTTTCTAGGGCTAACAGTGAATCCTGCATCCACACCCTTGCTTTGGTGATATATTTTTCTGAAATCCACATGGCCAGGTGATCTTCTTCTTCTTCTTCTTCGTACACTCTCATACGTCCACTTGAATGTTCTCAAAGAAAGCAGTAGTCCCCATAAAGCTTTTCCACGAAAGGAGCTGGCGTCGGCCATATGCACTTTCTCTGTACCACATATAAGGGGCAACTTTGAAGCAGATGTTCAGCAGTCATTTTATCAGTGCCAAAATTACACTGATCGGTAGTTCCTATCTTTAGCTTGTTGAATAGATGGTATCTCAATCTGTTGTGGCCAGTGCGGAGTCTGAAGATTACCACTTGTTCTCTTCTGTGGAGCTGGTAGTAAGCATCATTCTGTGTGTGCCCTGGATGTTCTACATTCCATTTGTTTCTGTAACTGATTCTGATAAAACTCTTTGCCTCCTCAAAAGTTATGCTTGCATCAGGCTGAGGTAGATGTGAACCTTCTTTTGCCATTCTGTCAGCCTCTTCATTGCCGGCGATGTTACAATGAGATGGGATCCACTGTATCACAACACTTTTGAATCGTTGACAAAGTTTGTGGAGCACTACTCTGAGATCATCCAGGTCTGTATTATTTTGTCTTTTCAACGTTGCAATTACTGACTGTGCATCAGTAAAGAAAGCAACTTGTCTCTCTGCCGTTTTTTCTGTCAATATAACCTCTGCTGCAGTTTTCAAGGCCTCTGCCTCTGCTCTGAAGTTGCTGGAGAATCGTCCTGTCGCCACTGACAGCCTTTTTTCTGCACCAGTGCTTAATGTCAGAAAGACACCCCCACCTCCATTTTCTGTTGCATTTGTTGCTGATCCATCTGTGTTTGCATGGGTTCAGGTGTTGCGTGGACAATGTTTCTCTATGTATTTTGTCGCTATGGATTTTCTATCTGTTGCAGTTTGGCTCTTTTTACTTTCAATTCCAGGAATGTTTTCTATCATTTCCATGTCAGGTGATCAGTCTGAGAATTACTTGTTACTGGGAATTGATAATGCGATCACCATTGCCAGTACACAGTAGTCGAGTAGGCCTACATTTGTTGTAATCAAGATGGCGCACTCAATGGATGCTATTTGTTAACTATTCGTGGTTAATTCGGTTTCATTGGTTAAAAAAAATAATCGAATTGTAAGATATTACAATTGGTAATTTCCTAATACTCGTGGCTGAACGCTCAGCAGTGAATATGTGTAAATTTCATACCATTTAGAGTTAGGATTAGGGTTAGGCTAACCCTAACTCTAGCCTAAATGGTACGAAACTTAAAATATTAGCCTATAGGCTAGCCTAGGCCTATATATATATATATATATATATATATATATATCTATATATATATATATATATATATATATATATATATGTATATAAATATAGGTAATTTCCTATCTTTCGTACCTTTTTGGTCCGCAGTGAATATATGTAGTTAAGTGTTGTTTCGTAGCAGTTAGAATTAGGATTAGGGTTAGGATTAGGGTTAGTATTATGGTTAACACTAACCCTAACACAAACCCTAATCCTAACCCTAATCCTAACTCTAATCCTAATTCTAATCCTAACCCTAAGCGCTACAAAACAACACTTAACTACATATTTTCACTACGGAGCAAAAAGGTACGAAAGATAGGAAATTACCTATATATATATATATATATATATATATATATATATATATATATATATATATATATATATATATATATATATATATAGAGCCTATATATATAGCCTATATATATAGCCTATATATATATATAGGTAATTTCCTATCTTTTGTACCTTTTTGCTCCGTAGTGAATATGTATAGTTAGGTGTTGTTTCGTAGCGGTTAGGATTAGGGTTATAATTAGGGTTAGGATTAGGGTTTGTGTTAGGGTTAGTGTTAACCATAATACTAACCCTAACTGCTACGAAACAACACCTAACTACATATGGTAATTTCCTATTACTCGTGGGTTTTTGCTCCGCAGTGAATATGTGTAGCCTAGTTATGTCTAGTTTCGTAGCAGTTAGGTTTAGGGTTAGTATTAGGGTTAAGATTAGGGTTAACACTAATCCAAACCCTAAACCTAACCCTAACTGCTACAAAAGAACACATAACTACACATATTCACTGTGGAGCAAAAACCTACGAGTAATAGGAAATTACCCTACATATATTCACTGCGGAGCAAAAAGGTACGAAAGATAGGAAATTACCTATATATATATATATATATATATATATATATATATATATATATATATATCTATATATATATATATATATATATATATATATATATATATATATATATATATATATATATATATATAGGCCTATTGAATATTTTGTGATCTTTGAGAATTAGGATTGTAGTGCTGTTATGTATGAATATAAGCTTGGCTACGTCCTCTTCACATGCACACATAAGGTTCATGATAAACACAATAACACTTGATCAGCTTGCTGCCATGAAGCTTTATTGCCTACCCAGCAATAACCCGTCAGACTTAACGGGTTTTTAATTATAGTGTGCTGTTTCTGTTCCCGGATGAGCAGATAGAAGTACATTCTTAGTGTTTTTGGTTTCTTTCCATTATACAGTGTTCTTTGTTGATTGTAACTATTTTCGGGAGAGTATATATAGGCCTAATGGAAATGATACAATTTTTCGACATGGTTGCATTCCTCAGCTGTGACCAACGTACACACGGTGAGAATTATGTTATTTTAGATTCAATTTAAAAGTTCTTTGATGACAACATTTCGTGTGAAAGTGCGTGGATTGTTTTCAAAGAGTGTTCCCTGATAATAAGTGGTTTTAACAAAAACTTTCAAGTTTTCATGATTTGTACATCGGGTGAGGGCTCATGCACACCAATTTTTACGCACTTTTTCGTTGTCGAGCGCTACTAATTTCGTGAAAGAATTAAAAAAAAAAAACCAAAGTATTTGTTTTATATAACACCCACGCCACGCAAGTTGCACACCGTGCGTTGCGCACTTTTTTTTTCTGGCGCGAGTTACTATTTTGAGTGAGACTGACCGACGTAACATACATCGGTGATTATGTTAGTTGGGATAATCATACATGTGTAGTTTCATATTTTAATGTATTATATTACAGGGATATGGCCGTCTGCCATCCCACAGTCTGACATGACACTTAGCTCACCCTACTGCCTGGCATGGCAGCGAGCTAGAATGAGTACCTAATTAGTATTTTATGTGTTTGATTTTTCTGAGTAATGATTATATTGGGCAATATTTTAACGCTAAGGTGGGTTGAAATGAAGAACAGTAGGAGGTATGTCTGATAAAGCCCAAGTGTATTATCAGTCTGTTTGCTAATGAAGTCACATACATCAGTACGACCTTAAATAAGAATTCAGTGATGCCATAATGAGGGTGAGGGCTAGGAACCCTGCTTGTAAACCCTACGCTAACCATGTAAAAAGGTAAAGGAACCCGTTACATGCCCATTGAGGCATATTGGGAATATGGTGTTAGGCCCATATTATCTTGACCGTCGGCACACTAGGGGTGATGTGGTCGGCATCACGCCGGCCGCCTTAACCTTCCCAGAGTTGCTCTGGTACCCATTTGGGGCTGGGTCGACCCAGGAGCCGTTTGTGGCATAAAAAATTCCCACCTCATCTGGGGATCGAACCAAAGACCACTGCGCTAGGAAGCCAGTGCACTAACCACTATGCTACCGCGGCTCCCTACGCTAACCATGTGGGCAACTTAATTGGCTGCTGGATCAATAGACATTTGAGCAAAATTGGACATGTGTCCCACTGTTCTTCATTTCAACTGCTAGTTTGTGCTATCAGCATCTTTATGCCATGCATATTAATTTAAAAAACTAAAACCACTGCTGCCACAGGCATGCCTTTAGAGGCTACTATTGTGAGGTTGTGTTTGGAGCTGACAACCTCGTCATGTAAAACAGATTGCTACATAAACCACCAGTCCAAGAGCATGTAAATTTAGGCTTTCTACACGACCAGCTGCGATAGTTGCTTCATGCTACTTATAACATGTGAAAGGAAAGTGATGATGATATAAATTTCATCAACATTTTCATAACGTTTGCTCTTCTCGGTCATTGGTTGTCCCCATCCTTCCTAAAAGACATAAGGTTGTCTTTGTTATTGAAAGGTTCTACCTTTAAACTCATCTCATGGGGTAGTTCACTTAATTAAGCTTGGTCATAGGGGTGAGGGAGAGACTAGACACAGTGGGCATGCTAGATCTGCTAGTTAAGTGTGGTCATAGGGGAGAGGCAGAGACTAGACACAGTGGGCATGCTAGATCTGCTAGTTAAGTGTGGTCATAGGGGAGAGGGAGAGACTAGACAGTGAACATGCTAGTTAAGCTTGGTCATGAGGGAGAGACTAGACAGTGGACATGCTACTTAAGCTTGGTCATAAGGGAGAGGGAGAGACTAGACAGTGGACATGCTAGTTAAGCTTGGTCATAAGGGAGAGGGAGAGACTAGACACAGTGGACATGCTAGATCTGCTAGTTAAGCTTGGTCATAGGGGAGAGGGAGAGACTAGACAGTGAACATGCTAGTTAAGTGTGGTCATAGGGGTGAGGGAGAGACTAGACACAGTGGACATGCTAGATCTGCTAGTTAAGCTTGGTCATAAGGGAGAGGGAGAGACTAGACAGTGAACATGCTAGTTAAGTGTGGTCATAGGGGTGAGGGAGAGACTAGACACAGTGGACATGCTAGATCTGCTAGTTAAGCTTGGTCATAAGGGAGAGGGAGAGACTAGACAGTGAACATGCTAGTTAAGTGTGGTCATATGGGTGAGGGAGAGACTAGACACAGTGGACATGCTAGATCTGCTAGTTAAGCTTGGTCATAAGGGAGAGGGAGAGACTAGACAGTGAACATGCTAGTTAAGTGTGGTCATAGGGGAGAGGGAGAGACTAGACAGAGTGAACATGATAGTTCAGCAAGTTAAGACTGACAACCCTAACCTGACAAAAAATTTACGGAAACTGTAATGGAAGCAGAAGCCAGCTCTGTAGTTGGTGGGAGCAACCGTTGTATTTAGCTTTATATTCCACAGAGGATGAAGGGAAAGACAATGATGACGAACTTACAAAGTATCCACACCAGAATTATTGGCGTCATCTACCTAGGTGGGAGCCGCGCTAGCGTAGTGGTTACAACACCGCTCTGGCGACCGGGTGATACAGGATCAAACCCGGGCGACGGCATTTGAGGATTTTTCGTCGACCGGGATTTGGACTGGATTAACTCGAGACCTCTTCTTCTTCTTCCGTCCTTAGCCACCGACCGTCAAAGCAGTCAGTGGCCATTACGCCTAGTGGCGTCTTAGGGCAACAGCAGATAGGTTTTCTTTGCCATTGTTTCCCATCACGCCTATTGGCGTCTTTAGGGCAACAGCAAATCAATCCATTTGCTGTTGTTTCCGTAATCGAAGTGACTGGCAAACGGGTGATACAGGATCAAACCCGGGCGACGGCATTTGAGGATTTTTCATCGACCGGGATTTGGACTGGATTAACTCGAGACCTGGCGAGCACATTTGAAGGAGTGTCGTCGACCAGGGACTGGCGGCTCCTGAGCCGACCCAGCTGCAATGGGTACCTCCGAAATTGGCGAGTATTTGCCTGAATGGCGAGGGACACCTGTCTCTGTACAAGAAATAAAGGGATACTCACGTAAAATCAATGTCAGGTTAGACATAAAATAATAACCTGAGATTTCGCCTCGAGTATTAGCGGGCGTACGAAAAAAAAAAAAAAATCTACCTAGGTTATGAGAGCCAGCATCAAAATTTGCTGTTGATTTATTAGGCTGTTTCAAGCATCCAATTTAGCTTTTGGAGCATAGAATCAACAAAGCATTTTTATGTTCGTACAGCAGTGAGGAGGTTGCCTGCCCCATGTATTGCTTCATATTAGTTGCCTCTTATGTCGTACCTGCGTGAACAGTAGTCCAGTTCTTCCTTATCAGTGCCTCCTTTGAGACACCTGGGACTTACAGGTGAAAGGAACAAGAAAAACAGGACAGTTATATGAAAGTTGGGTGCACAACATAAAAATGGATAGGAATCTATGAAAACGGAGAGTTACAAAAAGTCAGTTAACATTTACAAAGTGGAATGCTGAAGAAGTGTGATTGAAGGAAGCAAGCGGATGTTTAACAATGCTGAAATAGTAGGAGATGATAAACATCACATTAAAAAATATTAATTCTTACATTACCTTTCAGCTCCACACAGAGCATAAGCCTTTAACAAATACACACAAAGCCTTCCTATCCTGTGTTGTCTGTTCAAGGTCGTCCTATGTCATCTTCTTTATCCTCTTTATGTCCAATTCCCTTCTCTTTTTGTTTTTGGGTCTTCCTCTACCGCTGTTACCCTTGGGGATTCCAGGTGAAGTAGTGTCCTGTAATGCTATCAACTTATCTTATTTTTTTCTTTCAGTGCATGTCCTTTCCGGCACCAGCATCTTCTCCTCACGTCATGTTCCACTGGTATTTTGTTCTTGTCATCATTTCCACATTGGTGGTTGTTGCGTGATAAATTCTCGCAACATCATTTTATTACAATATCTATTTTATAACGCAAGGGCAACAACTGCTTGAAATTTATAGTTACTTTTCTCGGTAAGCATTTGTCTTCTCGCGTTGGTATTGAATGCAGTTGAGTTTTTGAGCTGTGGTCATTTTTCGCGCCGGACTGCGCATGACTGGTCTTGCTTTTTGGTCGATCGATTTCCGCCCACCACTAGGGGAGTGAGCGATTTGAATGGCGAAAGAGATGCCTCGTTGAAGAGGGGATCTCCGCTATTTTTTGTTCTGTCAGGAATGTGAGAGTCCTCTTATGGATATTTCGTTTATTCGAGATAATACCTCTAGTGTATTTGCACATGCCGGGAGGCATAATATTTCTGTGTATTTCCGGAAGGCAAGGTAAATTAACATTTTCATTAACTCTATCGATTTTTGGTCGTGAACGATTTCTGGTTCATAGCCTGTCTTCGAAAGTCGTCGTCACGAGATGTTTTCCTAGCTCACATGTCGCTGTATTGTGCTGCATCGGTTGATGCAGGTCCCAAGGACTATTACTTGCTACTTGGTTACCTGAACTAGGTTTGAAAAACCTTTGTTATCTAGAGGATATTTTTGAGGACATTATTTATACTTCGGCAGACGTGTCTGTCTTGCTGAAGTCAGATTAAGGAGAGTGAACTGATCTCATACATCTGGTTATCTCCTGGCTGTTATAGAAAAGGATGGAGTTTTTCACCTGACTACATTTACAGCACTATGAAATATAACATGCATCTGACTCATCATTGTAATGCTGTCTACCGTCTATTGCTGTATTGAATGTTGCTGTGATAATGACTGTTTGATGTGTCTACATATTCGCGTAACCATTTTGTCACTGTGGCGTCCACAATAAATAATGAAGAAAAACGTCAACGGCTGTTTCAAGAATCATTGACTTTATACGTCGTGAGTTTACTGACGTCCTATGTGGATTGCCCTGTTATTTTTGTATGAACATTGTTTTGACTGAACACATCTGCACACTACACAAAACCAGACATGCGGATACCATCCATCATCATATGGCATCACGCATCATTTGGTGGCCATAAGCTGGTTTGATTCTGGTACCAGCAAACACGGGGTCCCTTACCCACTTCATTTTCAACAAGAATTCATCAACATCCTTCAAGAAATTAACATTCTTCAAGACAGCCAACATCTTCAAAATTTTCAAAGTACTCGGCGTTGCCCGGTAAAAGTCAAAATTTCAATTTTTTGACGGAAACAAGAATTTGACAGTACCCGGCGTTGTTACATGTTGCCGGATAACTCGGACTGCTGTTATCTTTTACGCAAGTCAAGCAAGTTGCTGCTGTCAAGGTTCCAGTGCTGTCGTTTTTTGTGAAGGTCAAGTGCCGGTTGAAACGGGTTGTTTTCTGAAGAAGGCCAAGTACCGATTTCCATCAACTTACTTTTGGATTAGAAGGTCAAGTGCCGAAACAACTCAACACACAGTATTTCAGAAGCTCAAGTACCATCGTGTTAGCAGTGGAAGCAGTTCAGATGTGCCATCATCGTTGGAGCTTCGCTCTTTAGGACGTTGATTGACATCCGTTTTTTTTTCTGCTGTTCGACGATTGGAAGCCTATAAGTTAAGTGGCCTGTTTGTATGTAAACTGTGCCCTTATACTTCTGCTGAGTCTTCTGTGTATCATCTCATTCTATATGTTATATGTCTATATGTTATTTGTATATTTATATGTTTATATTTCAGCGGGTTCTCGGTTGGGTGGTGTCTCCGTTAGATTATGCCACGTCATAGAGGTCGTCTATTGTGAGCGTTTTCTGTAGGGTTTGCAAATTTCCGATACTGGAATTTGCTAAGCGACTTCTGTTGCTATTTATGTTAGCTGTGATGACATGTTTTAATATTGTTTTCGTTATTATTTCGCATTCTTTAGTTTTGTTTTGATTTGTTTGTATTTGTTAGCCTACTCTTGTCTATAATTTAGTTTCATACAACATTTTTGTTTATACACTGTGGTGTCATGTATTTTGTTTAATTCTATCGTAGATATCGTCACATTTTTTGTGATATTTCATTAATTTCTGCTTTATTTTTAGTTGATTTCTGCGAACGTTTTTGTATTGTTGCTGATCTTTGTTATTGTTTACATTGTTATTGTTTACATTGTTTGCATTGTTTACATTTTCAATGTTTACATTCTGCATGTGTTTACATAGTCATTGTTTACAGTTATAGTAATTAGTTAATGGGCTATGCTAATGCACTGTTACTACTACACTGATGATAAATGAATGATGAATAGTGTTGTGCACTATTGAATGAGAAGTGCACTTATGATCAAGAATTGATTGGTGATATTTCATATACAAGTTCTTTGATTGGAGACTTGTTTCCCACAGAGACTGGGATAATATAAGGTGATGTGAATATACAAGTGCTTAATTAAGACTTGTTACACTTAGGTTTGAAATAAATTAGTTAATTATTTCAGGTTTTGGACGCATATGTTAGACAACATGTCTACATTTGAGCACTTTATTGAGCAGGGTAAATTGCTTGGGAAGACTGGTGATAAGTTAGAAGAATTTGCAACTGCTCGATATGATAAAGCAATGGAAGCTGAACAAAAGAAACTGCATATGGAAGCTGAACAAAAGAAACTGCAGATGCAGGTGGATGAAAAAAGATTCCAAATGGAAATGGAAAAACAAAAAAGGGAATCAGAAGCTGAGGAAAGAAAACTCCAGCTAGAGGCTGAAAATAAAAGACTTGAAAAAGAGGCTGAATAAAAGACTTGAAAAAGAGGCTGAAAATAAAAGACTTGAAAAAGAGGCTGAAAATAAAAGACTTGAAAAAGAGGCTGAAAATAAAAGACTTGAGAAAGAAGCTGAAAGACTTCAAATAGAGGCTCAGGCTGAGGAGAGAAGATTACAGAGAGAGTCTGATGAGAGGAAAGAGAAAGCAAAAATGGAACATGAAGAAAAGGTCTTAGCTTTAGAGTTGGAAAAATTGAAATTGATGAACATGAGTAATGGTAATGATTCAAACAAGGGTTCATCTTCTGGTAAGGCTAATAATGATACTTTTAAGATTAAGTTACCAACATTTAGTCCTTCCAGTGATGACATAATGTTCTATCTGGACAGATTTGAACAAGCATGTACAGCTCATAACATAGACAAAGCAAAATATGTTTATCAGTTATCAGGGATACTGACAGGTAAAGCTCTAAGTATATTAAATATGGTGGATGAACCTGACAAGAACAATTATGAGGTTGTCAGGGCCGCTCTGTTAAAGAAATATCAGCTTAACGAAGACGGCTATCGTCTACAATTTAAAAACATGTTACCTGAAAATGGAGTTGAATTCTCCGAGTTTATTGCAAGAATACGCATTACTTTCTCACGATGGGTTGAACTATCTAAGACGGAAAAAACTTATGAAGGACTTATGGACTTAATACTTAGAGACAAAGTCATGTCGTCTGTCAATGAGTCTTTCCTTGCTTTCCTTCATGAACGTAAACCTAAAACAATAAAAGAAATGGAAGATTTCTGTTGCCAATACGTAACTGCGCACCCACACATAACCATGGGTAACTCTAAGGTGAAAGAAGGTTTACCAGTTGCTTCGGCAGCTCCGTATGGTCAAAACTTTGCTCGTAGATTCCAACAAAATTTTGATAGAAAGAGCAGCGGTAATTTCTGTCAAAATCATGGAAACCAATTTCATGGTGATTCTTCTTCGAAGAATTGGAGACAACCTGATAGTGGTCGTTACTATCACCCTAATAATTATAGGCATTTCAAAAGAGGATATGGTAATAGAGGTTATTCCTGCCGAAGACCTCAGAACCAAACAAATAGATGTTCGCATCAATGTGAACATGATAGTAATCGTGGAAACTGGAATTCGAACCAGGATAACAATTACAATAGAGACAATAATAACTGCAGAGATAATAATAACTCTGATAACTTCAGAGGTAATAATAGTCGGGGTAGATCTCAACACAAAAAAAAGAGATATCAGCAGGCTAATGCTGTACAACAGGAAACTGAGGGAGCCTGTAATCATGTTGTTGATAATAAAAACTTTGACGCTGTCACTGGTTCTGCTTTTGACTTTGAGAGAGCAAACAAATGCCCCCAATGCAGTACTTTATTCGAACCGGGTACCATAACTACTTTGAGTTGTGGTCACCCACTTCCCGCTCTTCCTGCTGCTGTTGCGCATGACGGGAGGGGTTCTTTAATTCTACATAAGGGTCTTGTTAATGATACTCCGGTCTCACTACTTTTCGATTCCGGATGCACCACAATTGGTGTTAGACAATCGCTTGTAGATCCATCTTGTGCTACAGGAAGGGTTATTAAATGTGTCACATTTGGCGGCACTCTAGAAAAATATCCTACTGCTGTAATTCGCATTGCCACTCCTTTCTTTACTGGAGATGTGCATGCTTGTCTCTTACCTAATCCTATTGCGGACCTTATTATTGGTCGTATTCACGGAGTTAGGGAGTGTACCCCACAGCACATTGCTGCTTGGGAAGATAATAACATGCAAGCTACAAATGCAGTAGTTACAAGAGCACAAGCTCTACAAACACCCGAAACTTCACTGAATAGTGATAATGAAGTTGATAGCCAAGATAGTCACTTAGTAATCACTCGTGACTCTTTCATAAAATTGCAAGAAGAAGATCCTTCTTTAAAAAAATTCTTCGTTCTTGCGAAGAAAGGTGTCCGAATCAGGATACAAATAGAAAATCTTGGATTGCAATGAGAAACGGCGTACTTGTACGTATGGTACAAGATTCGACTACGTCGGCACATTCGCAAATTCTTGTTCCCAAGAGCATGAGAGTGCAAATATTACAACATGCTCATGACTCGCAATGTGCTGGACATATGGGTTTTTCCCGTACGAAGTCGAGAGTCCTTGCGGCTTTCTTTTGGCCTTTTGTCAATAAGGACATTCGTATTTACTGCCGATCATGCAAGGTATGTCAGGAGGTCAAATCTAGAGGACCACGACATGCTGCGCCTATCCAGGCTGCTGACATTCCTATTCGGCCGTTTCAGAAAATGGCCATAGATATTATTGGCCCTTTTAAGGTCAAGTCGGCCAGAGGACATCAGTTTATCCTTACATGTGTCGATATGTGCACACGTTGGCCAGAGGCTATTCCTCTTAAGAGCATATCTACTACAGATATCGCAGATGCTCTTTGGTTGATATTTTCTCGCTTGGGGTTCCCCAGAGAAATATTATCAGACCATGGCACTCAACTCATATCTGACACTATGTCACAGGTAATGTCTACCTTACATATTGAACGATCTCTCAGTAGTATCTACCATCCTATGTCTAATGGGTTAGTTGAGCGTCTGAATAGAACGCTCAAGACTTTGCTTGGTAAGATAACTGAAGATCATCCTCAAGATTGGGACAGGGTTTTACCCGCGGCTCTCTTTGCCTATAGAGAAGTCCCTAATGAACACACAGGATTTTCTCCCTTCGAACTTGTCTTTGGCGCGCGTCCACGCGGCCCTATGTCTTTATTACACGATCTCATCACTGCCGATGATATTAGCGATGAAACTCAATCCTCATATGAGTATGTCATTGCTCTTAGACAAAAATCATTGAGGCATGTAAGCTAGCAACTGCTTCATCAGAAATTGCTAAAGAGAAGGCAAGACAGTTTGCTAACAAGAATAGATGTCTACGACAACTTTGTCCAGGTGACAAAGCATTCGTCCTACTCCCCAGTAGGGAAAATAGACTTCTTATTGCATGGAAAGGTCCGTATGCAATAGTCTCTCGGATTTCCGATGTTGACTATGTGGTCGATATTGATGGAAAGCATAAAACTTTCCACATAAACATGCTTTCGGAATTTCACGAACGTCCGGACTATTTGCTGCCTATTTTCCAGGCAACGGATGATGCTCCTGCACCTCACGGTCATTATTCATCCCTGTCTGTCATACAGGATGAGGAAGCTACCTTCTCTGATGTCAACCTTCCCCTTCCAGTGGTTCCATTACATTCCACGGAATCTTGGAAAAACGTTTCTGTTTCTCCTAATCTTTCTGGTGACGAACATCGACAAGTCTCGTCGATGTTACAAACATTTCAGGATGTTCTCACTGACATTCCTGGACACACAGATGTCATAGAACATGACATAATTCTTACCGACAATAATCCAATTAGGGTTAGGCCGTATCCTATTCCTATACACTTTCAGTCGCAAGTGGAAAAGGAATTGGATGAAATGATTCAATTAAATATAATTGAACCATCGACTTCACCATATTCTTCTTCCATGGTTATTGTCCGGAAGAAGGATAAGAACATACGAATTTGTGTTGATTATCGCAAATTGAATCAGGTCACAAAGTTCGATGCTGAACCGATGCCTTTGTTAGAAGATCTACTGATTAGACTTTCTAATTCTAGATTCTTCACTAAACTTGACTTGTCTAAAGGTTATTGGCAAGTGCCTTTAGCAGAGCATGCCAAACCTCTTACTGCTTTTTCTACACCTAGGGGTCTATTTCAATGGAATGTTATGCCTTTTGGTCTCATGAACGCCCCTGCAACTTTCGTTCGCATGATGCGTCGAATTCTGTCACATCGTTCGGATGTCATCGCATACTTAGATGACATCTGTCTCTTCAGTGATACCTGGGAAGATCACTATTTAGGGTTATATGACTTACTGTCCACTCTACGTGAGAATAATTTGACAGCGAAACCTTCTAAAGCTTTTGTTGGTTTTGGTGAAATCTCTTTCCTGGGTCATCGTGTTGGTCATGGTCTCTTGAAGACAGAAGACCACAATACTTCCAAAATACTGAACATCTCTGTTCCTAAAACGAAGAAACAAGTTAGGAGTCTCTTAGGTTTAATTCAATTTTATGGGAGATTTATTCCAAATTTATCTTCGATCATGGCACCTCTCTCAACATTGTTGAAGAAAGGTTCGCCTAATCTGGTCCGTTGGTCTGAAGAATGCCAATCTTCATTAGACCAAATCAAGAATATATATTTTCTTCTCCTCCCATCTTAAGATTACCTACTCTTGATAGGACTTTTGTTCTTCGGAGTGATGCTTCATCCACTGGGATTGGAGCAGCACTGATGCAAGAATATGCAAATACTCTGCATCCTGTTATGTACATTTCTAGAAAACTAAATGCGGCAGAGAGGAACTACTCGGTTTTAGACCGTGAGTTGTTAGCGATGGTTTGGTCAATTCTAAAGCTACAAAGATTCCTCCTGGGCGCACATTTCATTCTAGAGACTGATCAGAAAGCTCTTACAGCTATTCAGACTAAGAATTTGAAGAGTTCGAGATCCACTCGATATGCTATAGCTCTTCAACCTTTTCACTTCACGGTACGAGCTATCCGTGGTGCGGATAATGTGATGGCTGACATTTTGTCTAGATGCCCACATGACTCTAACTAATACTTCTGTCCTATATTCCTATATATTACAGAGTCATAACACACCTATATTACTACAATAGATTAGCACATCTGTACTCACTTTATATGTACACACTATCGTGCTTTGTTGTCATCTTCTTCTGTTCGTTTTTAAGATGATAGAGGAGGACTGAGTAGTTAATATAAGGGCCGTTAGTTTACTAAACAGCCACAATTATTAATAATGTATTGTACCTTATGAAGCATATTAGTTATTAATTAGCATTATATTGCTTGTACTTTCTCAGAATGTCATTGTTGAGCTGAGGACTTACCTTACTAGTATCAAGCATGACGAGTTCTAGATTGTGTACTTACCCTCGGAATACCAGAGCATATGTCCTGGATCGTCATGTAGTTTAACTTTACTATGTACTTATGTCATTACATGTCAAATAATGTACTATTTAAATTTTCCTATCAGATTTGTACATCCATTTTTAAAGACAATATTAGAGTATGCTGTTTAATGATGATTATGGTAACTTGCATACGTATATTGTGTTTACATGCTAACGTGATGTGTGTTGGTGACACCTCCCCGATGTGAATATTTTTTGAGACATATTTATTTTTCTGTTGAGGTATATCCTCACCAGACACTCTATATTTAGCCTCATGTTAGGCAATTTAATTAATTATCAGCGCATAATTCGTGCGTTTTGAGCCGCTTATCGCATGCTCTTTGATATTTAAAAAAAAAAAAAATATGTTCCACATTTTTTTTTTTTTATCGGGAGGAGGTGGTGATATGTTGCGTGATAAATTCTCGCAACATCATTTTATTACAATATCTATTTTATAACGCAAGGGCAACAACTGCTTGAAATTTATAGTTACTTTTCTCGGTAAGCATTTGTCTTCTCGCGTTGGTATTGAATGCAGTTGAGTTTTTGAGCTGTGGTCATTTTTTGCGCTGGACTGCGCATGACTTGTCTTGCTTTTTGGTCGATCGGTTTCCGCCCACCACTAGTGGAGTGAGCGATTTGAATGGCGAAAGAGATGCCTCGTTGAAGAGGGGATCTCCGCTATTTTTTGTTCTGTCAGGGATGTGTAGTCCTCTTAATGGATATTTCGTTTATTCGAGATAATACCTCTAGTGTATTTGCACATGCCGGGAGGCATAATATTTCTGTGTATTTCCGGAAGGCAAGGTAAATTAACATTTTCATTAACTCTATCGATTTTTGGTCGTGAACGATTTCTGGTTCATAGCCTGTCTTCGAAAGTCGTCGTCACGAGATGTTTTCCTAGCTCACATGTCGCTGTATTGTGCTGCATCGGTTGATGCAGGTCCCAAGGACTATTACTTGCTACTTGGTTACCTGAACTAGGTTTGAAAAACCTTTGTTATCTAGAGGATATTTTTGAGGACATTATTTATACTTCGGCAGACGTGTCTGTCTTGCTGAAGTCAGATTAAGGAGAGTGAACTGATCTCATACATCTGGTTATCTCCTGGCTGTTATAGAAAAGGATGGAGTTTTTCACCTGACTACATTTACAGCACTATGAAATATAACATGCATCTGACTCATCACTGTGGCGTCCACAATAAATAATGAAGAAAAACGTCAACGGCTGTTTCAAGAATCATTGACTTTATACGTCGTGAGTTTACTGACGTCCTATGTGGATTGCCCTGTTATTTTTGTATGAACATTGTTTGACTGAACACATCTGCACACTACACAAAACCAGACATGCGGATACCATCCATCATCATATGGCATCACGCATCAGTGGTCATGTCATTTTCATCCTTATTTTTTTGTGCTAGCACTTATTTGTGAAAATAACAATGGCTTTTAAAAAAAAAATGGTGTGAATAATTGGCGTTGTAGTATGTCGTTTTTATTAGTGGATAAGTTTGAAGTGCAGTTCAGTTTTACAGTTATTTATTCACTCATCGCTTTTCATCTCCCAAGGACCATAGGCCTTCAACAACTTATGCTGTCTTCCTGACTTGTGCCATCAGCTCAAGGTCTTTTCATGTCTGTCTCCAGTTCTCTTCTCCATGTGTTCTTGGGTCTTCCTCTACCTCTCTTACCCTGGGGATTCCAGAACAAGGACTGCCTTGTAATGCTATCAACATGTTTCTTCAATATGTGTCCTATCCATATCCAGCTTTTTCTTCTCATCTCTTGCTCCACTGGTTCTTGTCTCATTCATTGTTAATCAAGACTGGAGTACAATCAGTTTTACAGTTTGGTAAGATTAAAATACATTTGACAGGAATGAAGTACTTTGTACTGGAGTGATGAAGCTTGACAAAATACTTTCAGGTTTTCATTTGTGTTAATGGTTATTAATTTTTTCAAAATGCAGATAGCAAGTTGAAAGATTTATCTTCATAAGGATTTCAAACAGGAGGCAGTTGACAAGAGAGGTAGAAATGGCTGCATCTGGTCTAGTGAGGAATAATTTGGAAGTCGACAGCGATTCAGAAAACGATCTAACTCTTCCTGAATGTTTTGATTTAGTTTTTAAGTTGCACCAAGATTTGGACACAACAAATGAATCAACTGCTTCTGTATATGGTTGAAAACCGCTGTATTAGTGGAACACCAAAAACTGGGGCAATACTGTACTTGATGACAAATAATACTTATCGTACTTTATGAAAGGATAAAGCTTTAATGCTTCAAGTATTTAATGAAAGAGTGAAAGTAAATACTGGATGCAAGGATAAAAACTAATGCTGGATGATAAAATAAATTTAGCTTGGGGTACTTCGTGAAAGAATGAAAGTACTTGAGCAAGTGATAAAAGATAAATGCTAAAGCTTGATGTACTTTTGGTGAAAGGGATAATAATACTTGATTTAGGGAGGAGCATGAGAGCTTAATGTATTAGATCACAGTTTCCCAGGGTATGTACACAGGGGGTACACAGCAAAAAAATTTTTTATTTGACTTTCTCATACTTTTTTAGTTACAGAAAATAATTCTTTAAAATTTAATGTATGTGAGAGGAATGAGCCGGCAAGACTAAACTCTCATAAGGGGTACACAGTTATTGTAAGCTTGGGAAACATTGTATTATATTAAGTAATGAATGTTGATATTTGATGTACTTGGTTCAGTTGTTGTTCTACAGGCAGCGTGGTGCAACAAGACCATACCAAAGGATTGGGAGATTGCCATCATAACACCAATTTTCAAAAAAGGTGACAATCAACAATGTGGAAACCATAGAGGCATATCCCTTCTCAGTGTCCCTGGTAAAATCTACTCTAGAGTCCTAGAGCAGAGACTCTGACGCCTGAGCCACAATTGGATGAGGTCCAGTGCGGATTCCGAGCTAACCGAAGTACTCAAGACCTAATCTTCACACTTAGACAGTTGAGTGAAAAGGCCCTTGAGTATAAGAGTGAGATCCATCTTTGTTTCGTAGATCTGGAAAAGGCGTTTGACAGGGTCCCCTGGAGCAAACTTTGGGACTGTTTGGCAAGGAAGAACATTCCAGCTCCTTTGATTCATGCTATACAGAGCTTCTACAAGTCTTGCAAAAATTATGTGAGGACAGCAAACCATAAGTCAGAAGAGTTCAGGACCACCACTGGTGTAAGACAAGGTGATATCCTGTCACCTTATCTTTTCATACTCCTCATGGACGATGTCATCAAGGCATGTAAGGAGAGAACAAGAAAGTATTCAGTGTGGTACTGGAAGATGAGACAGGTCTGTATTTCAGAGCTGGCATTTGCTGATGATGTTGCCCTGATTGCTAAATCAGAGGCACATCTCCAATCCAACCTACAAGTCTGGAAGGAAGAGCTGGAAAAGAGAGGGATGGTCATAAGCAGCTCTAAAACAAAATCCATGGTGATATCACGAGAAGAAAGAAGACAGATTAAGCTGGGAGAAAAGGTCCTGGAGCAGGTCGACCACTTTAAATACCTCGGAGCTATTATAGACCAAAAGGGAGGCATCAAAGAAGAGTTGGCCACTCAAAAAGCAGCAGCTGGGAAACTTTTTCAGGCCATAAATCGAGGATTCCTCAGCAAGAGAGAGGTTGGTAAGAAAGCGAAGATGGCTGTATACAGCTCCACCTGTGTTCCAGTCTTGACATATGGATGCGAGTCATGGGCAATGACTACAATCCACAAAAGCCAGATCCAAACCTCAGAAATGAGGCATCCGAGGAAGGTGGTTGAAGTAACAAGAAGCGACATGGTCCGCAACCAGACAATACGTCAAGGCCTAAAATCCCACACCCTGCAGACCTAAGTAGAACAGTCCCAACTAAGATGGTTTGGCCATGTTTGCAGAATGGGAGAAGATCGGCTACCACGACAAGCATGGGAAACAAAGAGCCAGGGATCCAGACCCCCAGGATGACCCAGAGTCCGCTGGGAGAACAACATTAGACAATCTTTGAAGGACTGAGGACTAAAATGGAACCAGACCAGGAGGAAGACAGCCGATGGGATTGTCTGGCGCTCTCTCTTCCAAACCTCTACACCTCACGGTAGAAGGGGAACGACTAAGTAAGTAAGTAAGGTTCAGTTGTTAATATGCTTGGCTTAGTCATTAATGTACTTGGTTCAATCATTAATATGTTTGGTTCGGGAGCCGCGCTAGCGTAGTGGTTACAACACCGCTCTGGCGACCGGGTGATTCAGGATCAAACCCGGGCGACGGCATTTGAGGATTTTTCATCGACCGGGATTTGGACTGGATTAACTCGAGACCTGGCGAGGACATTTGAAGTAGTGTCGTCGACCAGGGACTGGCGGCTCCTGAGCCAACCCAGCTCTAATGGGTACCTCTGAAAACGGCGAGTATCTGCCTGAATGGCGAGGGACACTTGTCTCTGTACAAGAAAATAGGATACTCACGTAAAAATCAATGTCAGGTTAGACATTTAAAAAATAAATAAATAAAAATAACCTGAGATTTCGCCTCGTATTAGCGGGCGTACGGAAAAAAAAAAAAAAATATGTTTGGTTCAGCCATTAAGACACTTGCTTCAGTTGCTGGTGTACTTGAGTCAACCATTGACATCCTTGATTCTTTCATTAATGTACTTGGTGTAGCCATTAACATATCTGGTTCAGCCATCAGTATACTTGGTTTTGTATACTATAGACAGACATGAAAGGGATGAGGTAACGGATCCCGTTACATGCCCATTGAGGCATATTGGGAATATGATGTTAGGCCCATATATTCTTGATCATCAGCACACTAGGGGTGATGTGGTCAACATCACGCCGGCAGCCTTAACCTTCCCAGAGTTGCTCTGGTACCCAATTCATGAGAAAAAAATCCCACCTCAACTGGGGATTGAAAGGGATGAGGAAGATAGGGAAAGACCTTGAGCTGATGGCACGGGACAGGAAGACTTCGCATAAGTTTGTTGAAGTCCTGTGCTCCTTGGGGAGCTGAAGGGTGATGCAACATACAAACATACTGTTATATTTATATATACTTACTTACTTACTTAGTCGTTCCCCTCCTACCGTGAGGATTTATATACACATTGGCCTTAAATCAACATACAAACATACTGTTATATTTATATACACTTACTTACTTACTTAGTCGTTCCCCTTCTACCGTGAGGATTTATATACACATTGGCCTTAAATCGACATACAAACATACTGTTATATTTATATACACATTGGCCTTAAATCAACATACAAACATACTGTTATATTTATATATACTTACTTACTTAGTCGTTCCCCTTCTACCGTGAGGATTTATATACGCATTGGCCTTAAATCAACATACAAACATACTGTTATATTTATATACACTTACTTACTTACTTAGTCATTCCCCTTCTACCATGAGGATTTATATACACATTGGCCTTAAATCGACATACAAACATACTGTTATATTTATATACACATTGGCCTTAAATCAACATACAAACATACTGTTATATTTATATACACACTGGCCTTAAATCAACATACAAGCATACTGTTATATTTATATACACATTTGCCTTAAATCGACATACAAACATACTGTTATATTTATATACACTTACTTACTTACTTAGTCATTCCCCTTTTACCGTGAGGATTTATATACACATTGGCCTTAAATCGACATACAAACATACTGTTATATTTATATACACATTGGCCTTAAATCAACTTACAAACATACTGTTATATTTATATACACACTGGCCTTAAATCAACATACAAGCATACTGTTATATTTATATACACATTGGCCTTAAATCGACATACAAACATACTGTTATATTTATATACACTTACTTACTTAGTTGTTCCCCTTCTACCGTGAGGATTTATATACACATTGGCCTTAAATCAACATACAAACATACTGTTATATTTATATACACTTACTTACTTAGTCGTTCCCCTTCTACCATGAGGATTTATATACACATTGGCCTTAAATCAACATACAAACATACTGTTATATTTATATACACATTGACCTTAAATCAGCATACAATCATACTGTTATATTTATATACACATTGGCCTTAAATCAATATACTGTTATATTTATATACACATTGTCCTTAAATCAACATACAAACATACTTTTATATACACATTGTCCTTAAATCAACGTACAAACATACTGTTATATACACATTGGCCTTAACTCAATAGACAAACATACTGTTATATACACATTGACCTTAAATCAACATACAAACATACTGTTATATACACATTGGCCTTAAATCAGCATACAAAAATACTTTTACATTGTCCTTAAATCAACAAACAAATATACTGTTATATTTTTATGTGTCCCCCCTTGATTATATAGTGCATACATATTAATGTGTTGCTTAAAAATTAAATTTTTAATTTCAGAAACGACTCAGAGAAGGTACTGTAGTATGTGAAAAGGCTATCCGTCTGGTCAATGACCTAGAGCTGTTCAGTCATAATGAAGAGATTGAGGAGGTATCCACAAATGAAATGAAGTAAGTTTCTCTTGGTGTACTGTGTTATTATATTGTTAATAAGATGTACCAGAAAACTCTCTTTTCCTATTCTCAGTCATTTTTAAATGCCAGGAATACCACATCTATAATTATTCTTTGACCTCACTCTACAGTTGCAATCCTGTACGTCAAGGTTTCTTAATCTTTTTGTGGTATGGACCCCTTTGATTGTCTGATGAAAGCTATGGACCACTTTGATTGTCTGATGAAAGCTGTGGAACCCGTTGATTGTCTGATGAAAGCTGTGGGCCCCTTTGATTGTATGGTTAAAGCTGTGGTCTCCTTTGATTGTCTGATGAAAGCTATGGACCCCTTTGATTGTATGGTTAAAGCTGTGGGCTCCTTTGATTGTCTGATGAAAGCTATGGACCCCTTTGATTGTCTGATGAAAGCTATGGACCCTTTGATTGTCTGATGAAAGCTATGGACCCCTTTGATTGTCTGATGAAAGCTATAGACCCTTTGATTGTCTGATGAAAGCTATGGACCTTTTGATTGTCTGATGAAAGCTTTGGACCCCTTTGATTGTCTAATGAAAGCTTTGGACTCCTTTTGATTGTGTAATAAAGGCTATGGACCCCTTTGATTGTCTGATAAAGGCTATGGACCCCTTTGATTGTCTGATAAAGGCTATGGACCCCTTTGATTGTTTAATAAAGGCTTCTTGGAAAATATGTGTATCATTAACACACACTCTTACTTATTTACTTACTTAGCCATTCCTCTTCAGTTTTGAGTTGTAGAGGTTAGCCAGAGAGAGTGCCATACTATCCTATTGGCTATCTTCCTTTTGGCCTGGTTCCAGTCTAGTCCCTTGGTCCTTCAGAGACTGTCTGATGTTGTCCTTCCACTGAACTCTCGGTCGTACTAGATGTCAGGATCCTTGACTCTTGGTTTTCGGTCTTTAACGCATACTCACAACTGCATATTAGGGGTTAATGTGGCCGCGGGAGCTCCAGGGGGTTTCTGAGGAGACGAAGAAAGAAAAGAGTTACTTCTTGCTGTGACATGTCGCATGAGGCGACGAAGATGAGTTTACGCGTGGGGCTGGCAACTTCATAATGTAAAACTAGTTGTTACAGAAACCACAGTTGCAAGAGAACATGAATGCTATGATACTGGAATCCTGCAATGGAATCAGCTGCTTTTGTGGCTCCATTCTCTATAAGGAGTAATAAAGTCATAAAAAAAAAGAAGAATTTACTAGGAAATTGATACATTGTTATTAACTGACAGGTCGTTGCTCTGGAGTTTAAGAGTTAACTGACAGGGCGTTGCTCTGGAGTTTAAGAGTTAACTGACAGGTCGTTGCTCTGGAGTTTAAGAGTTAACTGACAAGTCATTGCTCTGGAGTTTAAGAGTTAACTGACAAGTCATTGCTCTGGAGTTTAAGAGTTAACTGACTGGTCATTGCTCTGGAGATTAAGAGTTAACTGACAGGTCATTGCTCTGGAGTTTAAGAGTTAACTGACAGGTCGTTGCTCTGGAGTTTAAGAGTTAACTGACAGGTCATTGAACCTAACCAATTTTTAAGTCATGGTAAAGGTAGTCCCAAACAGATACTGCCGTAAGGGAGGGAAGTGTTAGAGATTTCACTGTACTAGGTCCAGCATCAAGAGGTGGGGTGACCAGTTCCCTTCATCACTGCCTTTTCCTTCCCTAACTCAAGAGCAAAGTCAGGTACCCATTTACAGCTGGGTGGACTGGAGCGTGTTGATACCGTGAATTGAACTCAGCACCTTTGCCGCGAGAGACCAGGGCTGTATCCACACTGTCAATTGGACACTCTTTGAATTGATAGACAAACAGTTAAATTATTCCTGGAGGTAAGGACAGCTGAAGCCATACATAGGAAAGGATAACTTCAGTTAGGTAGAAATTGGATAATAATTACAACAATTATTGTAAGAAAGAAAGATCTTAGTCAATAGGAATGGACTTACTTACTTAGTCGTTCCTCTCCTACTGTGAGGTGTAGAGGTTTGGAAGAGAAAGTGCCATACTATCCTATTGGCTGTCTTCCTCCTGGCCTGGTTCCATTCAGTAGAAAGGAGAAAAACCCCCCAAAAAATGTGGCAGTGCTATAGCAGAATGATTCTAGTAGTCAGTTAAAAAAAAAAAAGTAATAAAATATTAATCATAATAGAATGTGACAAACAGTAGTGTAAGTCAGAAAAAGATAGCTGTATCAGCTTAATTTTTAGCTCTCTGAGGTTGCCAGATTTATTTGTGCACATAGGCTTCAGGTCATTTTGGCTACAATAAGCACAAACTGGCATCTTGAATAAAAAGTTATAGTAATAAAATTACTGTTGTCAAACAGGTACATGCTTCTTTCTGCTTTCCTGGCATACTTGACTGGCCTGAATACACACTTGCCAAGAAGTCTTGCAGTTAACAAATCAAAGGTAACGTTTAATTTTGCATCTGGCACACCCTTTAATGTTGCAACTGTTATTTCCCAGTACACTTGTACTATCACCAGGTTAAATGTTTTATTTTAACTCTAATGGCAAAGTTAATATAGTTTTATAGTGCACTTTTAATAATTGGTTAATGTAAATTTAATTTATCATATATTAATTTGCCACGAGAGGAAAAAAGGCATCAGATTATGCTGGGATAGCAGGTCAGCCACTTTAAATACCTTAAAGTTGTCATAAACTGGAAGGGAGGCATCAAAGAAGAGTTGGTTACCTGAAGAGCAGCAGCAGGGAGACTTTTTCAGGCCATAAATCGAGGAACAAAAGAGAAATAGGCAAGAAGACAAAGATGGTTGTATACAGCTCCACCTATGTTCCAGTCTTCACTTATGGATCCGAGTCATGGGCAATGATTACAACCCACAAAAGCTAGCTCCAAATTTCAGAAATGAGGAATCTGAGGAAGGTGGTTAAAGTAACAAGAAGAGACATTGTCCGCAGCCAGAAGATACATCATGGCCTCAAATCCAGCCCCTACAGACACAAGCAGAACAGTCCCAATTACAATGGTTTGGCCATGTCTGCAGAATGGAAGAAAATCAGCTACCACAACAAATGTGGGAAACTAAGAGCCAGGGATCCAGACCTGTAGGACGATCCAGAGTTCATTGGGAGGGCATTAGACAAATCTCTGAAGGACCGAGGACTAGATTTGAACCAGGCCAGGAGGAAGACAGCTGATAGGATAGTATGGCACTCTCTCTGATAAATTTATACACCCAGGATAGAATAGGAATGACTAAATAAGTAACGTTGTTATTCAGAGCAGAATGTCAAAAAGCTAAATGCCTGTTATCTTTTCCTGTAAATATAAAAATCTTTGTTCTTTTATTTCTTTAGTTTTCTGCTAACAAGGTATAGGTACTTCCATCACAGATACTGCGGTAGGGGAGTGAACTGTTAGAGACTTTACTTGTACAAAGTCTCAGCTTAATGAGGTGGGGTTACCAGTTGCCTTCCCTGTTGCCTTTGCCTTCCCTAACTTATAGCAGAGCCAGGTACCCATTTTAACTGCTAGGTAGACTGGAGTGTGAGGCTACCTGGTTTTGAACCCGGTAACTGCCTTGAGAAGCAAACTGTCTAACCACTCAAGCACTCAGACACTCGTCCTTCGACTGATGTTGTTAAATGTTGTAAGAAAAGTCTGCATGTTGTTCCTCGGTTTTTTTGAGTCTTTGGCACACGTGATTGTGTATTCTCTGCTACAATCTTTACCCACTTCCTCAATCTATCATTTTACTTTATTTTTATAATGCATTTGTTTCTTTCACTACTTCTTTTTCCTTTGCTCCCTATGGAACATGAAGCCACGTCTGCAGCTGTCCTGTTGTAGGATCCTTCAAAAAGCATTCATGTTCTCTTGTAGTGGTGGTCTCTGTAGCAATCTGTTTTACATGATGAGGTTGCCTGCCTGGTGAACAATGTCATATCAGTCATCCTGTACTTCTTCTTCTTCTTCTTCGTTCGCCCTGAAAAGGACGGTGGTTGCGTTGTGTCTGTTTACAACGTAGCTGTGATATCTGCACCTTTCGGTCGACACATCCGACTTCTGCACGGCATTTTTTAGGACCGGGTTTGCCTTCCCATTGCGATCCGTGCTCGCTCAGCCAGACTGCATTGCTGCAGGCTGTTTCCAGGACCACCACGTGGAGGTGGAGCACGGTCTTGACCAGCTCTGGTTCGCTGGTCCTGACGCAGGCAGTCAAGCTATGAGTCGCTGACTGCGGTCTCTATTGCTGCGTCTTGAGGTCCCAGTCATCCTGTACAACGTGCCTGACTGAGGAAACAGTAGTTCTGCTCTTAAGAGACACCCAGGAACTATATAAGGCTGTTTCTTATGCAGGTGGCCTCAGAATCAAAACCAGTGTTTGTTTTGATGGTGACAGATAAGAAGATTGCTAAAGTGTATTTAATGATGACGTACTTACTTACTTACTTAGCCGGTCATCTTCTACCCTCGGATGTAGAGGTTTGTCAGAGAGAGTGCCATACTATCCTGTTGACTGTCTTCTTTCTGGTCTGGTTCCAGTATAGTCCTTGGTCCTTCAGAGATTGTCTAATGTTGTCATCCCAGCGAACTCTGGGTCGAACTGGATCCACAGCTATTAGTTTCTCATATTTGTCATGGTAGCCAATCTTTTGCCATTCTGCAGACATGACCAAACCATCGTTATTGGGACTGCTCTTCTCAGGTCTGCAGAGGCTGGGTTTTGAGGCTATGACGCATCATCTAGTTGCGGACCATGTCTCTTCTTGTTACTTCAACCACCTTCCTCAGGTACCTCACTACTGAGGTCTGGAGCTGACTTTTTTGGGTTGTAGTCATTGCCCAAGACTTGCATCCTTAAGTCAAGATTGGAACATAGGTGGAGCATTATACAGCTATCTAATGATGAGGTAAAAGGCTATAATCTCTCAAACAAGCGTTGTGACTGCCCTTCTTCACTTTTTTTTGTGGGGGGGCTCCACTTCTGTCTTGGCTCCCAAGTTTCATTCTCCATGTTGATTTTCCTTATGTGCTGGAATTTGAACCCAGTCTCCCTTGGTTTCATTTCCAAATGACTGTTTCATCATCATTATTTACCTGTACGCACCTTTCTGAGCAGGAAGCCACCACTGCAGCTGGTCACCTTTCAAGAACCCTGCACTAAACAGTCACATGATCTTGCAGGCAGTGGTGTATGAACCCTGCACTAAGCAGTCACATGATCTTACAGGCAGTGGTTTATGTGGGAATTTGTTTTACATAATGAGGTTGCCTGGCCCATACACAACCTCATATTAGTGACCTTGTACGTTATGCCTGAGCATTCAGTAGTCATATTCTTTATTTATTTGTTCAGAGACCTCTGGGAACTGTACGGTGTAAATAGACAATTTACTACTGGTTTCCGATGTACTTTGTAATAATCATCATTATGGAGCTTGGAGCCACCATTCATGTGTTCTGGCTGTGGTAGATTCCGTAGCAATTTGTTTTAATTGTTGAGGCTGCCAGCTGACATTAGTTGTTGAGGCTGCCAGCTGACATTAGTTGTTGAGGCTGTCAGCTGACATTAGTTGCCTGATGGAGCAGTAGTGCTGTTCTGTCTATGTCCCCTCCAAGAGCCATCCATGAACTACCTGGGGTGTTTTTGTTATAATGATTTTACTGATTGTTTGTTACAGCTCTGTTACTCAGACTTTCTGAGGTTGTTGAAAAGTTACGGTGTTATTGACTACAATAACAGTCTTTTTAATGACGAGGAGGAGAATTTAGAACAAGCTGTCAAACAGGCACCCCCAAGGTCAGACTGAGAGATCTTAATTTTTTTTTTTTTTTCAATATTTTAATTTGGTATGGTGTGTTCTTCTGAAATTATTTGTGACATTATATTGTCAAATAGCATGCAGCTGAAAGTAGAAAGTTCCAAAAATGTCAGTGAATATTTAGTACCATTTTGATGTTTTTGGTGCTTCTGTAAATTTGTTTTAGTTTCTTTACTACAGGTTGGCTGTTATTATTTTAGCTCTGTTAGAAATTAATTTAAACTGCACAGGTACAGTACATATATGTTGTCACATTGCTCAAATGTTTGACTAACATTTCATATGGTGAATATCATGTTACTGCCAACAAATAGATTTTATTCCACTGTAACTTTTCTCAGATATTTGAGTAACAATTGATGGGTAAAGTATCTTGTTGCCGCAGACATAAAAAAAGACAAAACAAGGGATTGTGTTTGTGTAGTCACATTTTCATCAAAATAGATTGCCTGTGCCTTTAATTGACAGTGTCTTGAGTCTCCTCCTATGCCATGCATTAATCTTGTCACTATATTTCTTTAACTGCTTTCCTGTCCAACTCTTACTTAGTCATTCCCCTTCTACCGTGAGGTGTAGAGGTTTGGAAGAGAGAGCGCCAGACTATCCTATCGGCTGTCTTCCTCCTGGCCTGGTTCCATTCTAGTCCTCGCCCTTCAAAGATTGTCTAGTTGTCCTCCCAGTGGACTCTGGGTCGTCCTGGGGGTCTGGATCCCTGGCTCTTTGTTTCCCATGCTTGTTGTGGTAGCCGATCTTCTCCCATTCTGCAGACATGGCCAAACCATCTTAGTTGGGACTGTTCTACTTGGGTCTGCAGGGAGTGGGATTTTAGGCCTTGACGTATCGTCTGGTTGCGGACCATGTCTCTTCTTGTTACTTCAACCACCTTCCTCGGATACCTCATTTCTGAGGTTTGGATCTGGCTTTTATGGGTTGTAGTCATTGCCCATGACTCGCATCCATATGTCAAGACTGGGACATAGGTGGAGCTGTATACAGCCATCTTCGTTTTCTTACCAACCTCTCTCTTGCTGAGGAATCCTCGATTTATGGCCTGAAAAAGTTTCCCAGCTGCTGCTTTTCGAGTGGCCAACTCTTCTTTGATGTCTCCCTTTTGGTCTATAATAGCTCCGAGGTATTTAAAGTGGTTGACCTGCTCCAGGACCTTTTCTCCCAGCTTAATCTGATGTCTTCTTTCTTCTCGTGATATCACCATTTTTTATGACCATCCCTCTCTTCTCCAGCTCTTCCTTCCAGACTTGCAGGTTGGATTGGAGATGTGCCTCTGATTTAGCAGTCAGGGCAACATCATCAGCAAATGCCAGCTCTGAAATACAGACCTGTCTCATCTTCTAGTACCCCACTGAATACTTTCTTGTTATCTCCTTACATACCAACGGGCTGATCACCCGTTTGCCAGTCACTTTGATTACGGAAACAACAGCAAATGGATTGATTTGCCATTGCCCTAAAGACGCCAATAGGCGTGATGGGAAACAATGGCAAAGAAAACCTATCTGCTGTTGCCCTAAGACGCCACTAGGCGTAATGGCCACTGACTGCTTTGACGGTCGGTGGCTAAGGACGGAAGAAGAAGAAGATCTCCTTACATGCCTTGATGACATCGTCCATGAGGAGTATGAAAAGATAAGGTGACAGGATATAACTTGTCTTACACCAGTGGTGGTCTTGAACTCTTCTGACTTATGGTTTGCTGTCCTCACATAATTTTTGCAAGACTTGTAGAAGCTCTGTATAGCATGAATCAGAGGTGCTGGAATGTTCTTCCTTGCCAAACAGTCCCAAAGTTTGCTCGAGGGGACCCTGTCAAATGCCTTTTCCAGATCTATGAAACAAAGATGGATCTCACTCTTATACTCAAGGGCCTTTTCACTCAGCTGTCTGAGTGTGAAGATTAGGTCTTGAGTACTTCGGTTAGCTCGGAATCCGCACTGGACCTCATCCAATTGTGGCTCAGCTAGGCGTCGGAGTCTCTGCTCTAGGATTCTAGAGTAGATTTTACCAGGGACACTGAGAAGGGATATGCCTCTATGGTTTCCACATTGTCGATTGTCACCCTTTTTGAAAATTAGTGTTATGATGGCAATCTCCCAATCCTTTGGTATGGTCTTGTTGCACCACGCTGCTTGTAGGACCCTTAAGAGTAATAGGTCGCCTGATGCTCCCATGTACTTAACCATTTCTGGTGTTATACTATCATGCCCTGCTGCTTTGCCCATCTTGATTTTCTCCAGTGCTGCCTTCAGTTCTTCCATCTTTATGTCATCTTCACCATCATTGGTTTTCTCTTCTGTGCTAGTGGTTATCATTTCTGATGCTTCACCATCCAGGAGTTCTGAGAAATATTCTTTCCATCTTTCCATTACTTCCTTTGGGGCAGTAAGCAATTTGCCTTGCTTGTCCTTTATAAATTTGAAAGGGCATTGTTTTTCCTTCCTCATGTTTTTTAGGGTCTTATAGAACAATTTCTGGTTTTCTTGCGCATCTTTTTCTAGCTTTTCTCCAAATTCTTCCCAGGGCTTCTGTTCTGAGTGTCACATATTCTCTATATTTCTCCATTTGTCCTGTTGTGTTTTTAGCTCCTAAGTATTGTTTCCATGCCATTTTCTTCACTCTTATTTTCTCTTTGACTTCCTCTGTCCACCAAGGTGTCCTCTTTCTCTTGTTCCCAAGTCGGACTTCACCACATGCTTCTGCAGCAGCTGTCTTTATGATGTCCTTGAATTAAAGCCAGAGGGTTTCCAAGTCATCAGGTTGTTCTTCTGTGTTGCTCACCGCTGCAGCAATAAGCCCCTGATATCTGGTTTTAATTTCTGGCTATCTCAGCTTGTAGGTCTTAATGCTCATTTCTCCCGTTCGTTTGCTTAATTTCTTGCGCGATGTTGGGCAGTTCCTAGGCTGAGCAACTCTTTCAGTTGTTCTTTTGATTGTAAGCAGGTAGTGATCACTTCCAATCTCTGGCCCCCTCCAGACTCTAGCATCCCAGATATATTTGAATGAGCTCCTCCTAATAGTGGCATAGTCGATCACTGACTTCTCATTCTTTGTTGGTTCACATCTAGTGTATGCATGTATACGCTTATGGGGGAACTTTGTGTTTGTAATGATCAGATTCTGCTCACTGCAGAATCTAAGGAGTCGCTTTCCATTGTAATTGAGAGTATCTCAATATCTTCATATCTTCTGATAACTCCACCCCATCTAGCATGGTCATTTCCAACTCTGGCATTGAAATTTCCGAGCATGATAATTTCATCTAGGCAGTCATCCACTGTCCTTTGAAGCAGCTCGAAGAATTCCTCCTTGACCTCTGCTCTCTCATCCTCATTTGGCCCATACACTGTGACTATGGTTTCTCCTTCTTTTAGTTTTACAACCATAATGCGCTCCGAGACAAAGTTCCATCCCTTGATACTATCTTTTGGTTTTTGGCCACAATGCAACCCACGCCCCCTTTAGCTCTTTCAGATGTGGGTACACCACTGTAGAGCAGCATGTTGCCATTGAGATTCATGACTCCTTGTCCTTTTTTCTTTGTTTCCGTTATAGCCAGGATTTCTAGTTTTGCTTTCCTCATCTCTTCCACCAGCTCCTCTTCTTTCCCATTTATACTTCTTGTGTTCCAAGTTCCATAAGTCGTAGTCCGTTCCAGTTCGTCGCCTTTAGAATCAGTCCGGTTTTCTCTCTTGTAGTTCTCGTAATCAAAAGTTTAAAGCAAACAGATGATTGGCCTGTTGTGCTTTGCATGGTGGAGGGGCTGCCTCCTTACGGCCTCCATGCAGGTCGCACTCCTCCTTTTTCAGCCGGGCTTGGGACCGGCCTAGGCGGAATTCCTGTCCAACTCTTTGAGTTGAATTTACCAGTTTGGGCCAAGTTTCTTCAAAATTTTCTTTTCTCATGACATCTCCAAAGATGCAGTATCTACTTAGAAACTTAGTTGTTCCTCTTCTACCCTGGGGTGTAGAGGTTTGCCAGAGAGAGTGCCATACTATCCTATTGCTGTCTGCACAATCATAAAGATTAATTGATGACGTTTTTATGTTTCTCCGAGGACTTTTGGCTGTCCAAGTTTTCTGTTGTATTCTTCTTAGAACCACTTCTGTGTTTCTTCAAACTTAATAAAAAAAATGTTTACAAAATTAAAAACAGAGCTATCAGTTCATCATATGTGGATGATACAGTTTTGTGAGCTGAAAGTGAACAGGACATATAAGAAATATTGAAGCAAGTAAACAGCATAAGTCACGAATATGGATTGGATATTAACATTGAGAAAATGAAAACTATGATAATTAGCAAAGCAGATGATACACCAACGTTAAAGATGAGAATAAATGGGAAAATTCTATAACAAGTCAAGAGTTTCTCATATCTTGTTCATATAATAACAGAAGATGGCAGATGCGAAACAGAAATCAAGAAAAGAATAGGAATGGCCAAAGCTGCATTCAACAACATGAGACAGATACAACTAACTCACAAATTCAAACTGAGAGTCATCAAATGCTATATATATTCTTCATTATTGTATGATGTAGAAAGATGGACAGTGAACAAGCAGTTAGAGGAAAACATTGAGGTCTTTGAGATGTGATATATAGAAGAATGGGGAATGTCTTATGGAAAGAGAAGAAAACAAAGAGGTCATAGAAAACCTAGGAATGAAAAGAGAATTAATGAAGGAAATCAAAATTAGACAGCTAAAATATTTTGGCCATGTAAAGGGACATAACACCTTACAGAAGATCATAATAGAAGGCAGAGTCGAAGGCAAACGTACAAGAGGAAGACAGCGATATATGTGGGAAGATAACATCAAGAGATGGACAGGAAAGAGTCTATCAGAGTGTGCCATGAAGGTAAGAGACAAGTAGTTGGAGATCCATTGCATCACAATGATGGGATTAAGTTTGATTTGTGCGTGGCCGTGCTAAGCAGAACATCATTATCATCATCGCCATCATCCTCATTGTCAGCTCTTAAAATGTTGGAGGCACTTGAGGTTGAGATAAAGCTGCACTATGCCTGGTTGTTTACCTTACTCTCACTGTCCTGTTATGTTTTTGTTTCATTTTTGAGTTCTGCTTCAAATTTATACAACTCTGGATCTGTTCTTTTTATGTCTGTCAGTCTTGAGATGAAATAAAGAGATGGCGATAAATTACAAATTATAAATGAACAGTGATGGATGGTAAAAACTGTATGTTCACTTTTTTGAATTTATAGCTTTTTGTCATTACTGCTTGTGAGAGTTATTCTGTAACTGAATGAGTTTGGTTGAATTAATTTTTGTTAACTTTTTAATGAGTGTAAAAAAAATTGTTTTTGTTCTCAGACACCAGGATGTAAGTGCATTGGCTGCTCAAAGAAATAATAAAATTCAGAGATTCAGAGAGAAAAAAGAAATGGAGAAAAAGCTTGCAGACATGAAGGTGTATATGGACCAAGAACATGTGGACGATGAAATTAAGGTGAGATAACTCTGAATGACTGTCTCTGCAGTTATTTCATTGAAGATCTTGAGATGGTAGAAAACTTTCCTGGTATTGAGAAAGACAGCCAGACAAATAGAAAAAAAGAGCCTCAACCACAAAATACATAGAGACACATTACCCAAGCAACACCTGGACCCATACATACACAGATGTATCAGCAACTAATCTTCTTCTTCTCTTCTTCGATCCTTAACCACCGACCGTCAAAGCAGTCAGTGGCCATCACGCCTAGTGGCGTCTTGTAGGGCAACAACAAATTGATTCCACTTTGCACGGTCGGTGGCCATCCTTCGTACAGTGCCCCAACTCTGGTTCATTCTTTGCATCTCAGCCTCCACAGTCCTCCGCCAAGTTGTTTTTGGTCGGCCTCTCTTTCGCTTTCCTTCAGGGGTCCAAAGCATAGCTGTTCTTGTGATGGCATCGGGGTCTTGTTGCGTAGCAAATATGTGTTGTTGTATAAATGTCCCGTGGATGATGTCACATTTGCCACACAACGTTGAGGGTGTTGTCTTTCATCTGCTTCTCTAAAGGTATAACAATCCTGGCCTTTGCAGAGTAGTGTGCCACCCTCAGACACCAGGGATGATGAGGCGTAGTAACTTGGTGTCTGTAGTCTGGTTTAAGTGTGATGTAGATGTGTATACAGACAGTGAGCATTACGAACAAGGCAATCCACACAATGACGTCACGTTAACTCACGATGTGAAAAGTCAATGATGCTTGCAACAGCTAGTGACGGTTTTGTATAATTTATTATGACGAAGTGTGTAGACATAAACAAGCAGGTACATCATAGGTACGATCAAACAGTCATTATTACATATGTAGACAATTCAACTGGCACAGCAGACAGCATCAAAATAATGTGCATCATCTGCCTTTTAGGATATCATGACAAGCTGTACATGTAGTCAGGTAGTAAACTTCCCCCTTTCCATAAGAGCTAGAAGATATCAACTAGGAGATTAAAGATGGTCTCCTCGATTTGACCTCAACAAGACAGGCGTGTCTTTTGAGCGCCACATTATCGTCCTCTATGTTCCTTATACAGCAAAGGTATCAAACCTAGATCCATCAACAAAGTTCAGGAAGCAAATAGTCCGTAGGACAGGCATCAATCGATGCGTGACAATCTAAGTGGATCGTGAGCTGAGCAAACTAGTCATATCGTAGACTTTAGAATAAGGCAGGCTAAGCAAAAGTCAACATCACAAGATGGCGATAAAGTTACTCAGCCAAAAAAGGGATTTAATTACCTGTTCATAAGGAATTAAATGAATAATCACATATGCCTCCAGGCATTAGGAATAACACAGAGATATATCATCTCAAGATAGGAACAACAATCATGAGGACTCCTTCCTGAATAAACTAAGCGAAGACTAACACATAGCTACGTCTCGCCTTCACAGCTTCTCAGCACAGACTGCCCTGGGCGGAAATCGTTTTACCAACGCCACAAAAAGGGACATGCGCAGAAAACGCGAATCGAATACAACTCAGGCCAATTTACGAAACGAAGAATGTTCTACAATGTTCGACTTAAGACCTATTACCTTAAAAGGAAATGAATCTTGAAACATTGCGATTGCCAACTGTTTTCAAAGAACTGACGATCTGAGCGCTCCATATATGGTCGTGACTCAAAATCGTTCACACAGCTATCGGCAACCCTAGCTATCAAGATAAGACAACTTCTTAACGATAGCTATCAAGATTAGACGACTGTAGAAATAAAAGTGACTACAATTCCATGAGTTCCCTCCCATGCATTAAAAAATGAATATAGTCAAAATGCATGGTCAGAATAAGTTGCGACAAGTTTTTAGCAGCAACATTACCGCCACCTCCCGATAAAAAAAAAATGTGCAACATTTTTTTTTTTTTTTTTAAATATCCAAGAGTAAAACCAAAAAACGGTTTAACAACGCACGAATTATGCGGGGATAAGTAATTGCACTGCCTAATATGAGGCTAAATTGACACATAAAGTGTCTGGTGAGAATATTTCTCAACAGATAAAAAATCTGATTTAAAAAATATATCGGGGAGGTGCCACCAACACACACTACGCTTGCATGAAAATACAATATAAATATGCAAGTTCATATCATTATAATCAAATAGCAGTGTCATAATCTAATACCGCTTAGAATGGATGTACACATCTGATATTGAATGTTAAATATTACATTATCTAAATGTTTAATATTACCATTACACAATGAAATTAAATATAAATGAAGATCGAGGACACATCTCCTGTCGTTCCAAAGAAACTGTACAATGTGGAACTCTCCATGTTTGACAATAGAAAGGTAGCTTCTCAGATCAACAATAACGTGCTGAGAAAAAAAACAAACAATATAATTCTATTTAATAGCCATTAAGTTTCATACTATACAATACATTATTATTAATAATTGTGGCCTTTGGAACTTTCGGCCCTTATATTAACTACTCAGTCTTCTTCTTATATTAAAGATGGGAACAGAAGAAGATGATAACAAAGCACAATAGTATGTGTTCACCTAAAGTGAGGACAGATGTGCTAATGTATTGTAGTAATATAGGTGTGTTATGGCTCTGTCGTATATCTAGAAATAGAACAGAAGTATTAGTTGGAATCATGTGGGCATCTAGACAGAATGTCAGCCATCACATTATCCGACCCACGGATAGCTCGTACCGTGAAGTGAAAAGGTTGAAGAGCAATAGCATATCGAGTGGATCTCGAACTCTTCAAGTTCTTAGTCTGAATAGCTGTAAGAGCTTTCTGATCAGTTTCTAGAATGAAATGTGCGCCCAGGAGGAATCTTTGTAGTTTGAGAATAGACCAAACCATAGCTAACAATTCACGGTCTAAAACCGAGTAGTTCCTCTCTGCCGCATTTAGTTTCCTAGAAATGTACATGACAGGATGCAGAGTTTCAGCATATTCCTGCATAAGTGCTGCTCCGATCCCAGTGGATGAAGCATCACTTCGAAGAACAAAAGTTCTATCAAGAGTAGGTAATCTTAGGATGGGAGGAGAAGAAAATATACTTTTAATCTGGTCTAAGGAAGATTGACATTCCTGAGACCAACGAATCAGATTAGGCGACCCTTTCTTCAACAACGTTGACAGAGGTGCCATTATCGAAGATAGATTCGGAATAAATCTCCCATAGAATTGAATTAACCCCAAGAGACTCCGGACTTGTTTCTTCGTTTTAGGTACAGAGATGTTCAATATTTTCGAAGTATTGTGGTCTTCTGTCTTCAAGAGACCATGACCAACACGATGACCCAAGAAAGAAATTTCACCAAAACCAATATAAGCTTTAGAAGGTTTTGCTGTCAGATTATACTCACGTAGAGTAGACAGTAGGTCATATAAACCCAGATAGTGATCTTCCCAAGAATCACTGAAGAGACAGATATCATCTAAGTAAGCGATGACATCTGAACGATGAGAAAGAATTCGACGCATCATGCGAACGAAAGTAGCAGGGGCGTTCATAAGACCGAAAGGCATTACATTCCATTGAAATAAACCCCTAGGTGTAGAGAAAGCAGTCAGAGGTTTGGCATGATCTGCTAAAGGCACTTGCCAATAACCTTTTGACAAGTCAAGTTTAGTGAAGAATCTAGAATTAGAAAGTCTACTAAGTAGATCTTCTAGTAAAGGCATAGGTTCAGCATCGAACTTTGTGACTTGATTTAATTTGCAATAATCAACGCAAATTCGTATGTTCTTATCTTTCTTCCGAACAATAACCATGGAAGAAGAATATGGAGAAGTCGATGGTTCAATTATGTTTAATTGGATCATTTCATCCAATTCCTTTTCCACTTGTGACTGAAAGTGTATAGGGATAGGATACGGCCTAACCCTAATAGGATTACTGTCGGTAAGAATTATGTCATGTTCTATGACATTCGTGTGACCAGGGATGTCGGTTAGAACATCCTTAAATGTCTGTAACATCGACGAGACTTGACGATGTTCATCAACAGAAAGATTAGGAGAAATGGACACATCTTTCCAAGATTCCATAGAATGTAGTGGAACCACTGGAAGAGGGAGATCGACATCAGAAAAAAACAGATTCCTCATCCTGTATGACAGACAGGGATGAGTAATGACCATGAGGTACAGAAGAATCGTCCGTTGCCTGAAAAATAGGCAGCAAATAGTCTGGACGCTCATGAAATTCCGTCAGCATGTTGATATGGAAAGTCTTATGCTTTCCATCTATATCGACCACATAGTCAACATCGGAAATTCGTGAGACTATTGCATATGGACCTTTCCATGCAATCAGAAGTCTATTTTCCCTACTGGGGAGTAGGACGAATGCTTTGTCACCTGGACAAAGTTGTCGTAGACATCTGTTCTTGTTAGCAAACTGCCTTGCTTTTTCTTTAGCAATCTCTGACGAAGCAGTCGCTAGTTTGCATGCCTCAATGATCTTTTGCCTCAGAGCAATGACATACTCATATGAAGATTGAGTGTCATCACTAATATCATCGGCAGTGATGAGATCGTGTAATAAAGACATAGGGCCGCGCGGACGCGCGCCAAAGACAAGTTCAAAGGGAGAAAATCCTGTGTGCTCATTTGGGACCTCTCTATAGGCAAAGAGAGCCGCAGGTAAAACCCTGTCCCAATCTTGACGATGGTCTTCAGTTATCTTACCAAGTAAAGTCTTGAGCGTTCTATTCAGACGCTCAACTAACCCATTAGACATAGGATGATAGATGCTACTGAGAGATCTTTTAATGTGTAAGGTAGACATTACTTGAGACATAGTATCAGATATGAGTTGAGTTCCATGGTCTGACAGTATTTCTCTGGGGAACCCCAAGCGAGAAAATATCAGCCAAAGAGCATCTGCGATATCTGTAGTAGATATGCTCTTTAGAGGGATAGCCTCTGGCCAACGTGTGCACATATCGACACATGTAAGGATAAACTGATGTCCTCTGGCCGACTTTATCTTAAAAAAGCCAATAATATCTATGGCCATTTTCTGGAATGGCCGAATAGGGATGTCAGCAGCCTGGATAGGCGCAGCATGTCGTGGTCCTCTAGATTTGACCTCCTGACATACCTGACATGATCGGCAGTATATACGGATGTCCTTGTTAACAAAGGGCCAAAAGAAAGCCGCAAGGACTCTCGACTTTGTACGGGAAAATCCCATGTGTCCAGCACATTGCGAGTCATGAGCATGTTGCAATATTTGCACTCTCATACTCTTGGGAACAAGGATTTGCGAATGTGCTGACGTAGCCGAGTCTTGTACCATACGTACCAGTACGCCGTTTTTCATTTCTATCCAAGATTTTCTTTGTGTATTTTTATTTGGATCACCTTTCTTCGCAAGAATGAAGAATTTCTTTAGCGTAGGATCTTCTTCTTGTAATTTTATGAACGAGTCACGAGAAATAACCAAGGTACTATCTTGGCTATGAACTTCATTATCATTATTCAACGAAGTTTGCGGTGTTTGTAGAGCTTGTGCTCTTGTAACCACTGCATTGGTAGCTTGCATATTATCATCTTCCCAAGCAGCAATCTGCTGTGGGGTACATTCCCTAACTCCGTGGATACGACCAATAATAAGGTCCGCAATTGGATTAGGTAAGAGACAGGCATGCACATCTCCCGTAAAGAAAGGAGTGGCAATGTGAATTACAGCAGTAGGATATTTCTCTAGAGTGCCGCCAAATGTGACACATTTGATAACCCTTCCTGTCGCACAGGATGGATCTACAAGCGATTGTCTAACACCAATAGTGGTGCATCCGGAATCGAAAAGTAGTGAGACCGGAGTATTATTAACAAGACCCTTATGTAGGATTAGAGAACCTCTCCCGTCATGTGCAACCGAAGCAGGAAGAGCGGGGAGAGGGTGACCACAACTCAAAGTCGATATTGTAGTCGGTTCGAACAAAGTACTGCATTGGGGGCACTTGTTTGCTCTCCCAAAGTCAAATGAAGAACAAGTGACAGTGTCAGAGTTTTTATTATCAGAAACCTGATTACAGGCTCCCTGAGATTCTTGTTGAACCGAGTTAGCCTGCTGATATCTCTTTTTTTTTGTATTGAGATCTACCGCGACTACTATTACCTCTGAAGTTATCACTGTTGTTATTGTCTCTGTAGTTATTATTGTCTCTATTATAACTGTTATCATGTTTCGAACTACAGTTTCCATGATTATTATCATGTCCACATTGATGTGAACATCTATTTGTTTGGTTTTGAGGTCTACGCGAGGAAAAACCTCTGTTACCATATCCTCTTCTGAAATGCCTAAAATTATTATGTTGGAAGTAACGAGGACTGTCAGCTCGTCTCCAATTCTTCGACGAAGAATCACCCTGAAATTGATTTCCATAGTTTTGACCGTAACTACGGTTACTTTTCTTATCAAAATTTTGTTGGAATCTATTACTAGAGTTTTGACCATAAGGTGCTGCCGAAGCAACTGGCAGACCTTCTTTTACTTTAGAGTTACCAATGGTTGCGTGAGGATGAGCAGTTATGTATTGGCTACAGAAATCTTCCATTTCTTTTATTGTTTTAGGTTTACGTTCATGAAGGAAAGCAAGGAAAGACTCATTAACAGAAGACATGACTTTGTCTCTAAGTATTAAGTCCATAAGTCCTTCATAAGTTTTTTCTGTCTTAGACAGCTCCACCCAACGTAAAAAAGTAAGACGTGTCTTTGAAATGAATTCAGAGAATTGCACACCAGTTTCTGGTAACATATTTTTAAATTGAAGACGATAGCCGTCTTCGTCAAGTTGGTATTTTTTTTAACAATATAGCCCTGACAACATCATAGTTGTTCTTGTCAGGCTCATCTACCATGCTTAACATACTCAAAGCATCACCTCTAAGTATTTTGGACAAATGATAAACCTGCAATGATTTATCTATGTTATGTACTTTACATGAAGTTTCAAATCTGTCCAAATAGAATGTTATATCGTCGATGGAAGCATTGAATGGTGGTAGGTTAAGTTTGAAAGTGCTTGCATTAGTCTTATCTGAGACCTTATTTGCATCATTAGCATTACCTATGTTCATCACCCTTAATTTCTCAACTTCCAAAGCTAAGAGTTTTTCTTCATGCTCCATTTTTGCTTTTCTCTCATCAGACTCTCTTTGTAACTTCCTTTCTTCAGCTTCAGCTTGTTTTTCTAATCTTTTATTTTCAGCCTCTATTTTCATTTTCAGCCTCTTTTTCAAGTCTTTTATTTTCAGCCTCTATTTCAAGTCTTTTATTTTCAGCCTCAAGTCTTTTCTCTTCAGCTTTTGCTTCTGCTTCTCTTTTTTGTTTTTCCATTTCCATTTGGAATCTTTTTTCATCCACCTGCATTTGCAGTTTCTTTTGTTCAGCTTCCATTGCTTTATCATATTGAGTAGTTGCAAATTCTTCTAACTTATCACCAGTCTTCCCAAGCAATTTACCCTGCTCAATAAAGTGCTCAAATGTAGCCATGATGAGTAATAATATGAGTCCACAACCTGAAATAATTAATTATCTTATTTCAAATTTAATTATAACAAGTCTTAAATGAAGCACTTGTTTACTCACAACACTATATTATTATCCCAATCTCTGTGGGAAACAAGTCTTATATCAAAGAACTTGTGTATAGACCTTTTTGAAATATCATCAATCAACTTTTGATCATAGGTGCACTTCCCATTCAATAGTGCACAATACTATTCATCATTTATTAATCATCAGTGTAGTAGTAATGCATAAGCATAACCCACTATTAAATGTGAATTAACTACTATAAGTGTTATCAATGACTATGTAAACACAATCACAATGTAAACAATAACAATGTAAACATTACACTGTAAACAATACAATGTAAACAATACAATGTAAACAATACAAAGATTTAGCAACAATACGAATACATTCGTAGAAATCAACAAAAAATAAAGCGAAAATTAAAGAAATATCACAAAAAATGTGATGATATCTACGAGAAGATAACACAAATACAAGACACCACAGTGTATAAACAAAAATGTTGTATGAAACTAAACTATAGTAAAGAGGAGGCTAGCAAGTACAAACAAATCAAAACAGAACTAAAGAATGCAGAAAAATAACGAAAACAATACTAACACATGTCATCACAACAAACAAAAAATAGCAACAGCAGTCGCTTTGCAAATTCCAGTATCGGAAATTTGCACACCCTATAGAAAACGCTCACGATAGACGACCTCTATCACGTGGTATGATCTAAGGGAGACTCCGCCCAACCGAAAACCCGCAGAAACATAAACATATAAATATAAATATACAAATAACACATAAACATATAACATGTAAACAAAAGAATGAGATGAAACACAGAAGACTCAGTAGAAGTATAAGGGCACAGTTCACAAACAAACAGGCCACTTAACTTATGGAACTCCAATCGTCAGTACAGCAAACAGGATGTAATCAGCATTCTGAGATCAAAGATCCAACATTGATTGCCATCTGTACTTGCATCAAAACAGCTACGACGATGGTTGAGACTTGAGTTTTCAAACGGTACATGCAGTGTACAAGAAGTGTAGAACTCGTCAGCGATGGAACTTGGCCTTCTCCAAAGCAGAACAGCAACAAATCGATTCTCCCGTATGTAACAAAACTGGGAAATGTCACTTTCTTGACTTGGAACAGCAATTGTTGAAAATTCCAAAAAAGTTCCTGGGCAACGCCGAGTAATTTCGTAACTCTGCACTTCTGTTGTTGTCTTGTAGATGTTGTCTGTAGACTGTTGTAGAGTGCTGAATGAAGCGGGTAAGGGACCCCGAGTATGCTCGTACCAGATCAAACCAGCTTATGGCCACCAAATGTTGCGTAGCAAATATGTGTTGTTGTATAAATGTCCCGTGGATGATGTCACATTTGCCACACAACGTTGAGGGTGTTGTCTTTCATCTGCTTCTCTAAAGGTATAACAATCCTGGCCTTTGCAGAGTAGTGTGCCACCCTCAGACACCAGGGATGATGAGGCGTAGTAACTTGGTGTCTGTAGTCTGGTTTAAGTGTGATGTAGATGTGTATACAGACAGTGAGCATTACGAACAAGGCAATCCACACAATGACGTCACGTTAACTCACGATGTGAAAAGTCAATGATGCTTGCAACAGCTAGTGACGGTTTTGTATAATTTATTATGACGAAGTGTGTAGACATAAACAAGCAGGTACATCATAGGTACGATCAAACAGTCATTATTACATATGTAGACAATTCAACTGGCACAGCAGACAGCATCAAAATAATGTGCATCATCTGTCTTTTAGGATATCATGACAAGCTGTACATGTAGTCAGGTAGTAAACTTCCCCCTTTCCATAAGAGCTAGAAGATATCAACTAGGAGATTAAAGATGGTCTCCTTGATTTGACCTCAACAAGACAGGCGTGTCTTTTGAGCGCCACATTATCGTCCTCTATGTTCCTTATACAGCAAAGGTATCAAACCTAGATCCATCAACAAAGTTCAGGAAGCAAATAGTCCGTAGGACAGGCATCAATCGATGCGTGACAATCTAAGTGGATCGTGAGCTGAGCAAACTAGTCATATCGTAGACTTTAGAATAAGGCAGGCTAAGCAAAAGTCAACATCACAAGATGGCGATAAAGTTACTCAGCCAAAAAAGGGATTTAATTACCTGTTCATAAGGAATTAAATGAATAATCACATATGCCTCCAGGCATTAGGAATAACACAGAGATATATCATCTCAAGATAGGAACAACAATCATGAGGACTCCTTCCTGAATAAACTAAGCGAAGACTAGCACATAGCTACGTCTCGCCTTCACAGCTTCTCAGCACAGACTGCCCTGGGCGGAAATCGTTTTACCAACGCCACAAAAAGGGACATGCGCAGAAAACGCGAATCGAATACAACTCAGGCCAATTTACGAAACGAAGAATGTTCTACAATGTTCGACTTAAGACCTATTACCTTAAAAGGAAATGAATCTTGAAACATTGCGATTGCCAACTGTTTTCAAAGAACTGACGATCTGAGCGCTCCATATATGGTCGTGACTCAAAATCGTTCACACAGCTATCGGCAACCCTAGCTATCAAGATAAGACAACTTCTTAACGATAGCTATCAAGATTAGACGACTGTAGAAATAAAAGTGACTACAATTCCATGAGTTCCCTCCCATGCATTAAAAAATGAATATAGTCAAAATGCATGGTCAGAATAAGTTGCGACAAGTTTTTAGCAGCAACAGGTCTCTTCTGAGGACATGACCAACCCAGCTCCAGCGTCTGCCAGCTATGATGGTATGCATGTCCTCTTGCTTGCTACGAGTAAGCAGATCTTGGTTGGTGATGGTATTCGGCCAAAAGATCCGGTGAATTTTTCTTAGGCATGTTGTGTGAAAAGAGGACAATTTTGACATTTCCTTCTCTGTGACTCTCCAGCATTCCGCACCATAGAGAAGCACAGAAAGCACGCAACTCTGGTATAATCTTAATTTTGTGCTTGTGCTGTATTGGGATAGGTTCAACCAAGCTGGACTGGTCTGTGTGGGTAGGGGTCAGACAAAAGCTGGTACCCTGGTCCTCCAGGTTGGGGGTTTTAGCATAGGGCTGACACCCCTGTCTATGTAAAAAAAATAATGAAGTTACGGAAACAACATCAAATGAACAAACTTTGCTGCGGGATGGACATTCGGAGTCTGTGGCTCGTATGACTGTCAGTGGTGAAAGCCGAAAGGAAGCCACTGACATGAAAACGGATGTCCTGACCGCAAAACAGGATACAAGAATAGGATTTTGGAATGTCAGGACAATGTACGAGACAGGTAAACTAAGACAGGTCACGGCAGAAATGAGAAACCATAGATTACACATCCTGGGGATAAGCGAGAGCAGATGGACAGGGGCAGGAAAAGTTAAAACAGCAACAGGAGAAACAGTACTTTACTCTGGAAGAGAGGATGGACAGCACTGTGAAGGCGTAGCCATTATTCTACAGAAAGGGATAGAAAGGACATTACTGGAATGGAAACCCATCAACAACAGACTGATACGATTGAGATTGAGAGGGAGATTCACCAACACTACAATAATACAATGCTACGCACCAACGAATGATAGCGATGAGGAGGTCAAGGATGAATTCTATCAACAACTGCAGAAAGAAATGGAGGACACACCTAGATATGATCTTGTTGTGGTAGTGGGAGACCTCAGTGCGAAAGTTGGTGCACACAATGCATATAATGAAGGAACGGTGGGGAAATGCGGCGGCGGAGTAGCGGGCGAAAATGGGGATGGGCTAATAAGTTTCTGTGGCATTGGCAGCCTGGTCGTTGGAGGAACGCTTTTCCCACGTGGGGAAGTTCACGGGTTGGCATGGGAGTCGCCGGGTGGTCGGGACGGAGGCCAGATGGACCACATCGTGGTTGGCGGTGGATGGGGACGTGCGTTGCGGGATGTGGGGGGGGAGGGGGGGTGCAGATGTGGGAGGCGATCACCATTTGGTGGTGGCGGGGCTGAGGGTGAGGCTGGGAGGGGCTGGGCCAACTGTGGCTGCACAGAGGGGGTTTGACATCGGCAGGTTGAAGGACCCCCTTGCCAGGGGGGCTTTTGCGGCCGACATTGGGAGGCGATATCGGTTTGCCAGGGGCCAGGAGGGGACATTGACTGATGATGTGGACCGGAATTTCAACACCATTTCGGCAATATGTAAGGAAAGTGGCGAATCATGCTTGGGATTCCGGGGGGGGGGGGGGGGGGGGGGGGGACTGGATGGCACCAGGGGCACTATAGCCATGGAGATGAGAGGGGAAATGAGGGGAAGGGGAGCGGAAGCGAGGTCCCCCAGGTTGGAGCAACTATGTAGCGAACGGTGCAGTCAACTGGGCAGGGAAGTTGAACGCCAAGCCCGAGCCAACGGGGGGAATTTCCTGGGCGATCTTGCTGGGCAGGCAGAGGAGGCGGCGCTGGGGGGTGGGCAGAGCACGGTATACAGGGTGGCTAGGTTCATCGGCGGAAAACGGGGTGCAAACAGTATTACATTGGTGAGAGACGGGCAGGGAGGTCTCGTCGGGACAGTAGGGAGACGGGTGACGGGGTGGGAAGGGCACTTCGGGGGGGCTCTGGGCAGGGAAATGCCAGAGACACGGTTGAATGTTCCTGGGGCTGAAAACGATCTGGATGTAGTGCAGACATTCCGCGAGGGGAGGAAATCATTGCGGCAGTCGGGGGGTTGGGGAGCGGTGGAGCTCCGGGCCATGGTGGCTTGAATGCAGAGCTGTTTGGGACGGACCCTGAGCTGGCAGCGGAGCTATTGGAGCCACTGTTTGCGCGGGTGTGGAGGGCGGGGGCGGCACCGTCGGAGTGGAACGGGGGAATGGTTGTCGGGTTGCCCGGGAGGGGAGATCTTTCGGACTGCAATGGTTGGAGAGGGGTCGCTCTTCTCTCGGTTCCCAGCGAAATGCTGGGCAGGATGGTTATACAGAGAGTTTCAAGGGCAGTGGACTACAAACTGAGGAAAGAACAGGCGGGATTTGGAGGGGCGGAGAATGTGTGGACCATGTGTTCACTCTCGGGAACATTATGGAGCAGTGCTCGGAGTGGCAGGGACAGCTTTGCATAAATTTTGTTGATTTTGAAAGGGCTTTTGACGGCATGCGTGGGGACAGTTTATGGAAGGTGCTGAGGGCTTGTGGGGTTCCGGGCTGCATGGTGTCGGTCGTGAAGGGCCTCTGTGCCGGCTTTGCGTGTGGTGTTGGGCGGGGCGGCCTGACCTTCGGGGTGGGGGCGGGGGTGCGACGGGGATGCCCCTTGTCAACCAATCTGTTTTTGACGGTCGTGGACTGGGTGGTGCGCCGGACGGCGGAGGGCGGTCCGGGAGGAGTGGGATGGGCTGCATTTTCGGCGTTGGAAGATCTGGAGTATGCGGGTGGCATTGCGCTGCTGGCGCGTTCACATCGGCACGTCCGGGAAGGAACGGATGGACTTGGTGAATTTGGCCAGCGGGTGGGCTTGGGCATCAATTTGGGGAGGTCTGGGGTCATGACGCTCGGTGTGAGCAGCCCTGAGCCCATGTCGGTAGGGAGTCAGCAACTGGTGCAGACGGGTGCCTTCGCATGCCTGGGAGGCATGGTGACACCATTAGGTGGGGCAGGCAGGGACGTCGGCATCGGAGTGGATAGGGCAGGAACGGCCTTCTTTGGCCTGGGTGACATCTGGAGGTCCTCCCGGTGCAGCACGGGCGCAGAATTGGGGTTATACCGGGGTTGCGTGCTTTCTGTGCTTCTCTGTGGTGTGGAGTGCTGGAGGGTCGCGGAGGGGGAGATGTCAGGGTTGTCCTCTTTTCACATGGCATGCCTGGGAAAAGTTCACCGAATCTTTTGGCCGAGTGCCATCACCGGCCGGGGTCTGCTTGCTCGTGGCGAGCGGGGGGACATGCGTGCCGTCATGGCTGGCGGACGCTGGGGCTGGGTTGGTCGTGTCCTCGGGGGGGACCCCGGTGCCATCACAGGAACAGCTGTGCTTTGGGCCCCTGAGGGAGGGCGAAAGAGAGGCCGACCGGAAACAACTTGGCGGAGGGCTGTGGAGGCTGGGATGCAGGGAGTGAGCCGGGGTTGGGGCACTGTGCGAAGGATGGCCGCCGACCGTGCAGGGTGGAATTAATTTGTTGTTGCCCTACAAGACGCCACTAGGCGTGATGGCCACTGACTGCTTTGACGGTCGGTGGTTAAGGATCGAAGAAGAAGAAGAAGCTGTATTGGGAGGACTTCCAGATGTTATTTAGGCTAAAGAAGGCTGTTCTTGCCTTATTCATTCTGATGTTGATGTCTTTGCCTGCCCCACCGTCTGGTGTTACTATGCTTCCTAGGTATGTGAAGGTATCTGTCTGTACCAGTTGCTGATTCCTTACTGATATGGGCTCAGGGTTGCTCACATTGAGCGTCATGACCTCAGACTTCTTTAAATTGATGTTCAAGCCCACCTGCTGGCTAAATCATAAAGCTAAGACTGGTCTCAAATTATAAAACTAAGACTGGTCTCAAATCATAAAAGTAGGTTCAAATCATAAAACTAGGTTCAAATCATAAAACTAAGACTGGTCTCAAATTATAAAACTAAGACTGGTCTCAAATTATAAAACTAAGACTGGTCTCAAATCATAAAACTAGTTTCAAATCATAAAAGTAGGTTTAAATCATAAAACTAATTTCAAATCATAAAAGTAGGTTAAAATCATAAAACTAAGACTGGTCTTAAATTATATCCGTTTTTTCCTGGATGTGTTGATGTGAATGTGCCAGCAGTGCAATGTCATCTGCATATTCCAGATCTTCCAATGTTGAAAATGTAGTCCATCTTATTCCTCTTGGACTGCCCTCTGTTGTCTGGCGCATCACCCAGTCTATGACTATTAAAAATAGAGTGGTTGATAAGGGGCATCCCTGTCGTACTCCTGTCTTCACCTCGAAGGTTAGGTTGCTCTGCCCAACACACAACGTAAAGTTGGCATAGAGGCTTTTTATGATTGACACTATGCAGCTTGGAATTCCATAAGCCCTCAGTATTTTCCATAAACTGTCCCTATGTATGCTGTCAAAAGCCTTTTCAAAGTCAACAAAATTTATGTAAAGCTGTCTTTGCCATTCTGAGCACTGCTCTATAATGTTCCTGAGAGTGAATATATGGTCTACACATCTTCTGTTCTTTCTAAATCCTGCTTGTTCTTTCCTCAGTTTGTAGTCTACTGCCTTTGAAATTCTCTGTATAATTATCCTGCCTAGTATTTTGCTGGGAACTGAGAGAAGAGTGATTCCTCTCCAATTATTGCAGTCTGAAAGATCTCCCTTCTTGGGCAATTTGACAATTATTCCTTTGTTCCACTCTGATGGTGTTGTCCCCGTTTTCCACACTTGTGCAAATAGTGGTTCTAATAGTTCTGCTGCTAGCTCAGAGTCTGTCTTAAATAGCTCTGCATTTAAGTTATCATGGCCCGGAGCTTTACCGTTCTTTAACCCTTTGATTGCTGTGATGATTTCTTATCAGCAACTAATGCAACATAAAATTAAGGTGGATGAATCATTCTTAGTTTAAGTAACTGTACACAGAAACCAAATTCAAAAAACAACTGTCAGTGACAACAGGAAAGTTCTCAAGTAATTTCAAAGTAGAGGCAGAGGCCTTGAAAACTGAAGCAGAAGTCCTAATGACAGCGGAAATCACTAAGATACAAGTAGCTTTCTTCACAGTTGAGCTTTCAGTAGTTGTAGCACATAGGAGCTAAATAATACAGTCCTAAATGAACTAAGAGCAAAAAGTCTTAGTTTTATGATTTTAACCTACTTTTATGATTTGAAATTAGTTTTATGATTTAAACCTACTTTTATGATTTGAAACTAGTTTTATGATTTGAGACCAGTCTTAGTTTTATAATTTGAGACCAGTCTTAGTTTTATAATTTGAGACCAGTCTTAGTTTTATGATTTGAACCTAGTTTTATGATTTGAACCTACTTTTATGATTTGAGACCAGTCTTAGTTTTATAATTTGAGACCAGTCTTAGCTTTATGATTTGAGACCAGTCTTAGTTTTATGATTTGAGACCAGTCTTAGCTTTATGATTTGAGACCAATCTTAGTTTTATAATTTGAGACCAGTCTTGGCTTTATAATTTTAGACCAGTCTTAGCTTTATGATTTGAGACCAGTCTTAGTTTTATGATTTGAACCTACTTTTATGATTTGAAATTAGTTTTATGATTTGACACCAGTCTTAGTTTTATGATTTGAACCTACTTTTATGATTTGAAACTAGTTTTATGATTTGAACCTACTTTTATGATTTGAAACTAGTTTTATGATCTGAGACCAGCTTTTTTGATGAAAAATTTATTAAATTTTCCCAGAGAGAATTTTACCTGACTCTTCTGAAGCACTGGGCGAACAAAGCTATCGATGAGATTGACAGCTGTAACCTTGAACTTCAATTGCTGAAACATCGAGAGGAGATGACAAGAGAGGGTCTTGAATACCGTATGTCAAACAGATTAGCAAATAATAGCTCGGCTTCAACATCTAAGGTATGTTTGTTTCTCTCCATACAATGCTTGCTAGATTTTTTTAAATTATTAAGAAAAATGGAAATTTAATTGGGGAAAATATCTTGTTTTGATCGGTACATGGTGTCTTATTATTGCAGATAATATATTCAACTCCAGGGGTAGTATGACATCATAGAAACCACTGGTTCTGAAACAAATTTCCATCAATTATATTCCTTGTGCTGGGAGCGAATCTGATACCTTTAGAATTAGAGGTGGATACCATACCTCTGAGCCACTACGACCCCCACAAAAACATTATAAACACAAACAAATCATTCAAAACAAGTAATGCAAATGATTGTCAGCCATCCAAGATGGAAGAATGTTCTCTGTTAAGGAGGTTTAAAAGACTTTGTCAGGGTGGCCTAGGACTGCAAGGCCTTGGTGCCAATTTGTCAAAGACCTATGGTCCACATATAGCTGGAGGGTGATGATGATGATGAATGGCTCCTGGGGATTTCTGAGGAGACTGAGCATAAATAATAGCACCACTTTAACCCCAATGGGTTGTCAATAGTTAGTTAAAGTTAGTTGCTTATCCTTTACAGGACGTGGCAATCAACCCCAGCTTTTATTGGCTGTTTGTGATTTTTCTAGGCAATTTTTTTCATTCAGTAGTTTGCCATTGCTTTCTGAACGGTACGGCGCTTATACCATTGTTAAAAATCCACACAAAGCGATCTGCTACCAAACCGCCTGCAGCAGGTTTCGAACCTGGTATATCTGGATTATGAAACTGCGTTCATATCCATTAGGCCACAGACGCCTGTCAATAGTATACATTGTAAATAATGTATTCAAACTGCTGCCATTATGTTACTCACAGCACGCTGGCTAATTATTTATTCCGTATTGTCCACCATTTAATTAGAAATTCTAATTGTGGATTTTATTAAAATCTTAAAATACTTGTACCTGCTGTGTTACTTTAAAATACAGGGCTATATTCTTTTATCAGACTACCTGAAAACCCAAATATTCTGAAGATCAAACGTTTGTTTGGGCTAGTTTTTTATGACAATTTTGGCGATTTCTGACATTTTGGGTGGCTGTGGGCTATTAATCAAACACATTTGGATGACTGGATATTATGGGCGACTTGGGCCACTTTTAAAATACGATTTGGGCGACATCTGAAAACTGAAAAATCCTGTTTCCAAAACAAAGATGTCACCGAGGATTTTGGAGAAAAGGATATAAACCTGTAAAATAGATAATTATTTTAAAAAATCGAAAAGATTGTGCATGTACTTGCCACATATAGACGTAAAAAGAGGTGTGTGAGACAAGGTTGCATCCATGGCCTATTTAATATCTACACAGACAACATTTTCAGACAGTTAATACCTGTTATAAAAATATGATAGTTATTCTCTTCTACAATATGGTTCTTTGAGCTTAGACTTCCAGCCAGGAAACAACATATAAGGGCATTACCTGACATCCTGTTGTGTCATGTTCACATGAGGCATGTAATGAAGCATCAAGGCCAATAAATTACCTCTAATAGATTTTTACCTAAATACTTTTGTTATAGAAATGGTGTACACATGTTCTCTAGTTACAGAAATGGTGAACACATGTTTTCTAGTTACAGAGTGGTGAACACATGATCTCTAGTTACAGAAATGGTGAACACATTCTCTAGTTACAGAAATGGTGAACACATGTTCCCTAGTTACAGAAATGGTGAACACGTGTTCTCTAGTTACAGAAATGGTGAACATGTGTTCTCTAGTTACAGAAATGGTGAACACATGTTCTCTAGTTACAGAAATGGTGAACACATGTTCTCTAGTTACAGAAATGGTGAACACATGTTCTCTAGTTACACATATGGTGAACACATGTTCTGTAGTTACAGATATGATGAACACATGTTCTCTAATTACAGAAATAAGGAACACATGTTCTCTAGTCACAGAAATGGTGAACGCATGTTCTCTAGTTACAGAAATGGTGAACGCATGTTCTCTAGGTACAGAAATGGTGAACGCATGTTATCTAGTTATATAAATGGGGATAACATGTTCTGTTGTTATAAAAATATTGAGCATACATTTTCTTACAGAAATTGTGAACACATGTTCTGTTGCTACAGAAATGAACACATGTTCTGTTTTTACAGAAATAGTGTACACAGTCTGTTGATACAGAATTGGTGAATACATTTATTGTTTTTACAGAATTGAGAACACATGTTCTGTTGTTACAGGAGTAGTTGAACATTTGTTCTGTTGTTACAGAATGGTGAACACATGTTCTCCAAGGATATAGATTTATTGATCCTGTTTTTCCCAGCTGGAAAGCAGCATCGAATGTTTATTCTTATTTTCAGCTGTTTCGCCCATTCATTCTGACCAAGACACAGCTGCAGAAGCAAGTCTTTGGCTTAGGGTACCCATCCATGCCAACAATGACAGTTGATGAATTTTATGAACAGAAATTACTAGAGGGAACTTTGTCTGAGTCAGTTCAGAAAGGGTGAGTGTGTGTTTATGTTAACGCCTGTTTTCTATGTCTGAGTCAGTTCAGAAAAAGTGAGTGTATGTTAACAGCCTGGCTTCTTTTTCAGAATCAGTTCACAAAGGGTGAGAGTTTGGTAATGTTAATAGCTTGTTTCTGTCTGAGTCAGTTCAGAAAGGTATGTTTATGTTAACAATTTGGTTTCTTTGAATCTTCAGAAAGTGAGAGTTTGTTAATGTTAACAGCATGTTTTAAATAAGTCTTATGTTATACAGTTTGCTGTATTAAATTAAGTGGTGAATTGGTTAATTTGTGAATTGGAGTTACTGTGGCTTAAGTGGTGAATTTGTGAAATTGGTGTTACTGTAGCTAAAATGGTGAATTGGTTAAATTGTGAAACTGGTGTAACTGTAGGTTTATGTGGCTTAAGTGGTGAAAGGTTAATTTTGTAAAATTGGTGTGACTATGTTTATGTGGCTTAAGTTGTGAAAGGTTAATTTTTGTAAAATTTGTGTTACTCTATGTTTATGTGGCTTAAGTAGTGAAAGGATAATTTTGTAAAATGGTGTTACTGTAGGTTTATGTAGCTTAAGTGGTGACGGTTAATTAATAAATTGGTGTTACTGTAAGTTTATGTAGCTTTAGTGATGACAGGTTAATTTGTAAATTGGTATTACTGTTGGTTTATGTAGCTTTAGTGTGTGATGAAATGGTTGTGCGATCTCACGTCCACTCCGTCAGTATCACTTTTTTCTTCATTTTTCTCTTCCTCTCACTCATTGCTTTTATTTGGCATATTTTTTGCCCTTTCATTCATTATTTTACTATCTAAGCTGAATCTAGTAGGGTGAAGTCTCTGACACTCTACTCCCCTACGGACATATCTGCTTTACATGCAGAATTGTTTACGTTCCGCAAGGTACATGTGATAATACCAGGTAATTAGACCGGTCACCCACTTATCTCTTTCTCTCTTGTCTGACCACTTTTGGAAACATGTCGGTCCAACATTTGACCCCAGTGAAAAGCTGCTGACTGTGTTGATACAAGCTTGTATTTGCGTACGATGAAAGAAGACAACATTGTCTGACCAGACATCTGTCTGGCGGAGGCACACAGTTAAAGGCGATAATTAGATAATCTGTCGGGGTAGACATCTTGGCGGAAGACATTACGCCAGGAAAACATGGTAGCAATATTGTGGGAGGCAGATAGGAGCAGCTGGAACAATATTACGTCTTATTATAAAGAGGTCACACGTGGAATTTAAAATTTAATATTAAAACACGTGAGGGGATATTTTGAATTTAAAAAAACTTTCCCACCCAAACTGCTAGAGAGATTTGATTCGTTTAATTTGAGATGCCGGAATAAACAATGCATTCTATTGGAACATTCGGCAGAAACACCATCTGTGAATTGAACTGAGAATGAGAGATATAATGTAGTGAACTAAGAAACACAGAACAGACAGCTTTGCAACTTCAACCGAGCAACTCCCAACAGCCAGGAAGAGAAGGATCGGACCTAGAATTCCTATATCAAAAGTGACAGATCGACAGTATTTGGGCAACTCTGAAACCCTAAGGGTAAACCCGCATATTTAAATACACAGACTGTAAAACTTCAGGACCAGGACTTTATAAATACAAAACTGGAAACCTAGGAATTGGATCATCAGTCATAAGAGAAATAATATCCCAGACCAAGTGTATCGCAGAACACCAGTCGAAGAGGAATTACTAGTTTCCCAGTCCAAGTGATTCATAGAACACCGTCATAAGAGGAATTTCTCAGACGTAATTGATTCGAGAGCATATGGACCAAAATTGCTCGTGTCCATCTGAAAATTTGTGCAAGGAGATTGTGTATTCCCAATAATTTGGGGTAAGTTGTGAACATTTCTATTACAAACGTGAATTTACCATGTTTTCTTGCTAGTGGATATATATGAGGCTGGCATCCTCAACATATGAAAATAGTACATTCATGAACAACTACAGCAAGAGCGGGTGATTGTTTCTGACTAGTCGTGCGGAAAATCCGACAGCAGAGCGACCCCAGACTCTGACTGGAGCAGTGATGAGTGATGACTACATCATATGTGCTTCCAGTGTAACATATTATCTTGTGAAGATTTATGTACCTTTTTTAATAGTAATTCATGCAAATCATTGTTCACGCACTCCAGACGCAATTTCCTAGTTAACACCCAGAAGGATATGGGTGAATTTTCATCATATTCCCTGAGTTACTCTGTGTGCTCGGGAATTTAATTCTTCTATTAACATTGGTGGGTGGCGCGCATGACAATGGGCCTATTAGTTTGCGGCGAACAAATGTGCTCAGCAGGCATTTGTTTCTTTCTATTTGTCTAAAGTTCCAGGTTACAAGCCATCAGACGATTTGTGGTACTAACGCCACTAGTGTGAGAGAAAAGCATCCCCCATAACCACCTACAGTGGAAGAGAGTGTGGAGAAGGCTTTTGTCATCACAGAATTGATGAACCACAGCTGCAGGACTCACTCATACAAGCTAAGTGCTAGCTAAAAAGCACCAGCAAAAAGGACATTTCAGTTAAACTTTAAGTATAAAGTTAAATTCCCACCTACGTCTCAATGATTAGAACTTTATAACCATCAAAATTCTACTAATCTTTCAATATTTATTTTAACCTGTTAAAGAGTATTTCACTATTAAATTTGTTACTGGTTGTTTTAAAACTACACAATAATAGTTGATTCAATTCTGTGTATGAAAGCAAACGTATGAGCCAGAATAGTTAATCTATATATAAATACTTAGACATATGTTTACACTAAACAGAGCTATACCTTATAAGAGGGATTTCGTTGGATTACACCAACTGGGGGCTTTAACGGATTGCTTAAATCGTTCACAAAAGGCGACGGACCAGATATAATGCGTTAACAATTGTTCAGCCCAAGGAAACATTGTTCGTGACTTCTGGAAATAGCTTGTGAAGGCTCCCTTCAGGTAGAAGTGTTATTAATCTTCTATCTACATCTCTGCCAAGAGAAATCTTGCGCGCATGTAGATAGATACCTTGGAAGCCAGTATTAAATACTCTTGAGTTTTGGTCACTGTTGGACTACTACTGCAAAGCAGGGGAGGCAATCCGTGACATAGTGGTGACAGGTTAATTTGTAAATTGGTGTTACTGTAGGTTTATGTAGCATAAGTGGTGAAAGGTTAATTTGTAAAATGGTGTTACTGTAGGTTTATGTAGTTTTTATAACTCCTAAGAAATTAAAGATCAGATACTTTCTAGAAAGAACATTGTTGGACATAGAAGAAATGGACAATTGCACATATAAATGTGTAGACGTGCATTTGTTATTTACTGGGGGATCTGAGTAGGCAAAGAATAGCACTGTTGCTCACTGTGGCATGTCATTAGAGGTTTAAATATCAGTTTGTGCATGGAGTTTCAGCTTCTTCATGCACAACTAACTGCTACAGAACTACTGCTGCAAAACCTCCAAGACTTCTTTGATGCAAGTTTTCTGGAAGGTGGTTAGATGGCAGTACTGGCTCCATGGTTCATGAGGAGCAAAAGGGGACATAAATCAATAAAATTATTCATGTACAACAGCAGACGTGACACAAACAAACAGTAAACTAAATATGTCATCATTTTCCTTTGTGCTTATTACGGAGCATGGATTCACCACTGTAACTGGTCCTCCTGCAGGAAGCCTGCGTAGTCACATGCTCCTGCAGTGACATTATCTGTGATAATTTGTCTTACATGATGAGGTTGCTAGCCCCATGCAAAAATTCATATTAGTGGTCTTGTAGGACATTCCTGAGGTAATTTCTTTGTCGTTTCAGAGATCCCTTGGAACTTTGCGGGGCAAGCAAAATATATATATTTATATACACACATGTTAATGGCAATCAAATAAAATCTCTTGTCATTATAGACACAGCTTACAAGACTGGGCAAAGGATCCAGAGCAGGATGCAGCAGAGCGAGAGAAAGAAGAGGCTGAGAAGGAGCGCAACATTGAAAGAGAGGACCCTGAAACTTTGGAGAGGGCAAGAGCAATGGATGATTGGAAAGATGGTATGTGTTCATTTTTGTTTTGTTTTGTTTTATTTGTTTATCAGTAAGAATAGAGTGAGAGCTATCAGATGAACAGGCTGACAGATGCCTGTGAGCAAATCATGAAATCATGCTGTTGTTGCAGGGAACATGGTCAAAGGGAAGCAATAGGAGAAGCACAATTGGGAGGGAGATCTGTTGTGCCCCTTTATGAAAAAAAAAGGACAGATAATAATGGGATACGAGTTAAGTAAGCTCCCCCTAGTTTTACGAACCACTTAGTGATAAACAAACACAAGCTCTCCTTAGTTATATCAAACACTGAGCGATAAACAAACACGTGATGTAGTGAGTGGAAGTAAGACTCGAGAGTTTTGCAAGAAAGTCGAAGTAAAGGGTTTTAAGAACGAGTTCACAAATAATGGAGTTCATGACGAAAGAACGGAGAGAAAAGACATACAGAGTTTGTGTCCAGCAAATATTTTGCTGAGCATCTGTGGTTCCTACAGATTTACTGCTCATATTTGTCTAAAGAAGTTATACAAGAGAAATGTTGTATTTGAGAAGAGAAATATTTTCAGAGGAGAAAATTATGTTAGATTTATCTGAGGACAGTTTATTCGTTACAACAAGGTGCGTAGTTGATTTTTTGAATTCAGTGAATCGAGAACTACCAAATCAACGATGTCGTGATAGCAGAACTGAAACAGATTGGTAAACATAGAGATTTGGATATCTTGGGAAATTTAGACTCCATAGTGGTGAGGCTAGTGTAACCACACAAGTAACCACATACCAAGAGAATTAAAGAAGTAGCCACATAAGTAACCACGTACCAAGAGAATTATAAAGAAGTGACACTTTTGATACGAAATTATAACAGTCTTGAATCATCTATGACGAGTTACAGCAGGGAACTATGTTTAGTCACATGTATGGTTGCACTGCAAACTTGAGTGAGTGGAAGCTTAACAGGCCTAACAGAAGAGTGATTGCTGCATGAACTTTGATATTTCCTTATTTTCAAATGTAAATAATTTGGAAAATAAACCCTGAAACCAGAGAGAGGTGTTTATCAAGTTCGTCACGCTTGGATATTGTCATGACGTCTATTTGTTGCGGTTGAGTCTTAGAAATAGAGCTGAACAAAAATCAAAAGAAGGGCAGTGATCGAATCTCCCACTATATTTGATTACCAACTTCAAATGTTGTTTTGTAATAATCATCATCATCAGATAGCAACGGGCCGCACAATCATGGATGAGTTTTGCATGTTTTTCCTTTTTTATTTTGGGTGTGTATGTGTCCTGCTTGCATTTATACATGCATGTATACACACACACACAACACGGTAGAAGGGGAACGACTAAGTAAGTAAGTAAGTATACACACACACACAACACTCACAACTCTGGGGAGAGAATGTGCATGTACACACCTTACCACATCAGGACGTACAGTCAGTCAATAAATCGAAGTCAACGATGCAGTCTTAAACTATATTAGCATGAATATGTGTACGAGACCATATGAATTCAATACAAATGACAAGTACACATCACTACTATTAATACCAAATTATCTAGGTTACAAATAAAAGATAAAGGATCCCGTTACACGCCCATTGAGGCATATTGGGAAATAGGGTGTTAGGCCCATATTTTCTTGACCATCGGCACACTAGGGGTGATGTGGTCAGCATCACGCCGGCCGCCTTAACCTTCCCAGGGTTGCTCTGGTACCAAATACTATTAATACCAAATTATCTAGGTTACAAATAAAAAATAAAGGATCCCATTACACGCCCATTGAGGTATATTGGGAATAGGGTGTTAGGCCCATATTTTCTTGACCATCGGCACATTAGGGGTGATGTGGTCAGCATCACGCCGGCCGCCTTAACCTTCCCAGAGTTGCTCTGGTACCCAATTCATGAGGCTGGGTTGACCCCGGAGCCATTTGCGGTCTAAAAATCCCACCTCAACTGGGGATCGAACCATGGACCACCGAGCTAGGAAGCCAGTGCACTAACCACTACGCAACCGCGGCTCCAAATTACAGGTTACAAATGGCAATGCAATAACTACCATATTCTACTGCAGAGGCTTGGAATACATTCTAACAGTTATCCAACAAATAAGCAGTGAACAGTACCAGGCACAAAGACCGCACTTTGATTCTAATTACAGAAAAATATATTATGACAGGTCAAATCAACCACTAACAATCAAGCTACTTACTGGTAGGGAATACGATGAAAAACCATGTAACCAAACTCTGTCTCTCTCTGTCATGTCACGTCTGTACTGGATGAGTTATCAGCCTTTTCTGCCCATATCTCAGTTGCAGATTTGCACATCCCTAATTCTCACAACCAATCATCAAACTGCCTTTTCGTCACCTGACTAGATAATGTTATGTACCCTTATCTTTACTCACAAAACTGCTTCATATCATAAGCAACCCATAAACAGTTCACTGACGTTTAATCATAACATATCAGAATGTCTGTAATTTGATATGTGTTCCACACGAAGCACATGTACTCAACAGCGAACGAACGAACGAACTTTATTTTCGAAAGGTAAAGAATTGGGCGCGCAGGCCCGTCTAACATTCTGCCCTTCCACTCTCATTAATCTTGCATACTATATCCTTTCATTCCCACATGATGCTTTAAGCATTAATTTAAAGGCATGCAACATTATAAAGTTACCATAACAGCATTCATTTACATTATGCAATCATAATTAAAAAAAAAATGAGGTTTTTTTTTTTTTGAAACAAACAAGCTAGTAATTGGGGGAAAAAAAGTAATAATAAAATAAAATAAATAAAACAATAAATAAAAATAAATAAATTCTGTATACTGACACTCACTCATGTGGTCAATCCGTCTACAATTAATCTGTATTTTTGAATGTGTCATCATCAATCATCAATACAAAAATTACATAAACACATTCTCGCTTATGTCCATACATTCTTGGTGGAAAATGAAATAATAATAATAACACTTTCTTATGCACTTCTGTGGCAGGAAAAGTCTTTGAGCAGTAAAAAAAAAAATTAAAAAAAAATTCACATTTCTAAAGTGCGGGTACATTCTCACGACTCACATTTCTAAAGTACAGTATTATGTGGGTACATTCTCACATACATTACATTATAGCTGTAAAATGAGCCATAACAAAACATTACCCAAAACATAGAAACATTTCTTTAAAAATATTCTCCAAAAGATTTACAATTTACATTGCTTTGTACTATCTGTTTGCGTGGAAGTATACCATAACTCTACTTTTTGCTTGTTTTTTTCCCTTCACAGACCATCGACGCGGTGAGGGTAACAGATACAACAAGGGATAACAGCCTTTATCACATATATACATATTAATACTGATTGACTAAATATGTATTGACTAAATATGTAACCAAAGATAGCAGTATCTACAGTATATGTTAAATATTGTCTGCTAATTAATATGTAACTAAAGATAAAAATACCTCAAATGTGTTTATATGTTGTTGACCAGTCGGCAGATTGTCTGCTTCAGCGTCCACTGTCATCAACATCATTATTTCCCTTTCTGCTCCTGATAGAGCATGGAGTCATGACTACAGCTGGTCCATGCAGGAAGCCTGTACCAAGAATTTACATACTCTTGCAGCAGTGGTTTCTATGACAACATGTTGAAGTTGTCAGCCGCAAGCACAACCTCATATTAGTTGCCTTGTATGACATGCTTGAGGGAGCCGTAGTCCTTTTTTCTTTTTGTCTCATCAGAGAGGCCCAGGAACTACATAGGTCAGTGTCCAGTATATGTAAAATAACAAATAGATTGTTGTAACCGTGCGCTGTTAGTTATATAAAGGCCATTTAACTGTACTATATTTGTTGAGATTTTTTGTTTACTGGACTTTATAGCAATAAAATGGAAATTATCTATATCAGATTCCGGAAATCATCGCTCATCATCGCTATATACAAAAGTCTGGAAATCTTTGCTTATAATCACTAGCTACGAATATGACCTGGAGAATCATGGAAGACAAAGAAGAGGAGAGCAAGAAATACCTTGAAGGATTCAATAGGACGTTGAGTCAATCCATCGTGGGCCTGTCCATCCTAGAACATAAAGAAAGTAAATCAGTTGAAACATTTCCATATGAGGGAATACTTCTGATGATCAGATTCCTCCTGTTGTAATGCTGTATATAGAGTTTCCTATTATTTGTTACCATTAAAGTTGAAATTTCTTCATAAGCTGTTCTTAAAGATGAAGACACTAGTTGAGTAGTTTATATGAAAACAAGTGTTTAATTAAAAAAAAAAGATCTTTAAAAAAAAAAAATTTAAAAACTCACACTGAAAGTTTATTTGTAAGTAGGGGTTTGATGGAGTTTGATTCTAAATTCAAAGTCCGCCACAATCTCGATTATTTTAACAAATCCAAAATCAACCAATTTTCTTTTTTCAAATTTCTAACGCTATTTCGGAATTACAACTTTATTTATTAATAAATAGCTGGATATACAGTTTAGGCAGCGAGGATGGGAAATAGTCATCCCAGTTCGTTAATAAAAAAATGGACGTAGTATAGTGAAGTCCTTAACACTTCACTCCCCTAAGGCAATACCTGCTATGGAACTACTGTTGACTTATTAGATGTGCAGCTAAAAGGACAAGTACTTGCTGCGGAATGACTGTCAGTGATTTGATAACTTTTTCATTCATGTTTAGTTTGTTCCTTCATGTTGTCACCGAATAAATTGTTCACCATTTTGATGTCAATGAGTTAGTTTAAAGTCTGATTGGCACGTTCTGTTCATTAGTGTTGACATCACCAGTAGACAGACATGTCCACGCTTTTTAATTTTAAATTAATGATGAAAATATCCAGTTCAACCTTTGATGGGTTATAATTAGGATATATATTGTTTTCAATTCTAAATAATATGAACAACTGCCAATATGGGAAAGTGGCATCACACTTGTCAAATCATTGTAAATAGGGACAATCACAATTACCAATTATGCTTGTGTGGCCGCCTGTATGTCCAGGTTCTTTGCCTCAGTAGAAAGCGATGACATGATGATGGATGTGTACAACAACAATACAGTGAGCAACGACATAACGTTAAGCAGATCTTCTTTAGAAATAGGGAATGCCACAGTCAACTGGAATACTGTTTATTTACAATGTGTGGACCACTGCTGTTACCCGGACCTCCAACAATCTTGGTCCGTCACTCTTCCTTCTTTAACACTCTTTCACCTCTGAGAATTATATTCAATATTGTAATGTCTATTTATCTATGGTTGTTCAGACGTTACTAGTATCTATCTCCTTTCTTCCATCTAAGCAAATCCTTATCTATTTATATTATCGCTCTAGGTTCAGGTTATTGAAGTGATACCGGACTTCACCGGGGTTATTCCTTTCCCTGCTTCTAGATGGCCACTATCTTAGACGAGTAACAGGACTGTGGTATGGACATAACTAATTCACTCTACATACCCTTTTTCTACTGAGTGGAGCCTAACTCGCTCCTTCGTTCTTCAGTCCTGTCAAGAATTTATACTGTCAATATGTTGGGTTAATTGCTACCCAATCTTGTCTCCTTGTGTCTGAGAATTGGCACAACACATTGTCTACTTGACTATCACCTTCAACATGGCTACCCTCATCTATCTAGCGTATCTGCGACATGCACTGCTTCACTCACGCTTCTGACTTACTGAAAAGCGTGCCTAACCGGATTTCTGTTAACCTCTTTTCGGATTCTCCGTCTCATGCACATTCCTTTTTGCGCATCCCCTTTTTCTACTCTTTCTAGACTTTCCTATATCTGATTCTCACTATTCGTTCCCTTATCTGCCACATCTATCTCCTTATCCCCCCAAAATAAATTATTTATCCATAGGAGAAAAAATTTATTTCCATGGTCGTACCAACACTATTGTACTTTTCCCTATATACAAAATCCTTAGCAATGTGCTGTTACAACCCTTCTTCAACACATAACTAATTTCGATCTCTCCAATGGACAATTTCTTTTTTACACAACATAATTATTATAGTACTGGGAACATTCTTGTCCCGTCCTTTTAGCAATAACTACATTCATCCACATCTCCTTCCCTTTCATACTCCTAATGAAGAACAATTTATATTTCTCCATTTCTTTCATTCACAATCGGCCAAGTTTATTTCCTGACAGTCACTCTTTCACTTCTGCTATCTCACACGCACACCATTTTGCTAACAATTTTGGTGTATCACACACCTGGTGTGTTTTCTTTTGCCATTTCTTCACTATACCCAGAACCTGCTTTGTGTCCTGTCTTATTATGTACACTTTACATGTGTGCATGAACCATTCAGTCATCGACATGTCTGCGTAAGCCATTCAGTCGTCGTTTTTTTCTGTGGCAGGGGAAGCAACTGATGGTTTAAACTAGGGCAGTTAGGCATAAGCAGTAAGATAAAGGGCAAGAAGGTTGTCCGAGGAAGGTGCGCATAAAACCTCCCGGAAGAAGGTTAGATGAATGAATAGAGTTCACGGCGCACGCTCTTAGGGGCTGTTGAGAAAAGACAGTTGAGAAGCGCCAGTTAGACAGGCAGGTCGCACGAACCTAGATAACGGTTGTGCAAGGAAAAGTATTTATCCCCGGAGATGCCCGGTATTAACAAATCCATAACCTGAACATTTATAAGAATATATGAATAGACAATATTAATCAATCAAGGAAGTCATAAATGTTGAATCAAACAGAAATATCAACAAGAGCATAGTAAGAAAGAAAGCATTAGTCATAATCAAGTAGACTTTGTATTCCAAAGAAATTGTTCTACAGGAGCAAGTGTGATGGTCGATATGCTATATGACAACCAATGTACATTATGTAAATAAAACTGTTCCTACTAGAACAGGACTTAGCCATCTTCATACAGAGTTACATGGATACATGTGTAGTGTGATACTTTGTCTGTTTATACGTTCTCGTCATTCACCGTTGAAGTAATGAACCTGGGTAGACAAGAGGGCAGTGACATACTTAAACCAATACAAGAGTAGGCTGCCACACATTATTCTAATGCCGTCCCCCTGTCGATCCCTGGGAGAAATGTTTACCTCCCATTTACGAACACTTATCTTCCCTTTTCCCCTCTACTATCTACTCATGTTACATGATTTTTTGTGGTTTTGTTTTAATACATACTTTTGACACGTGATTACGTTTCCACTTCTTTAGTGGTCTTCATTTTTCCATATCACTGTCTGAGTCAGTTGACACCGATTCTGAAGACCATCTCCGTCTACTGCTATGCTCTGCTTCATTAACCGTCTGTCGACTTTTCCTCCTGGTCGATCTATCCTCTTCCTCTTCTTTGTAATCTTTCTTCTTTGTGTCCTCCACATACTCCTCTTCAATCATATCGATCACAAGCTTGTGAACTTCTTTTTCCCTTTTTGATAAGTCTGTATCAAACTTTACTTCCAGCAATTTCCACACCTTCTTTGTTGACAAGGTGTTGAGGTCGGCTCCTCTTGTCACCGTAGGGTTTGGATGATCAGTGATTTGGTTTTGGTGGGACAAAAGAGTATGGAAAAATGGTTTGGGAAATTTAAATAATCTAGGAAACTGGCTATTTGTCTTAAAGATGGGAGATAAAAGGTTGTACACCTGTGCTTAGAGAAAAGGGAGAGAACCCTTTAATTCCAAGTCATTGGAAACAAGGCTGACTTACACTTAGATAATATCTAGGAGTATACAGTTATGGTGTAGGAAATTTGCATATCATGATTGTTTTAGTAAGCCTTAAGAAGGGAAAGTAATATTAAAGCAAAAACCTCCAAGGGGGATAACAAATAAATAACGCCCCTTGCAGACTAAGTGAGCAGAGTGAAAAAGAAACGCACGAGAAAAATATGAGTAGGGTGTAAACAGTTATGGAACAAAGTTCACTGAGTTGCCAGCGTGGAATTAAGCGTGAGGTTTGTGATGGGTGAGTAGGAAAAACGATGGACCAATTGTCCAAAACAGAAAACAAAAACAGATCATGGGACAATGATTTGAAGGACAAAAGAAATTAGTCCTGGCTGAGAATTTAACGTGGCAAGACATATTGCCAGGCTCTCAAGAAGTGAAACCTGTGGGTGACAGAAGTTTGCACAGATCAAGTAGATAGACTTAGATTAGCGATAGCAATTCTGGGGACTATAATGAACTGTGTTTTAAGCATAGGGCTAGCTCATAGGTGTGATTGGTAGGAAATGTGATAAATATTTGGATTCATTTGATTACGGTAAGATGACTTTTGACTTTTATTATACAAACTATATGAAGAGAGACATGTTTTCAGAAATATGGTCAACCTATTATCAGAAGTTAACGACGCTCACATTTAAGGGAGCGTACAACAAAAGAGAACATTGAAACAAAGGCACGATTAAAAATGCAAAGTGGATAACTTTTATTATCAGATAGCCAGGATGGGCTGTTATACAAAGAAGATGAGGCATTGTCATTAGACAAGAATAACGAACAAGGGTTTTGCAACACTGACATTTATGAGATAAGTTATGCGCTCTCTCACGTCAGCGTAAGTATCAATGCCACTACAGAAGCACTAGACGACGTTGGATTTACAATGTATAAATTTTGATTTGATTGTGATGCCTTTAAATGAGTATAAGACTGACCAGGTTGATATAGGAGAGAGGAAATAAGAGTAATGGTGAATTTGATAACTATGAAACAACTCATGCGCTCTCTCATTAAATAGTAAGTATGAGGAGACCACAACAGCTGTACCTGACATTATTTGATTTTATATGTGAACTGTGAATAGATATTGATGCATGTATATGAGATTAGCCTGACAGGGTAAATACAAGAGATAAGGTTGAGAGGAAGAAAAGGAGGATAAATTGTGGGCAGACTATATATGTATAAGCAAGAGTCTGCAGAAGAGGCAATAATAATAATACCTTTGAAACATAATTTGAATCAAAGTCTGGATGCATGGATATGAAATGGAGATTTGAAACATACACTTTGTTGGAAAATTCTGGAATTTATATTTTGTAAATAAAGCTGTTGTAATTGGAAATACACCACATAAGTTGGTTTGATTCAATAAAGGTTGTGGAGTGAGTCTGTGAATAAGGAGTAACTGCAAATAAATAATATCAAAACATACCACTATACGAGCTAGTCGCTACATTTTTTTTTTTTTTTTTGCGTTCGCCCGCTAATACTCGAGATGAAATATCAGGTTATTATTTTATGTCTAACCTGACATTGATTTTACGTGAGTATCCCTTTATTTCTTGTACAGAGACAGGTGTCCCTCGCCATTCAGGCAAATACTCGCCGATTTCGGAGGTACCCATTGCAGCTGGGTCGGCTCAGGAGCCGCCAGTCCCTGATCGACGACACTCCTTCAAATGTTCTCTCCAGATCTCGAGTTAATCCAGTCCAAATCCCGGTCGACGAAAAATCCTCAAATGCCGTCGCCCGGGTTTGATCCTGTATCACCCGGTCGCCAGAGCGGTGTTGTAACCACTACGCTAGCGCGGCTCCCTAGTCGCTACATAACATCAAGGAGAGAAGAACGAAGCCTGGTTAATGAAAACGAACCATATCTCATCCAAGAATCGACAACTGTGGCGGTGATGGCCAGTCAATAAGAGATACTCTTACTTGGAAGATGAGTCAATAATTTAAGTTGACAACTTGAATAAACAACAACTAGGCCTGCCCCTGTCACCTAGTTAATACTTAAAGGAGGTCCTGCACTGTCACACTCTTAGGGTGCCTTTTATTGCTTTCTTCAACTCATTTACGCTTGGTTCAGTCATTTTGGTCATTTTCTTCGTCTTTATCTGATTTATGCATCCACAATCACTGTTCTCATTTCTCGGCCAATAACTTCTATTGCCTTCCACGTCTTCTGTATAATCGAGCTCGACCGACCTGAAACCTTGGGCATATTCGTCGGAATCCATAACTCTTTCTTCCCCACTTGAGGAATCGGATTCTGATTGTATGTCAAGCTGGTACTTTTCGCGTACTGTATATACTCCTTCCTGTCTCGTCTTCCTCTTCTCCAAGTCTTAGAACTGTTTTTCCAAATCTGCACAAAGTGCCGTTATTTCTTCTATTTCCGTTGTACCACCATTTCCTTCTTGATCTTTGTTACTTCTCCTATTTCTCTCCTTGCCTCGACTCTGAGATCGGCATTCTTTTTGATCTTTACTTCTGCTTCTATAGTCCTTTTTAAACTCTTGACATTTTCTATCAATATATCTGTACAGTGTGGCTATCTCACCGTCTTCCTTTCTGTCACTTGTACTAGTATTTCCTCTCATGACGCCTTTATCATTTTGTGCTGGCCCCAAGTGTGACGCTACAGTATCTATCTCCGTTTGTGTTCCGGCACTAATCATCTTCATATGCTTTCCCTCTGGTTTTTCTATCTGTCTGGGTTGCATGTTATTCCCAGGGGTGTGCTGTATCCTATCCGTATGCACTAAATTTACTTCTTGGTACCTGTTAACTTTCTTTCCTGATCTTATTGGACCTATGTGTGCCCTCCATCCATCTTCTGTCGTTATGAGACACCTTTGTCCGTTCTCTAATGCCACGTTGTTAATCTTCCATATCTTTCTGTTTCTGATCTCGGCAATGAAATTCCTTACTGCCATTCTATGCCTCCTTTTATTAAGTGTGTTCCAGTGTGCCCGTCCAGCAGCTGTTTCTAGGATTTTGTTTTTGTCATTATTTTCTCTACATTGCCTATTTTGTGTATTTTGATGACACCTTTCCCACTTGTTGTCCTGTTCCTTCCTGTTTTCATATCTTATGTGGCATTTGTTTTGTGTTGCTGGCTCTTTATTACTGTCCCACACTCTGTGGTGTTGGCGGTTACATCCTTCCTGTGCCAATTCTATTCTATGTATTTGCGGTTCTCTATCACAAGTGTGACAATGTCCTTTCCCCTTCGTATCGTATGATTTATACTCTGCTTGAGGGAGCCGCGCTGGTGTAATGGCTTCGGCGTTGTACTGGCGACCAGGTGTTCATGGTTCAAACCCGGGCGTCGGCGTTTGAAGAAATGTTTACGGCCGGAAATTTGACTGAATAGCCTGAACGGCTCCTGTGATAACCCTCTGTGGATGGAAAGGAGCGAAGCTCCTGACCGGGTTGGAAGGAAAGTCCTCAGGTTCCCCAGCCTCGCAATGACATGTCATTGGGCCGAAGGGCTGAAAGCCCAAGTGCCGCTGGTTAAGAAAAAAAAAAAAAAAAAAATACTCTGCTTGAAGATCTTCCATGTTTCATTGGGGAATGTGTCTAATCGCCTTCTCATAAAATCTGTGACCAGACCAGCAGACGAAAAAATCGCAATTTTCACTTTCTCAAATTCATCTGCGTTTATTGACATCGCATACTTATCAATGGCTGTAAGCCACTTACGGCATGCGTGTGAGTCACCTGTAAATAAGTCAATATTACCTTTTATGTTCGCATATCTGGCGCTGTTGTCAACCTTGGCTAGTATGTCACTAATCGCCTTTACGAGAGCTAATGTCTGACCCTCTTGCATGTTATGAAGTATCTCTTCGTTTTGCGCCATGCTACTTAACCATGATTCTTCATTGGAGCGCTCTTGTTTCCGATTGTCCGCTTGTAACACATAGTTGTGCTACACATTCCTAATTGCTGTGTCCCAGCTAACTTTGCACTACACAGCACGTTATATGAGTTCACATTTTCTTACTCGACTGATAATGACGTACAGCTGCGATGACCTTTCCGGACCGGTAGTTGGAGAAAAAAAATGTTTTGTACCTTGTCTTGCGTTTACGAGCGTGTGATTCGGTCTGGTGATTCTTGGTGTCAACACTTTGAATTGTACACAATGTTGCCACTCGAAGTTGTTTTGTTTCTTGCTTCGCTGTTTGTTGTTGACGTTTTTTTGTTTCTTGCTTCGCTGTTTGTTGTTCTGTACTATCGATGCCTCTCTGCGTAGCTGTCAATGCTTTCTGAGGTCGGTCTCGGCACCAATTTGTATCTGTATGTGTCGTACTTTGCCTTGGTATATAGCAATGTCAATACTGCATGAGGTTGGTCTCGGCACCAATTAATGTGGCCGCCTGTATGCCCAGGTTCTTTGCCTCAGTAGATAGCGATGACATGATGACAGATGTGTACAACACACACAGTGAGCGACGACACAACGCTAAACAGATCTTCTATACAAATAGGGAACGCCACAGTCAACTGGAATAGTTTATTTACATGTGTGGACCACTGCTGTTACCCGGACCTCCAACAATCTTGGTCCATCACCATTATGAAATATATTCAATATTGTAATGTCTCTTGTCTCAATTATTCAGAAGTTACTAGTATCTACATCCTTTCTTCCGTCTAAGCAAAACCTTGTCTATTAATACTATCGCTCTAGGTTCAGTTATTGAAGTGATACCGGACTTCTCCGGGGTTATTCCTTTCTCTGCTTCTAGATGGCCACTATCTTAGACGAGTAACAGGACTGCGTGTTGCAAGTGGTCTGTTGCAAGTAGTGGTTTGGTTAGCTCTGAACAATGTTCCATATAATGTCAATAAAGTAATTATAAATTCTGGCCATTGTTTTATCTTCTTGATATTCTTGAGTGATCGTGTATCGTGCCTTCTATGTAAGATTACGCGAATGCAGGGGTGGAAGATTCTGAATAATAATTGAACCTTGGAATACGATTGATGTGACAAGTCGGTTCCATTGAGTCCACAATTATTTAATACAGATTACACGTCAAGACGATTCATGCATGTTGATCACAAAGGTACATATTATAACTTGAAAATATATGGCATAGATATGTAGATATCCTATCAGTCCTTGTCCAATAATCAAATTACTGTATGCAGATTGTCATAGCTGTATGCACGCGCGGTTGGGGTTTCCAACGGCCGACAGTGAGTCTATGAGTCTGGCAAAATCAAATACTATGGACTGTAATTCATCCTTCCTTAATTTTCACTTCGTACTGACCTTTAATCATTTCAAATCTTCGTAATAGCAATGGACTGACCCATGTCCGTACTTGCATAAAATATATCTGTATGGCAATACCATGCCCAACATTGGAAGGAAAGTCATACGCGTCTTAACAGCTTGACGGTCAATGTGAAAAGGGTAGCGTTTCTTAGTTACCGACTGTGTCCTAAACAACTCTATACACGTCATAATCGATCGTGTCTAAAGCGTTCAAAATTGAAACCTCTATCGCAATATATTAAATGCCTTAACCTTTTACAATTGCACGTCTGGTAACCTTTAGCAGACGGCGTTAATATCATATACCGTAACAATTCCCTGTACACCGGGGAAAAAAAAAAATCGATAGATTTTTTTTCAATATCTATCCGACTTAACAATTTTTCAAAAAAATTTAACACAATTGTGACATATGGCCGACGATGTTCTGAGTAGAACCGTGTTGCGGTCGTGTCAACTAACTATTTGTCATAGTCATCTAATCATAAATCACATTATATATCAATATTATACATGTCATTATATCAACTAAATAAATGTCCAATGTTAATAGTGAATGATAAAATTAAATTAAAGTAAGGTCTGTCGTATTAGTATGTCATATAGGAATTAATTTGACTAATTAAAATTAAATTAATTAATTAAACTAAGAGTTAAATTATTAAGATTCTAATTTCACGCGATGTTATGAGAGAAGAAAAGACAAACTAAGTAAGAAGAAATAGAAAGAAATTCGAATATAAGTTTTAACTTAATTGTGTGTGTTAAGTGTTAGTGAATAATAACTAACTAACTTAACTAACTAAATACTGTATAGGTACATTAAAAAAAAATTATTAATCTAATACTTGTGTGAGATTTATTTTCTCTTTTCATAATTTCTTCTTTTTAGTATTTCGTTCTCTTTTTTTTTTTTTCATTTAATTTTTTTTCTCACTTTTCATTTTATTGATAATAATTCAATTAAGAAGTTAAGTTAACTAATTAATTAGTATAGGATATGATGATCCATCCGTAGTCTTGATCCTGATGAATTCTTTTAGGCAAAAGTGTTCAAATGTCCACGTCGGAAAGAAATGTCATTTATAACTGCATCGAAGAATTAAGAGTCCATAGGATAATAAGTTCGACTTGTCGTCAGATATTATTCCATGATTGTTCAATGATATTCGTATATCGTGTATGGATATTATACGAAGTTCGAATGTAAGTATATATACCTTGATTGTCTTGTCGTTCAATTCTGTGATGCATATAGTGTTTATAAAGTTTGAATTGAAGGCAAGGTTAGTTCCTTTATAGTTGATACTTCGTTCAATCCAATGTAGTTCTGATTGATGTAGTTTAAGAGTGTCAATGTTGATTATTCGTCGTCAATAGGATTACGTGACAACGCATCTGCCACACAATTTTCAGTGCCAGGTATGTGTTCAATGGAGAACTCGAATGGCTGTAGGATGATTGAATATCTGGCAAGTTTTTGGCTTTTGTGGTTGGATCGACGCAAGGATGCGACCGCACGTTGGTCCGTCTGTATGGTAAAGGGGGCACCGAGGAGAAACTTTTCAAGCTTCGTTATTGCCCAGATCACCGATAAAAGTTCCTTGTCAACTGTTGAGTATTTTGTTTCAGCCGGCTTTAGCTTTCTTGATATATATAAGGTGGGGTGTAGAATGCCGTCATGGTTCTGGAGCAGGCATGCACCAATGCCGTAGTTACTAGCATCTGTTCGTAAGAAAAATCTTTTGGAAGCATCGGGAAGTCTTAAAATTGGTTCATGTGAGAACAAATTTATAATTTTGTTGAAAGTTTCATTGCATGTACCAGTCCATGTCACCTTCACCGGCATATCTTTTTTTAACAATGAAGACAATACAGCCGTGATGGATGACAAGTTTGGTATGAATCTACTGTAATATTGAACAAGTCCTAACAAACTCCTGACCTGTTTCTTCGTCTGAGGAACTGCTATGTTTAGAATTTTGGAGACTGTACTAGGTAACGTTCGGATATATCCCGATCCAATGATATGTCCCAAAAAGGTTATCTCATTACACGCGATTTGCACCTTTGTAGGTTTAGCAGTTAGATGATAATTCCTTAGAGTGTCAAAAACATATCTAAGTCCCGAAACATGTTCCTCAAACGACGAACTAAACAAGCATATGTCGTCAATATATGTAATAACGTCTGGTCTACCTGATAAAATTTGTCGCATCAGGCGAATGAAGGTAGCTGGCGCATTAACAAGCCCAAAAGGCATCACGTTCCACTGGTATAGACCTTGTGGCGTGGAAAATGCGGTGTAGTACTTAGCCTTTTCGGTCAGTGGTATCTGCCAATAACCTTTAGTTAAGTCTATCTTACTAAATATAGTTGCGTTGGATAGACGTGGTAGTAAGTCGTCGATAAGTGGATGTGGTTCGCTGTCAACTATAGTCTTAGCATTTAATTTTCTATAATCAACACATAGTCTAATGTTATTGTCCTTCTTCCGGACAATCACTAATGGAGAAGAGAATGGCGAATTACTAGTCTCAATGATTCCCAGAGACAACATCTGTTCAAGTTCTTTAGTAGTTTTAGCAAGGAAATGTAAAGGAACAGAATAGGGATGTACACGAATAGGTGTATCGTCATTGAGAGTAATGTCATGACTGATAGCCGATGTGCGACCCGGAACGTCGGTCAACACATCTGGATAAGATTGTAATAAATTAGCAATCTGTAGACGCTGTTGCGGTGTAACCGTTGAAGAGATGGTTACATCCCGCCAAGATTCAGTAGGTTGAACTACTGGTACAGGTAACGGTAACTGTACCTCAGGAAAAGAAGATTCTTCTTCCTGGATGACAGATAAGTTAGTATAATGACAAGTGGATACTGTGTTGTCATCTAGTTCATGAAAAATTGACTGTAAGTGTTCAGGACGTGTATGAAATTGCTTGAGCATGTTAATATGAAATATCTTTTTGTGTCCCTTGATATCTAAGACGTAATCGACGTCGGAAATTTTATCAATGACTTTGTAAGGACCATTCCAAGATATCAATAATTTATTGTTATTGTGAGGAAGTAACACATAAGCCTCGTCGCCTGGGAATAATTGGCGTAATCGTCGAGACTTATTTTGTAGAGATCGAGCCTTAGCTTTTGCAGCCTCAGAAGAAGCTGTTGCCAACTGGCAAGACTCAATAATGTTCTTCCGAAGATTAATCACGTACTCGTAAGATGACTGAGTGTCCTGAGTCATCTCGTCGTCAATTAATAAGTCTTTTATTAGTCCCATAGGACCTCTTGGGGGAGCACCAAAAACTAATTCAAAGGGAGAGAAGCCAGTTTGTTCATGCGGTACCTCCCGATAAGCAAATAGAACAGCTGGGAGTGCTCTGTCCCAGTCATGAGGGTGCTTAGCAGTAACCTTATGTAGTAGTTGTTTAAGTGTACGGTTAAGTCTTTCAACCGCACCATTACTCATCGGATGATAAATACTACTTAAATTCCTATCAATGTCCCAAGTTTTCATGACTTCCTTCATGGTGTCAGATATAAACTGTGACCCATGGTCTGATAAAAGTTTTCTAGGAAACCCTATTCTAGAAAAGATGAGATGTAGTGCATCAGCTACATCTGTGGTAGTGGTGGTCTTTAATGGGATAGCTTCCGGCCATCGTGTGCACAAATCAATGCACGTAAGGACGAATCTATGTCCTCTGGCCGATGGTAGCAATGGACCAATAATGTCTATTGCCATCTTGTCAAAAGGTCTCACTGAGATATCGCAAGCCTGAATAGGCGCCGTGTGAAAAGCTCCACGTGCTTTCACTTCTTGGCATGTAGTACAGGAACGTACATACTGCGAAATATCTCTTGACACCCCTGGCCAAAAGAATGAAGACAGTACTCGAGATCGTGTTCGAGTATATCCCATATGTCCAGCACAATGTGAGTCATGTGCATGTTGAAGAATGTACCGTCTGAAAGTATATGGGACCATAACTTGTTGTTTCATTTGTGATTTGTCATGAAAACATCTAATCAATATGCCATTTTTAATAACAAAACAATGTTTGTTATTATTACCTGAGGATAGATTGTCAACTTTATCAACCAACGTAAAAAATTTTTTTAAAAGATTTATCCTCTTTTTGTTTGGTTGCAAATGTTTCCCTGTCAATAGGTGAATTGACTACAAATTCCTCTTGGTTGTCTGCATCCATTTTATTATCATCAACTTTCTCCATGAGTTGAGTCTGTGCTCTAGTCGTCACGGCGTTTCCAGTGCATAGGTTATGTTTCTCCCATTCTATAATCTCATCTGGAGTACAATCTTTACTGCCGTGTATACGACCAACCATCAAATCAGCTATAGGCTTTTTTAGCATACATACTTTTACGTTTCCTGTGAAGAAAGGAGTGTTGACATGAATAATAGCTGTGGGGTAAAACTCTATTGTTCCACCAAACGTCATGCAACGAACATATTCCCCCGTTGCACAGCTGGGATGTACCAGCGACTGTCGTACACCAATCGTTGTGGATCCCGAATCCCTCAATACTGAGACGACGGATCCATTAACTAATCCCCTGTTAAAAATTAGTAGGCCTGTTCCATCGTTGACTGCAAGACCTACCTGTGGTATAATATGTCCGCAGTTAAGCACTGTTTCTTTCGCCTTCTGAAAAATAAGATTGCATTGCTGGCAACTATTTGCCACATTATAATTAATAGCAAAACATGCAGCAGAAGACTGTGTTGTATTATTGTCAAGTGGAACCTGAGCTATAGGGGTAGTATTATTTGTAACTGCCGCCCCTGTATTATGGTTGTAATGAGATGATCCCCGAGAATGAGATCGATTCCGAGTATAATTGTTAGAATTATCTCGTCGTCCTCTATAGTAACTATTATCTCGATGTCTCGAGCCATGATTATTACCCTTCCAGTTACTATTATCATTGGGAGTATGTGTGATCGATTATAATGAGTGTTATGTTGACCATTGTGGTAGTTTGTTTGAGGTGAATAATTTCTATCTCGTGATCTACCTCTGTTGAACTCATTTTTATTGTTGAAATCATTATTATGTCCCTTCTGAAAGTTAACATTGTGATTTCTTTGGAACCTGCTTCTGTCTACACTGTGATGTCTTTGTTTGTTATTGTGATTGTAGGCCATATTAGACGCCACAGGTAGAGGTTCTCTTAATGAGGAGTTAGAAATGGTTGCATTCGGGTGTGCCGAACAGTAGTTTAAAGAAATTTTTTCTAACTCATCCATAGTACCTGGTTTACGCTCCTGCAAATATGCAAAAAATGGCTGGCTAACCGAAGATAATACCTTATCTCGTAGTAGTAAATCAACTAATTTGTCGTATGATTTGTTGACTTCTGCCAGTTCAACCCATCTGTTAAATGTATTGCGTATATTCGCAATGAATCCTGCAAAATCCCTTGGAGATTCAGGTAAAATTCCCTTAAATTTCAACCTACAGTGTTCCTCGTCCAGGTGAAATCTTCGTAGAAGCAAGGACTTAATAGCACCGTAGTTATTAGCTATTGATGGGTCAGCATTTTGAGAAGCTGTCAGTGGTTCTCCAACCAAGAATTCATTTAACTTGAGTACCCATGACTCTTCAGGCAAATGGTTTGTTTTGCAAGTCTGTTCAAAACGTGCCAGGAACGATGAAAGGTCGTCGACGTTCAAGTTGAAAATGGGTAGTTTAAAGTTGTAGAAGTGTTTAGGCTGGCTGGATGATGATCCATTTTGTGCGTTATTATTCTGGTTTGCATCAGCATTTTGTGCTTGTAATCTTGCTGTCTCCAATTTAATACGCGCCAATTCCATTTCTTGTTGTAAAATAATTTCCTCTCGTTTCAATTTATTCTCTTCTTCCTGCCTGGAGATTGCTCTTTGCTCTTCTCTTTCACGTTGAGCAATCTCTCTCAACCTATTTTCCTTGGCAATTTGCTTCATCTCAAGTTCTGCTTCCTCTTTCTTTAATGCTGCCTTTTGTTCCTCTTCCTCTTTCTTTAATGCTGCCTTTTGTTCCTCTTCCTCTTTCTTTAATGCAGCCTTTTTCTCTTCTTCCTTTCTTTCATATTTTTCGAGTTCTGATTCAGCAAACTGACGAAGTTCTTGAGATTTGTAGCCATAATCACGGCCAATTTTAACGAAATGGTCTATAGTAAGCATTTTGACTTTTATCTGTAAGTAATTATTGATAATTACTGATTAAATTAGTCAATAGTAGCTTCAGAGTAATTATTATACTTACTCAACTTAGGAATATTCAATATAGATAATCACAATAGTACTGAACTTAATGTCTAAGTTCAACTAATAGACAATATTTTGTAACAATATTGTATCTAAATAATACTATATCATAAATAGTTATGATATCTGTTAAATATAATGTAATTATATCACACAATTAATTTCAATGTCCAATAATGTTGGGTATAATTCCTAGTAATGATATTGTTCAATGTACTAAGTCACTCTCTTAGTACCAGAAAAGTATATTAAATAATATACATGGGTCTATTACCTCAAAGGTAGCTATAAGATTATTTATTTTGTCAATATATATATTATATTATTATGCCCTAGGCATCTATGATAAATTGTAGTGCTACTTTCTTGGACTATCACTGCATAATTATGCAATGTCCCATATTACCCTTAAATTTCAGAAAAAAATTAATTAAATTAGATTACAAGTGTATTATTGCATATAATAGCATATTATTAATGTAATATAAATATATATCATGAGGACAGACAAGCAATGATGCAACTAAAGGGTACAAACAATGTCAAGACGCAAACAAGACATTTTCACAATTAAAAATGAATTTATGAACTAAATAAAATAAGCGGAAATGTCACAGACCAAATGAAAGGTCATGGTCTGACCCGAGGTCAACTTAATATTCAAAGTACACAAAAAATAAAAATGACTGCGAAAAATGATGACGTCACAGGACTCATAACGGACGAAAATTTAATAATCATAAAATAAATGATAGTCAGAGGAGAATGGACGAAATAGTGACGAACATGGTACAGAACTGAATAAAATTATTAACTGAATACGAATAAAATACACCAATTATCTACGGGACAGTACAGCTAACGCAAATTGTCAAACGGTAGCAAATTTGGACAGACTGTCCAATGGCAACCTCAATGGGCTTCCAAAAGTGCGATCGTTTAAGTTCCCTAAGAACGACTGAAATCTAGGTGGTCAGCTGTTCGCGACATTCCCAGAGATTTCAGTTCCCTCTCCAACCGGCCCACGAATTAACAACAAATACATACGATGGAAAACAAATTTAACATATATACATGAAAATACATAGACATGCATAATCAAAGCGAAATGGACTCAGTATTACGGTTTTGCAATGACGACAATTTAAACAGCTAGACTTATCTTTCCCGTTGCTTCGGTCAGTGCTATAGGTCGTCAACAGCTAGGCTAATGCCCTTGACTGCCTGCTCCTGTAGTCCATTTCTTGTGTCTGCTTCAAATGACTTATTTTTCCCTTGGTTAGGCTTAAAAGAACGACTTCAGTTTTTCTCCGATAGTTTCACCTACACGAATTTCAGTGACGTCGCGTTGTTAGGCATTAGACTGAGTACTGCGTCATAGGTCATAATTCAGCACATCATGTGATCGTAACTTGATCGTAAACATTTCATTCGAAAGTCATTCAGAAATTTTTTTGTCGATCCCCAGACACCGGACACCACTGTTGCAAGTGGTCTGTTGCAAGTAGTGGTTTGGTTAGCTCTGAACAATGTTCCATATAATGTCAATAAAGTAATTATAAATTCTGGCCATTGTTTTATCTTCTTGATATTCTTGAGTGATCGTGTATCGTGCCTTCTATGTAAGATTACGCGAATGCAGGGGTGGAAGATTCTGAATAATAATTGAACCTTGGAATACGATTGATGTGACAAGTCGGTTCCATTGAGTCCACAATTATTTAATACAGATTACACGTCAAGACGATTCATGCACTTTAGCAGACGGCGTTAATATCATATACCGTAACACTGGAGCATAACTCGCTCCTTCGTTCTTCAGTCCTGTCAAGAATTTATACTGTCAATATGTTGGGTTAATTGCTACCCAATCTTGTCTCCTTGTGTCTGAGAATTGGCACAACACATTGTCTACTTGACTATCGCCTTCAACATGGCTACCCTCGTCTATCTAGCGTATCTGCGACCTGCACTGCTTCACTCACGCTTCTGAGTTGCTGAAAAGCTTCCTAGCCGGATTTCTGTTAACCTCTTTTCGGATTCTCTGTCTCATGCACATTCCTTTTTGCGCATCCCCTTTTTCTACTCTTTCTAGACTTTCCAAGATCTGATTCTCACTATTCGTTCCCTTATCTGCCACACTTGTATGTTTAAAAAAAACAAACAAAACGAGATAAAACCGAACAAAATCAAGCAGAAATTCCAAACAAGAATAAAAGTAAGGGGGAAGGGTGTAATGGCCTGGTGGTTCCAGTTATATAACTGACTTTAACAGATATTTAAGTGTCTTTCAACTGTCAAAAGTCATATGCATTGTAAGAACAGCATCAGACCTTCACATTCCCAATTACTATATATTAACCTTTGTTCGTGTTAAATATTGTTTGACTGTATTATGTAGTTCTCTATGTCTGTCTATTCTTAACAATAGTTTTGTAAGTACTTTCCTGTGGGTCTGTGAGGAGACAAGAAAAAATTGGACTACTGCTGCCTCAGCGATGATGTGAGAGGTGACTAATGCAAGGTTGTGTATGGAGCTGGGATGGTGTGAGAGGTGACTAATGCAAGGTTGTGTATGGAGCTGGGATGGTGTGAGAGGTGACTAATGCAAGGTTGTGTATGGAGCTGGGATGGTGTGAGAGGTGATTAGTGCAAGGTTGTGTATGGAGCTAGGATGATGTGAGAGGTGACTAATGCAAGGTTGTGTATGGAGCTGGATGATGTGAGAGGTGACTAATGCAAGGTTGTGTATGGAGCTAGGATGATGTGAGAGGTGACTAGTGCAAGGTTGTGTATGGAGCTGGGATGATGTGAGAGGTGACTAATGCAAGGTTGTGTATGGAGCTAGGATGATGTGAGAGGTGATTAGTGCAAGGTTGTGTATGGAGCTAGTGTCACCGTTGGGTTTGCCCAAAGCATTATTTGTGCTTCAAGCAAGGTTTATATGAACGGTAATTTGGTTTTAGTCAAGTAAAAGAGTGTAGAAAAAATGGTGGTAATGGAATACGCTTACGTTGTAAAAGCGTGAGCAAATTTTTTCCAGTGAGTGGAAATAAGGCTGACCAATGGTTTTAGCTGATAAACAGGGACAGATCAGCTGAGCATTGACTAGAAGTCAAGGGCAGAACAGTTTACGGCTCGCAAGTGGACGGTCGTGGATTTCTGAAGATGAAGAAACAAGAGTGTTGTGCGGTTGCCACAAGTTTGATAAGATCTGTAGAAGTTATCACAGATAGATTAGAATTGACAAAGTAAACTCATAAGGCATATAGATAAATTAGGAGATGCTAGTCCTAGGAAATTCGGAGGATGTGATAAAGATTAGTCAGAACAGTATGAGTAAACTAAGAAGTTTCATAGTCAGAGAAAAATGCTACTTAAGAGAATTTGTTTTATAATGTCGCTAGTGAGTGTATTCACAGGAGAGATTCAAGGAATCACTTGTAAGTATTGACCTTTTATGAATTATTATGCACTTTGATGAACATTTTCCTGACTCGCAGCAGAGAAATCACAAGACGATATGTTAGAAAAATGAGTAAATGAAATGGTACTGGGCGAGAAGTTTAAAGAAGAGAAACAATGGAATGCCCAGGATGTACCAGAGGAATAGAGATACAAAGTACTTTGCATAAAGTTGATCAGGAGTTTTGAGGCTGATTGGGCAAAATGAAATAGAGCTTGATGAAAGCTAAATAAGTACTTTGAGATGAGATAAGCACAAAGGGGATTAAATGCCTACATACTTTTGAGATATAGAATGTATACTTGAGGTAACTATGATATGACTGCAGGTGTGCTCTATATGAAGAATAACCTGCATCTTTGAAATATATTTATATTACATGTAAATAAATAAGGATTTTGTAAGAGAACAAACAAATGCTTGAGTTGATCCATGAAGGATTGTTGTTGAATGCCTGATCATCAATCACTATAATAAAATCACTGTACGATCATTCACGGAATAACAACCAAGAAGGGTACGAACGAGCCAAGGGTTGAAAGTAAGAAGGAAAGTAGTTCATCCAAGAACTGTCAACTCTGGCGGAGAGGGCCAGTACCAAACACTACTAACTTAAAACTTGGAAGATATACAAGGAGACTGGTGTGAGTCACACAACTAGGCCTGCCACCTAGTAAAGATTAAGACGAGGTAGCGCTGTTACACGATACTAATTGGTGCCATAACTAGTCTTCAAATAAACACGTCAGCGGTCACACATATGCTAATTGATGCCGTAACCAGTCCACCCTCGGTTACATACATATGCTAATTGGTGCCTTTGGACCAGTTCTCGGATCACCACCACACCCACGGTCTCACTAGGATGATGCGAGAGGTGACTAATGCAAGGTTATGCATGAACTGGGATGATGTGAGAGGTGACTAATGCAAGGTTGTGTATGGAGCTGGGATGATGTGAGAGGTGACTAGTGCAAGGTTGTGTATGGAGTTGGGATGATTTAGAGGTGACTAATGCAAGGTTGTGTATGGAGCTGGGATGATTGAGAGGTGACTAATGCAAGGTTGTGTATGGAACTGGGATGATGTGAGAGGTGACTAGTGCAAGGTTGTGTATGGAGCTGGGATGATTGAGAGGTGACTAATGCAAGGTTGTGTATGGAGCTGGGATGATGTGAGAGGTGACTAATGCAAGGTTGTGTATGGAGCTGGGATGACTGAGAGGTGACTAATGCAAGGTTGTGTATGGAGCTGGGATGATTGAGAGGTGACTAGTGCAAGGTTGTGTATGGAGCTGGCAGATCATATTGTAAATTAAGTTGCTACATAAACATTTAAGTGCAAGGGCTTACAAGTGTATTGGTATGAGTACCCCAAGCTTCTTATAGGGCTAGGGTTCACAGCTCCATGGTCACAAAGGTCATCAGTAGGATTGTAGGGAAGAAGAAAAGTATGAGAAAAAAGAGAAATGATATACCACAGGTACAGGATGGTGCAACAGATTTCTGCACCTGTGGCACCAGCTCCATGACAGCCGAACATCTGCTCCAGTCCAGCCCAACATACAGCAATGAACGGAGAAGCATTTGGTAACAGCCCACTTCACTCCACAAAAAACTGTTTGGAGATGTCAGGAACCTTGAGCTTAGTACTGCCTTTATTGGAGTCATTAGTGTGGATGTCTGAAGGCAAACGAGGAAGAAGAAAAAATGATCATGAGAAGTTAAAAAAAAATAAAGTTGCCAGCAAAACCGTTTTGGGACCAGAGCTGTGGTGGCTGCTTGCTCCATAGGGAGTTAACAGAGAAATGATGGTGATGGTGATGATGATGATGAATAACTGTGAGAGAGCAGATACTCCAGCAAAGACCAGCATGGCTGTGGAAGTGTATGACTTAAAAGTTGAAGATGGCACCATGTCTATTAACTTTGTCAAAGTGGCATTTCATGTTCCAAACAAACTGATCATAGTTTTTTTTCAGCAGCAGCACTATTTACCTGTGATTGTTAGAGGCATGGTCCAGAGCTAGCACAAGCTGAGCGTGACAGATATCATACACACACACACACACACACACACACATATATATATATATAAGATCCCGGATACCGCCGTTCTTGACAGAGCTGGTATTCCTAGCATCGATACTATTCTGATGCAGTCACAGATTCGCTGGGCAGGTCATGTAGTCCACATGCCAGATCATCGATTGCCAAAGATACTCTTTTATGGTGAGATGCAGAAGGGTAAACGCTCCCATGGTGGCCAAAAGAAGCACTTCAAAGACATGCTTAAGACTTCATTGAAAACCTTTGACATAAACCCTGACACATGGGAAGCTGCTGCACAAGACTGAACCGCTTGGCGCACATCTCTTCGTAAAGGTGCAGCGGCATGCGAATCATCCAGACGAGCAGCAGCGGAACAGCGGAGACAAGCTAGAAAAGACTGCGTAATAAAACCTTCACATGAAGCAAACATTCCCTGCCCACACTGTCCGAGATCTTTCTAGGCCCGCATCGGGCTCATCAGTAACCTTCGTACCCATAGACTAACCTAACATATTCCTAATAATTGGATGAACAGAGTGGTCTTCATCACCCGTGATGGACGAACAACAAAAAACATACGTACACAGAATCAGTTGATAGAACATGAATATTAAAACGTTTTGAAATTTAGCTGGCATCAGATTTTGCTTTTCTATATTCAGTTGAACCACTTGTCTTTCTGGTTCTGTAACTGCTTGAAAACATCTAGATCTTCTGTATTTGCAATACTCTCCTGTTAAATGGCTGCCTAATCTCTGCCTTTTCAGTATTTGTTTTGAAGAACAATTCTTGTCTTTGGCTTATTTGTCACATCAGGGTGTATACTAGAATTTGCAATTTCGCTCATGAATATTGACAAATGTCTCTTTTTGGATTGGTCAAATGGGATCACATGACAATTTTGCTCACACACACACACACACACACACACACACACACACGCACGCTAATAAATATCTGTTTTTGGATTGGTCTAATAGGATCACTTGACCTGCTAGCAAGGTAATGTTAGGTGGATTGGATTTTGGTTTGTAAGAGCATCTGGACTCCTAACTGGTTTTTCCTAAGGAGGGCATGTTTTTATGTCTCATATCCTTGGAGACGAATTATTTTCTTATGTAATTTTCATTTCTACACCTTCTTTGACATATGCTTACTGTGCTTATGGCACAAATTCAGTTTCTCTAAAATATGACTTGTCTGGTTTTTTCAATGGGGTCTTTTCTCTCTCTGTCTCTCTCTCTCTCTCACACAGGGTCATTGAAAAGTTACTTTGTACTCTTATACTGTAAATTATTACTCCTATTCAACTAATTTATATGAAACAAAGTGGCAATAACAAGAATTAACTACCATTCTATTACATGGGAGGGGGAAATCCGGTTTGTTCACCTGATGATTTTGTAGAAGCAATTTTGTTCTGTCTCTTGTAACGTCATTTTATTATCCAGTTTACATTTTATTTTGTTTAATATTTTCTTTCTGGGAATGAAAAAATAAAATTTATTTGTCAAAATTTTTTTTCTAATTTCTATGATGTTGTATAGATCCTAAGAGTATTTTAAAAATATCTGAAAATAGGGATACAGTATTTGAAGAAACCCCTTTAAAGATGTAGAATGATACAGAAATGTTGGCTACAATACAGACAGTTGGAGGGACAGACACTGATACCAAAATAAGAACGCAAAACAAAAGGTTAGAGAAGCTTTCATTGGATTGGTAAATAAACGGAGATCAAAAGAAATCAGATCCAACATAAAAATCAGAATTTTCAATTCAAATGTCAAGTCAGTCCTATTTCATGGCTGTCAATCATGGAGAACAACAAACGAAAGGTACAGACTTTCATAAATGGAGGCTTGCGTAGAATAGAAGGATTGTAATGGTATGACAAGATGACTAATGTGGAAGTTATGACAAGAACCAGACACGTGACAGTGGAACAAGAGATGACAAGAACCAGACAAGTAGCAGTGGAACAAGAGATGACAAGAACCAAACAAGTGTCAGTGGAACAAGAGATGACAAGAACCAGACAAGTAGCAGTGGAACAAGAGATGACAAGAACCAGACAAGTGACAGTGGAACAAGAGATGACAAGAACCAGACAAGTGTCAGTGGAACAAGAGATGACAAGAACCAGACAAGTAGCAGTGGAACAAGAGATGACAAGAACCAGACTAGTGACAGTGGAACAAGAGATGACAAGAACCAGACTCGTGACAGTGGAACAAGTGATGACAAGAACCAGACACGTGACAGTGGAACAAGAGATGACAAGTACCAGACAAGTGACAGAGGAACAAGAGATGACAAGAACCAGACACGTGACAGTGGAACAAGAGATGACAAGAACCAGACACGTGACAGTGGAACAAGAGATGACAAGAACCAGACAAGTGACAGTGGAACAAGAGATGACAAGAACCAGACACGTGACAGTGGAACAAGAGATGACAAGAACCAGACACGTGACAGTGGAACAAGAGATGACAAGAACCAAACAAGTTCCCGTGGAACAAGAGATGACAAGAACCAGACAAGAGCCCGTGGAACAAGAGATGACAAGAACCAGACAAGTGCCAGTGGAACAAGAGATGACAAGAACCAGACAAGTGCCAGTGGAACAAGGGATGACAAGAACCAGACAAGTGACAGTGGAACAAGAGATGACAAGAACCAGACAAGTGACAGTGGAACAAGAGTTGACAAGAACCAGACACGTGACAGTGGAACAAGAGATGACAAGAACCAGACAAATGCCAGTGGAACAAGAGATGATAAGAACCAGACACGTGACAGTGGAACAAGAGATGACAAGAACCAGACAAGTGACAGTGGAACAAGAGATGACAAGAACCAAACAAGTTACCGTGGAACAAGAGATGACAAGAACCAGACAAGAGCCCGTGGAACAAGAGATGACAAGAACCAGACAAGTGCCAGTGGAACAAGAGATGACAAGAACCAGACAAGTGCCCGTGGAACAAGAGATGACAAGAACCAGACAAGAGCCCGTGGAACAAGAGATGACAAGAACCAGACAAGTGCCAGTGGAACAAGGGATGACAAGAACCAGACAAGTGCCAGTGGAACAAGAGATGACAAGAACCAGACACGTGACAGTGGAACAAGAGATGACAAGAACCAGACAAGTGCCCGTGGAACAAGAGATGACAAGAACCAGACAAGTGCCCATGGAACAAGAGATGACAAGAACCAGACAAGTGCCAGTGGAACAAGAGATGACAAGAACCAGACAAGAGCCAGTGGAACAAGAGATGACAAGAACTGGACAAATGCCCGTGGAACAAGAGATGACAAGAACCAGACAAGTGCCAGTTGAACAAGAGATGAGAAGACGACGCTGGAGATGGATATGACACACACACAAGGAGAAAACATGTTGATAGCATCACCAGACAGTCCTTCTGGAATACCCAGGGTAAGAGAGGTAGAGAAAGACCAAAGAACACACGTAGAAGAGCGCTGGAGACAGACATGAAGGGGATGAAGACATGGAAATATTTTCCAGCTGGTGGCACAGGACATGCAGACTTGGCTTACATTTGTTGAAGGCCTATGCTCCTTGTCTACATCTATGCATGGTACTTGATGAAGAAGGAAGACTCCTGATCATAGACCTGTAGGTCTGTTTTTGTTGTGAGTCTTGATTGTAGATCTGTTTTTGTTGTGGTGAACCCTGATTGTAGGTCTGTTTTTATTAAGTCCTGATTGTATATCTATTTTTGTTATGTTAAGTCTTGATTGTAGGTCTGATTTTTTGTGGCATGTCCACTTAATCTGTTCAAATGTGTCTTACAAGAGCTGGGTTTCAAGGCTGTGATATATCGTTTAGTTTTAGACCTTGTCTCTTCTTGTTGCATGGGCCACCATTCAAGGAAACACTTCTGAGGCTTGGGGCGCATAGAACTGTTGTTTCTGTATTGTTCCATCTGCTATTTTCATGTGTAATCTTGTCACGTGTTTCATTGAAATGTGTATTATAAATAGAACGAAGTGTAGCGAAATATCATACATACAAGAAACACAAAGTGGACTCCTGTAGTGAGTTAGAACTATTCTTTAATAATGATGAAACTGGCATGTTTTCTAAATGTGTAAATAAATTATTTTGTTGTATTGGTAAAAATCCTGTTTAATTCCTCCCAGTTTCTAAGGAAATGAAGAAACGATAAAACCACTGCTTCATCGAGCATGTTGTAACAAGCCATTATTGTGAGGTTGTGCATAGGGCTGGCAACCTTATTACGTGAAACGTACTGCTACAGAAACAACCACAGTAGGAGTAAGTGCTTTGGTGCAGGCTTCCTGCAAGGGAACCAGCCGCGTTGGTGGTTCCATGCTCCCTAGGGAGCGAAACAAGGAATTAAAATTAAATAAATTATTTGTAAAAAGTCATCTCCTGGTAACATGTCCTCCAGCATAGTAATGTATTAGCTGACCTAGGTAGACGCTGCGACTGGGGACAAAAAAAGTTTCAAAGTATGATTTTTGTACATATGATTTGTTTGAATAAATTTGGAATTTACGCTGAAAGAAAAACATACAGCACACGACTTCAGATATTCACCAAAAACAGTTGATTATGGCGTATAACAAAGATCAGATGTAACAGCAAGAACAACGAAAATGTCACATGAAGAACTACAGCACAGAACAGAGGTAAAAAGGTAAATGATCTTGTTACACGCTGTGACGGGCGGTGGAATTGTCTGCCCGTAGTTTTGCTAGGTCGGTCGGGTTTCTCGTCATTCTGACCTGTCTACCTTCTGTCCATCAACACTCTCCGCCCACTTTTCTGTAAACGTTGTCTCTAACAGCGATATTGCTGTCATCTTGTCTATCAATCAGCACTATAGACCTTCTGCATCTCCTGGCACGCGCATGGCGGTATGTGATCAAACAATCCTTTCTTGATGGTCACACAGGAAACCTAACTCTTGTAGGGTTTTCTTTGATACGAGAGAACTCAGGGTAATTTATCTGTTCCTTTTAACGGGAGAGAACTTTGATCGTGGCCAAAAGTCACCACTCACGAACGCCAGCGCCGTGCTCACGTTGCATCATCCCTCCGTTGCCTTAAGAACGCAGGAGGAAAACGCTGCGATTAGCGTACGTGGATTTCTGTTTAATCGGGGGGAGATCAGAAGCTCTTGCGTCTTATTACGTGCTAGTACGTTGCTTCATCTCGAACGGTCCGCGAAAGCGAGCCGAGTACTTAAGCGACTGTCTCTAAAACTATCTATCAGTCAAGCTTTGGATTTTCTAGCCTACGTGAACCTTATCCTTCATGTTGATAGCAGTTGTGAATTAAGTCCGCATGGAGATTATTCCGAGAAGCTGGTAAGAGCGAATAAATTGTTTTAATTGTTATCTGTAGTGGTAGCATATACGATTTTATGCACATATAATCTACCCAGAATTACCTATTCTATTGCTTAAAGTAATTGATTCATAACGAAAAGTTAACTCTTTCGTAAGATCACAAGTGATTAACGTAGCGCGCCACCAGTTTTAACTCAGCTTAAGACTTAATAGCTAAATAATATGTTATAACAAGAAGACACATAGAGAGATAATGTGTACGACAAGAAAAACGGGAGAGATAAAATGTAACTCAAGTAACTGACAGAAGCAGGATGTACATATTGTAATTTTTTTTGAGTATTGTTCTCTTAGATGTTTATCAATTAATCCTGAGTTAAGTGTTAAACTATCCTAGTATTATTTAATTTCATTTCCCACGTACAATTCTGTATCACGACTGTGTTGTGAGGTGAATGACTGACCTCGTTTAGCAAGGCCGACAGGGCGTGTTAAGCCGAAACCCCCGCCTGCTCGCTAGCCAAGCGTGAGAGAGAAATTTTCCCCTGTGCAGGTGCGGACGCTAAGCATGTTTTATTGAAGTGTATTTGTATGCGTGGATGTTTGTACGTCTGTTAGCGCCCAGTTCTGGTTGAACAAAACCATGAAAATGTTTTTGAATGTCTTTATTTTTCCAGACGCTGATGAGAAAAACAGAGCGGTCTGTGTTCATTATCTACGGGCTCAACCAGAGTCTGCGGAGATTTTATTAGGCACAAAGTTTCCACACATTGATGCACGGTCTCTATAGCATTTTTCTAGGTCCCATTTTTCTTTACTGACAGATTAACTGCCATACGTCTTCCGCTGGCGGCAATTTCGTGGATTACCTTACAGCCATGCAGCGCAGACAGCATCGTCCACGAGCTGTTCTCATTTTTGCCATTCATACATCCAGGCAATATGGGAGCAACCCATTATCACCCGGTTGTTGGAGAATACAACCCCCTTACCCAGAAAGAACCAGCTAGTGCCAGCCTCTGAAAGTTCGCACTTGAACTTTCCACTAGATCTTCGTATTCGGGTAGTATTTGTGTGCTGGAATTAAATTTTTGTTTTCCAGTTCGCCACCTTTAGTTCACTCGGATTTATTGTAGTAGTCACTCTGCTGGAGTTTACCTGTTACTATTTCCCTCTGGAGCTTACCTCCCGGTACAAGTGGATTACTAAGTCTAGCCAGGCAGTGTTGTGCCACAGAAGTTTTCTTTTTTTCAGACTTGGATTTACCACCTAATAAGACATACACGGTCGTCTAAGAGTAATAGACTAGTGACCCCTGTCTAGGTGACAGCAAGACTGGATTAAAGACTTTTTTAGTGTTTTGAGTGCAGGAGTAGTTCGAGAGAAATTAGGTGTTGTAACAAGTTGATCCTTTGAAAGGGCAGTAATTCGGAATATGTTTTTGGGCAAAGTAGATTATGAGTTACAATACTTGTATACCTGATTAAGCTGAGGTTTGTTTAACGTTATAATAGAAACATATCTTTTTATTTTGAGTGACAGAGTACAGGAAAGCGTGCGAACGCTTTTATCTCAAATGCTGAGATGTATTGATTCTGTACTGTTTTTGAGCTGTGTTCAAAAACAGCGGAGTCTCGTTTTGGGTTTTTTGGCGGGACTAGAGTGTGTGATCCCGGAGAGGAGAAGAGGGATTCGGAGTGTTGGACCGGGAGTGGTCAACGCTGTCTGTGTGTGTTTTTCGAGGATGTATGCCTACGTAGTGCTTTGAATAATGTCGACTTAATGTTTTGCTGTGTGGATAGGCCATATTATGTATTTGTGAAGCTTTGAGGAAGCTATTATGAGTCCAGGATTGGGACAGGCCATATTATGTATTTGTGAAGCTTTGAGGAAGCTATTATGAGTCGTGAGGACTTTAGGCCATTATTTATGTGAACTGCTGGGTGCAGTATTATAAGTCTAGCGCAGAGATGAGTCGTGAGGACTTTAGGCCATAATTTATGTGAACTGCTGGGTGCAGTATTATAAGTCTAGCGCAGAGATGAGTCGTGAGGACTTTAGGCCATTATTTATGTGAACTGCTGGGTGCAGTATTATAAGTGAGTCGTGAGGACTTTAGGCCATTATTTATGTGAACTGCTGGGTGCAGTATTATAAGTGAGTCATGAGGACTTTAGGCCATAATTTATGTGAACTGCTGGGTGCAGTATTATAAGTGAGTCATGAGGACTTTAGGCCATAATTTATGTGAACTGCTGGGTGCAGTATTATAGCGCAGTGTTATAGCGCAGAGATGAGTCGTGAGGACTTTAGGCCTTGATATAGATCTGCTGATGAATGTTGAAGAGTATTGTATTGCAATGACTTGTAATGTGACTGTGTGTATATCAATGTAAACGTGATCGTGCTGTGACTTAATAAACAATAATTAAATATCACCAGTCGTTCCATACTCGATGACTCCCGTGTGCTCACCTGTTGTGTGAACGACTTTGCCAGCACACAATCACAATCACTCCACTTTGATATATAACCGCCAGGTTAACTTTATCAGTGGTGGTTTCCAGTACAATTTGGAACGAACTCATTTGACAATTCGCGTGACAAGAGTTTGGGTGAACTTAACTTTATTATAATTAGCCCTTTGTGGGCGTGGCTTGTTCTGTTGTACATGGCTCGTACAACAACAGTTGGACAATATCACATTACTCAGTATCAATACTCAGTACTCAGTATCGCTTTGCCCGGAATTAACCAGAAACTAACTTGAGAGATTATTTAACAGACGGAAAGATAATATTGTTATCGATACAGTCCACATATCTGTATCATCTGGTGGACTTGTTTTCGGGTTCTGACACCCGCAACAGTCGTTTTGAGAGCACTTCATGCGTGACCTGAATCTCATGTGCTTCAACCGTGACCTGGTTTGTAGGCCACATGTGTGGCGCATTTGGGAAACGCCTTATTCGTGGTAACAATCAGCTTTATAGCACTGTCGGTTGACGTCCTGTGTCGTGCCTGTGGAAAACAACAACCTCTGTGGTCTACATTTGCTGTCAGATGTGCAGCGAAATTATCAGCATTTTATGAGGTGATCCAACGTCGGAAGAATAGCGTGTACAAGATCGAGGATATGTGCAGTTGTACCAGTCATTTTGCAAGTATACCTCAAGGCAAAAGAGGGTTTGCCTGTGTTCCTGTTACGATCATCATGTGCTCCTATGCAGTACTCGAGCACATACCTTACTGAAGCGAGGACCTGAAGGGAAGAGTCTAGTTCCAGTACCTTTCGGCAGTAGACGGTTTTAGCGTCAGAATTATGTGATATTTAAAGTCTTGGCGGAAGGCAATGGAATATTAACAGATGAGTGATTTTTGTTCTGTAAAGTGTGTCATTTCACATATGTCGTCAGGCCTTCTGAATTCTATGCATTTTGTATTCTGTTGTTGTTGTTGTTTATGTCTATAGTGACATATAAGTAGAATTTAATGCATAAGTAATTTATGGCTATTAACATATGTTGTCTTCCATGATATGGATATGACCATATAAAGGTTCTTTATACAGAAATTGATTTGACAGTAATTCGCAATGGTTGCAGTTTATTGTATGATGATTTAGCTGTCAGGAGTAGAAAGATCATTAATACATATATAGTGATCTCAATAAGTAAGTAACTATGGATGATGAAATGGATCCTGATAATATGTGGCCTTTATTGGAATATTTATTTCAAGAGGGTAAAAATTTTCAGAGGTTAAAAGGACCAGAACTGGAAGCACACGTGATGGACGAATTGTTGGTCAGTGCGTCGAGAGCACTAAGGGATTTTGCTGAGGATAGATTTAAGTCAATCCCTCATTTAAGAATGGCTAGGAATTTAGCCCGTTTGCTGCTGCTCGACCTTCGTGTATTTGTGTATAAGAATATTCATGTTGAACACGACAAGATATTGAAGGGTATACACAATATAATTCATTGTGACATTGCTCACAATCAGGAAGAGAAGCTAGAAGATGAGAAAGTAAGAGTCAACAGACAGGAAAGAAAAAAATACTTAAAGGGTAAAGCTGAAGAGGGTAAACTTAAGGAAAAATTAGCTAAACTTACAAGTGATTTAAATAGATCAAACCAGGAACTTGCTAGAGTACAAGCAAGTTTGGATTCTTCACAATTGAAAATAAAGCAATTGGAGGTCCAGATAAAAGATAAGAATGTTGAGGTGGAAAATATTACACAGGAGACTCAACGAATGAAAGAGATGTATCAGAAATTGAATGCGGAGGCAAATGAACGGGAGAAGCTATACATAGAAATGCTTCATGATGTTTGTTTTGGTACACTTGAAGACAAGAACACTGTATGCTCAGAAAAGATTGATGAGCTTGATAATAGCAATGATTATATTAAGATTCAATCTCTACAACTAGAGTTAACTCAGTTGAGAGCAAATAAAGAACAGTGCGAGAAAGAGGCATTGGTAGAATTAACGGCTGAGAAAGAGAAGGTGGCTAAGTTTGAGAATTTAAATAAGAAACTTAATGAACAGATCTCACATAGAAATGTTGAAGTTGCTCAGGTCAGGAAACGAGTGGATGGTTTACTTGACATCGTCTTGGATAAAAAAATGTGGTCTTCTGTCTATGTTGACAGTAATAGACAGAAAGTTGCGAAAAGCCAGCACCATACACTTTTTGCTCATAAAGAGTCCATACAGGGTAAACATAGATCGTTTCGAGGGAAATACAACTTTAACAGTACTAGTGATATTAGTAACTCTATTGATAGTTCTTGGCGTCAGACTAGTAAAGATTCTTGTATTTCAGCCAGTTCTGTTAATCACGAGAACAAATGTGAGAAAAAGCAGGTTAGAGCTCCTAAGATCAACCAGGTGGTTGCTGATGCAGATTCTGATAAACTTGTAAAAGGGAATAAGCGTAGTACTATTTTTTCCAGGAATGAAACCCAATATGTCCAGGAAAATAAGCATTCTAAAGATCCAGTTACTTGTCAAACTCAGCACAGCCAGTTTGACGGGATTGGTAAACATATTCCTATAGATGAAAAGAAGAACAGTTATGGTAAGAAATATAATCACAAGATTAGACAGTACCAAGGGAGTTTAGCAAGTGATAATTTTGATTCTCCAAGGAATTGTAAACAATTTAGCGGATTTCAACATTTTGATCCGAAGAATTCTGTAAGTTATAGTAGAAATAACTGTAAGAAAAACTATCAATCTGGTAATGATTTTGCTACTAGAAAGCAAGTCTTGTCTAGTGGACATTTTTGTCAAAGAAGATATGTTAACAACAACAATGCTAACTTGGGTTATAGACATAACATTTGTCATAACAGAGGAATTGACAAGAATATAAAGAGAGATAATAGCTCTTCACATGTTTCTCTACATAACTTGACTCAGCAAAAGTCTAGAGTCATTGTTGGTAAACAAAGCAACTGTAGTAATAAATATTTTCATCATGTAACAAATAATAAGCGCAAGTATGCTAACTTTGCTCAACATGAGCCCATAGTCAGTTGTAATAGAGGTAAGCAAGGTGGCAATAACAGTGGTGTTTCAAATTCTATTGTTGATGGTGTTATTGATTACGAGATGATGTCTCGGTGTTGTAAATATAACACTTTGTTTCAGCCTACGGCAGTAATGTCTTCTGTGATGTCTAGAGATTGTAAAAGAAGAGCTGAGGGCATTTTGAAAGGACCATTACTTTACAAGGACCAAAATAATGGGTAATTGTAATTTGACTTCTACGTTTTTTTCTCCTTAGATTGTACCATTCATTAAAATGGAAATTTTCATTCATATATTTTGACAGAAGCGACTTTGCGATAACAGTCAAGGCTCCTGTGTCATATTAGTAGTGAGAAAAGTGGGTCAACTCAGCATCCGTGTGTGCGTTCAAGCGTAACTTGTTCTGCGTCCCACTAAACATCTGATGTTTTGCTTGCTCAGGGTCAGGACATATTGACAGGAAAGCGAGAGATTTCCATCTGATTTTTTTTTTTACTTATGTAAACAGTAAATATTTTCTTTTGTATTTGTTAGTATAATAAATGATATGTTCCTGATTTGCAATAACATGTAATTTCGTTTGAAATATTTAATGCATCATTTGATTGCCATGATTTTTTGTTTTTATTGTTAGCTATATTCCATTGTTGAACTTGCAGTGGTTTGTTTTGGTTTGTTGTTTTTGTAGCAGTTTTGTTAGGATAACTTTTTGTACATGTTGAGTTTGCAAGCCCTATGCACAAAACTCATTAGTTGTAATGGTGCAATAATTACTTTTAGATAATTCATGAGCACTTGAATTTTTTCTCATGTGTTTTATGTGATGTATATTTTTTGAAGAGAAAAAAAAAAAAACTTACATTTGTTAATGTGTGTCTGTTTAGAGATAGATTGTTCATACGTCCTTCATTTTCTTGAAGTCGATTTCATTGTTAGTTTATTTACTATAGCTTTGAATTGGTTGTAAATGAAATAATTTTTTATGCAACTTAGTGATACGAAACTTTTTTGTATTTTTTTTTTGAAAATGTATTTTTTGAACGGTGTAATATTTTTTCTTTGCCAATGTTAATCTGTATATTATGGTTAGTAATGTGTAGTGACATTAGTTCCTTGCAATTGTTTTTAATGTTTGATGTATTTTCTGTATTTAGCGCGTGACTTTGAGTCAGTGCAAATCTTTTTGATAGCGTTTTATTTTTTGTTTGTGCGATATCTTGTATAATTTATTATTAGTTATGCATAAGTTTTATAATTTGGCTAAATTACTTACTATTCTTTTTGTCATAAGTTTTTCACTTGTGTTGTTAGTATAGATATACTTTGTCATTTTGTGTTATAATTTTTTATCGTAGTTGTATTAACTTATATTATATGATGTGTGATTTAAATAGTTATTGTAAGGTATTGTTACAACTTTTTCTACATGTGCATCTTTACTTTTCATCTGTCTTTGTTGACTATTCGTCATCTCTTTACATTTTTTCTGTTGTCTTTTCAGCATGATCTGATATGTTGTTTATACTTCCGTGTTTCATCTTTGTCTCACTTTATGCTTCGTGTATACTTTTTTCTGTTACGCTACTTAGACTTTCATTCTTTGTATTGTTCATGTAATGATGTAACTTTAGATCAGGGATAGTTGTATTTGCTTTACATGATTTGACATTGTGATATTATTTGTTGTTTTTCATATGATGATTTCACATTTTACTTCTTTTCGAATTATACTTTGTTTACTTGATATTGTCATTTCTAGTACGATTGTTTGTTGCTTGTTTGAGTATTATTGTATATGCTTAACTTAGTTCTGTAATAGATTAATTTTGAGATACTTAGCTTGGTTTTCTAATAGATTAATTTTAGTAATCATACGTTGGATGATTGTTATTTACTTTACATTTACTGCTAATGTTTTGTAGATATACTATTTCTGACTTATCATAAGATGAATTTTGTAAAACATATGTTAGAACTCCATTATCTTTTAAATTTTTTCGTTTTGGGAGTTAATTTTCAAAAAAATGATAGAATCATTTTTTTTTCTCCTGGGTGTGTGGGAAACTGTAACAAGTTGATCCTTTGAAAGGGCAGTAATTCGGAATATGTTTTTGGGCAAAGTAGATTATGAGTTACAATACTTGTATACCTGATTAAGCTGAGGTTTGTTTAACGTTATAATAGAAACATATCTTTTTATTTTGAGTGACAGAGTACAGGAAAGCGTGCGAACGCTTTTATCTCAAATGCTGAGATGTATTGATTCTGTACTGTTTTTGAGCTGTGTTCAAAAACAGCGGAGTCTCGTTTTGGGTTTTTTTGGCGGGACTAGAGTGTGTGATCCCGGAGAGGAGAAGAGGGATTCGGAGTGTTGGACCGGGAGTGGTCAACGCTGTCTGTGTGTGTTTTTCGAGGATGTATGCCTACGTAGTGCTTTGAATAATGTCGACTTAATGTTTTGCTGTGTGGATAGGCCATATTATGTATTTGTGAAGCTTTGAGGAAGCTATTATGAGTCCAGGATTGGGACAGGCCATATTATGTATTTGTGAAGCTTTGAGGAAGCTATTATGAGTCGTGAGGACTTTAGGCCATTATTTATGTGAACTGCTGGGTGCAGTATTATAAGTCTAGCGCAGAGATGAGTCGTGAGGACTTTAGGCCATAATTTATGTGAACTGCTGGGTGCAGTATTATAGTGCAGTATTATAAGTCTAGCGCAGAGATGAGTCGTGAGGACTTTAGGCCATTATTTATGTGAACTGCTGGGTGCAGTATTATAAGTGAGTCGTGAGGACTTTAGGCCATTATTTATGTGAACTGCTGGGTGCTGTATTATAAGTGAGTCATGAGGACTTTAGGCCATAATTTATGTGAACTGCTGGGTGCAGTATTATAAGTGAGTCATGAGGACTTTAGGCCATAATTTATGTGAACTGCTGGGTGCAGTATTATAGCGCAGTGTTATAGCGCAGAGATGAGTCGTGAGGACTTTAGGCCTTGATATAGATCTGCTGATGAATGTTGAAGAGTATTGTATTGCAATGACTTGTAATGTGACTGTGTGTATATCAATGTAAACGTGATCGTGCTGTGACTTAATAAACAATAATTAAATATCACCAGTCGTTCCATACTCGATGACTCCCGTGTGCTCACCTGTTGTGTGAACGACTTTGCCAGCACACAATCACAATCACTCCACTTTGATATATAACCGCCAGGTTAACTTTATCAGGTGTGTCCATGTGAACGTAAGAAGGAAGGAGAGTGAGGTGGCCACAGTGTGTTTTTTTCTCTTTGGGATATTGTTTCTCTTTTTTTAATTGGAGGTTCATTTTGTTGTTGCTGTGTACCCTTCCAACACAGTTATTTTTCCAGCGAAGGTACACAGGGTTTACTGTGTGTGTTTTTTTTTTTTGGTGTGATTGCATTTTTCCATGTTGGATGTTGTGCAGTTGTTTTGTTATGGTTAATAAAAACCCAGAAAACTTATTCTTGTGCTGGTCAGAACGCCTACCTTTTAAATGTCGTGTTGGTGTAGTAACTGTAGTGTCCCTTACTGAGTATTAGATTATAGTCTTTTACAAACATTGGACAGCGGGACAAGATTGTCTTATTAAAAGTTAGTCACCAGGTAGATTGAAGGAGTTGCACCCCTACCCTCCAGAGGCATATCTTCTCTCAACTTTGCACCAGTAACCCATATTCTATCCATTCACACTTACCCTTTTTATCGTCTGTCTGACCTCAGACATAATCTATCCTCCTATTTAAATCTACCTTTGACACAGGCCCATTGAAGCATATTGGGAATATGGTGTTAGGCCCATATTTTCTTGACCATCGGCACAGCAGGGGTGATGTCAGCATCACGCCGGTCGCCTTAACCTTCTCAGAGTTTCTCTTGTGCCCAATTCATGAGGCTGGGTCGACCCCGGAGACGTTTGCAGTATAAATATAAAAAAAAATCCCACTTCAACTTGGTATCAAACCATGGACCACCCAGCTAGGAAGCTACCACGGCTCAATAGGAAGCTAGTACGTTAACCACTGCACCACCACTGCACCACCGCTGCACAGAACAGAGGTAGCACTCATTAAATGTACCATGAATAATCATCGTGACCAACTGTTGTGCTGTGAGATGTAGGTCACTATGTCTCCCCTATAGAAGACAGTTATATTTCAGAGGCTGGAAATATTACAGGAACACTTTTCTGACGCTTTAAATAAGAGAACGAATACAGAGAAGTACTTTACTAAGGCCGAAAATAAGAGAACAAATACAGAAAAATACTATTCTGAGGCTAAAGATAATAGAGAAAACAAGGAAAACGTTGTTTTGTGGCTGTAAATAACGGAAGAAAAAATATGACAACATTCTTCTGAGGCCGCTATAACAGAGAAAAGTGTAGTACAACACTTCAGAGGCTGGAATAACATATACAAGGAAGCCACTGTTTTGAGGCTGCCAAAAAAAAAAAAAACATAATAATACACGGAAATACTCTACAGAAATTGCAAATACGAGAAAATTATAGAAATACCCCGTTAAGAGGCTGCAAAATAGAGAATAAATATAGAAAAAAAATGATATTTCCTAAGCTGCAAAGATGATTAGAAAATTAAAAATACAGCGGCAGCAAATAAGAGAGAAGATATAGGAAATGACGTCTGATTTTTTGGAGTGCAATAATGCTTCTTTGTTCTTTTGTTGCGCATTCGTGTTTGCCTTAATATCAGTTTGTAGTACAACAACTGAGTGTTGGTAACCCCATTCTACCGACTAGACCACGTATCTTCTATGTCAGCATGTATTTATTTGTGAAACCTTCAAAATGTGCAATTCATTGTGTGAATTTCTACTGCACAATCACACAATACACATCTCTATATAAACAATAACTGCATCGTTGTCTACGTTCTAATGTGATAGTACAGCACATATTGTCTATTTTCTAATGTGGTAGTACTGCAGATATTGCCTATGTCCTAATACAGTAGCTATAGAGTCATTGTCTATGTTCTAATGTGGTAGTACTGCATATATTATCTATGTTATAATACAGCAGTCCTGCAGATATTGTCAATGTTCTAATGTAGTAATACTGCAGATATTGTCTATGTTTTAATATAGTAGTACTGCAGATATTGTCTATGTTTTAATGTAGTAGTACTGCAGATATTGTCTATGTTCTAATGTAGCAGTACTGCAGATATTGCCTATGTCCTAATACAGTAGCTATAGAGTCATTGTCTATGTTCTAATGTGGTAGTACTGCATATATTGTCTATGTTTTAATGTAGTAATACTGCATATATTGTCTATGTTCTAATGTAGCAGTACTGCAGATATTGTCAATGTTCTGATGTAGTAATACTGCAGATATTGTCTATTCCAATGTAGTAATACTGCAGATATTGTCTATGTTCTTATGTAGTAATACTGCAGATATTGTCTGTTTTAATATAGTAGTACTGCAAATATTGTCTATGTTCTAATGCAGTAATACTGTAGATATTGTCTATGTTTTAATGTAGTAGTACTGCAGATATTATCTATGTTTTAATGTAGTAATACTGCAGATATTGTCTGTGTTCCAAAAGAGTAGTACTGCAGATATTGTCTGTGTTCTAAAAGATTAATACTGCAGATATTATCTATGTTCTAAAAGAGTAGTACTGCAGATATTGTCTATGTTCAAAAGAGTAGTACTGTAGATATTGTCCATGTCCTAAAAGAGTAGTACTGCATATTGTCTATGTCCTAATGTAGTAGTACTGCAGATATTGTCTATGTTCTAATGTAGTAAAACTGCAGATATTGTCTATGTTCTAATGTAGTAGTACTGCAGATATTGTCTATGTCCTAATGTAGTAGTACTGCAGATATTGTCTATGTTCAAAAAGAGTAGTACTGCAGATATTGTCTATGTTCTAATGTAGTAAAACTGCAGATATTGTCTATGTTCTAATGTAGTAGTACTGCAGATATTGTATATGTTCAAAAAGAGTAGTACTGCAGATATTGTCTATGTTCTAATGTAGTAAAACTGCAGATATTGTCTATGTTCTAATGTAGTAGTACTGCAGATATTGTATATGTTCAAAAAGAGTAGTACTGCAGATATTGTCTATGTCCTAATGTAGTAATACTGCAGATATTGCCTATGTTCTAATGTAGTGGTACTGCAGATATTGTCTATGTCCTAATATTGTAGTACAGAAAATATTTCCTATGTTCTAAAAGAGAAGTACTGCAGATATTGTCTATGTTCTAAAAGAGTAGTACTGCAGATATTGTCTATGTTCTAAAAGAGAAGTACTGCAGATATTGTCTATGTTCTAAAAGAGTAGTACTGCAGATATTGTCTATGTTATAAAAGAGAAGTACTGCAGATGTTGTCTATGTTCTAAAAGAGTAGTACTGCAGATATTGTCTATGTTCTAATGTAGTAGTACTTCAGATATTGTCTATGTCCTAATGTAGTAGTACTGCAGATATTGTCTATGTCCTAATGTAGTAGTACTGCAGATATTGCCTATGTTCTAAAAGAGAAGTACTGCAGATATTGTCTATGTTCTAAAAGAGTAGTACTGAAGATATTGTCTATGTTCTAAAAGAGAAGTACTGCAGATATTGTCTATGTTCTAAAAGAGTAGTACTGCAGATATTGTCTAGTTCTAAAAGAGTAGTACTGCAGATATTGTCAATGTTCTAATGTAGTAATACTGTAGTTATTGTCTATGTTTTAATGTAATAGTACTATAAAAATTGTTTACGTTCTAATGTAGTAGTACTGCAAATATTGTCTATGCTCAAATGAGTGAAGTTAAAAAGAAAATAGAAATAACATTTTCGATGAGTACACACTAACCTGTACAAGTATACTGTAAAATTTCTGATTTGATGTATTCTAGTACATCGTAATTGGCAGCATAGAAAACTCCTTCTGGATCTGAAGCAACAGCCAGCAGCTCATTTTTATCGATCGCCTCACTAACACCAACAGTGACAATCTTAATGCCCTTGTCCTTCAGGACATCTGCAAATTTGATAGCTGTGAAAAAAAGGTAATATAGTTATACAATTATGAAATTATTATTTTTCTTTGATCCTTAGCCGCCAACCGTCAAAGCAGTCAGTGGCCATCACGCCTAGTGGCGTCTTGTATGGCAGCAACAAATTGATTCCACTTTGCTCGATCGGTGGTCATCCTTCATACAGTGCCCCAACTCTGGTTCATTCTTTGCATCTCAGCCTCCACAGTCCTCCGCCAGGTCGTTTTTGGTCCGCCTCTCTTTCGTTTTCCTTCAGGGGTCCAAAGCATAGCTGTTCTTGTGATGGCATCGGAGTCTCTTCTGAGGACATGGCCAACCCAGCTCCAGCGTCTGCCAGCTATGATGGTGTGCATGTTCTCTTGCTTGCTACGAGTAAGCAGATCTTGGTTGGTGATGGTATTCGGCCAAAAGATTCGGTGAATTTTTCTTAGGCATGCTGTGTGAAAAGAGGACAATTTCAACATTTCCATCTCTGTAACTCTCCAGCATTCCGCACCATAGAGAAGCACAGAAAGCACACAGCTCTGATATAATCTTAATTTTATGCTTTTGCTGTATTGAGAGGACTTCCAGAATTATGAAATTTAAAGATTATAAGTTATGAATTGAAACATTGGATCAAGTAACCTGTCAAGAAGTGGCGGGAAAGAATTATGGCGAGCACTGTCTGCCCCATGTCCTGTTATTTTAATTTCACAACATTAAATTAGAAATTACTGAACATGTCACGTGTAGTTGCCGGGGTCTCTAAAGAGACGAAGAAATAATAGGGTTATTGCCCCCTCAGGCATGTCCTACAAGCCAACTAAGATGAGGTTGTGCGTGGGGCTGGCAACCTCAACATGTTATTCCTTACTTTCTTGTGTTAGCTATCCATGGTATTCCTTACTTTCTTGTGTCAGCTATCCATGGTATTTCTTACTTTCTTGTGTTAGCTATCCATGGTATTCCTTACTTTCTTGTGTTAGCTATCCATGGTATTCCTTACTTTCTTGTGTTAGCTATCCATGGTATTCCTTACTTTCTTGTGTTAGCTGTCCATGGTATTCCTTACTTTTTTGTGTTAGCTATCCATGGTATTCCTTACTTTCTTGTGTTAGCTGTCCATGGTATTCCTTACTTTCTTGTGTTAGCTATCCATGGTATTCCTTACTTTCTTGTGTTAGCTGTCCATGGTATTCCTTACTTTCTTGTGTTAGCTATCCATGGTATTCCTTACTTTCTTGTGTTAGCTATCCATGGTATTCCTTACTTTCTTGTGTTAGCTGTCCATGGTATTCCTTACTTTCTTGTGTTAGCTGTCCATGGTATTCCTTACTTTTTTCATTTAGCTACATTTTGTTGTAGTCTCCAAGGATCTTCTTGTTTGTCCTCTGATTGCCCATGACTATTACTTATATGGTAGAATCTGCTTTATGCAGCACGAAAGAAATATGTTTCTTACTTCCGTTTACAGACATGTTTTTTTTTCTTTAAATAAAATGTTACCTCGTTTTTCGTAAGGTGCGCCCATTCAATCTGGTTTAGGGTCCGTTGGTTATATTAGGGCGCAAATATAAAAGACTGATTTCTAGAACGCCGTTTTGCAAGGAGGGGCGGGATAAGATAATTCCAGAACATTACAGATTACTGCTAGACGATACAACAATAATGTTACACCTCTTTTTGCACACCACAAAGCGTCCATTATCTTGGAACTTTGTGGTGCTCAAAAGGACTTTGCTTTGCGCGTCGTTACGGGTAAAAATTATGACGTGAGTGCTCGTGCATGACAACGAAGAAGTAAGTTTGGTGTAGCCGGCCGTGATGGCTGTGTTGTGAGTTCTCTATGGTGTAGCCGGCCGAGATAGCTGTGTTTTCAGAATGTGTCGCTGACGTCCATTTATATATTTCATAGGTGATAGTCGTGGAAATGTTAAGAGTATCTATATCATATTGGATCATACGGATGATAATGGACTGCGACTAACTTAAACAGAAAGAATGTGTTGAGTAACAAGTGACCACAAATGTATAACGGTCAAAATAAGTATTGGCCCATTGTTGTTGGCCTACGGATGTTCATTGTGACAGATTATGTAAAATAGATTACATGAATCCGCACGTCTTTGCTCCCACCTGGCTCCCACCTTTGCTTCCTTAATTAGTATGCACGTTTTGTTAACACAGAACCCCTACACTCCAATATCTGTCTAACTCATAATTTTAGCCACGCCTATTTTCTTTTCTCTATGTCTTACAGGCACTAGCGAGTATTTACAAAAAGACCTATTAGCTAGTCCAGAGCCGTTAACTGAATTATCACGCGAGCGATTGGGCAACCGGTGAAATAGTGACAGATCAGACTGAACGCATGTAGAAAGAGAACGGGTCGTCTATTTGTAGAATCAAGGGGCGATAACCACAGTTACCGACCTCACCCGTCTGTGTGTGAGTCCCAGGGAATGTAATCAGCTACAGAACCAGACAAGATCAAAAGACGGTTTGCTCGTTGGCAATGTCTATGTGGCGGCATAGGCGTGAAATAAAGCTTTCATTCAGGAATGAACCGCAGATTTTCCCGAAATACGGGCTAAGGCGTGATATCTCGCACTGGCTAGCCATTTAATATCTATTATATATATATATACCCCAGCTTTTAAAATCATTTATCTAGTAGCCTCAGAATTTTTCGGAATATCTAGCTTCGAATCCTAGACCATTGTTAAAGTGGATTTCTTAGTATTTCGTTGGAGATAGTTTCAATTTCTGTGTTGCGGTAAATATATATATACTAGCACTTGAGTGATTTAATTCTTAAAGTTCGTCATTTTATTTCATTAGGATTTACTGTGTTAACTGATTAGCGTATTAAATAGCATATAGCTAATTTATTCGAGCTGGAACGTAAATTTAATTACTCGCTATTACCCAGGAAAGTGATGTTTTAATTGACTAGTAAATTCATTAGGCGATTGAGTACTGACGAAATAAATATATATATTTATTTCTAATTCATTAAGTGCAATTTTGTAAATGACTAGCGCTTATTTCACGCATTAAAAAGGATAAGATAAGCTAGCCACGTGTGGTTTCTAATCAAATTTAATAACCGTGTGGATAAGAAATCATATATTTACGCGGGTTAGGATAGAATACCGATAGTGTGATTAAATGTTTGAATTTTCTTCCTAATCTAGTACTGATCAAAAACCAAACCTACCAGCGGTCTAAATCTGAGAAAAGGGGTCTAAGTCAAATAGTACCAGAAACATTGTTATGTAATATCGGGTCTTCCAGGTTGACCTGTTCGGCCCTCTTGTTTCCCCCAGAGAGAGAGAGAGAGAGAGAGAGAGAGAGAGAGAGAGAGAGAGAGAGAAAGAGAGAGAGTACAAACATATGACATTAAGAATAATTCTAACTGGACATATAGCTACCCAGATTTCTCTTTTCAATTTCATTTACATTCAGCCCGCTGTGGCGAAATATCAACTTTAACACTACCCGACTACTGACCACTGTGTTGTGGGCGAGGATTTATCCAGAGAGATTTACTCACCTGACATTCTCGTTAATTATCGAAAATTACAAGCTGCTGTACACTGTGAACACTATATCTCAGTAATTAATTTCCTACCTGGACTAATTGAAGTGACATAAACATATCCAATTAACAGTAACAAAGTAAGCGTTCCCCATTAGGATGATTAATCAGTCTTGGAGGAACTGGGGCTTATTTTGCCAAAACCCAACACTGGATTTGTTACGTGTATCATGGAGATATGTTCCAGATGTTGTTAATCAACGATTAGGTAAGCATGACTGAATGTGGCCACAGGTTTGTCAGAGCAGAGAGAAAGAGGAGTGAATAATTCTTCTATTGTATAATCATTGTACTCACATTGTTTTTTTTTTCTTCCTTTTGTTTGCTAATACTGTTATTTTCAGGATAGATTAATTAGGAACTCTGTTCTTTACAGTATAGTCAAATTCTGTACCACAGCGCAAATCTTTTGACCTTTTGGGGTTATTAACTTCATTCTTGTGGGATCTTGTCTCAACAGAGGGGATTGCACTTATGGGTTTATTTTTTTAATTTCTGTAACCTATGATTTTCTTTTGCTATTGATATTGGATGTTGTGAAGTTTTTATGATAATAAATTTAACAAAACTTAATTACCTGTGTTGGTCAGCTCAACTCAATATCCGTACCCCATTTACTATAGTTTCACGTTTGTGCGTCTGGTTTGTCGTCACTTATCTGTGTGTGTGTGTGTGTGTGTGTATGTGAGTGTTTAATAGTGTATATGTTAATATATATGGAAAGGAAAGTTGTCTGATAAACAAATTTCAGTCGTAAAGATAGGCTGGACTAGAGTATCTTCTCAATCCAGTGACAGTTTCTACCTTTAACTCATTCACTCGTGAAATCTATTTCTTTACCGTATCTCTCACTGAGTTACCACCTTTTTCAGTTCTATTCAGACAGGACCAGAATCTAATCTTAAATAACTATCCAAATCTACGACATTCATGAAAAAGTCAGAAGTGGATTAAAATAAACATGTACTGCGTTGATGTACTTTTTATAAACGTATTAATGGGCCATTGTTTGTGTCGAAAATAATCACGTCAGAATTAACCCGTAGCAGAATGTGGCAGTTAGTGACAGGAAACTAAATGTCACAATTATATTACAAAAGGGAATATTCGGGGAATATAACTAAGATGCACATTGGAAATATGTATAACAAATAATATATAGAATATAATTTACTAGGGATAGCAAGTGTAATGTATAGACCAGGGGTCGAGAACCCACGGCTCGCGAGACGCATGCGGCTCTTTGAGCGATCTCGCGCGGCTCTCGGCTCTCTATTACTGAACTCTTAGTGAATGAGGGATACCATGTGATTTGTTTTCATGCGGCTCTTCAATGTGTTAAAATGGAGATAAAATTAAATATTTGGCTCTTTGACATGGAAAGGTTCCCGACTCCTGGTGTAGACGCTTGCACTGGTTGGCAAAGCGTTTTAGGTTTCACACAAGATGCGCTACGGTAGCCATCACAGCTGACGCGAAACATTCTAAACAAAAATTATGTCTAAAGAGGCTTTGCCCCTTATAGTTCACGGAGGTCTGTGATAATATGACTACTGACCCTTAAGCATGACGTAAAAGGCAACTGATATGCGGTATGCATGGGACCAACTACATAAACGTGTAAAACAGTTTGCCACAGAAACCATGGCTGGGGAAGCACATTAATGTTTTGGTGCAGGCTTCCTGCAAGTGGACGAACGAACGAACGAACGAACAAACTTTATTTTCAAAGGGTTAAGAATTGGGCACGCAGGCCCGTCTGACATTCTGCCCTTCCTCTCTCTCTCATCATGTATACTGTATCCTTTCATCCTCACATTTACTTTAAGCATTATTTAAGGCATTTATCATTATAAAAGTAATATAACATCAAACATTTGCAATAATAATCATAATTAAAGTATGTTTTAAAATAAAGAAGATAGATAGATAGACAGACAGACAGACAGACAGACAGATAGATAGAACGAACGAACGTACGAACTTTATTTTCAAAGGGTTAAGAATTGGGCACGCAGGCCCGTCTTACATTCTGCCCTTCTCTCTGTCATCTTGCATACCTTATCCATTCAATCGCACATGTATTTTGAACACTATTTAAGCATACAACATTATCAAGGTAAAATAATAACATACATTTGTAACATCCAGTCATAATCAAATTTAAGTATGTTAAAAAAAAAAAAAAAAAAAAAAAAAATAAATAAATTTAAAAAAAAAAAATAAAAAAAAAAAAAAAAAAAAAAAAAAAAAAAAAAAAAAAAAAAAAAAAAAAAAGTAATTTAAAAAAAAATTAATTTAAAAATTTAAATTAAAAAAAAAAACACACACACAATTTAAACCATTCATACGGTAAATTAGACATAATTTGAAACGTAATCAGATTATGGTGGTATATAATAAGAACTCGTGACTAGTTGCAGAGATGGTTCATGTTTCATAAGGAATGAAAAGTGTAACGCATGACTGAATGAATAGACTATGTTCCAAATAGCTATTTGAAGCATGTTATTAAAATCGTGTAGCCATCTCATGAAAATGGTGCACCATAACTTACTATTTAAGCGCCTTTCAACATCAGAAGATCTAAGGGGAGACAACATTACACAAATCTTTCAACTCGGGCTTTCAGGAGCTAGTACAAAACACTCGGCTCAAAAACGCAAACTGTTGCTCCCCACTACGATTAACGGCATCAACGGAAAGAAATAAGTAAATGAGTATTAAAACTGTACATACTTAAATCTTTGTACCCAGATTTTCCATCAGTCAGCAAGATTAGAAGCTTGGTGGCATTTTCCCTGCCTCCATTCTCGGTGCCGAACATGTCGTTAGAGTCCACAAAACTGAGGGCTTTATGAGTCAGGGTCGATTGATTCAAGTACGGGGCTACCAGCAGAGCCTAGAATAGAAGTGTAACTTAACAATTATAATAGGCTTTAGAGGATCGATAATACTGGATCGATAATCCTCAGTTAACATTTCTGCTACAGTAGTATGACGGTTATTCTTATTTCAGGTTAGTCAACGAAACAAAAACAAAAACATATAAACATAAAAAAAACTAGAGACCAAGCAATGAATGACAGCCTACAATCAGACTTTCATAATAGATACGCGCGTAGAATAAAAGAATTGAAATAGTGTGACAAGATCACTAATGAGGAACTGATGACAAGAACCAGACAAGTGCCAATGGAACAAGAGATTTGAAGAAGATGCTGGAGATGAAAAGCACACACAATTAGAAAACCTGTTGATAGCATTACCAGACAGTCCTTGTTCTGTAATCCTCAGGGAACAGAGGAAGAACCAAAGAACACACGGAAAAGAGAACGGAAAAGACAGACATGAAGGGCCTTGAATTGATGGCACGGGATAGGAAGACTTGGCATACGTTTATTGAAGGCCTTTGCTCCTTGGGGTGTTGAAAAAGTGAAGAAATAGTAAAGCATACGGAACAAATATCTTTACATTCCAGTTTTTATCTCAAATTATCTTCCAAGCTGTTCTTTATAAAGTACTCTGCATTTTACATCTTCATATATATTCCTCACCAGTTTAATGATCTTATGGGGCACTCTCTCGTGCACCATCAGTCTACGAAGTAATTCTCTGTTTAATTGGTCGAAGGCCTATTCATATTTTACAATTCCAGTGTAACGTAGTGAATTAAATTTTGAGCTTTGTTCTATTTCCCTATTTCAACATGCTCTGGTGATTCAAGATTCGTCTTTCGATATTTTTAGTTACCTCAATGTGTGTTCTATCAACCACCAACGCTTTTTCCCTTAAACTTTTGTTTCATTAGTACCAGTATTTATTCGGTTTGTTCAAACAGTTCCACATTGACGATCTTGTCTGACCATTGTAATCTTGGTATTCCGTGACCATTGCAATCCTGGTATTCTGTGACCATTGTAATCTTGGTATTCCGTGACCATTGTAATCGTGGTATTAAGTGACTATTGTAATCCTGGTATAAATTGACCATTGTAATCCTGGTATTCAGTGACCATTGTAATCCTGGCATTCAGTGACCATTGTAATCCTGGTATTCCGTGACCATTTTAATCCTGGTATTCAGTGACCATTTTAATCCTGGTATTCAGTGATCATTGTAATCCTGGTATTCAGTGACCATTGTAATCCTGGCATTCAGTGGCCATTGTAATCCTGGTATTTCGAGGACATTGCAAATCACGGCATTAAGTGACCATTGTAATCCTGGTATAAAGTGACCATTGTAACCCTGGTATTCCGTGACCATTGTAATCCTGGTATTAAATGACCATTGTAATCCTGGTATTAAGTGATCATTGTAATCCTGGCATCCAGTGACCTTTGTAATTCTGGTATTTGGTGAACATTGTAATCCTGGTATTCAGTGATAATTGTAATCCTGGTATCCAGTGCAAGCAATTACTCATTTAGTCATTCCTCTTCTACCATGAGGTGAAGAAGTTTGTAAGAGGGAGCGCCGTACTATTCTATCTGATGTCTTCCTCCTGGCTTGGTTCCATTCTAGTCTTCGGTCCTTCAAAGATTGTCTAATATTGTCCTTCCAGCGGACTGTGGGTCGTCCTGGAGGGCTGGATCCCAGACTCTTAGTTTCCCATGCTTGCCGTGGTAGCCGTTCTTCTCCCATATGAGCCTCAAGTGATTGTAAATCAAAATGACATTAATAGTGTTAATAATGCTATTGCTTGTTGTGCTTTCGGTTTTAAGCGTGCATCTCAGTGCCCCGAGTGCACAACTCTATTTCAGCCGGCAGCAGTGACTATCTTGAGTTGCGGTCATCATCTCCTGTCTCTTCCAGCCTTGTCTGCACATGATGGGACAGTGTCTCTTACACTACACAGGGGGTTTGTTAATAATATTCCCGTCTCTGTTCTCCAGGATTCCGGATGCACGACTGTTGGAATTAGGCAATCGCTAGTCCACCCATCCTGTGCTACAGGTAATGTAGTAAAATGTGTGACATTCGGAGGAACAGTTGAGTCTGTTCCGACTGCCATCGTCCACATTGCCACACCATTTTTTACGGATTATAGAGGAATATCCTTCGGTTTTGTCTGACACACACGCCAATTATATTACCACGGCTGATTTTAATACACGAAGACTGCGATTGTCAGTCGTCATTACTATCTTATCGATTTTCCTTGTGACGTCGGTATCATTTGTATTTTCATGATTCTTCCTTACGTCATTTTCCACGTTCAGCTAATTATTTCGTACAGTTTCTTGTGCCTGTATTTTTTGCAACGCATTGTTCTCAGCGCGACTTACTTCTCACGCTGTTATTTTACACGGAATCTTTTGTCGTCCTATATCGTTGATAATTTCAACTCTGTCTTAGCTACTATCACTGCTACCCTATCTTGTTTGTTCAAGAAAGGTTCGCATATCAAGCCACAGTGGTCAAAATTTTGCACGGCCACATTCGGTAGGATAATGTTAATATTTTCATCAACTCATATCCCACAGTTACCAAACAGAAATTTTCATTTAATTATTCGCAGGGACGCCTTCTCGATGGGAATCGGAGCTGTTCTGCTGCAAGATTATGCGGGTAATCTCCACCCGGCACTACATGTCTCCCGACCGTTGACTGAATCTGAGCGGCACTACTCTGCAATAGGCCTCGAGATGTTCACCATTGTCTGGTCAATACTGCAGTTCCAACGGTTTATGCTTGACGCCCATTTTATCATTGCGTCTGAAAAGCGGACGCTTATTGGATTTCGTAGTACGGACTTTATGAATTCGAGATCTGCAAGTCTCGCTGTCGCCTTGCGTCCATTTGACTTCACCATTCAAGCCATCCGGGATTCCAACACCGCAGTAGATGACTTTTTCTCTAGATGTCCACACGAATCTCCCAGGCCACTGGACAACTAATCTTGCGCCGCCATTGCGCTACTACATCATCGATTTTGTATTGCGGATTTCAACTGACGTCACCAAGTACTACTTTGCTCGCGATACCCTCGCTTGTAAATGTGACATTTTCATATCCGCCACTGATTGGAATTTTGTCCACATTTTTACTGCCTATACTCTCATATTGCAATATGATGTTATTTTTGCCGCTTTCGGCTTTATTTTCATTGACGGATTTATATGGGTCTAGTCTTTTATAGACGCACGTGTGAGCACGTCTAAGTAAATTGTATATGTTATTATTTGCGTGCCGTCGTGCACTATATTTGAACAGAATGGCGCTGCTTTTTGCGTCATGTTGTTGCCATCCAGCTTTATTCTGGAGCAGATCCAGAAAGTCCTTTGGTAAGGATAGACGTCTTAGACGAATATTGTTATGTGTCTTAGCCCCAAGTCGTGGGAAGACACACTGAAATATATTGTGGTATCTCCCTGAGGGGAACATATATATATATTAGCCAAAATCTGGCTCGTTCAGGTATCGGCATAGATACTCAATTTATCCTTCGCAAGCCTTTGGCAGAGTTTCGGCATGTCTTGTTATGGTGTGTCGCTAGTGCGTCCAAATCCCTGCTGGAAATATAAATAATGGATCGTAACGCATTGTCTTAATGGAAGACCTAAAAATATTACACAAGTCTTGTATAGAAACTAGGATTATATGGTCTTATTACCGCAGAGCTTCCGTCGCCCTTGAGATGGTGACGGTTAGTGAGTTTGGTCAAGTTCAACATTGATAACTTGCATTGACGTATATTTTTCTGTCATGAACCATTATAATGAAGTACTGTACTCACCTATGATGTCTACGTCTACGTCTTCATGTAATAAACCGTTTTGGCATTTATACTCAACCATGGGTCCAGTACGTATCATTTACCACTTGGTCATCCTACATTGACCTTTGTTGTTGAACAGTGTTACCAAATGCAAACATCAGCATCATACGCCACCAGAACGACCAACATCACATTATTCGCATAATTATAAACTCGTCGGCCACTAATAGTAAGCCCGACAATTCTGACATCACCATTGTCAGCAGTACCATACAAAACAACTCGGTAACACCATCTCAGTTGGGACTGTTCTACATGGGTCTGCAAAGGTTGAGTTATTAGGCCTTGACGTATCGTTTGGTTGCGGACCATGTCTCTTCTTGTTACTTCAACCACCTTCCTCAGATATCTCATTTCTGAAGTTTGGATCTGGCTTTTGTGGGTTGTAGTCATTGCCCATGATTCGCATCCATACGTCAAGACTGGGACATAGGTGGAGCGGTATACAGTCATCTTTGTCTTCTTACCAACTTCTCTTTTGCTGAGGAATTCTCGATTTATGGCTTGAAAAAGTCTCCCAGCTGCTGCTCTTCGGGTAGCCAACTCTTCTTTGATACCTCCCTTCCGGTCTATGACAGCTCCAAGGTATTTAAAATGGTCGACCTGCTCCAGGACCTGTTCTCCCAGCTTAATCTGATGTCTTCTTTTCTATCGTGATATCACCATGGTTTTTGTTTTCGAGCTGCTTATGATCATCCCTCTCTTCTCCAGCTCTTCCTTCCACACTTGCAGGTTGGATTGAAGATGTGCCTCTGATTTAGCAATCAGGGCAACATCATCAGCAAATGCCAGCTCTGAAATACAGACCTGCAGTGCAAGCACACATGAAATTATTATGACATTACTGAACATTTTTAATTATAGATTTATTTACATATAAGAGATGAATGTCGTTGTTGTTTTGACACATGCACAAGAAAAAGGTTTTTCTCATGCAATGTGATAAAATTTGATATATAGAGTTCTTTGTTCTACTTAGCACAGTACATTTGTTATTTCTTCTAGGTTGCAATGTCTACTGTGTTTTATTATGGTGTATAACTAAACCAAGCTTGCCTCCTGTAGAGGATAATAGGCAGATGGTACAAGAACAACCGGCTGACCGAAGCTAAGGTTCAAAGAGACACTGAGAATAGGAGCTGGAAATAAATCCAGCAACCGGGAGAAACAAATTGCTCACGGCACAAAGTGGAGATAATCCCTACGATATCGCCTCAAATTGGGCGAAAAGAGGCTCACACAACAAGCAGAAGAGCAAAGTACACCCAGACAGGAACACCAGGTAAAAAGCAGCTAATGGCTGTTACCTCAAGGTTGTGGCAGAACTAATACTAATTAAACCAATAAAAATACCTGTAATTTATTTATTTATTTATTTTTTTAAAATAGAAGATATTTCTATCCAAACCGGTTTAAAATAGGTTTGTACATATTTGATACAAGTATAGTTGTTTTGTGGCATTGTACCTGTTTAATTTCCTCTTTATCTGTAAAATCTTTCAAGTCAAACAACTTGTCAACATCCCAGCTATAAATGATTGCTCCAACAAGAACGTCCTCTCTGCCTATTGTTAAAGAATCTAACAAACCGTTAATGAAGGTGAATGATTTGTTGTAGTTGTCTTCTCCGATGCTGTCTGATGAGTCAACGACTAAAATGATATCAGCAATGATATGTTTGGAGCACGGTGTAACTGGAAAAGAAAGAAAGGAAGGATTGAAACGTACGATGAACACAGTTAATATTGCGCCATTGTAATACAAAGTTTTTACTGTTACTGTAAGTGGAAAAAAAGTAAATAAATAAATAAATCAATACAGGAAAATTGCAGGCACTCGTAAGACAGAAAGAAAGAGGGCATCAGAAAAATAAATATAATGTTGCATGCTAGGGCGTAATCAGTATCATGCGACCATTCTGAGATAGTGGTATCACAAAGAGATACTTGTAAAGATCTTTGCAGTGGCGAAAACAAAGAGAAGCTATAATAGGTCATTACTAGACAAAAGCAAAGAAAAAAAAATGGTACTGGGGTCAGCGTTGTAAATGAACAATACAACTAGAGAAACACGAGAGATTTTATTATATTGTTGGCAGTGTCTGGAGATTGTTTATTGTGAAAAGTCTCATGCATCTAGGTCAGTCATAGTAAACAAGGTTATGGTGCACCTTGGGGCACATGAATATTTGCAAAGGATTAATGGTATCAGTGGGGCGCATAGAAGGGAGATTGGCGTAAAAATTGTGCACTTGTTTGCACTGCACAAATAATTGTTTCAAGGGAAAAATATGTAAGTATGAAATGATAAAGGGGAGGAAGTGCAGGTTGGAACATGAGCAAAGATAGTGAGATTGCTCTATGATAATATTGTTGATGATGCACATAATATATTGTGCTTTTCTTATGGTTCATGGCTAAAGCAGCAGTCTGCCTGTGTTGTTGCTGTTATGCTTTAGTTTTGTGATATATAGTCATCGGATATCGTGCCTGCGTGTTGGAGTTGATTGAGTTAACATTAGCTGTGAATAACGAGCCATGTTTGTCGCTCCATGTATAATGTAATATTTATACTTGTAATGTGCACCCACAGCTACGCACTTGACAGATGACATAAAGTAGTACTGTTACTCCAGTAGTCTCCAACTTCTCAAGTTGATGTTTCAATACAATAAAACAAGAAGAAAGTATCGAAGCTGTGAAGAAAAATGATGTTAATGCCATGATATGAAGTATTCAATATCTTACGTGGTGGAGGTGTAGGTTCTTCGGTTACTGTAAAAATACGAAAACAAAGTTAAAGAACTTGCGATGTTGTGTATACGATTTTAAGTATTGTTGTCGCTATTGATATTACAATGGATGGGTGTAAAAAAAATCGAAAAAAGGTGATTCGTCTTACGAGGACAAAAGACAAAGAAAATAGTCTACGTTATGGCCACACGGCCTTCGTCAGGGAAAGGAAAGAAAGTGAAGGCTAGATAGGACACATAAGAACTATAAAAATAAAATCTAGATACTTCCCTGAAGGCAAGGCATCGAAATCCTACCACTATTTGCTGTCAGCGGAACGGACGCGCGTGGCCAAAAAGGAAGTGATATTACAATAGCATCCAATAATACAATATTTGTTTTTATTAATTTTACTTTTTTTATATTAATGAACAAAAATATCCCGTTCAACACCTCTGATGGGTTATAATTAGAATATATATATTGTTTTCAATTCCAAATAATATAAACAACTGCCGATATAAGAAAGTGGCATTTCATTTGTCAAATAATTGTAAATAATGCTTATACGTTAAATAAAATAAAAAATTAAAAAACCCAACAAAATCAAGAAGAAACTCTAAACAAGAATAATATTAAAGTGGAGGGGTGTAAAGGCCTGGTCGTTCCAGTTATATAACTGAATGTAACAGATATTTAATTTTACTATTACAACTGCTACTACTAATACTACTACTTCAACTGCTTCAACTTCAACTACTACTACTACTACTACTACTACTACCACAACAACAACAGCTAATACTTAGCTATTAATGCTACTAGTATTACCACACAAGCTGATGTCTTTATAATATACAGTATTAACCTCCACCAATGTTTTTGCTGTTTTTGCTACTACTACTACTACTGCTGCTGCTACTACTACTACTACTACTACTACTACTACTACTCCTACTACTACTACTAGTAGTAGTACTACTACCACTACTGCTACTACCACAACAATAACAGCTAATACTTAGCTATTAATGTTACTAATATTGCTACATTAGCTGATGTTTCTATGATATACAATATTAACCTTCACCAATGTTTCTGCTGTTGTTACTGTCAGTAAATCAATCAATACTAATACTTTCCAGCTCACAATAGAACATACAGGCCCTAAAACACACCAAACCCTCCGGACCTGTGCCACCCAATCAAGGTATTTCAATGCATCGTTTATCCGTTTCCTGTTTGTCGTCAGGTTTTAGTTCATGCCGTTGTTGGTCTCCCTCTATTCTCTTAGGCTGGTGATTCCAGATATGGGACTGCCTTGTGATGCTATCAGGTTGTTTCCTTAATGTGTGTCCTATTTAACGCCAATATAATATATTTATCCACTTCTGTTATTTAAATTAAATTAGAAACTATAAGCTTAGAGCTTGTCTTATCGTTTAAAAATTCCCGTGAAATAAATTCTAGTCATTTATAAAATTAATCATCATGAATTAGAAATAAATATATATTTCGTCAATACTAATAATGAACAGTGCATTTACTAGTCGATTAAATATCTTTTACTGGTTAAATCAGTTAGTTAGACAAACGCTACAGCCGGAACAATTTAGCTATAGATTATATTTACTTCGCTAGTCAATTAACACACAATAAAATCCTAGTGGAATATAATTGACGGACTCAACAGTTAAATCACTCTACACAGAAAAATCTTAGTGAAATAAAATGACGGACTTAACAATTAAATCACTCAAACTTCTAGTATAATATTTACCGCCAACACAGAAATTAAAACAATCTCCAACGAAAACTAAGAAACTCCATTAATACAAATGATTCTAGAATCGGAGCTAGATGTTCTGAAATAAATCTGTGGGTACTGAATAATGGATTTTAAAAGCTGGAGAATATATATTAAATCGGAAGAAATTCACTAACACTTGCTAATTCTGACGCCTTCGCTCAGATTTCGGGCTTTTCTTCGCTCAGTTCTGAATCAGAGGAAAAATTCACATTTTTACGGCTCGCAGACTCTGGCAATCGAGTGAAACCCATCCTTTGATCTTGCGATTCTCACCGTGTTTAATTACTTTCCAAACGAACGGATTCACGGGGAGTAACTGTGATTATCTGCCCTTGGTTTCAGATTAAGTTCCCCTGACCAATGTCTACCGAAAACTACGTCTAACTACATTAGCTTATCTGCCCCTTCTCTAAAAATCCACCCTTCCGTCCCCTCTCTACGCGTTCCATTTACCTGTCTGATTACAAACATTCCATGTAGTTTATACGTCATAGAGAAAAGAAAATGTGCGTGGCCAAATTAAGAGTTTGACATATATAGAGAAGTGAAGGGGTCTGCGTTTAACAAATAGGTCTGTTGGTAAACATTCCTAAGGCAAATAGAGAAAATAAAATAAAATATGCATGCTAAATTAAGAAAGAGATAGATATCTGAGTGTAGGAGGGTTTTACCTTAACAAACCGTGCAAGGCTCATAAGGAAGTTGGTGAAAGACAGGTGGAAGAAAAATGTAGATGTATGAAATCTATTTTCATAATATCCTCTGCCACAATCAGTTGTTTGTCCATCAGTTTTACAATAGATGACATAAGGTAGTACTGTTACTTACTCCAGTAGTCTCCAACGTCTCAAGTTGATGTTTCAATACAATAAAACAAGAAGAAAGTATCGATGCTGTGAAGAAAAAATGATCTTAATGCCATGAAATGAAGTATTCGATATCTTACCCGGTGAAGGTGTAGGTTCTTCGGTTACTGTAAAATTACGAAAACAAAGTTGAAGAACTTGCGATGTTGTGTCTAAGATTTTAAGTATTGTTGTCGTTATTGATATTACAATAGCTTCTAATAATACAATATTTGTTTTTATTAATTTTACTATTACTAAATGTCATGAACCATTTATAGAATGAATGTCAGTACTCATGCTCCGATGGGAGCTAGATGTGTTTATGTGAGTTGAAGTGAGTGAATGTTAAGTTTGACTGTGGGCATTAATGTATTAGTAGCAGTAAGCACTAATGTTGTTTTCACGGGAATGACTGAGTTGTTGTGAACGAATTGGTGGTGAAGACTGGTCAGGTGTGAAAAGGGTCATGAGTGGGAAGGCATCCGAGAGAGAGATTGGAGTGAGTAGAGATTACGTGGAGAGAGAAGGCGAACTGGATGATTATATATATATATATAGTTAGTGCAGGTTGGAATATGAGCAAAGATAGTGACATTGCTCTATGATAATATTGTTGATGATGCACATAATATATTGTGCTTTTCTTATGGTTCATGGCTAAAGCAGCAGTCTGCCTGTGTTGTTGCTGTTATGCTTTAGTTTTGTGATATATAGTCATCGGATATCGTGCCTGCGTGTTGGAGTTGATTGAGTTAACATTAGCTGTGAATAACGAGCCATGTTTGTCGCTCCATGTATAATGCAATATTTATACTTGTAATGTGCACCCACAGCTACGCACTTGACAGATGACATAAAGTAGTACTGTTACTCTAGTAGTTTCCAACTTCTCAAGTTGATGTTTCAATGCAATAAAACAAGAAGAAAGTATCGAAGCTGTGAAGAAAAATGATGTTAGTTGTTAATGCCATGAAATGAAGTATTCGATATCTTACCTGGTGGAGGTGTAGATTCTTCGGTTACTGTAAAAATATGAAAACGAAGTTGAAGAACTTGCGATGTTGTGTCTAAGATTTTGAGTATTGTTGTTGCTATTGATATTACAATAGCTTCCAATAATACAATATTTGTTTTTATTAATTTTACTTTTGTTGATATTAATGAACAAAAATATCCCGTTCAACACCTCTGATGGGTTATAATTAGGATATATATCTTGTTTTCAATTCCAAATAATATGAACAACTGCCGATATAAGAAAGTGGCATTACATCTGTCAAATCATTGTAAATAGGGACAATCACAAATATGCTTATACGTTAAATAATAATAATAAAAAAAAACCCCCAACAAAATCGAGAAGAAACTCTTAAACAAGAATAATATTAAAGTGGAGGGGTGTAAAGGCCTGGTCGTTCCAGTTATATAACTGAATGTAACAGATATTTAATTTTACTATTACAACTGCTTCTACTAATACTACTACTGCAACTGCTTCAACTTCAACTGCTACTACTACTACTACTACTGCTACTACTATCACAACAAGAACAGCTAATACTTAGCTATTAATGTTACTAGTATTACCACACTAGCTGATGTTTCTATAACATACAATATTAACCTTCACCAATGTTTCTGCTGCTGTTGCTACTACTACTACTGCTACTGCTACTACTACTACTACTACCACAACAACAATAGGAAATACTTAGCTATTAATGTTACTAATATTACTGCACTAGTTGATGTTTCTATGATATACAATATTAACCTTCACCAATGTTTCTGCTGCTGCTGCTACTGCTACTACTACTACTACTACTCCTACCGCTACTACCACAACAACAACAGCTAATACTTAGCTATTAATGTTACTAATATTGCTACACTAGCTGATATTTCTATGATATACAATATTAACCTTCATCAATGTTTCTGCTGCTGTTGCTACTGCTATTACTACTACTACTACTTCTACTACCACATCAACAACAGCTAATACTTAGCTATTAATGTTACTAATATTGCTACACTAGCTGATGTTTCTATGATATACAATATTAACCTTCACCAATGTTTCTGCTGTTGTTACTGTCAGTAAATCAATCAATAGTAATACTTTCCAGCTCACAATAGAACACACAGGCCCTAAAACACACCAATCCCTCCGGACCTGTGCCACCCATTCAAGGTATTTCAATGCATCGTTTATCCGTTTCCTGTTTGTCGTCAGGTTTTAGTTCATGCCGTTGTTGGTCTCCTTCTATTCTCTTATGCTGGGGATTCCAGATATGGGATTGCCGTGTGATGTTATCAGGTTGTTTTCTTAATGTGTGTCCTATTTAACGCCAATATAATATATTTATCCATTTCGGTTTTTTAACTTAAATTAGAAACTATAAGCTTAGAGCTTGTCTTATCATTTAAAAATTCCCGTGAAATAAATTCTAGTCATTTACAAAATTAATCATCATGAATTAGAAATAAATATATATTTCGTCAATACTAATAATGAACAGTGCATTTACTAGTCGATTAAATATCTTTTACTGGTTAAATCAGTTAGTTAGACTAACGCTACAGCCGGAACAATTTAGCTATAGATTATATTTAGTTCGCTAGTCAATTAACACACAATAAAATCCTAGTGGAATATAATTGACGGACTCAACAGTTAAATCACTCTACACAGAAAAATCTTAGTGAAATAAAATGACGGACTTAACAATTAAATCACTCAAACTTCTAGTATAATATTTACCGCCAACACAGAAATTAAAACAATCTCCAACGAAAACTAAGAAACTCCATTAATACAAATGGTTCTAGAATCGGAGCTAGATGTTCTGAAATAAATCTGTGGGTGCTGAATAATGGATTTTAAAAGCTGGAGAATATAAATTAAATCGGAAGAAATTCACTAACACTTGCTAATTCTGACGCCTTCGCTCAGATTTCGGACTTTTCTTCGCTCAGTTCTGAATCAGAGGAAAAATTCACATTTTTACGGCTCGCAGACTCTGGCAATCGAGTGAATCGAGCGAAACCCATCCTTTGATCTTGCGATTCTCACCGTGTTTAATTACTTTCCAAACGAACGGATTCACGGGGAGTAACTGTGATTATCTGCCCTTGGTTTCAGATTAAGTTCCCCTGACCAATGTCTACCGAAAACTACGTCTAACTACATTAGCTTATCTGCCCCTTCTCTAAAAATCCACCCTTCCGTCCCCTCTCTACGCGTTCCATTTACCTGTCTGATTACAAACATTCCATGTAGTTTATACGTCATAGAGAAAAGAAAATGTGCGTGGCCAAATTAAGAGTTTGACATATATAGAGAAGTGAAGGGGTCTGCGTTTAACAAATAGGTCTGTTGGTAAACATTCCTAAGGCAAATAGAGAAAATAAAATAAAATATGCATGCTAAATTAAGAAAGAGATAGATATCTGAGTGTAGGAGGGTTTTACCTTAACAAACCGTGCAAGGCTCATAAGGAAGTTGGTGAAAGACAGGTGGAAGAAAAATGTAGATGTATGAAATCTATTTTCATAATATCCTCTGCCACAATCAGTTGTTTGTCCATCAGTTTTACAATAGATGACATAAGGTAGTACTGTTACTCCAGTAGTCTCCAACGTCTCAAGTTGATGTTTCAATACAATAAAACAAGAAGAAAGTATCGATTCTGTGAAGAAAAATGATCTTAATGCCATGAAATGAAGTATTCGATATCTTACCCGGTGAAGGTGTAGGTTCTTCGGTTACTGTAAAATTACGAAAACAAAGTTGAAGAACTTGCGATGTTGTGTCTAAGATTTTAAGTATTGTTGTCGTTATTGATATTACAATAGCTTCTAATAATACAATATTTGTTTTTATTAATTTTACTATTACTAAATGTCATGAACCATTTATAGAATGAATGTCAGTACTCATGCTCCGATGGGAGCTAGATGTGTTTATGTGAGTTGAAGTGAGTGAATGTTAAGTTTGACTGTGGGCATTAATGTATTAGTAGCAGTAAGCACTAATGTTGTTTTCACGGGAATGACTGAGTTGTTGTGAACGAATTGGTGGTGAAGACTGGTCAGGTGTGAAAAGGGTCATGAGTGGGAAGGCATCCGAGAGAGAGATTGGAGTGAGTAGAGATTACGTGGAGAGAGAAGGCGAACTGGATGATTATATATATATATATATAGTTAGTGCAGGTTGGAATATGAGCAAAGATAGTGACATTGCTCTATGATAATATTGTTGATGATGCACATAAAATATTGTGCTTTTCTTATGGTTCATGGCTAAAGCAGCAGTCTGCCTGTGTTGTTGCTGTTATGCTTTAGTTTTGTGATATATAGTCATCGGATATCGTGCCTGCGTGTTGGAGTTGATTGAGTTAACATTAGCTGTGAATAACGAGCCATGTTTGTCGCTCCATGTATAATGCAATATTTATACTTGTAATGTGCACCCACAGCTACGCACTTGACAGATGACATAAAGTAGTACTGTTACTCTAGTAGTTTCCAACTTCTCAAGCTGATGTTTTAATACAATAAAACAAGAAGAAAGTATCGAAGCTGTGAAGAAAAATGATGTTAGTTGTTAATGCCATGAAATGAAGTATTCGATATCTTACCTGGTAGAGGTGTAGGTTCTTCGGTTACTGTAAAAATATGAAAACAAAGTTGAAGAACTTGCGATGTTGTGTCTAAGATTTTGAGTATTGTTGTTGCTATTGATATTACAATAGCTTCCAATAATACAATATTTGTTTTTATTAATTTTACTTTTGTTGATATTAATGAACAAAAATATCCCGTTCAACACCTCTGATGGGTTATAATTAGGATATATATCTTGTTTTCAATTCCAAATAATATGAACAACTGCCGATATAAGAAAGTGGCATTACATCTGTCAAATCATTGTAAATAGGGACAATCACAAATATGCTTATACGTTAAATAAATAAATAAAATAAAAAAAACCCAACAAAATCGAGAAGAAACTCTTAAACAAGAATAATATTAAAGTGGAGGGGTGTAAAGGCCTGGTCGTTCCAGTTATATAACTGAATGTAACAGATATTTAATTTTACTATTACAACTGCTTCTACTAATACTACTACTGCAACTGCTTCAACTTCAACTGCTACTACTACTACTACTACTGCTACTACTATCACAACAAGAACAGCTAATACTTAGCTATTAATGTTACTAGTATTACCACACTAGCTGATGTTTCTATAATATACAGTATTAACCTTAACCAATATTTCTGCTGCTGTTGCTACTACTACTACTACTACTACTACTACTACTGCTACTACTACTACCACAACAACAATAGGAAATACTTAGCTATTAATGTTACTAATATTACTGCACTAGTTGATGTTTCTATGATATACAATATTAACCTTCACCAATGTTTCTGCTGCTGCTGCTACTGCTACTACTACTACTACTACTCCTACCGCTACTACCACAACAACAACAGCTAATACTTAGCTATTAATGTTACTAATATTGCTACACTAGCTGATATTTCTATGATATACAATATTAACCTTCATCAATGTTTCTGCTGCTGTTGCTACTGCTATTACTACTACTACTACTTCTACTACCACATCAACAACAGCTAATACTTAGCTATTAATGTTACTAATATTGCTACACTAGCTGATGTTTCTATGATATACAATATTAACCTTCACCAATGTTTCTGCTGTTGTTACTGTCAGTAAATCAATCAATAGTAATACTTTCCAGCTCACAATAGAACACACAGGCCCTAAAACACACCAATCCCTCCGGACCTGTGCCACCCATTCAAGGTATTTCAATGCATCGTTTATCCGTTTCCTGTTTGTCGTCAGGTTTTAGTTCATGCCGTTGTTGGTCTCCTTCTATTCTCTTATGCTGGGGATTCCAGATATGGGATTGCCGTGTGATGTTATCAGGTTGTTTTCTTAATGTGTGTCCTATTTAACGCCAATATAATATATTTATCCATTTCGGTTTTTTAACTTAAATTAGAAACTATAAGCTTAGAGCTTGTCTTATCATTTAAAAATTCCCGTGAAATAAATTCTAGTCATTTACAAAATTAATCATCATGAATTAGAAATAAATATATATTTCGTCAATACTAATAATGAACAGTGCATTTACTAGTCGATTAAATATCTTTTACTGGTTAAATCAGTTAGTTAGACTAACGCTACAGCCGGAACAATTTAGCTATAGATTATATTTAGTTCGCTAGTCAATTAACACACAATAAAATCCTAGTGGAATATAATTGACGGACTCAACAGTTAAATCACTCTACACAGAAAAATCTTAGTGAAATAAAATGACGGACTTAACAATTAAATCACTCAAACTTCTAGTATAATATTTACCGCCAACACAGAAATTAAAACAATCTCCAACGAAAACTAAGAAACTCCATTAATACAAATGGTTCTAGAATCGGAGCTAGATGTTCTGAAATAAATCTGTGGGTGCTGAATAATGGATTTTAAAAGCTGGAGAATATAAATTAAATCGGAAGAAATTCACTAACACTTGCTAATTCTGACGCCTTCGCTCAGATTTCGGACTTTTCTTCGCTCAGTTCTGAATCAGAGGAAAAATTCACACTTTTACCGCTCGCAGACTCTGACAATCGAGCGAAACCCATCCTTTGATCTGGCGATTCTCACCGTGTTTAATTACTTTCCAAACGAACGGATTCAGGGGGAGTAACTGTGATTATCTGCCCTTGGTTTCAGATTAAGTTCCCCTGACCAATGTCTGCCGAAAACTACGTCTAACTACATTAGCTTATCTGCCCCTTCTCTAAAAATCCACCCTTCCGTCCCCTCTCTACGCGTTCCATTTACCTGTCTGATTGCAAACATTCCTCGTAGTTTATACGACATAGAGAAAAGAAAATGTGCGTGGCCAAATTAAGAGTTTGACATATATAGAGAAGTGAAGGGGTCTGCGTTTAACAAATAGGTCTGTTGGTAAACATTCCTAAGGCAAATAGAGAAAATAAAATAAAATATGCGTGCTAAATTAAGAAAGAGATAGATATCTGAGTGTAGGAGGGTTTTACGTTAACAAACCGTGCAAGGCTCATAAGGAAGTTGGTGAAAAACAGGTGGAAGAAAAATGTAGATGTATGAAATCTATTTTCATAATATCCTCTGCCACAATCAGTTGTTTGTCCATCAGTTTTATAATAGATGTTATAAGGTAGTACTGTTACTCCAGTAGTCTCCAACGTCTCAAGTTGATGTTTCAATACAATAAAACAAGAAGAAAGTATCGATGCTGTGAAGAAAAATGATCTTAATGCCATGAAATGAAGTATTCGATATCTTACCCGGTGAAGGTGTAGGTTCTTCGGTTACTGTAAAATTACGAAAACAAAGTTGAAGAACTTGCGATGTTGTGTCTAAGATTTTAAGTATTGTTGTCGTTATTGATATTACAATAGCTTCTAATAACGATATTTGTTTTTATTAATTTTACTATTACTAAATGTCATGAACCATTTATAGAATGAATGTCAGTACTCATGCTCCGATGAGAGCTAGATGTGTTTATGTGAGTTGAAGGGAGTGAATGTTAAGTTTGACTGTGGGCATGAATGTATTAGTAGCAGTAAGCACTAATATTGTTTTCACGGGCATGACTGAGTTGTTGTGAACGAATTGGTGGTGAAGAATGGTCAGGTGTGAAAAGGGTCATGTGTGGGAAGGCATCCGAGAGAGAGATTGGAGCGAGTAGAGATTACGTGGAGAGAGAAGGTGAACTGGATGATTATATATATATATATATATAGTTAATGAAGGTTGAAATATGAGCAAAGATAGTGAGATTGCTCTATGATAATTTTGTTGATGATGCACATAATACATTGTGCTTTTCTTATGGTTCATGGCTAAAGCAGCAGTCTGCCTGTGTTGTTGTTGTTATGCTTTAGTTTTGTGACATAAAGTCGTCGGATATCATGCCTGCGTGTTGGGGTTCACTGAGTTAACATTAGCTGTGAATAACGAGCCATGTTTGTTGCTCCATGTATAATGCAATATTTATACTTGTAATGTGCACCCACAACTACGCACTTGACAGATGACATAAAGTAGTACTGTTACTCCAGTAGTCTCCAACTTCTCAAGCTGATGTTTCAATACAATAAAACAAGAAGAAAGTATCAAAGCTGTGAAGAAAAACGATGTTAGTTGTTAATGCCATGAAATGAAGTATTCGATATCTTACCTGGTGGAGATGAAGGTTCTTCGGTTACTGTAAAAATATGAAAACAAAGTTGAAGAACTTGCGATGTTGTGTCTAAGATTTTAAGTATTGTTGTCGCTATTGATATTACAATAGCTTCCAATAATACAATATTTGTTTTTATTAATTTTACTTTTGTTGATATTAATGAACAAAAATATCCCGTTCAACCTCTGATGGGTTATAATTAGGATATATATTGTTTTCAATTCCAAATAATATGAACAACTGCCGATATAAGAAAGTGGCATCACATTTGTTAAATCAAATGTAAATAGGGAAAATCACAATTGAGCTTATACGTTAAATAATAATAATAAAAAAAAACCCCCAACAAAATCGAGAAGAAACTCTTAAACAAGAATAATATTAAAGTGGAGGGGTGTAAAGGCCTGGTCGTTCCAGTTATATAACTGAATGTAACAGATATTTAATTTTACTATTACAACTGCTTCTACTAATACTACTACTGCAACTGCTTCAACTTCAACTGCTACTACTACTACTACTACTACTACTACTACTACTACTACTACTGCTACTACTATCACAACAAGAACAGCTAATACTTACTACTATTAAATGCTAAAGTATTAAAACACAACATGTTTCTATAACATACAATATTAACCTAAACAACCATATGTTTGTAAACACTGGTGTTCCAGTTATATACTGTAACAGATATTTACTACTGCTACTACTACTACTACTACTTACAACACTACTAATAGCTACTTACTACATACTTACTTAGCTATTAATGTTACTAATATTACTCTGATGTTTCTATGATATACAATATTAACTTCACCAATGTTTCTGCTGCTACTACTACTACTACTACTACTACTACTACTACTACTACTACTACTACCACAACAACAACAGCTAATACTTAGCTATTAATGTTACTAGTATTACCACACTAGCTGATGTTTCTATGATATACAATATTAACCTTCACCAATGTTTCTGCTGCTGCTGCTACTGCTACTACTACTACTACTACTCCTACCGCTACTACCACAACAACAACAGCTAATACTTAGCTATTAATGTTACTAATATTGCTACACTAGCTGATGTTTCTATGATATACAATATTAACGTTCACCAATGTTTCTGCTGTTGTTACTGTCAGTAAATCAATCAATACTAATACTTTCCAGCTCACAATAGAACACACAGGCCCTAAAACACACCAAACCCTCCGGACCTGTGCCACCCATTCAAGGTATTTCAATGCATCGTTTATCCGTTTCCTGTTTGTCGTCAGGTTTTAGTTCATGCCGTTGTTGGTCTCCCTCTATTCTCTTATGCTGGGGATTCCAGATATGGGACTGCCTTGTGATGTTATCAGGTTGTTTTCTTAATGTGTGTCCTATTTAACGCCAATATAATATATTTATCCCCTTCGGTTTTTTAACTTAAATTAGAAACTATAAGCTTAGAGCTTGTCTTATCATTTAAAAATTCCCGTGAAATAAATTCTAGTCATTTACAAAATTAATCATCATGAATTAGAAATAAATATATATTTCGTCAATACTAATAATGAACAGTGCATTTACTAGTCGATTAAATATCTTTTACTGGTTAAATCAGTTAGTTAGACTAACGCTACAGCCGGAACAATTTAGCTATAGATTATATTTAGTTCGCTAGTCAATTAACACACAATAAAATCCTAGTGGAATATAATTGACGGACTCAACAGTTAAATCACTCTACACAGAAAAATCTTAGTGAAATAAAATGACGGACTTAACAATTAAATCACTCAAACTTCTAGTATAATATTTACCGCCAACACAGAAATTAAAACAATCTCCAACGAAAACTAAGAAACTCCATTAATACAAATGATTCTAGAATCGGAGCTAGAAGTTCTGAAATAAATCTGTGGGTACTGAATAATGGATTTTAAAAGCTGGAGAATATATATTAAATTGGAAGAAATTCACTAACACATGCTAATTCTGATGCCTTCGCTCAGATTTCGGGCTTTTCTTCGCTCAGTTCTGAATCAGAGGAAAAATTCACACTTTTACCGCTCGCAGACTCTGACAATCGAGCGAAACCCGTCCTTTGATCTGGCGATTCTCACCGTTTTTAATTACTTTCCAAACGAACGGATTCAGGGGGAGTAACTGTGATTATCTGCCCTTGGTTTCAGATTAAGTCACCGTGACCAATGTCTACCGAAAACTACGTCTAACTACATTACCTTATCTCCCCCTTCTCTACAAATCCACCACCCCGTCACCTCTCTGCGCGTTCCATTTACCTGTCTGATTGCAAACATTCCTCGTAGTTTATACGACATAGAGAAAAGAAAATGTGCGTGGCCAAATTAAGAGTTTGACATATATAGAGAAGTGAAGGGGTCTGCGTTTAACAAATAGGTCTGTTGGTAAACATTCCTAAGGCAAATAGAGAAAAGAAAAGAAACTAGGCGTGCTAAATTAAGAAAGAGACAGATATCTGAGTGTAGGGGGGTTGTTCGTTAAGAAACCGTGCAATGCTCATAATGAACACGGTGAAAGACAGGTGGAAGAAAAATGTAGATGTATGAAATATATTTTCATAATATCCTCTGCCACAATCAGTTGTTTGTCCATCAGTTTTATAATAGATGACATAAGGCAGTACTGTTACTCCAGTAGTCTCCAACTTCTTAAGTTGATGTTTCAATACAATAAAACAAGAAGAAAGTATCGATGCTGTGAAGAAAAATGATGTTAATGCCATGAAATGAAGTATTCGATATCTTACCTGGTGAAGGTGTAGGTTCTTCGGTTACTGTAAAAATATGAAAAAAAATTTGAAGAACTTGCGATGTTGTGTCTAAGATTTTGAGTATTGTTGTCGCTATTGATATTACAATAGCTTCCAATAATACAATATTTGTTTTTATTAATTTTACTTTTGTTTATATTAATGAACAAAAATATCCCGTTCAACACCTCTGATGGGTTATAATTAGGATATATATTGTTTTCAATTCCAAATAATATGAACAACTGCCGATATAAGAAAGTGGCATTACATCTGTCAAATCATTGTAAATAGGGACAATCACAAATATGCTTATACGTTAAATAAATAAATAAATAAATAAAAAACCCAACAAAATCGAGAAGAAACTCTTAAACAAGAATAATATTAAAGTGGAGGGGTGTAAAGGCCTGGTCGTTCCAGTTATATAACTGAATGTAACAGATATTTAATTTTACTATTACAACTGCTTCTACTAATACTACTACTGCAACTGCTTCAACTTCAACTGCTACTACTACTACTACTGCTACTACTATCACAACAAGAACAGCTAATACTTAGCTATTAATGTTACTAGTATTACGACACTAGCTGATGTTTCTATAACATACAATATTAACCTTCACCAATGGTTCTGCTGCTGTTGCTACTACTACTACTGCTACTGCTACTACTACTACTACTACTACTACCACAACACAACAGGAAATACTTAGCTATTAATGTTACTAATATTGCTACACTAGTTGATGTTTCTATGATATACAATATTAACCTTCACCAATGTTTCTGCTGCTGCTGCTACTGCTACTACTACTACTACTACTCCTACCGCTACTACCACAACAACAACAGCTAATACTTAGCTATTAATGTTACTAATATTGCTACACTAGCTGATGTTTCTATGATATACAATATTAACCTTCATCAATGTTTCTGCTGCTGATGATACTGCTATTACTACTACTACTACTTCTACTACCACAACAACAACAGCTAATACTTAGCTATTAATGTTACTAATATTGCTACACTAGCTGATGTTTCTATGATATACAATATTAACGTTCACCAATGTTTCTGCTGTTGTTACTGTCAGTAAATCAATCAATACTAATACTTTCCAGCTCACAATAGAACACACAGGCCCTAAAACACACCAAACCCTCCGGACCTGTGCCACCCATTCAAGGTATTTCAATGCATCGTTTATCCGTTTCCTGTTTGTCGTCAGGTTTTAGTTCATGCCGTTGTTGGTCTCCCTCTATTCTCTTATGCTGGGGATTCCAGATATGGGACTGCCTTGTGATGTTATCAGGTTGTTTTCTTAATGTGTGTCCTATTTAACGCCAATATAATATATTTATCCACTTCGGTTATTTAAATTAAATTAGAAACTATAAGCTTAGAGCTTGTCTTATCATTTAAAAATTCCCGTGAAATAAATTCTAGTCATTTACAAAATTAATCATCATGAATTAGAAATAAATATATATTTCGTCAATACTAATAATGAACAGTGCATTTACTAGTCGATTAAATATCTTTTACTGGTTAAATCAGTTAGTTAGACTAACGCTACAGCCGGAACAATTTAGCTATAGATTATATTTAGTTCGCTAGTCAATTAACACACAATAAAATCCTAGTGGAATATAATTGACGGACTCAACAGTTAAATCACTCTACACAGAAAAATCTTAGTGAAATAAAATGACGGACTTAACAATTAAATCACTCAAACTTCTAGTATAATATTTACCGCCAACACAGAAATTAAAACAATCTCCAACGAAAACTAAGAAACTCCATTAATACAAATGATTCTAGAATCGGAGCTAGATGTTCTGAAATAAATCTGTGGGTACTGAATAATGGATTTTAACAGCTGGAGAATATATATATTAAATTGGAAGAAATTCACTAACACTTGCTAATTCTGACGCCTTCGCTCAGATTTCGGACTTTTCTTCGCTCAGTTCTGAATCAGAGGAAAAATTCACACTTTTACCGCTCGCAGACTCTGGCAATTGAGCGAAACCCATCCTTTGATCCTTCACCTTTTAGAGGTCCCTCACCCCTTTACAGCATCTTAAGAAGCCTCACACCCTTTACAGCATCTTAAGGATCCTTGCACCCCTTTACAGCATCTTAAGAAGGCCCGCACCCCTTTACAGCATCTAAAGAAGCCACGCATCCCTTTACAGCATCTAAAGAAGCCCTGCACCCCTTTACAGCATATAAAGAATCACGGCACCCCCTTACAGTATCTAAAGAAGCCCTGTACCCCTTTATAGAATGTAAAGAAGCCCCGCACCCCTTTACAGCATATAAAAAATCCCTGCACCCCTTTGCAGCGTCTAAAGAAGCCCCGCACCTCTTTACAGCATATAAAGAATTCCCTCACCCCTTTACAGCATCTAAAGAAGCCCCATACCCCTTAACAGAATGTGAAGAAGCCCCGCACAACTTTACATCATATAAAGAATCCCCGCACCCCTTTATAGCATATAAAGAAGACCCGCAACCCCTTTATATCATCTAAAGAAGGCCCGCACCCCTTTTACAGCATCTAAAAAAGCCCCACACCCCTTTACAGCATCTAAAGAATCCCCGCACCCCTTTACAGCATCTAAAGAATCCATGAACCCCTTTACAGCATATAAAGAATCCCCGCACCCTTTTATAGCATCTAAAAAGGCCCGCACCCCTTTACAGCATCTAAAGAATTCCCGCACCCCTTTACAGCATATAAAGAATCCCCGCACCCCTTTATAGCATCTAAAGAAGCCCCACGAAAGAAACACCAGGTCAAATAAACAACTGAGAGCTTTGGTGTCGTCAAAATATGACGTCACACAGTCATGAGTGGGGGGTCTACAATTTTGTGACGAAGTGTGGCGATAGGGAATAGGCGTGGGGGAGGAGGGGGTTGAAAAAAATGTGACGTCACATAGGAAATACCAATCAGGCACGCTTCTTTCATAGATGATGTCGGAACAAAATAGATTTTGTAACCTCCATTCCCATAATTTACTTTTATACGCAATAATGATGTGCCCAATGGGCTGATCACCCGTTGGCTTGTCACACCGATTACGGAAACAACGGCAGATGGATCTATTTTAAGAAGGCGTGAATTATCAATCTCTGTTGCCCTAAGACGCCACAAGGCGTGATATTGTCTTTATAGGACGGAAGAAGAAGAAGAAGAAGACGCAATAATGAACAACTCACTCGTGGCGACTTATTTTAAAATTATAATCTGAGCTGAAATATTGTATAACTGTTATAATCTTTAACTGTTAAAATTTGTTTTTAATTATACATTTCTTTTAAAACAATGATGACCTGTACGCTAGTGGATTTCTAGTTGTAATAGCATTTTTCTTTGCAGTGGAATAATCATAATGAAGATAAATCATTCATTAATAATAACTTCAGTTTTTAACCCTTGAACTTTTGTGAATTTTCCATCGTTTAACATTATTTGATGAAACTTTAACACAAATAAGAACTGAAGATATTTATGTGCTTACCTTGCACTTAATATACTTTTTTTTATTGTTTGAAATTAAATTAAGCTAAAATGAGCAACATTGTTTTAGTAAATTTAGCAACATCCGACCAGCAAAACAGTTAGTGTAACAACCGGATTAATTCAACAATATTTAACTTAAAAGATTATTATTTTGTCTGCTCCGGTTAACTAAGTTACATTAGATTACATTCTTTCTTTTCTGTATTTAAAAAAAGAAAAAAAAAACTGGTGGAAAAAAATTAGCGGGGGGAACGGGGTTGTTTAAGAGATCTGTGGCGTCACATAAGAGGGGGGTCTGGGTTTTTGTGACGAATGTGACCCCCAAAAAGGGGGGGGGGGTGATTTAAAAGTGGAATAAATTGCGTGACGTCATTATGTAAACGACCCCTATCATCCCCATATTCAGGCATGACTGGATGAGGCTACTTTACTATACTGATGTGCTAAATTTTCTTTCCAGTCCTTAGTATCAATGTTGTCTCGACTGCATTGATTCTGATATATTTGTATTACTGTGGACATTTTAAACTGTGAATTTCATAATTGTATATTCGGTTACATAAATTAGTACGGTACTGTTTACTTTCCTTGTTCGAATACTTCTCAATCTGATGTTCCAATAACATAAAATAAGAAAAACGTATCGATACTACCAAGAAGAATGACGTAAGTTATTATGCCATGAAAAAGAAGTTCTCGATATCTTACCTGGTGGAGGTGGAGGCCCTTCGGTTACTGTAAAAAATATGAAAAGAAAGAACAGAATTTGATAAACTTGTAATTTCGTGACTACAAATGTAAATATTTCTGTCGCTATCGCTGTTACGACAGCTTCTAGTACTACAATTTATGTTATTATTAGTATTACGCCTCTTCCTACTATTACAGCTACTATTACAACGACTATTACTTTCATTGTTTATTTTTCTGCCACTACTACTACTACTACTACTGTTGCCACTACCACGACTACTACTATTACTACTACAACTACTACTGCATCAACAAAAACTACTACTACTACAAATTCTACTATTACTAATACGGCCACTACTATTACTACTGCAACTACTATTAGTACCAGTACAACTACTACCAATACTGCTACTACTACTGCTACTAATTATGCTACTACTACGTAGCAATGAGAGAGCTGACAGACTTGCCCCGAGAGCATCCATAGTGGGGTCACTGGACATGGATAAGGGAGAGATCTACACTAAATGGCCAAAGAAACAGAATGTGTTCACAAAATATAGCAAAATGTAGACACTGCCCAAACCCGTTGGAGACAGTAGAACACCACCTACTACAGTGCCCTGCACTTCAGGGACTGAGACAACAACTGCTACCACACAACCCATCCATAGACAATACACTGCATGGCAGCTCAGAACAGCTTATACGAACTGCGCAGTACCATATAATGGCATTGTGACGTATAATGGAAATATAGCCTATAGTATCTGACAGTCTTTCGTGATCTCGTAGCGTTCTATGATTTGCTAGCCAAGCCATACATTTACAGCCTGCGTTTACTCACTTTTAATCCACGCCTCCTTTCCTTATTGCATAAACAAACGAAGTTGTTTACCAACTTTCACGACCTGCCAGTCATAACAGGGAGCGAATCACGTTTGTTTATCAAGTTTCTCACGCGAGCTGATCTGTCAATCGTCGGATATCTGACAGACCGCACGTGGGAAAACACCGGACCTTTTTGAAGTAGACGTACGGGCAAAAATATTTCCCCGTGTACTCTTTGATGTTCGTACACAGAGGGGTGTTAACTCTGTGATCTCCAGATGCGGGCAAAATCTACGAAACCCCGTTACACGGTTTTAAGTCTCTGATGTCGATTAGCAACGCCCGACAGAGCGACCGTGATAAGCCTTTTATCTAGGGAACTGAGTTTTCTGATTCCCTCGATACACGTGGTAACGTGAAAAGTAGCGTCCTTTATAGATCATACATCCATGATGATATAAAATGTGTCTTCCTAAATCAGCTATCAGTCGTCACTCATAATTTTTCGGATAGTCTAAACACGTAGTCTAGAACCATTGTGGAAGATGTGTTAATAGTATTCGTGGGGATTGCCATTCTGATGTTCTGGTAATAGAAAATTAGTGCTTACATGTTAAAGTGTTAAAGCATATCACTATAATTCACTGTGCTTTTCTAGCGTTAAAACTAGTGAAATAAAACAACGCGTAGCTATATTTTTTTCCCAGATGTTTCAGGTATAATGTTAATTTTACCACCCGTTTTCTCACAACGAAGAGACGTTTTAGTTGACTGAGTATATGCTAGGGGCAACTGATAGTGACCGAATAGAATTCACATTATATTTCATTTTGCGTATTTATAGTAAGCGACTATTATTTAATACCATACGATGACCAACAAACGCCGACAATTTAATAGCTATTAACGACAGGATATTATCTAAGTGCGCGTATGGATAATTAAATAATAATTGACATTGTACGCTGATCGTTAACGCGCGCGCAAAGGGGCGGGAAGGTTGCATACCTTCATCCGACCTGAAATTGCAGCGCGGGCGAAAAGCTGACCGTACAGGTGTAAATAAAGTCACCGTGTGCCTTTTAAATTTAATCAGGACTGACGGAGTGGATGAGAGATCGTCTTGTCCCCGTCCATGTGCATATGCGTGTATATATAGAATAGTAGCATTTTTTTTCATAATGTTTCTTTATTCCTCGCAGACCTGCTCAAGGGCGACCAGCGGTCTTTTTTCTTTTTCTTCATTTACTGATTGGTTAATGTGGTCTTTTTCTTGTCTTACGCGTCCCAAGTTCATTTGTGAACAGGATTGGCCAAAGAGACAAATTAACATTTTAAATAGTAAATTTAACTGGACATATAACCCAGAAAGAATTTGTTCAATTTTTATCAGCCCACTGGGTTATGAAACCAATAACATTTCTCCCGACTTTTGACAGTCGTATCCAAATGGAATTTATCCAGAAGAGTTACGCTGTTTCATAATCTGCATTCACCATAGAGCTAGCCGATAGGATAACCATCATTTATCAATTGAACCAGTTTTAGCAACCAGATGTTTCCTAATACTGGAAGTATTTTCCTCTGCTTATTGTGAACCCAAGATCTCGGTTTTTCTACACTAACCATTCGAAATGACATTTGTCCATCCAGGAATAAACCACAAAATTAGGTGTCCACCTTATTAATCTTATTTACTAAAGGATGGACTGGGGCCAATTTGGAAGATTAAAAAAAAAAAAACACTGGCAAATTTATATTCAGGATAATTGTATTTCCAAGGAATATCACAAAGAGTAGGTATGGAGTGATTGAGTAGCCACGTATGACAGAGAGAGCGAATATTTTTCTTTGTTACAGAGAAATTGTATTATCCTTGACTTTGCTTAAACTTGTTTACTTTACTGGGTAATATATAGTAAGAACTTGTTCTTTACTGTCTATTCGGTAACATAGTGCTAACCTTTGACTTTTGGGGGTACTAACTTGTTGAGTTCTTTTCTCAATAAGGGGAGGGCACATTTATTCTGTTATTTCCTTTGTATGTAATTCTGATTTTATTTGATCTTTCTTTAGATATTTGGCGTTGTCAAGTTTAATGATAATAAACAACAAAAAGAACTTAACTTTGTGTGTTGGTCAGACCCATACCCAATTAACCATAGTTTATTCACGTTTGTGTGTCTTGTTGTCACATAGTTGTGTGTGTGTGTGATGCCGCACTTTAATTCTGTCTTTCAACCGGCCCGATTCTGTCGTCTATTTTGTATTTCCGGCCCGATTCTGTGGTTCTATTTTGAATTTTCACCATTTTATTTCTTCTCATTTGAGTATATCGTGGTTGGTATTTTTGAGTAGTAATTTTAATGGGTTCGTTTTATGTCGGTAGGTTTATTTTTCACTCGGCCAGTTTTACTTTCTTCTGATTTTTCGCGATTCCCGTAGATTTCATTGTTTACGAAAATCGACATTTTCGGGCACGCCTGTATGACACGTCAGAAACACGAGGCAATCGCGTAACGTGACGCAATTTTCGGCACGCGGGATTTGCGTAGGTTGATAGTATTGATTTTTTCTGGCGCTGCCATTGGTCCGGGATATGCGTAGGAGTAAATTCGCGTGGGTGTTTTCTCTTGTATATAATGAGACAGAAAACGGGGATTCGTTCTCTATGAAAAATAATTGTCAGCCGTCAGACTTCGCATTATCGTTCTCCACTGTGGGAAGAACCAGCGATAATTGGTATGTAGGATTTTTATCTTATTATCGTTTTATTCATTAGAGGGTTCTTTGAGAAATTCGCCCGTAGTTAATTTCTTCGGGGGACATTAACTTTTCAGTTTTAAAATAAACGATAGTGCCATCCATTATCATTTTTTGAAGAACGACGTAAATGTAACAGTGTGCTTATTCTTTCTATGATTTTGGCAGTAGATAGGAGTGTGTGAAGTTGTGAGAAACACGTGTGCCCATATTTGTAGAATGTTATGTAAAACCACCATTTATTTCTGTGTATTTACTAATGTAATTTTATGGGGGAAATCCCTGGTGTGTTCGTTAATTTTACTGAGCCTTAAATGGGAGAAATATTGTCGGAGGGTTCAGATTTACTTTGTAAGTGAATTTTACTGCTTAGAGGAGTAAACTATTCCTATAGCGAGATTTCATTTAAATTGGGGCTTAAGTAGGGAACCTCATGTGTAAATGTTAAAAAGGAGACCCCGGAATTTCGGACAAAAGAAGTTCCCGAGTGAGAATGAAGAGACACGTGGGCAGGAATATTTTATGTATCGTTTTTTTCAGAACGAGAGAAGGGGAGGAGGAGAGAGATTTAAGTGCCACGTGGGTAATGTTATTTTTTTGTATTGTTGTACATGACGAGTGAAGTACTGAGTAAGGGAGTTATAAAGATTAATGGGTTAGAGATGCGTTATGTTGGAGTTGGTATTCAATAGACGCATTTCCTTTTAATTTCAGCGGGTGACGGCAAGAATAGTGGGGGGAGCATAAATTTGCCCATGTGCAAAATTACCCACGGCAACAGGACCTATCTTAAGGGTCAGACCTATGGTCTCTGGCAGTGAAGTCCCTATGCTTCAGCGGGACCGTGGTTTAATTATCATACAGCCGAGAGCATCGCTATTATAGTCTCTAGCAACGGCAGGTGGCCGTGAGACTGGTTTCAATTGCGTACAGCCGGAAATCAAGGCTGTGGTTTTTTTTCCTCTAACTCCGGAGCGGGTTAAAAGAGGGAAGCTATTCAGCAGCAGAGAAGTTTTGTCGACAGTTCAACAAGTACCTCATGCTTGACGCCAGAACTTCATCGTCATTATCGCAGAATTCAGGAACAGGTGACAGGGTTACCATACCTAGGTCCTGAAAGTAACGAGAGAAGAGCGTAACGGAGACGCCGCATCATCAGTCGTCGAGGGTTAGAGAGACACTGAGACCAAGAGAGAGAGAGAGAGAGATAGAGAGAGAGAGAAGGAGGGAGAAAATAGACAGGACCGGAAGGGTCTGTTCAGTATCCACTTGACGGATAGATACTGAGCCATTGTGTTACTCCAAGTCTATTATTTGTAGCATTTCCAGTGGTGTTAGTTAGCGGCGCATATCGCCTAACAAGAGGAAAGCGGTGTAGACGGTTCGTTGAGGAAGAGTCAACAGGACTGAGACAGTAGCAATCTTAGTGGTATTAGAGAGTGGAGGCTAAAGTTGACAGCCCCACAAGATCAGAGTACTTTAAAGCACTAACCATTTTTTTTTATTGTTCCTCAGCAGGGTGACAGGAAGAGTGAATGTGATTGAGGGTTTTTTTGAGGGTCCTGCAATTTAATCGTTACTTGTTTTCAGGCCGTGCAACAGTGCACGCTATCGACTGACTTGATGACGTATAATGCCATTTTATGTTTTCTTGTATGTAAATAAATATATACATATATTATTTACTGGATCAGCTTCTATTCTATACTATACCTACATGTGGTCTGTATAGTGGTGTCTGTGGTCGTTGTTATACACCTTATCTCCTTGTATTTAAAGGAAGTCAGAGGAGGGTGAGATTATAGCCAGTTTGACGTCACGAAGCGGCAAGGGCGAGTCAAAACCTGGTTCTATCCCTTGAGCCAATAGTCTCATCTGTCTACAGGCATGTCATTTTCCATCTTAATTCTATCTTCTCAGACTTTCTCATACTAGGGGTCTTGCTTTCATTCAGGCAAACTCTATAAAAGTAAAACCACTTCGTGACAGTGTGTGTGTAGTTAAACTTATATTTACATGTATAAGTAGGGAAAGATTGTCTTGTACTAAGTTATAGTCGTATAGATAGGCTGGACTAGAGAAATTACTCATCCCAGAGACAGATCTTCTCCTTAAACTATTCACCCGTGAAATCTATTTCTCACGTACTTATCACCATCCACTCTACTCAGGCGGGACCATAAATATTTTATCAGTACGACAGGCATCAAGGTCACCAAGAGCTGACGCTCAGTGACAGTGGATCAAAGTCAAGTCACGTCAAGGGAGAGATACTGATACTGTTGGAGTTTGGCATCAAGCGTGGGACTAGCAGAGATGATCGTAAGAGACGATGCATCCCTCGTATGTACAACCGTGCTACAGGTACAATTAGTATTCATACTCTTCGACATTTGCTGAGGGAGACTGAGCACTTATGGGTTTGTCCGGAGTGCAGTGAGGTCAATTCTGATTTAAAATAACAGTAACTGCTGCTTCTATTAATACTTGTACTACTACTATCTCTACTGCTACTACTACTTTTGCTACTTCTACTACAACAACTACTACTGCAACAACAATAACTACTACTATTGTTGTTCGTCCATCACGGGTGATGAAGACCACTCTGTTCATCCAATTATTAGGAATATGTTAGGTTAGTCTATGGGTACGAAGGTTACTGATGAGCCCGATGCGGGCCTGGAAAGATCTCGGACAGTGTGGGCAGGGAATGTTTGCTTCATGTGAAGGTTTTATTTTACCATCTTTTCTAGCTTGTCTCCGCTGTTCCGCTGCTGCTCTTCTGGATGATTCGCCTGCTGCTGCACCTTTACGAAGAGATGTGCGCCAAGCAGTTCGGTCTTGCGCAGCAGCTTCCCATGTGTCTGGGTTTATGTCAAAGGTTTTCAATGACGTCTTTAACGTGTCTTTGAAGCGCTTCTTTTGGCCACCATGGGAGCGTTTACCCTTCTGCATCTCACCATAAAAGAGTCTCTTTGGCAGTCGATGGTCTACGCTGACTACTATTACTGTTTCTATAAAAATTACTACCTAGCTATAAATGGCCGATTGATTGGTCGCATCCATCAGTGACTTAAACCAACCAGTTTACCCTGTGTCTTCCTCTACACATTACTAGACACAAGTATTTCGGCCTTTATTTGGTCTATATTTGCTGACAGGAATGTTATATTAGTATTTGAGTCATTAGATGTCTGGTTCGTTCACAGGTTTTATATACTGTAGTTGTGTAGGTGTCGTGAGAATGACCTCGGCAAGTGAAGCGCTTTTTTGGGGTGCAAAGTGCTTTTTTGGGGTGCAAAGTTAGCTGTGTGCCCTCTCACAATGTAGTGTCACAGCAAGGCGATGGCGCCGATTGGATGGTCCTTGGATCGATTCTTAGTAAGACTATCACTTATATTTTTTTTCTGTCCAACGAGTGCCTGTTAATTACCTATATTTATTTTTTTAAAATTTATTTACAACCCACAAGACTCAGGTCTTCTATATTACTTTTCATTGTTGTTCTCAATGTTTGAGAGCCGTACAGTAGGACTGACTTGATATTTCAGTTGAAGATTCCTATTTTTGCTCTGGACTTGATTTCTTTAGGTTTCCACATATTTCCTAAAAGCATCGAAAGTTACTCGTTCTTATTTTGATAGCAGCGTCTGTTCTTACAACTTTATCTACTGTTCCTACAACTTTATCTACTGTTCCTACAACTTTATGTACTGTTTCTACAACTTTATCTACTGTTTCTACAACTTTATCTACTGTTTTTACAACTTTGCCTACTGTTTCTACAACTTTATTTACTGTTTCTACAACTTTATCTACTGTCCCTACAACTTTATCTACTGTCCCTACAACTTTGTCTACTGTTCCTACAACTTTATCTACTGTTCCTACAACTTTGTCGACTGTTTCTACAACTTTATCGACTGTTCCTACAACTTTATCTATTTTGTTGCCAAATTATAATGTATGAGTCGACACCTTGTAATGTAATTGTAGCGACATATTACCAAGTACCATCTGGCTAATATTTGCCACATTTACTTCTTTCATAACCTTTGTCTTGTACCTGTGTATTTTTAGACCCAGTTGTTATCTTTCATCAATTTATTCTCATGGTGTCTTGCACCAGATCATGTGATAAAGAAGAGCGGTAAAGCTTCTTCGAGAAGCTTTATGTACTAAATGATAATTCTGGTGTTTGGTTTTGTTGTTTTCATAATCCAATTCATAGCCGGCAAGAAGTGAAATGGAGAAAACCTGTTGATAGCGTTACCAGGCAGTCCTAATTCTGGAATCTCCAGGGCAAGAGAAGAAAACCATAGAACATATGGAGAAGAAAAATGGAGATAGACATAACGGTGATGACAAAGGCATGGAAGAACTTTCAGCTGATAGCACAAGACAGGAAGATTTGACATACAGTTCTATGCTCCTCGGGGAGCTGAGAGGTGTCAGAAAATTAAAAGAAGTGAAATGGTGACAGTATGTATCCGCCGTGATCCAGTCTTATCTCAAATTGTTTTACAAGGTGTTCTTCATGAACAAAAAAATTGGCAAAGTGAGTCTGTGTCTAAACTGTCGAACGCTTTTTTGTACTTTACACATCCGTCGCAAAGCGGTGAGTTCAGTTCTACTATGAGGAGCATGACTATCTTGATGATACACAGGATCTGTTTTGTAGAAAACCTGCTCGTTCTTCTCCAAGTTGTCATGTATGACCTTTCATTAAATAGTGTTTATTGTAAAACGGGTGCTCGTCCGAGTCTACTACAAAGTAATCGTGTACAGTGCCTTGGAAAGCTTTTCGATACCTGCTCTGTTCTATTATAAATGTCCTTTCTAATCATTTAGTATCGATATCATCATTGTTGTATATAATCAGTAATATTTGTATAATTGCGTACATTTTTATCTGTGGATTTCATTGTTGCAATTTCAGTTACCTAAAGTAGTACTCTTTAAATGTCTTGTTTGACCACAACTCACGTTTTATACTGCAATCACTATCACTATTACTGCAAGTACCTCATCTACAATTTCCATGACTGTAAGTATTACCACCACTTGTCCTTCTCCTCATGCCATTACAACAGCAATGATTACTACTACTTTTACTGCTACTACTGTTTCTACGACAACTACTTCTACAGTTAGTACTGTTACTGTTCCTTTTACTACTACTACTACTACTACAACTACTACTGTTTCTACTACAACTACTTTTACTACTACTACAACAACAACTACTACTACTGTTTCTACGTCAACTACTTCTACAGTTAGTACTGTTAATGCTCCTTTTACTACTACAACAACAACTACTACTACTACTGTTTCTACTACAACTACTTTTACTACTACTACTACTACTACTACAACAACAACTACTTTTACTGTTTCTATTACAACTACTTCTAACTTTACTTCTGTTACTGTTTCTACATCGTTACAATTATGGGACAGAAAAACCAGGTCGTTGGCAAAATCTAGATTGTCTAGCTGTATACTCAGATTCCACTGGGCTTAATTTTTGTTTGCTGCTGATGATGATGTTATCACAACCCAATCTATAACCAGTGAGAAGAAAAATGGCAAGAGGTTGCACACCAGTTCTTATTCCAAAAACGATCCTGAAGAACTCTGCCTGTCATGTTTTCTTTATTTAGTTAATTATCTTCAGGGAAACACCAGAATGCCTCATCAGTTTCCAAAGTGATTCTTTATCAAAACTGCCAAATGCCATTTCATAGTCCGCAAATCCAGCGTAAAGAGATGAGTTCAATTCCAAACTTTGGTCAACTAATATTTGCAATTTAGCTATCTGGTCTGCTTGTTCTCTCTCAATTGTCTATGGACTGTTTTAATCTATCAACGGTGAGCATTTAAAATATTGTCTTGACATTGATAGTAACATTATTCCTCAGTATTTGTGCACTCTTATAAATCTTCATTCTTCGGCAACTTGACCAGAAATCCTTCCCTTCATTGTGCTGGTATTTCTTCTCTCCTCAGACTTTACTACCAACTTATTTGTATAATATCTCTGTAGAGGTGTCATTATCAGCTTTGCTGACGTCTGCTGGAATCCCTTCTGGGCCATCAGATTTTCCATCTTTAAAGAGCTTCATATCTAAAAAAAAATGTCTTCCTTATTTGGTCTTTCACAATTAACGTGTAGATAGTTTTCTGCTGGCTGGATGACTTGGTGTTTATTGGAGCTAGTCTCTTGAGAAGTTCCTCAAAATGTTCTGCACATTTTTTATTTGCTATTTTATATTCTCTGTTAGCTTCTTTGTGCTGCTGTGCAGGTCCCCTATATTTCCATAGGTTGCAGCTTCCTCTGCCTCACTTTCCAACCGATAGATATATTTCTTCTTGTCTCTTCTGGTTTTTCTTCATATCTCTTTGTTCACTACTAGATACACTTCTTGAGCCTTGGCTTTGGAACCGCTAGGTTTGCTCCTGCTTAAATCTGCTTTATTTATTTTTATCTGGCCTTTATTTTGTTTTGTTGGTGGTTTCTGTTGCTGTCCATGCTTTACACTGGTATTATCTTTTTACCAGTACTTCTGAACAAGTTCATTCCGTAGATGTTTTATCTGTTCCCAGTGATCTTCTGCATATGCTACATCTTCTAATTGTTTACTCGCGTTGTGTTTGTTGGATATTATAACCATTTAGGTGTCTCTTGTTTCTTGATTTCGTAGATGTCTAAATTAAACTGTTGACTGTAGCCACGTTTTGTTGTGTATCTTGAGTTTCATCTTTGTTTTGGCTATCAGAAGATGGTGATCTGATGCCACATTTGCTCCTCTGCATAGCTTTACTTGATATAATCCTAATTTTGTGCCGACCGAGCAAAGTGGAATCAATTTGTTGTTGCTCTACAAGACGCCACCAGGCGATATGGCCACTGACTGCTTTGACGGTCGGCGGCTAAGGATCAAAGAAGAGAAGAAGAAGATAGCTTTACTTCATGCAATGGTGATCTAAACTTCTTGTTTAAGAACATATGATCAATCCGAGTTTCTGTTGTGTGATTTGCTAATATCCATGTTGTTTTGAGTGCTCTTTTAGGTGGTATTATGCTTCCTCCAATTGCCAGTTGATGTGAAGCACAGAAGTTTGTGAATAGTTTTCCATTTTTGTTCATTGTCCCATTTCCACGTTTTCCTGTGATTTCTTCAAAACCACTGTTGCTTGTTACTATCTCTGCAGTTAGGTCACCCACCAGAATGTCCTTTCTTATCTTTCTATCCATGAAATCGTGTAGTCGTTTCATAACAAAAAAGAAAACAAAAGTATCGATGCTGCAAGGAGATATGAATTATGTAGTTAGGCGAATGAAAAGAGAATTACTCGATTTCTTACCTGCGCATGGTCTTTCGGTTGCTGCAAAATATGAGAACAAAGAACGTGTCAATTTTACTACTGCTACACCCAGTATTGCTACAGTTTCTTATTATTATTAATACTTCCACTCAGTGGCGTAACTAGGATGAGACAGGAGGGCACGTGCCCTGGGTGCCAAATTTTTTTTTTTTGGGGGGGGGGGAGGGGGCGCCATTTTGAGGGTTAAAAGAGCAAAAAGTTCCACTTCTAATTTATGGCAATCCACTTTATCCCATTTCACATGCACGTGTAGGTACGTGTAAATGTAGGATATATATATATATATATATATATATATATATATATATATATATATATATATATATATATATATATATATATATATATATATATATATATATATATATATATATATATATATATATATATATATATATATATATATATATATATATATATATATATATATATATATATATATATATATATATATATATATATATATATATATATATATATATATATATATATATATATATATATATATATATATATATATATATATAGTATATAGTATATAGTATATAGTATATAGTATATAGTATATATATATATATATATATATATATATATATATATATATATATATATATATATATATATATATATATATATATATATATATATATATATATATATATATATATATATATATATATATATATATATATATATATATATATATATATACTCGTATACATGTATGCACAAGAGAAACAATTTCAAATGACACCACTTTTAAAATTTGCCCTGGACGCCATCAATCCTAGTTACGCTTCTGTCTCTACTTCTACTACTACTACTACTACTACTACTACTACTACTACTACTACTACTACTACTACTACTACTACTTAGCTATTAATGTTACTAATATTGCTGCTATAACTGCTAATTCTATAATGTATTATGTATCTTTTCACGAATGTTTCTGCTATTGCTGTCACCAATCAATCAATCAATCATTCAATCAATCAATCAGTCAATCAATAAACGAAACTGTTGCTCGTATGGATCTACTATAAAATACTTGTGTACAGTACTTGCCACAGGCTGCCGATACCTGCTCAATGCTACACTAAATGTATTGTCCAATCAACTAGTATCGGTTCTGCCCTGTTTATTTCCCAGGGATCTCAGAATAGACAAGCAAAGAATGAGACTACTGGTCCCTCAGACATGTGTCGTACAATGTGGCTAATGTCACGTGCATGAGACTAGCAACTCGCCATGTAAAACAAGTTGCTATAGAAACCACTTCTGCACGAGCGCGTGCTTTGATGCAGGCTTCTTACAAGGATCCATCTGCAGTGTTGCATCGATACTCCATAAAAAGCAAAGTAAAAAGATGAATGAAATGAAGTATCGATATAATTGCGATTGCGTAGATTCAGTTATATTTGTTAGAATGCTGACATTGTTAACTTTGTGTGCTATTGTAGCATATTTGGTTACATAAAGTAGTACAGTTTACTCTTTTTTCCCCACTTGATGTTCACAACATTATTCAAGAAAAAAGTATCGATGCTGTAAAAGTGAAGTATGTTGTTACTTTATGAAAAGAAGTACTCGTTATCTTACCTGGTGCAGGCTCTGTGGTTGCTGTAAAAAAAAAAAAAAAAATGAAAATAAAGACAATAATTTCAGAACTTGCGATGTTGAGACGAAGATGTAAAAGTTTGCTGTCACTATCACTATCATTACAAATTCTAGTATGAAAATTTCTAATATTAGGCCTACTACCATCCGCCACTATTACTACAATGAATGTTTCTACCACAACTACTAAGTTATTAATGTCACTAATATTGCTGTTATAAACTTTCTTCTTTTCTCTATTCGCCTCTATGGAGCACGGAGCCACTACAACAGCCGCCTCACCTTACAGAAAGCCTGTATTAAAGCATTCATGAGATGCTGTGGTGGTATCTGTAGCCGGTTGTTTTAGATGATAAGATTGTCAGCCACATGTACAATCTTATATTAGTCAGCTCTTACGACATGCCTGAGGGAGTAGTAGTCATATTCTTTCATTGTCTTCTTAAAGACCCCCGGGAATTGCTGGGGGTGTTGTTGTAGCTGCTGGTTCTACAGTATATTCTTTACCTGTCACGAATGTTTCAGTCAATCAATCAATACCTATCACTTCTCCGTGGGCCATAGGTCCTCAACAAAAACACGTCAAGGTCACGTGCACGGTGTCATCCATTAACTGTCTTTTAATGACACCACTTCATGTCCGTCTTCAGCTCTCCTGTCTATGTGTATTTGGCCCCTTCTATGTCTCTTACCTTGCGGTATCCAGAAATGATTGCCTTGTAATGTTGTCAACTGGGTTTGTAAATGCAAGTCCTATTCAGCACCAACATCTATTCCTCAGCTTCTGTTCCACTGGAGTTTGCCTGGTTCTGTTTATCAGTTCTACATTGGTTTTTGTCTGGTTCTGTCTATCTGTTCTACACTAGTGTTTGTCTGTTTCTGTCAATCAGTTCTACACTAGTGTTTGTCTGGTTCTGTCAATCAGTTCTACACTGGTGTTTGTCTGGTTCTGTCTATAAGTCTACACTAGTGTTTGTCTGTTTCTGTCAATCAGTTCTACGCTAGTGGTTGTCTGGTTCTGTCAATCAGTTCTACACTAGTGTTTGTCTGGTTCTGTCTATCAGTTCTACACTAGTGTTTGTCTGTTTCTGTCAATCAGTTCTACACTAGTGGTTGTCTGGTTTTGTCTATCAATTCTACACTGGTGTTTGTCTGGTTCTGTCTATCAGTTCTTGTCGCGAGTATGGAGATGAGAATTTCTGAGTTCAAACAGAATATGAATGAGTATAGTGGAAATAGAGAAAATTAAAGTCACTAATGAAATTATGGAGAGAGGTTGGACTTCAGGAGAGAAGAGAGATATAATCAAATATCTTGGGTCTACTTCCCAGCAATCCTCGAACTCTGTTTAAGATGTCGTACCCTCGTCCGTCCTTCAGTGCTAAATAGAATAATCTACTACAGTAAGGACTACAACAGCAAAGATTAAGTGACAGAATAGAGTGAATTCTGACCGCTTAGTACATATAAATGTTGTTGCGCCTCTTTTTGCGCACTGCAATGTGTTCATGATATTCAACCATCGCGGTGCTCTACGAGAACATTGCTAGATTAAAATGACGTCAAATAAAATAATTACATGGACGCGCGCGCAGAGTAACATCAGTTGATTTTTGGCAGTATCTTCAGCCGGAATGGCTGCGTTTGTGTGAGCTCTGGCCGATGTGTTTCACGTTCGCTGAGGTGTCTACATATGTTAAAGATACTCCATTATATGAGTGCCAGATATGTGTATATGCTTACAGGAAAGTATCTTATTGATTATAGCCTGATAACTGATGACGGTGTTCGTAAGAATTAATTCTCGGTCTTAGACTTTACAGACGGCATAGTTTATCCATTACTTCATGATCTTTGATGGCCCTGTGTAGTTGGCCCGATGGACAGTGTAAAATTATGAATCATTCTATTAATGTGGAGCTGCTCGTTTGTATGGATCGTAAATAAACCTTGTGAGATGTCTACAGTATTCATCTGCTCTCATTCAACCCGTTACTGTTGCAAGTGTTCAATGATCGTTGAAGAAAGTCATACCCTAGAGTGAACTTGATCATATTATCTACATGAACAATATTACACGCAACAAATGTTTTTATTAAAGAACCACAACACTGAACCAAAAAAATAAGTAATGCCTTTACTAGCTGTGGAGGACGAGTGAATGTATCAATATCACAACCACAGAAAAATAACACAAGACTTCACTCAATCTCTCAGGCAAAACGTCTCACTCCAAACCACCAACACCCGTACACTTTCTCACTTCCAAGAAAATCTAACTGAAGGGGTTAGGCCCCCAGTTTTGCAAGGAAACGACCACTCCTTATTGTAATAATCCTGGTAAGTAAGTTATTTTCTCTGCTAGAAGTAAAAACCACTACACTGTTCCACCTAGGTTGAAATTTCCAGGTTATGTAGATAAGCTCTCTCTGCAAAGTCTCGTAATAAATCTTATGCATTCACAATTTCTGGTGGCCGGTGGCCACACTAGCAAGTGGAGGAGATTAAAACGAGTGCAGAAATACTTGCACCCACTGATCCAAAACTATCCAATTGACGAAAAGTTTTCCTGGCGATCGAGTATCCAGTAGGCGCGCTGGGGCACCTCTTATACTGGATAATGAAGACTTGAACTACAAAAACAGGTGACTGTCGTGGAATATTCTAATCCACATATATAAATTATTAGGTAAATATGAAGCCTAACAAATAAAATTAATAAAGAAAAGAGCAATGGTAAATAACAGTGCTGTCACAAAGAAGGTACTCGAAATCCCCCTTGTTTTCTGCTTCGTCTGCAAATTGTAACGCTTTCACGTTGATAGTAAAAGCTTACTGTATTATACCCGCTTTCTTCAATGAAACGTGTGCTGTATTTCTTGGAAAAACATTGAGAGGCAGACTGCGTAATGACCTAAATTAATCCTAACATTAATTATACTGCGTTACCAAAACGAACGAACAGATGGACTAAAGGATAAAGAGAGAGGGAGGGCTGAAAATCAGGAACGCATGCAACACGCTTCGCGCGATACACAAATGCTGCCATCACGCGTGTAAGACTACATGCACTAACTTTTTTTCAGACGGACAGTGATAAAATACATTACCCATCCCAGAGTTAGGTTTATAAATCATAAAAAACGCTTATTAGGAAAGATAACAATAGATGGGTTTACGGTTGAAAACATTACAGTACCCAGACAGCACATCTTCGAAACAGGAGGTAGAAGGAATTGCATATTTTGAACGCAGCCACGTAGCTCTTTTAAATTTGGATATTTGGGTTCCTTAGGGCTTGCTGACAAAGAATATGTAAAACGTTACGCAAATAGTCCAGGAATTAATAAATTATAACCAAAATAAAATAGTGGGGATGCCTGACAGCATGGAATCATTTCTGCTCATAAAATTTTTTTATAACGTGTTTGAAAAAAATCTTACGTTACAGAATTAGCCTACCATGTAAACTCCAAATTGATTGGAGCGCAACAAATGAAAGACTAACCACGATTGGTCGGGCTATAAATACTATCTTTCGTTGTTAGGGGAGACGTGAAAAGGTAACATTTTTTCAAACACTTGTCGAAACGTGGCCTCATTGGCTAGACTCGCTGATATACTCACTTAGGAGCGTTAGTTCGAGACCACTAGTGCAAATAATCTTGATAAAGCAACAGTGCGTTGAAGCCAGCTCATGTTTGTGTTAAATAAAAGCCTGGAACATAAGCAGATGGGAATTTGTGCCAGTAATTGTGCCAGAATTCATTGCTAATCAACGTATCTGTGTTTATTTCCATGAAATTGTGGTAAGCTTGAACCATTCAGTATCTTTTAATGAAAATTGAATGTAAATTGTTAATTTATGCCTGTATATATATGTGTAGTTCAGTGGCAAACAGGAGATAAAGCCTATAATGCTCCAGCCTGAACAGAGGGTGTCGGAGGGAAGTAAAACGGCATGGAATGGCCAAATAGTACACTGACACCTGGATGATTGATTAGACAGAAATAATGCTGGAAGTGCAGAGGCGTAGTGACCATTAAGGAGGGTAATGCTGGTATAAGGTATTTCAGATGAAGCTGACAGTTGGCCTAACGCTCTGAACTCAATGTTTGTGTTGTATTGTGCTCAGTGTAGAACTAGAGTATCAATTAGTTATGAAGTAGAAGGTACATCCTTCTTGTTTTCAGGGACCGTGGTCTTGATGGTACTGAGCAGCACCTGGTCAGAGCTTTGCTGAATCCAGAGTCGGACAGCATACTCCTTGGTCTTTTTAGCTATCAGTGAGGTGTCTCCAGAGCCCAGAGGAGAATTCGAGCAGAGGAGTCCTTCCCTGCCGCCATCACGCAAGATAAGCTGATTTGGCCAGCTGAGCTCAACATTATGTCCCCTCATCTTGAAATGACTTTGTAAAAATAACATTCAGAGGGGAATTTAATTGTCTTAATATCAGGAACTGAGAACATCTCCAATACTAGTTCCAATAAAGACAAACTATTGAAGTCATGATGACAAATACCAACAGAGCTTGAACAAAACAAAACCAGTATTACCTCATATTACCACTACACAACTGACACACATAGGATATTTTAATAATATATGTCACTACAATATTCATATTGATAAAGTCTGTACATATACTTGTAATTAAAATTGATTGTGATTCCTGGTTCCTTTGTATTTGAATCAGGACACATATACCTTTATGATAACCATGAATACATATTGTTATTTGAAAAGTTATCAGTGACTCCTTAAGATATTCTCATAGAGTGTTATATGTATGTGAGTGTCACAGTGTTGTCAAGAGTAGTGGATTAAATTAAATTGTTTATCTGTCTGTTGTTGTGACTTACACTTCATCATACACATACCCTAGACACATAACGTAGTCACCACACTATTCCAGAATAATTCTGACTGAGATATATAGATATGTGGTAGCAAGTAAGGTTATCTATAATACACTACTCTTAATAGATATAGATACCTTCACAGCTGATCTCAGTCAGTACACTAAGTCCCCCTATAAATATTTATAACATCCCACTTCACCACATATATTGGGGTCTCGCTCTTGGGATTTTGAATCTTTACCTATTAAAAATATTGGGGGTAATTCACTTCAGGGAATATAAGAATTAAAAGGTATCCTTGGGTGGAATTAAATAAGGTTGAGCTCACGGTGCCTGTGTTGTCCATTATATATATTTAGAATTTGAATTGTTGGTTAGACATTGTAGAAATTTACCTGATAGACAATGGCGGACCTGGCCAAGTTTCGATCTGCTGCTGTTCAGACTGCAAAAGAGTTAGGATTAGATGGGCAAGTTATGGTTGCCTATGTCACCACGGAATGTGACAAATTTATTGAACGCGAAGAAAGAAGATTAGAAAAAGAGGCCGAAAGAAAGTTAGAGGCTGAGACTAAGAGGTTGCAGATTGAGGCTGAGGCTAAGAAATTGGAGGCAGAAAGAGAAGACAAAAGATTGGCTGCAGAAATGGAAGCAGAAGAAAGAAGATTGGCTGCAGAAAGGGAAGAGAAGAAATTAGCTGCAGAAAGGGAAGACAAGAAATTAGCTGCAGAAAGGGAAGCAGAAGATAAAAGATTACAAAGGGAACATGAGTTACGACTCAGGGAATTTGAGTTTCAAGGCCATGCTCCTGAAAATGGTGCCAGTCCCTTTGCCTCTGATGCCACTGCTAGCCAAGGAGCCTCAACCTCAGCTATGAATTTTCATTTAGATCATTTTGTTGAGAAAGACGATGATATAGAAAGCTACCTATTTAGGTATGAACTATTAGCTACCACGTATGGGTTAGAGAGAGAAAGGTGGAGCTTAAAGTTATCTCAGGGACTTCGTGGGGCAGCTTATGAAGTTTTTGCAAAAATGAGCAGAGGTGATCAGGAAAATTATGACATGCTAAAGCAGGCTCTTTTGTTAAGGTATGAAAAGAATGCAGAATTTTATAGGAAAAAATTTAGGAATGCTAAACTACTGTCAGGTGAAACCTATCACCAGTTCTCTGCACGAATAGAGACATACTTAGAGAAATGGACTTCTCTGGGGAAAACCCAAGATCTTAAGGAAATGGTCCTTATAGAGCAATTAAGAGAGTCCATGGCTCCAGACCTGAGAAAGTTTCTCATGGAACAAGGTGCAGAGAGGCTGGATGAGCTGCTAAATGTTGCTGAAAGGTATCAAGCAGCTCAAGCAGAGGTAACAGGTAATAAAAAGAAACAGGTGGACAACTTTAGGGCACCACAGAACTTTAATAAATTTGATCTTAGGGATCAAAATAAAGGTAAGCACCAATTTGATAGGCCACGGTATGAAAATAAAAATAAATTCCCACAATTCGATGAAAGGAAATATGATGAAAGAAAATCTTTCAACCAAGGAAAAAGGTGGTGTAAAAATTGTAAGATGAACAATCATGACACTGACCGTTGCAGAAGGAAACCTGTGTATATGGCAACCCTTCAGGTCAGGTCGACCTCAAGACAGGAGGAGGATATTATGTTAGATACCACTCCAGAAGAGATGAGGAAGGCACAGGCTGAGGACAAAACACTCAAGCCATGTTTCAGAAAATTGTCAACTTGTCATACAACTCCAGGCAAGGGAGATTTTTACATGAAAAACAAGTTGATGTATAGGAAGACTGGAGCTAGATCCAAAGGTCAAGGACAGCTGGTACTTCCTAAAAGATATAGGGCAGACTTAATAAGGAGCCTACATGTGAAACCAGATGGGGACCATGAGAAAATAGGTACCATCATTCAAAAGGTGGCTCACAATTATTATTGGCCCAAAGCAAGATGGGACATTGAGAATTTTGTAGAAAGGTGTAGCATAGCACATGAGGGAACACCCACAAGTGGGAACATGGATCAGGACCTGGACACGCCATGGGGAAAAATTAGGCCTGATAATAAAAAGAAAAATAGATTTGATAAAGTGGACCAAATGGAATGGGAAGCCCCTTTTCACGGACAAGCTTCACTTAACTGTTTTACAATGGCCACTATGCGGAGAGTGCAAAAAGATGTCTTACCCCAGGATAAGCCGAAAATCCCTCAATCGGACTTAAACAAACTGGAGGAAGAGGATGTAGGGAGGAAATCTCTCATCAAGAATTTTAAGTGGGGAGAAAGCCCCAAAAGAATTGGTAGCGGTCGTTTTGTGAATGATAATTCTGGGAGGAAAAATCATCACTATAAAGCTTCGAGTGGAAGAGACCATACCGGTGCATGGACAAATAGGTCCACACAATTAAAGGTCCATATGTAGCTATGTTAAGAACGTGGACTGATGAAAAGGCAGAGGAAAACATTACATCTTCATACCAATATGTGAATGAGCTGACCACTCGATTAAAAACTGGCTGGAAACTTGCCAATGAAAATTTGAAACAAGCCAGGAAGAAACATGCTGCCTATTATAACAGGAAGGCGAAAGACAGAAATTTGGCTGTGGGAGAGAAAGTACTGCTTCTCTTGCCCGGGAGTCAGAATAAGTTACAAATTGGATGGCAGGGTCCATATACAGTTTTAGAGAAGGTATCTAGAACAAATTATAAGATAGATAAGAAGGGGAAAGAAAAAATCTATCATGTGAATCTCCTGAAGAAATATTTGGAAAGAGAACATCAGGAAGAGACACACTTGTTGACCTTGTCCATCGCCATGGAGATGAAAAAGGAACCACTTTCATCATTTGAATATCCAATACACCCCTGTGAGACAGCAGCACAGGTGAAAATCAGTACACATTTAACGAAAACTCAGAAAGAGAGAGTGCAACAGGTTCTAAATAATCATGCAGAGGTGTTAACAGACCGACCAGGGCATACAAACCTATCGGTACATTTGTGGTACGGATTTTATTGCGTGCTTTCAATTGTCGCACTTTCATTCTTTCATTCTCTGCTAAGTAGAAGATATTTGATTTGGTCAGATATTTGACACTCCTTGTAGGTGATAATAATCACATTTTGCTTAATGCGGCGCAGATTTGCTGAGATTATAACAGGTGAAGACCAATGTGGGTTTGCTCAGTTTCGCATGATTCTGTTTTCTCAATCTGGGCTGGGTGATAAAATTACTCGCCCGTAGTCGGTTTTCGTTTGCTCAGGCAACAGATAACAAGATTACCCGTTTGTGCGACACATGTGGGACGGACACGTATGATATAATCATTTCCTGTCCATGACATTACTCTGTAAGAAAGTAATAAGTGTTACATCTGACACACGTTGTCATATGAGTTTAACGACATATTTGTGAGTTCGTACACAGGGCAATCGGATGTTTACAGCCCATTTTCAGAAAAGTAATGTTTAAAATTTTGCACTAGATGAGTCATGAAAAATATTAAAATCAGATTGGCTGATCATTTGAACTCCATAACAAACAGAGCGGGGTAGGACAGTGAATATAACCTGACGCTTCAGTCAGTCTAGTTCACTGTGAGATTCACGCTGCCAAAGACAGCAGACTTGCCAGTAGTTAGCAGTCAGAACTCCCATTTATCAGACCGGACACCTTTTATTGGAGTATTCATTAGGATTTACAATTCAGCCTAGGAAATCTCCAATATTTTAAATAAGGAAAACCGGAATATCTGAGGAAACTGAAACACACGGAGTCAGAGAGGGAATTATCTTATTAAAGAAACGACACCCCAGACGCGTGTAAGAGGCCGATTCAAGTCTCTTTTATTCATCTGAGCAAAAGGTCTGTGAGCCAGGATTGGCGTAAGTTGTGATTTTACATTCTATATTTCATTACTAACATGTGAACTAACATATATTTATATATATATCCATGTGAATTTTAATGTGTGAAAAGTGCTAGGAATGTCCAAGTCATTTGAGGCTGGCATTCTCAGCATATAGAATGATGATTTCATGAACCACCACTGCCAAGGGCTGGTGATTGCTTTATTGCTAGTTTAGTACAGAAAACTAGAAAGCATAAAGTAGTCCCAGGTTCCATATGGAGCAGGAAGGGAAAGATGAAAGAACTGATGTACATTCTAAGTATAATATCTACATTTTTAATCAGTGTAAATGTAAACGAAAACACATTCACTTTAAAATTAATGGAAGTTTCAAACTTTTAAATCAGTGTAAATATAAATGAAAACATTCTTCTTCTTCTTTGATCCTTAGCCGCCGACCGTCAAAGCAGTCAGTGGCCATCACGCCTTAAATGAAAACATATTCAATTTATATTGTGAACACTTTTCAAACAGTGGAGATGTAAATGAAAACATATTCTAACCTTTTCACTTAAATGTAAAATCAATATAAATAACTGTTCAATTTAAATGTAAAGAAAGGTTTCTCTCGAGAGCTTAAGTTTAATACTCATCTATAGTAATTCTGAGTTAAATGTGAGGGTGAAATAGAAATAGGGGGGCACATAACTATGTGTCGGAAAACGCAATACTCAGGAAAGCATTTCGCTTTTATTCTTTCATCATAGTTATTGATGGTACCAGTAGAAAGTACTATCTCTGGAACCAAGTGAAGGTAGAAGTGGACTGACGTTGTGCGAGACACCATCATAAGAGGGTCTTATAGACAGACGCAGGACCAGCTTGGCCGTTACTCCTTGGCGTTCTGGGAGACGTGCGGCGTATTTAACCTTGACAAGCGTGAGCAGTGTAACAAGAACCAACCCGCCAGAAGGAGCAGAACCGTCATTTGCAGCTAAGTTCAATCTATATGCTGCCACTTGAACTTCTCTTTTTTACAATTTACACCCCATCACAACCGTGATGATAACTTTTTCTTGATCCATAAGTGTTCAAGTTCTTTAACTGTTAAACCTAAAGTGATTATTAAATTTTTTTTTTTTTTTGTAATTATACACATTTAACTTCGATTTAATCCTTTTAAATGTACTGCATGTTTATCTCAGTCAATTTACTACACACATTCTAATCAGAGCTAAACCAGTATACTAAGAATTCCACTGAGAAACTCAGAGGTGGGGGATTAACTAGCTAAGATTAACCATTGCTTAATTCTTCAAAAAAGTGTTCGGCAGATTCTAAAATTAACGTGCTCAGCCAAAGCAGCATTGTTTTCGCTTATCTGAATATCTTGTGAAGACTCCCTTTGTGAAAGAAGTGTCATTACCCTACTATCCACAACTCTGCCAAGAGTAATCTTGTGCGAAGGTAGGCACATTTGAAGCCCATATTAGATACTCTTGAGTTTTGGCCACTGTTGGACGACTACTGCAAAAGCAGAGGAGGCAATACCGTCACATTATGGATGGTGGCTCACTTTATGAAATTCAGAGCACCCCGGTCACGAAAAAAAAAAAATTACCTTAAAGAAAAAGAATGTATATATATTTAACATGAATTAAAGTTACACGAGATCTCTATTCTATTAGATGAAGCTAACACCCCAGTGAAGTAAATAAGTAAATGAGCTTACCGAAGAGAATAATTCTTGCGCTAACAACTGTTCTCTGGCGCAGAATATCACTGTCCAATGGCAGAATTTTCGTGAGACAGTGATACTGAGTGATAGAGCCCTCTTGCTTAAATAGCCATATAGAATCTGCGGGTGGCTTTTGCACGTGCACTAGATGAAACAAATTCAGACGTAATACCTAGGGGAGAGATTCCCGGGGCGACTCAAGATACAGGAAAAGGACGTAATCTGCCGCCGCGCTGGCAGTTCTACGAGAGATCGGTGTTCGCGAGACGAGACGAGGGCGGCATAAGTAAAAGGGTAGAAGTTTTCCCAGTGTTCACGATTATCTGCAAATCAAAGAATACGGGGAAGTAGCCGTAATCTACTAGAAGGCAGACTAACATGACATTTAGCTAGAAGCCGATGTCCACGTGTAAAGGGGTGGAATTAGCCTCTCCAACGTAAGATTGACATGACCAATGCCAGAAATAGCGCTATTAGGAGCTATAAGACAGAAAAATAGGCGTAGGCAAAAATTAGAGAACAAAATATTAAGGGATTAGTTAATTGATGTAAAGTGTGAAATACTTAATATTGTGGTTTTATTTCTTTACATTAGATTAATAGCTATTTTGCATTTATGTATTATGAATGTTATCATTGTTGCATTATATTGATGTAAGTACTGGCTGATATCTGAAAGTACTACAGGCTAATCATATTGGGAATGTGATGAAGAAAGCTGTTGTGAACGAGAGAGGACCCATGTTGTTCAATGGACGAGTGAATGAAATATCATTCTTCCAATGCAGTCACGCATGGACGCACACGGCCAGGCGTCTGCTTGTAACAAAGGTTGACCTGACTGACCCGACCGGTATGAGACTACTGCTAGACAGGAATTTGCAAACAAATGGACAGTCGCCTTTAAGGAAAAGACTGACGTTACGGTTCAGGTAAATATACTGAAGCACATTAAAAAACGCACCACTATTATATATACTGACGCCGAGAAGCTGGAAAAAAAGTGTGGGAATGGATTTTCCCCGTGTTTGTCATGAGGTAGAGAGCGAATGGCTGCTGGAATGGAAAGTGCATGATTCAACCCACGGGTTTGTGTTCAGACTACATGAAAACAATGAAAGTTACACGTGGAACACGATTCCCAACAGCTATGACCCTGAAAATGTGTACGCGTTGTGGCAGTATACTCGGTATAAAAAGGCCGTTGAGACAAAACACCCAGTACATGTGCTTGAAATGCCACGACTATCTGAAAACGACCGCCAACGAGCCATTGGTATGTTGGAGACCGGAATGAGCTCGCGGGCCATTGCCAGAAGGATGAATTGCCACCACAGCACTATTGTACGTCTCAATGAACGTTACAGAACCACTGGCAGTGCCCGGGATAGACTTCGGAGTGGCCAACCACGAGTTACTACCCCTGCGCAAGATCGTCATATTGTGCTGAGTCACCTAAGGAATCGTTCTCTCCCGGCAAGTCAAACAGCAAGAGCAATAGTGGGTAGACGTGGGCAAGTCTCTCGAATGACAGTCATACGACGACTCAGAGATACAGGCCTTACTGCAAGACGACCTTATGTTGGGCCAAACTTGACTTACAGACATCGTCAGTAGCGCCTACAATGGGCAGAGCAACATGTCAGATGGACTAGACTGCAGTGGAATGCTGTCCTATTCACAGATGACAGCAGATTCAACATATCCTTTGCTGATGGACGTATGCTTTGCACATTGCTGTGTTCGTCAGCACAACCGATTTGGAGGTGGCAGTATTCACATTTTGAGAGGATTCAGTTTTCACCATCGCTTGTCTCTTCACGTCTTCCTGGAAATGTTAATGCTGTGACATATCGAGATGAGGTTCTGGATGCATTGGTTGCTCCTGCGTTCACAAATTATCCAGACTTGCAGCTTCTCCAGCAGGATAACGCACGTGCGCACACCGCATGAATTACGTAGCAATATCTACAGCAGCAGAACATTGTGACAATTGATTGGCCTGCTGTTGCATACATATTTTTGAATGCACAGATTACAAAAATACGATATGTCTATTTAATAGGGAAAATATATATTTGTATTTATTTGTGTACGAAAATGCTTCCCTTGGGAAAGCGAGATAATCCATGATTGATTTATACGTTTGATTATATGGATGATCTCTCTTGATATTGATTCGGCGTATGAATATGGAAGTCATGTCAGTTCTCGTTTGTTAGGGCCAGAAAATAGATTGATCTTTTTCAATATGTTTATGGCCTGAATTTATATGTATTACTTGTCTAGTACAAAAAGATTCAGTCCTATATTGTATATCTTCGTATGCTAAGGTCGGACTATACCGAACTCTGGCGGAGGTATCCGTTGTCCTAGAGAATTGTAGTGAGTTCCGAAGAAGCTGGTCGTAATGGCCGGGTGTGTGTTTTCTAGGGCTGCTCCTGTTAAAGGTTAAAAGTGATTGGTGGATGATTTTTCCATAAGGAAGGAATGTCTCTGCGAGAGTGTTATGTCAGAGACTCTTCTCATGTATTTCATTACGTTTAGATTCGGACTCCAGGTAAAGCCAGACCCTTTTTCCTTTGATGATCTCCTTATGGTTAAACCTAGATGAAACATCGTATTTTCGAGCATCGTTGGTCGTTTAAATATAGATTGATGAAGATGACAGGTTCCATCAGCGCTTATGTCTTTATGAAGCAACCTTCTGACTAAGGGACTGTATGGAAACTCTAGGAAAGTCTATATATACAAGTTATGAATTAACTCTGGCTTATGATTATCCTCCCGCTGGGCGAGTGAGCGAAAACTCAGGGAAGGAAGCCATGTTGTATTCCTGTCATCATTATGGATCACTGTCCAGAGAACGGATCAGGAATCTTATTATTCAGACAGTGGCACGGAGATCTCATTAAGATTAAAACCCCTACCGTGGTTTAACTTTGTTACTTAAATATTTAATATATACAGCTGGAGAACTTAGCCAAAGAAAAGGTTCGTCCAGTGAACTCTTTGTATGTTTACACACACATACCCACTGATGCGTTCAGTCAGTTAGGGGATATGGCAATAGCCCGCCAGAACATTGAGTGACTATTTAATATTGAATGCTGCATGAAATGTACTACTATTCTACTGCCTAATGATTTGCTATGTCAACATACTCATGACTGTATTCCGTGCTGTCCAAGTGTGTGCGTCATTATTAAAAGCATAGAAACGTCAACAGCGGTTCCTAACATCATTGACTTGTACAAGAGTGTGAGTGAAACATTATCAAGTGTCAACTACATCGAACAGTACACCATTCGCGTATTTTCCACTCTCACACTACATCAACATGGCCACTAGATACAACCCTGCGTCGGTTGAGTTGACCTTTGCTCCCCCTGGAGCCTCCATCAGATTCGCCACTGGTTTGCGTAAGGAGAATGAAAGCAGTACCTTACAGCATGCCTGGTAACACTGCAGAGACACGATACACCACTAAATAGTTATTATTCTACAGTATTCTACACCTGCCCTATCACCAGACATGTCCCCTATAGAACATCTGTGGGACGAGCTTGGACGCAGAGTCTACAGGCAAGGTTCTCCAGCTAATCTGCAACAGCTCGAAGCTGCTCTTACATGTGAATGGGACTTGATTCCCCGGAATTTCCTTCAGAGACTTGTGCGTTCCATGCGGAGCCGCTGCCAAGCTTGTTTGCAAGCACACGGTGGACATACCAGATACTGAGGATAGTGTGAATGAATTTTTTTATTGGTTGCATTTTTGGTTTTCTCCCTTGCCTGCACAGAATGCAATGAATTTCATAACAATCAAATGTATAAATTAGTGACCAGCATGGATTCATAGGAAAATGAATAAAGATTCCAAATATGTAAACTTGTAAACACTTATATTTACATTTCACACTCTGTTCCTGGATTATACAGGTGGTGCGTTTTTAATGTGCTTCATTATATATTATTAGCACCACTCTGAGTCGAAATGTCCAGAGTGGCTCTAGGTAATATATCTGTATAAAACAGAAGTTTGATTACCTGTATTATCTTCCACAGCGCAGTTACAGAATCCTAGGCAGTTTCTGGATTTTGATGCTGTAAATTGTTGCGATTAAACCGCCTAGTTGCTCTATGCTACATAGATAACTAGTGCTTACTTCTCAAACCCTCTAGCGGTGATCACAAGTCAGCAACCCATAGAAGTCTACAGCATATTAGCATTCAACACCTCATCAGCACCTGAACATCATAACTCAACTTCACAACCAGGTTAACAAAAAGCCTAGTCATCTCTTGGACTGTAGCCCCACTGAAGCAAATTATCCAGTTGGTAATTCCTACCTACTGGGACGCCCAAGAGAAGTCCAAGCAGATAAGTCTACTTAAAACTCAGGCCAAAGTCAGAATTCACTTTTCCAAGAAATAGTCATAGGAATAAACTTTCGTCAGTGAGGAAAATAGCCTTTTATTCTTATCTGAACCAAAGACACTGACAGTATTCTGAATCCTTGAACACGTAATATCATTCCTGTCTTTTTAAAATTTCCTAGTATTTCTTTTCAAAGTACATGGCAACATTGATTTTATTTTTCACTGTAATTAAAGTAATTATGTATATTCTGTAACTCACCATCATTCTGAGTTTGACTTAGTAGATTGTATGTTCTGGTCAGGAAAACCATACTCAACCCTCCTTGTATTACTTGTTACTACTAGTTCATCTTCAAAAACATTTGAGTAAGTTTACAAGCGAGTTCTGAATTAATTCGTTTTTTTGACTCTGATGGTATTCATGAGCAGTTGTTGTGTTGTCATTAGCCAGCTCCCGCAGTCCTAAACTAGCGCTACACAACAGCGGCACTATAAAATCTAAGCCTGTAACAATATATCAATGATGTACTACACTGACACCGACAATGCATATAACAAACTTACTCTCTGGCGCCTCAGTTGGGGGTTCTGTAGAATAACAAAATTGATAAGTACAAGTTTAACTAAAGACAGCAGTTATGATAGTATGTCAGTTTTCTTTATAAGGTAAGTTGTTCTTGATCTTACTTGCATACAGGTGTATGTGTATGGATTATACTTAGAGTTTCTGACAATATTACACATGAGATGATCCATACCAATGCAGACTTCCTATTCTTTAATGCAATAAATACATAAAATAATAAAATATTCTTTACCTGTCGGGGCAGCGGTAGCTGGTCAGAAAAGAAAACAAAAGTTAAAGTAAACATTTATTTCTTGATTTCTTTCATAGGTGCAGAATTTTATTGAGGTTCGAAAACTTGTTAAAAATATATTTTATCATTTTTCGAAATTATGGAACTTGTACAGTTAATTTCACGTTACGAAACAAATACTATTTATTCTAAACTACAGAATATATAACATTCATTCTAAGTTACGGAACATGTTCTAATAATATGTAAGAATGTTACGTGAAAACATGACTTAAACAATCACTTAAATTTACAATTTCTGCTGCTCACATGATTAAGAATTACATAAAACAACAACGATGTACTGCACTGACACAGACAATAAATGTAATAGTCTTACTTTCTGGCGCCTCAGTTGGGGGTTCTGTAAATACAAAATAGCAGTATTTATGAGTTAAAGTATATGATATATTGAGGCAAACCCACTGGCCCAGAGAAACAACACTGGAAGCAAAACTATACGGGCCTCTGTATGAACTACAAAAGACAAAGTTTATACAAGAAACAACATTGCAGATATAGACAATATAGTTCAAGCGAACGAAAGAAGAAGAATAAGTTAAAGTATAACTAAGATTAGACAATAATCATTTCTACATGAAACGTTTACTTTATGAGGAAAGTGTGATTTCTTGATCATACTTAGAAATAGTTGTATATGTGTGACAGAGTATCTGACATATTAATATTATGTGTGAGGGGATGTGTAATCGTACATAATTTAACTGTTATAATGTAATGCAATAATTAATCGATCACTCAATCATCATCATCACCACTGCTATCATCATCACCACTGCTATCATCATCACCACTGCTATCATCATCACCACTGCTATCATCATCATTGGCTGCGGAGTCGTCGTATCTTCGTTATCATCATCATTATTATCATTGTCAGTATCATCACCACACCATCTTCATCACCATCATTATCACCACCACACCATCATCACCACCACACCGTCATCATCACACCATCATCACCACCACACCATCATCATCACCATCATCATAATCACCACACCATCATCATCACCACACCGTCATCATCACCACCCCATCATCATCACCACACCATCATCATCACCATCATCATAATCATTAGCTCCAGTGGCGTTGTTGTCATCATCATCTTCGTCATCATCATCATTTATCATCCTCATCATCATTATCATCACCTTTTAGTTCCCCAAGGAGCATAGGCCTTCAGCAAACATCTACCAAACCGTCCTGTCTTGTGCCTTCAGTCTGTCCAAGCGTTCTTAATCCTGTTCATGTCAGTATTTAATTCTCTTCTATATATTTTCATTGGTTGTCCTCTACGTTTCTTACCCTGGAGATGCCAGAACAAGAACCAGCTTGTAATGCTATTAACAATTTGTCCTCAAGGTATATCCTATCCATCGCCAACATCTTCTTCTCATCTCTACGTATTCCACTGGCGCTTGTCTGGTTCTTGTCACCAGTCCCACGGTGGAGATCAATTCATTGTAAACTAAAGAACATATACGATTTATTCTAAAGTACAGAACATGTTCTAATAATAATTCAGAAGAAGCGTGTAGGTCGCCTAAACAAGGTGGGCAAATACTTATTGTGTGCTTTTTCTACTGCATGACCTGATCAGGGCACTAGTTCTCCTGCGGTCATTTATTCCTTTCCATTCCATTTCAAGTTTATTGGATCTGGTCAAAGTACTACGAACAATTTCAGCAGAGTCGCGTTCTTTAAACCAGTGTTCAATTTAGCTTTTTATAGTCAGTACAAGCAGTTTCCGTATTTTCCCGAAAAGCTGAAAGGGTTTTTAAAATTATTCGTTACAGACGTTTTAGTAAGGTAGGTAGAATATAGGGAATGTCAAGGAGTATATTTGGGTTTGTTCGCTTGAATGAAAGATCCTCTGCTCCATTGTGAGCTTCGTTGGTATGTTAAGTTGTTGTGAGTTGGTGTTGCGCTGTTGTGATTTTGACACAAGCGATGTTGTGAGTTGCTGTTGCGCTGTTGTGATTTTGTCACAAGCGATGTTATGAGTTGGTGTTAAGGACCAGTGATATTGTGAAGCGGATTTAGTTATGTAGTAGTTTACTGATGTAGTTGTCTTAGTACCAGAGTGGTTGTGAAATACTATGGATTTTATATGTCTGCTGTGACCGTAATGGCCACACGTTCATTGTGACTTGTTTTGCTATATAAATCCATGGAGATTGAACTAGCTGATGGAATTGTTTTATCATAACTTATTACCTGGACAGTAAGCCAGACGTGGTGTATGTTTGTTGCTTGAGTCACTACATTTCTACATCCACCCACATACACACGCCACCCGCCACAGGGGATAAAAAGTGACTTTAATTTATAATGACTGTTGCTCACGCTATTTGGAGCTATATAATACAACAATGATGTACTACATTGAAGTAGACAATAAATGTTATAGGCTTACTTTCTGGTGCTTCAGTTGGGGGTTCTGTAAATACAAAATAACATTACCCATGAGTCAAAGTTTAACTAAGTTCAAACAGCAGTCATTTCTACATGAACAACTGTCTTCATATGAACATGGTAATTTCTTGATCTTACTTGGATACATGCATTTATTTTAATTTTTCCTTCCATTATTGCAAAGAAGCGTCGTTGGGAGCTGCAGTTGTTTGTTCATGAGTCAAGTGTGTCGCGTCGGCTACAGCCCATGTTGCTGTAGGGTTTCTGTGATGATGTATATCCACCTGGTCTTCTCCGTGCACGGAGACTAGATCTTTTCCTTTTCTAGTTTACCGGGCTCCCTTCTCATGAAATGGCCAAACCACTTTATTTTCTGTCTCTATTTACTTGATGCAGGATATAGTTCGTACAATTTCTTTGATGTTATAAATTCTCATTCTGTTTCTCCTGGGAACATTTATGGCTTATCTTTAGCCTCTCGTATGCTCGGATCAGGGACCATGTTTGATACTGATAGACAAGAGTTGGTAAGAATATATTATTTATCAGCTGTCGTTTAGTTTCCAGACGGATATTCTGATGTTTGAGTAGCGGTGACAGTTGGTAAGTCTCTGCCCTGGCTTTTTGACAACTTGTTTCAATTTCTCTGACAAGCCTTCCATTCTCTGTAAAAATGCGTCCTAGGATACATTTGTGAATGTGTGTTGATTTTATGTAAGAGTTTCTAACAAATTAATGTGACATATCAGGTAATCCGCCCGTGCAAAATTAATATAATTTAATGCAATAAATAAATAAATAAAAGAATATAAATGTCTATTGTCTAGAACAACGGTAGCTAGTGGGAAAAGAAAACAAAAGTTAGTTACAGTAAACATTTATTGCTTCATTTATTTCATAGATGCAGAGTTTTATTGAGATTAAACAACTTGTTAAAGCTACAGTTTATCATTTTTCGAAGTTATGGAATGTATATCATTCGTTCTAAGTTGCAGAACATGTACCATTCGTTCTATAGTAACGTAAGATGTTTTAACAATTCCCTTTTTTGAGAATTGCCTTATCTGTAACGTGAGATTCCATCCTTTCCACTAAAGTTGCAGTCATTCCATTGCACGCCTGTTGAAAAACGCACATTTCTTTTCTATATACTTCAAAGCATGGGACTTTGTTGTTGTAGTTTAAAATAAAATATAAATATCCCGCCTCTGTTGCTTTTGGGTGACATATTTTCTGGAATTTTCTTCGTTTATATTCAGCAGTTCACGTAAGTATAAATAAGTGGCACCATATATTTATACCTATAGCCAGTGAAGTCTCATTGCTCATCACAGATGAAGCTTCTATGCTTTCGTGCCACTGTTTTCGTATATCCGTACTTGAGAAGCGAAATGGAAATGAATGAAAGGACCTCAGAAGAATTTAATGCCAGCATCAGAGTATGCAGAAGAAAGCGAACAGCACAGTTATTTCGTTCTCGTGTTCTAATAACACTAGTCAACAAATTTTCAAAAGTTTTTTGTACCAGAAATTAAATATACCATTTCTTATTGATTTTGACATGCTGATTTCAAATATCATAATGACATTCACCAATTGGCTCTGGTTTTTTTTAAATGATGAATTTACATTACAGTAATACAAATAATGTATGCTTGTTTAATTCTCTGAGGTGAACAGCTAGTCTTTCTACTTTAGCATTATAAAAATTGTGGTTACATGCTCAATTAATTGATATTTCAACATAAAATGATAGAAAAAATAAAAACATTATTTAAAGTTCACATATCATGTTTTAAAAAGGCACATTTGAACCCATTCCGTCATTATTCAGTCGCTGTTCGAGCTCTCTTTGCTTGCTTCTTGTAGTCAATCGATGAGGTGTCTCTTGTCACAGTCCAACAGTAATCAACAAGCATTGAAGGGCTCCAATTGCCTTGATACCTTGTCTCCATAGCAGCAATGTCCTGGTGAAATCATTCACCATGCTCATCACTGACCGTTCCACAGTTTGACGTAAAGAAATCCAGATGAGAATCCAGAAAATGAATTTTCAAAGACATGTTGCAGCCAAGACTCTTATACTTCAGAAGGAGATTTTCTACAATTTCATTGTAATTATCAGATCTGTTGTTTCCAAGAAAATTGTCCACCACTGACTTAAATGCTAGCCATGCTGCTTTTTCCTTGCCATGCAACACGCAAAGAAACTCGTCATCATGAAGAAGTTTTCGAATTTGCGGACCAACAAATACTCCCTCTCTTATTTTAGCTTGACTCAGTCTTGGAAATTTTCTGATGAGGTATTTGAAAGCCTCATCTGTTTTCTCCATTGCCTTGACAAAGTTTTTCATGAGACCCAGCTTAATGTGCAAGGGTGGCAACAAAATCTTGCTGGTGTCGACAAGTGCAGGGTTCTCAACGTTCTTACTGCCAGGCTGCAATGACTGCCTGATTGGCCAATGTCTTCTGATGTAATGGTCACTTCGTGCACGGCTATCCCACTCACAGAGAAAGCAACAGTACTTGGTGTGTCCACCCTGTAGTCCAAGCAAAAGAGCGACCACTTTTAAGTCACCGCAAAGTGACCAATGATGATGATCGTAGTTTATACACTTCAAAAGCTGCTTAATGTTTTCATAAGTTTCGTTCATATGAACTGCGTGACCAACTGGAATTGACGGTAACACATTACCATTATTCAACAAGTGGATGTAGTTTGCTCAAAATCTGGGTCGCTTGAGGTTGATGGTTCAAGACCACCAATGTTCTCTTCTTCATCAGTGGAAGCAGCTGAAAATTATTCTGGCACTTTGGGAACTGGTAGGTCATCGCCATGTGGGTACCGGACGTATTGCAGAGGGGATGTTTGGATATTCCAGAGTCCATTTTTTTCTTCTTTGATATGCCTTTCCCAATTGGAGGGACCATGCAAAAGTAACAGTTGTTGAGATGATCAGTGGGCTCTCTCCAAATCATTGGGACTACAAAAGGCATAGCTTGCCTTTTGCCAGTCAACCACAGTTTAAGATGTGCTGCACATTTATTGCAGCATATGTGTGGCGCCCAGCTCTTATCTTGATCTCCTATTCTGCAGCCAAAATACAAACTGTACGCCTTCTTAATCACTTTAGTTATATTTCATTTTTGTGATACAAATGTCACCTCACCACATATATAACATAAATTATTAGCACTGTTCACACATGTCCTAAGCATTTCTAACTACGATACTTTTGATAATGACAAATGCACTAACTAATGGCAAAATTTTATCAAAGATAAGATATTTATACACAAAGGTGATGTAATCATAGGTAGGATTGCATCATCAACTTCTAGTTACATTTTTATTGGTCAATAGAAAAAATTATGCAATCGCCCACAACACTTGCGTCATATATATATAATCGTTTCTACGTGATCAGTTTTCTTCATGAGGAAAGTTCAATGTCTTGAAGTTACTTGGATATGGTTATTAATAAATGATGGTTGGATATGGTTGATAATACATGTTGATTTTACTTGGATATGGTTGTTAATACGTGGTGATTTTAGTTTCAGTTTCTGACATATTAATGTTACATATGAGGTGTTGTATAATAATAATAATAGCCCCTTCAGTCATAACTGACTATGGGAATGCGCCCCTGAGGTGACAGCCCTCAGCTGCTTATTTTCCTGGTGCTCCTTTCGACGTTTTCTCCTCACCTCTGCTTCTTGTGTGAGCCTCTCTTCGCCCAATCTGAGGTGGCGCCGTAAATAGCATCGCCACTTAGTGCGATCGGCAGCTTTATCCTCCCATTTTGCTGGATCCATGTCCAGTGCCCTCATATCTCTCTTGCACACATCTTTGAACCTCAGCTGTGGTCGCCCAACTGTTCTCTTGCCATCTGCTAATTGTCCGTAGAAGATATCTTTTGGGATGCGACCATCATCCATGCGGCGAATATGGCCAAGCCAGCGAAGTCTGCGCTGTCTAAGAAGCGTATACATACTTTGAAGGCCAGCACGTGACAACACCTCGACATTTGTCACTTTATCTTTCCACGAGATGCCGAGGATGCGGCGTAGACACCGCAAATGGAAGGTATTGAGCCTTCTTTCTTGCTTAGCATAGGTCGTCCAGGTCTCGCTGCCATATAGGAGTGTGCTGGTGACGCAGGCATTATATACCGCAGCTTTGGTCTTCATTGTGAGTTTAGAGTTTCCCCAAACACGCGATGTGAGGTGGGCAAAGGTAGCTGCAGCTTTGCCAATGCGGCTGTCGATTTCTGTATCCAGTGAGAGTTTGTCATTGATGGTAGACCCTAGGTATGTGAAGTGGTGCACCACTGCCAATTCATAGTTATCGATAGTGATAACTGGTGCAGCACCCACATCCTGACTCAGCACATTCGTTTTCTTTAGACTTATTGTGAGGCCAAAGTCCTTGCATGCTTTAGTGAAGCGATTCATCAAGCTCTGAAGCTCCTGTTGGCTTTGAGTGACGACTGCAGCATTATCAGCGAACAACAAGTCTCTTATAGTGACCCTTCTGATTTTTGTTTTTGCCTTCAGCCTTGAAAGATTAAACAGACGGCCATCTGACCTAGTGTGAAGGCATATTCCTTCAGTAGCATCTCTGAATGCATGTTTCAAGAGTAAGGCAAAGAAGATTCCGAAGAGGGTCGGAGCCAGAACACAGCCTTGTTTAACGCCACTTCGTATATCAAAGGGCTGTGACGTGCTTCCAGCATATTGGACTGTTCCCTTCATGCCGTCATGGAATGACTTTATCATTTCCAGCATTTTAGAAGGGCAGCCTATTTTCAGGACGATTTTAAAGAGTTCATCCCTACTAACTAGGTCGAATGCTTTTGTGAGGTCTATAAAGGCGATATATAATGGTCTTTTCTGCTCTCGTGATTTTTCCTGAAGCTGGCGGAGAGAGAAGATCATGTCTGTTGTTGATCTGCCAGCTCGGAATCCACACTGTGACTCTGGATATATGCGCTCAGCTAACTTGTGTAGTCGCATTAAGATGACTTTGGCAAAAACCTTACCAACAATACTAAGAAGAGAGATGCCTCTGTAGTTATTGCAATCACTTCTGTCTCCTTTATTTTTATACAGAGTTACAATCTTGGCATCTCGCATGTCTTGAGGAATAGTTGTCTCTTCCCAGCACTGGCACAGCATCCTATTGCAGGGGATGTAATAGCGTGCTCTTACAGCATTTGATTAAATCAGGAGGAATCCCATCACTGCCTGGTGCTTTGCCAGAGGCCAAGCTATCAATGGCCTTGCTGAGTTCCTCTAATGTTGGTTCGGCATCCAGCTCCTCCATAGTTGGCAGACTGTTGACACCATCAAGGGCTGCAGGCGTAACGGTATTGTCTCTAGCGTAAAGCTCAGAGTAGTGCTCGACCCACCTCTCCATCTGCTTACCCTTATCGGTTAGCTTCTCTCCGCTGATGGTTTTTAGCGGTGCCGTCTTACTTTTATGGGGGCCAAGTGCTTTCTTTATACCGTCATACATTTGTCTAATGTTGCCTGTTTGCGCTGCGATCTGGATGCTCTCACTGAGCTGGAGCCAGTAGTCATTTGCACAGCGTCGAGCAGTTTGTTGAACTTTGCTTCTCGTAGCCCTCAGGATCTGTAGGGTTCTGGCACTCGGTGAACGTTTGTATTCATTCATAGCACTGCGCTTAGCTTCAATGACAGGTGCCATCACATCTGATGAAGCATCAAACCAGTCATTTGACTTTGCTGTTTTCTTACCAAAGGTGGCAAGTGCAGTACTTTGAATGGTGTTCCGTAGATGCTCCCAGTTTTCTGTAATAGTATCACCATGCTGAGGGCTACTGAGCACTTTCTCGAAGGTCGCAGTGAACTGAGCGATCATGAAAGGGTCTGACATCTTGCTGGTATCAATGCGTGGTTTCCCTTCATGTCTGACACGATAGCGTTTTCTTGGTTGTGCTCTGATTTTGCAGCAAACCAAGGAGTGATCTGTATCACAGTCTGCACTATGGTACGAGCGCGTGGAGAGCACAGACCTGAGGAGTGGCCTTCTGACGAGAATCAGGTCAAGTTGGTGCCAGTGCTTGGATCGTGGGTGTCTCCATGACACCTTATGCTGGGGTTTTGTCTGAAAGTAGGTGTTGGTCACGCAGAGGTCATGGTGGACGCACAACTCTAAGAGCCGTTGTCCATTTTCATTCATCTTGCCAATACCAAACCTGCCCAGACATGAAGGCCATGAAACATTATCGGCACCCACTCTAGCGTTAAAGTCACCAAGGAGAACAAGCTGTTCTTTCCTAGGTATGCTTTTGATAATTGCTGTTACCTATAGGGTGAAGCTGGAGTGTCCTCTCCAGGGCGCGAGCTTGGGCACAGTTATATGGAGATCAAGCTGTTGCCCATGCAGCATGTTCCCCCTCTCCACACAGCCGGTAGATCCAAATGAACGACAGTAGCCGATACAGTTTGGTACCAGCCATGTCGCAGGAGTTGCCAGAATAATGTCGAATCGACATTAGACTGCCTTAGGGACTCCGACTCCGGATTTATCCTCAGGGTTTACTCCCGAAGCCAATTCCATAAATGGATATTCCCGCAAGGCAGCGGTGGTTTGAATTCAGAGTTCCTTCTCTTAGATAAGCTACTAACCAAGGATCACGAGCCCTATCTGCCCGAAGCTGCTGGTTTTAAGGCGCCAGTCGCTCGCCTTTGCCCCTTCTCCCGTCAGTGGAAACAGTTCCGCCGGGCTCAAATTGACCCACACGTGAAGGCCGGGAGCTGGACTTGGTTGTCAGAGGCTGTTTGAGGCGCGTGCCATAGAAGTATTTTATCTGCAGTGAGAGCTTATCCTCACTACAACTCCCGGCAATAAGGTGTTGTATACTAGTACAAAATTAAGACAATGTAATCCAATAAATAAATCAAAAATTTATTATTCATTCTAAATTATAGAACATATACACCTCATGTATCCTAACAAGAGGCCACCTCATAACACTATCAGCAAAAGGGGAATGTATCCAAAGACAAGTCACAGATAATGATCATTTCCCTTGTTCCTTTTTTATAGAGAATGGAAGCACAACTGCGGTTGCTTCCCGTGCTGAAAGTCTGCACTAAAGGGAATATTTCAGTAAGATTTCAGTTCTGGGCGTTACTTCAGTAAGATTTCAGTTCTGGGAATTACTTTAGTAAGATTTCAGTTCTGGGCGTTACTTCAGTAAGATTTCAGTTCTGGGAATTACTTTTGTAAGATTTCAGTTACTTCAGTAAGATTTCAGTTCTGGGAATTACTTTAGTAAGATTTCAGTTCTGGGAGTTACTTCAGTAAGATTTCAGTTCTGGGAATTACTTTAGTAAGATTTCAGTTCTGGGCGTTACTTCAGTAAGATTTCAGTTCTGGGAATTACTTTAGTAAGATTTCAGTTCTGGGCGTTACTTCAGTAAGATTTCAGTTCTGGGAATTACTTTAGTAAGATTTCAGTTCTGGGAGTTACTTTAGTAAGATTTCAGTTCTGGGAATTACTTTAGTAAGATTTCAGTTCTGGGCGTTACTTCAGTAAGATTTCAGTTCTGGGAATTACTTTTGTAAGATTTCAGTTCTGGGCGTTACTTCAGTAAGATTTCAGTTCTGGGAATTACTTTAGTAAGATTTCAGTTCTGGGCGTTACTTCAGTAAGATTTCAGTTCTGGGAATTACTTTAGTAAGATTTCAGTTCTGGGCGTTACTTCAGTAAGATTTCAGTTCTGGGCGTTACTTCAGCAAGATTTCAGTTCTGGGCGTTACTTCAGTAAGATTTAAGTTCTGGGCGTTACTTCAGCAAGATTTCAGTTCTGGGAATTACTTTAGTAAGATTTCAGTTCTGGGCGTTACTTCAGTAAGAATTCAGTTCTGGGCGTTACTTCAGTAAGATTTCAGTTCTGGGAATTACTTAAGGAAGATTTCAGTTCTGGGAGTTACTTCAGTAAGATTTCAGTTCTGGGAGTTACTTCAGTAAGATTTCAGTTCTGGGAATTACTTTAGTAAGATTTCAGTTCTGGGCGTTACTTCAGTAAGATTTCAGTTCTGGGAATTACTTTAGTAAGATTTCAGTTCTGGGCGTTACTTCAGTAAGATTTCAGTTCTGGGAATTACTTTAGTAAGATTTCAGTTCTGGGCGTTACTTCAGTAAGATTTTAGTTCTGGGCGTTACTTCAGCAAGATTTCAGTTCTAGGCGTTACTTCAGTAAGAATTCAGTTCTGGGCGTTACTTCAGTAAGATTTCAGTTCTGGGAATTACTTAAGGAAGATTTCAGTTCTGGGAGTTACTTCAGTAAGATTTCAGTTCTGTGCGTTACTTCAGTAAGATTTCAGTTCTGGGCGTTAATTCAGTAAGATTTCAGTTCTGCGAATTACTTCAGTAAGATTTCAGTTCTGGGAATTACTTTAGTAAGATTTCAGTTCTGGGAGTTACTTCAGTAAGATTTCAGTTCTGGGCGTTACTGCAGTATGATTTCAGTTCTGGGAATTACTTTAGTAAGATTTCAGTTCTGGGAGATACTTCAGTAAGATTTCAGTTCTGGGAGATACTTCAGTAAGATTTCAGTTCTGGTAGTTACTTCAGTAAGATTTCAGTTCTGGGCGTAACTTCAGTTAGATTTCAGTTCTGGGCGTTACTTCAGTAAGATTTCAGTTCTGGGCGTTACTTCACCAAGATTTCAGTTCTGGGCGTTACTTAACCAAGATTTCAGTTATGTGCGTTACTTCACCAAGATTTCAGTTATGGGCTTTACTTCACCAATATTTCAGTGCTTGGCGTTACTTCACCAAGATTTCAGTTCTGGGAGTTACTTCACCAGGATTTCAGTTCTGGGAGTTACTTCACCAAGATTTAAGTTCTTGGAGTTACTTCACCAAGATTTCAGTTCTGGGAGTTACTTCACAATCGCATTGTACACAACACTATTAAACAGCTCATCACCAGTAAGGCTCTTCCTCCCCACGCATCTCATCTTAGGATTCATGACAGCTCTTTGGGCTAGCCTGTATTCTACATGCTCCCCAAAATTCATAAGGTCGACAACCCTGGCAGACCTATTGTCTCGGCCTATTCCTGTTCTACTGAACACATTTCTAACTTCCTCGATAGCATTGTCCAGCCTATCGTTGAGAATCTTCCCTCCTTTGTCAAAGACACTAATCATGCTCTTATAACTTTCTCCTCTATCCGACTCTCAGCAGACCGCTCCTACCGTCTTTTCTTGTTAGACGTCTGTTCTCTGTATACCTCAATTCCCCACTCTGATGGTCTCCGAGCTTTTCGGTTTTTTCTTGACCAGCGCACTTGTCCTTCTATATCCACTGACACTCTTCTCCGTCTTGCTGAACTGGTCCTTCAACTTAAATCCTTTGAATGCAATGGTCAGTTTTTTGACCAAATTAGTGGTGTTGCCATGGGAACGAAGATGGGTCATAGCAATGCCTGCCTGTTCATAGGCCACTTGGAGCATCAGATATGGCAACAATACTCCGGTCCTTTCTCCGGGTTTTACCGCAGATATATCGATGATGGCATAGGTCTCACAGATATGTCCGAGACTGATTTATCCCGCTTCATCGACTTTGTCAATCACTTCCACCCCACCATCAAGTTCACCTCCCTCATCTCCACAGTATCTGTCAACTTTCTTGACATTATTATTACTATCACGCCCTCCGGCCTTAAAACCTCAGTATACAACAAGCCGACAGATGCCCATAGCTACCGTCTGTATATCTCTTCTCATCCTCGGGCTTGTCGTGACTCCCTTCCATTTTCACAACTTCTCTGCCTCCGCCGTTTGTGCCTAGACGAAGATGACTTCCACTTCTGAGCCAATGAGATGTTGGATTTTTTCCGCAGCAGACGTTATCCGGAACATGTTCTCACCTCCGCCCTCCAACGTGTGCTCCCCATCTCTCGTCAGGAGGCCCTCAAACCTCACTATAAATCCACTTCGGATAGAGTCAAATTAATCTTGACCTATCACCCTCACAGTACTGCAGTCAAACAGATCCTTTTCCGCCACCTCCCTATCCTCCAAGCAGAGTCTGTGACCCAAGAAGTATTCGGTGAAGCACCTTTGGTGGCATATAGACGCGACAAGAACCTGAAGGATCATCTTGTTTACAGCCGTCTCCCAAAGGAGAATGCCACTCACTTTGGCACACTACCCTGTGGTCGGAGACGATGCAACACGTGCAAGTATGTCATCTCAACCCACAAGGTGTCTTTTCCTGACGCTACGTACATCATCACCAGTAGCTTCATGTGTGAGTCGCGCAATGTCATTTATACGATCATGTGTAAACGTTGCTGCAAAACCTGTATTGGCCAAACAGGCAAACGACTTGGGGACAGATTCAGCCAGCACTTGAGTGACATCTCTCAGCAAAAATCCACACCAGTTGCCATACACTTTAATGGTCCTGGCCACCATGGTCCCATCGACAACCAGGTCACGGCGATTAGATCCTGCTCCTCTGACACTGCTAGCCGAGAACAGCTTGAGAACCGTCTTACCCACCGCATGGGGTGTCTAAAACCAGCTGGTCTTAACACTCTACACAACTTTGTCTGAAGTCACCCTTCCCTCTCTTGTTCTATTTTGACTCTTTCCACTCTTATCTTATTTTTCTATTTTTCTGCCGCCCTCTAATAATATGTATGAATATATAATACACTGTTTTTAATATGTCTTGATTTTTTTATTTCATATTTATTTATCTCCAACTCATTCTGTCCTCTTCTATTTCCAGTCCCCACTAATATTATGTTTGGGTAGTTTATTGTTCAGTTTCGTTTTTTAGTTTCTTAGTATGTATTGTGTACATCCGGTGGTGGCAGTCATTTCCTTTTCCGGGCACGCTCGTCCGTTCGCGAGCATCAAAAGCGTTAGGACTTCGATGCCTTCAGGGAAGTACCTAGGTTTAATTTTTATATTTATTTAGGTTCTTAAGTGTCCTATCTAGCCTTCACTTTCTTTCCTGTCCCTGACGAAGGCCTTGTGGCCGTAACGTTTCTCTTTTGTCCACGTAAGACGAATTACCCTTTTTCGATTTTTTTTCACACCCAACCATGGGAATTATTCAGTAAGGTTTCACTTCTGGGAATTACTTCAGCAAGATTTAAGTTCAAGGAATTACTTCACCAAGATTTAAGTTCTGGGAATTACTTCAGTAAGACTTAAGTTCTGGAAATTACTTCACCAAGATTTCAATTCTTGAAATTACTTCAATAAGATTTCAGCTCTAGGAATTACTTCAATAAAATTTCAATTCTGGAAATTACTTCGATAAGATTTCAATTCTAAGAATTACTTCAATGGGATTTCAGTTCTAGGAATTACTTCAGAAATATTTCATTTGTAGGAATTAATTCAGTAAGATTTCAGTTCTGGTATTTGCTTGTTTAAGATAAGTTGTGTAAACGAGCATCATCAAATTCGTGCGCTAGAGCTTACTTGATATAACAGTTCGAAAGCTTACTGCAGTAATATTCAATTTGTCGTCTTTACTTCAGTAAAATTTAAGATTCTTCGCTACTTGTTAACTGACATAACCACACACTCGCAACAATAAATCTCTTGGTAACTGACATAACCGAATACTCGCAACAATAAATCTATTGTGACTTGACTTAACCACACACTCACAATAATACACATCTTGTCGCAAATTGACATTAAATTTGAATTTTCCAATCCATCCCCGCCCCTCTTCTGGCACTTCTCTTTAAACTTTTCACTTCCTGCCAGAGTGTCTAGCGTTTGATTTCCTGCCGGCCCTCATTTAAGATTACGTGCCGTTACCGCTGGCCACTAAATAGATTTTTTGATGCTTGTGAGGCAGCCTTACTAAAAGTCTTTTTAAGTTCAGCGGCACAGAGTGAGCAACCTTTTGAAAGCTGGGTAACTTTCTAATGTCTCCGTCCAGGGGAGAGAAACTCTCTTCAGCGCCTTTGTAGCGGGCCTTTGAGAGCCGAAGTTGTCGAATGCTGGGTCGCCGTGCATAATGTTATGTAAAATACAGAGAACTTCAGTCTCTCTGATGTAGATTCTTGAATAATGTTTTCGTTACTTGGGGTAACACTACAGAAGAAGTGCCGAACACCTGCAAAACCCATGCTACCGCAGATGTTCAGGTCAGCTTCAGTAACAAGACTGTAAGACCTGGTAGATTTTAACTTTCATTACACTTGTCAGCAACTGAGCCCGAGTATTGCCGAGTTAGACAGATCACCTGAAGCGGAAGATACGACCCGTGTTTCTAAATTCTTGGTATCTCGGGGTGAGTTAACATTTGTCAAATATAAGTGCTTAGTTATTAGTGTATATAAAACTGATAGCAGTGACTTGCATTTTTTTGCTGTGACTACTCGTTTAATCAGTAATTGATTCAGTATCGGGCTCAGTGTGGCTCTGTCACATAACATAAGCGAACATATACTTAATCTGTTAAGAGCAACATAGTTTTGGTAGTGTTTAAAATGGGTTAATTGTAAGCTTAAGCTGACATTACTTTTGGAGACTTAAGAGTTGTGTAAATTTTTTACATAAATCTTACTGGTGACGTGTGTTCACTATAATGACTGAATTTGTGGGAGGTAGTTGTTTTATTTCCAGAGAAACCTCTCATGGCAGGGTATGGGACTATGGTATGTCTATTGTGTAGTTTAGATATAACTTACAAGGTAGCCTAGAGAATTAGCCACCAGCCAGTGACATAATTCTGTCCTATGTAAAGTCACCATGTATCACTGTAGCATAAACATTGCATTTGTATGTATTCCACTTTGGGAGGTTATTATTCTTTCCTTTTGTGTATCGACCCCATGGGGTGCATACAAATTAATTGTGTAACGTATCTAATGCTTATATTTTATGTAAATTCACGTAATGATTTAAAATGATAGTACATTCTCTCAACGGAAACTACATGGTTGGAAAACCCATATGTTAAGTTGGAAGAGGACACCAAGTCGATTTTGACTGTCAGAGCAAACGCTCATACAAATAAAATTATTCTACGTGGGATGCATTTTGAGAAGTTATATAGTGGAATTAACAGGAGGATAACTCATGTGCAAAGAGACAGAACAGAGACTTACCTAGCAATAATAAACAAATACTGTAGTGGTGCATAACCTTTTAAAAAACCCATTAAGTTACGATTTTATTTTACTTGAGGTAATGGGTGTTTTTTGGGGTCTTAGTTCCAGGTATCCAAACTACTAAAACAGCTGACTACAGCCAACATAGTGGAGGGAACGCACAAATTCTTCTTTCTGTCTAACATTTTTTTCAGGAAGGCGAGTGTCAACATGTACCTGTCACTTATTCCCACTTCACATAACCAACTATAACGGGTGGAAAAATCACGTGAATATCCTTTGATATTTCATCAATTATTATTTGCTGAGATTTTTTTATTCTTTTTTTTCTATACAATCTAAAGGAATTTTAATAAATTTTAACCTTTTGTTAATACGCTGGTCAAGACCTTCATCTATATCTACTATTAAGTAATTGTGGAAGCTCTTACTATTTCTCCATCTGTCTGTGAGAAAGAAGACAGAGCGGTTGATACTTAAGAATACATAAGTGAGTTGTGGGGCTTGGAAAGAGAGAAAGCTTTAATAGATCTTCTTCCATGATGTCTTGAGTTTAATTTTACACATTATCTGTGTTTTCTCTATAATTTTTGCAGTTCATTCACAATGTCTTACTCCACGAAATACTTCTAAAATACCCAACACACGACATTTCTTAACTGAGATAACCACATACTCGCAACAGTAAATCTGCTGCCACGTGACATAACCACATACGCGCAACAGTAAATCTATTGCCGCGTGACATAACCACATACACGCAACAGTAAATCTGTTGCCAAGTGACATAACCACACACGCGCAACAGTAAATCTGTTGCCACGTGACATAACTACACACGCGCAACAGCAAATCTGTTTCCACGTGACATAACCATGCATGCGCAACAGTAAATCTGTTGCCACGTGACATAACCACACGTGCGCAACAGTAAATCTGTTGCCACGTGACATAACCTCACACGTGCAACAGTAAATCTGTTGTCACGGGACACAACCACACACGCACAACAGTTAATCTGTTGCCACGTGACATAACCACACACTCGCAACAGTAAATCTGTTGCCACGTGACATAACCACACACTCACGACAGTCAATCGGTTGCCACGTGACATAACCACACTCTCGTGACAGTAAATATGTTGTCACGTGACATAACCACACACTCGCGACAGTCAATCGGTTGCCACGTGACATAACCACACTCTCGCGACAGTAAATATGTTGTCACGTGACATAACCACACAGTCACGACAGTAAATATGTTGTCACGTGACATAACTCCACACTCGCAACAGTAAATCTGTTGCCATGTGACATAACCACACACTCACAACAGTAAATCTGTTGCCATGTGACATAACCACACACTCGCAACAGTAAATATGTTGCCACGTGACATAACTACACAATCATAGCAATCTTCCTCTTGCTTTTTAAAAAAAAATATATTTTGTTGTTGACATGTTTTGCTTCGTTTTGGCAATGCGCGACTCGTTTAACCCAGACACAAGCTTCATCGGTTATATTAGGGTGTATGCCCAAATATAAAAGACCTCATGTTCTGGGTAAAACTTTGAAATTAAGTAGCAAATGTAATGACACAAGTAGAATAAGCTATAAGGTAACCTTGGCATGTCCGCTGCGATAACTGGGTTATCAATGAGAAAATGTCCTCGTAGCTTGAAATGTTGAAAACGTTCTGAGGGCTACTGGCAATTCCATACAGTTCCTCTTCTACAATGTTGCCTACACCTACAGTGATGATTTCCGCGCCCAAAGCTTTCACACGATCAGCAGCTTCAAGAGCTAGTAGCAACAATAAACAAATACATAAAGTAAAATAAATAAAACAACATTTACGGGCGAAACAACGTAATCTATCACACACAAAAAAAAAGAAATTGAAAATTCTGCTGTATTAAAAAAAAAATCTTAAATATTATTATAGCTAAAAAGCCAGC